>CM067497.1:16880426-17061213 GCA_034552555.1 Semaprochilodus insignis
AAAAAAAAAAAAAAAAAAAGGATGTCAGCAAGAAACGAACAATCCAAGTTTGTGTGCTGAATTGCAGCAAAACAACAAGAAAAAAAAGAATGAAGCAGATGTTGATGTTGTACAACTCCTCCCCTGGGTTTCCCTCACCCCCGGTCTTGCACTGTTATTGGCTGCAGCTCATCACCGCATTCATTCATCATCGCACTACAGGATCACACTCCCCTACAGGTTCAGGAATTTCAGGCATCTGCAAGGCATTGGTGGGTCTCTCCGATGATGTTTTTGAGGAGTTCACACATAACCATCAAGAGCCGATTTGCAAGCCCTGAGCAAATGTCCATTTGCCACTGATCTGTGGTCTCTAAAAACAGTCGGTGAATGGAAAGTCAGGGCATTGTCTTAATGTACAGCCCAGCTAGATTATACAGTCGATTGCAGAAATGTAAACACCCCTGATAAAATAGGAAAAATAAGTGAAAATACACTCATTATCTAAGGAATAGTTGCACCCAGAAGGAAGTGTCAGATTGCAGTGCTATTGGGAAGGAAGATAAAGGTTGCCAGGAACAATAAATGATGATAAATTTAGACTGATATGGGTAATATTTATTGAGCTACACATACAGAAGTAGTGTCTCTCAGTATGGCATCAGGCTGCTGTGCTTGCTAATGCGACATGCCAGATATGCATGGAGCTGTAGAGGCTCTAATGGTGTCCCGTGATAATCCGGTCGGAGCTCTGATGAAGAAAAAGCAGAGCTTGGCGGAGAGCGTAATGCAATGACAGCACTGCCAGAAAACAAATCAAACTTCAATTTCCATATTAGTGTTATATTAAGTATATAAATAGAAACATGTATATTAATGTACACATGTACTAATAAACATGTTGCAGTAATCTAATTAATTAATTAATTAATTAATTCAAACTAATTAAGAATCTTCAGTGTGCAACAACATAGCCAGTGATGGAGAGGTTTTCTTGGGGTGGTTTCACAGCTACCTTGTTTGAATTTGGACATATCATAATTTTGCTTTTGCCAAATATCTTGGAGAAATTGTATTGATAAAAGTTGATTTTGAGTTTTCTGGTGAGCAGGGCTGCTTTGTAGTTGTTATTAGGCGGGGCTAGAGGTGGAAAAGGTTGAAAACCCCTGGACTAAAAAGCTTGGTTTTAGGAGGGGATATTGGTGGTGTGTAGCACCAAACATTTAGCAAGTTATAACCAAACATGTATAATTATTCTATTTAATGATTCAGTTAAAAAACACTTATGTTACGCTTAAGTACACTCATCATCAAAAGAATAGTTGCACCCAGAAGGAATCAGCTGACAGGAATGAAACTTGGTGGGTAGGTTTAACATTGTAAGACAGGAGAAATAATTCAAGTTTTCCGCTCAGCGGCGCATGTGATGTGAGCAAGGACGGGCCTGTACGTGACTGACCCAACAGCCATGATTGCAGACATTCAGTGAGCAGTGATGCCCTCCACCAGTCATCATGTTAGTGCCAGCACCATTGGTGGATGGCAGCACAATGCAGGACTACATGTACGTGGACCATTACAACGACTACACTTAACACAACGTCAGCGTCGCCAAAGACTGCGATGGTGTCGTGCCAGACTGTCAGAAATCAGACTCAGAATAGCATGGGGTCATCTTCAGTGATGAGTCCTACTTTTGTCTTGGTGGAGTTGATCTACAATTTTGTGTGTGGCAGCACCGTGGTCAGTGCCAAGATGAACAGTTTGTTGTCATGCGTCACACATCCAGAAGGCCTGGTGTCACTCCACCTCCACCCCTACCGCAAAATCTGCAGGAACTGTGTGAGAATATTCAAGCTGCATGGGATGGATTATCGCGTGACACCATAACTTCTACAACTCCGTGCCGAGACGTATGCATAGCGCGTTAGCTAACCTGGTGGCCCAACGCCATACTGAGACACACTACTTCTGTATGTGTAGCTCGTTAAATATTGTCCATATCAGTCTATTTATCATCATTTATAGCATTGCAATCTGACGCTTCCTTCTGGGTGCAACTATTCTTTTGATGATGAGTGTATTAGGACCATTGTCAGTATTTTGGTTTCCATCTATCCATCCCTACTGCAGATTACAGAAGCTAATTCAGGTTCCTGTTGGACTTTTTAAAAACTGCAAACATTGCAGTTTTATGCAGATTAAACTGACAGATCTTGTTGGTAATCATTTCAGTTGTATTCAGGTGAAATGAATCCATTTCAAATAGGACTCTACAAGGACAAGCATTTCATACAGACATTTTTTTCAGCAGTAATCTTGAGAGCTGGCAGCATGGTGAGCGTGTCACGATTCAGCAGCGCTAGCATCCAAACCCATCCTTCTCACAAAGAGTGGATCTGACACAGTTCAACTCCACACTGGCGTCCTCCGGTGTTAGCCGCACAGAAACAAAACCCGACACACCGCATGTTATTTCAGCCACGGCTAACAGTAATCAGCTAACACACAAAAGAAGAGGCAGGAGAAGTGTGTGTGAGCAAGGTTGGGTTTAGCGAGCTATATGCTAGCTCTGCCAGACTAGCAGCTCAGGAGAGTACTGGAGAAGCTTGTTTGGCTGTAATGCATTCAGACATGCTGGAATCTCTCTGGCACATGTCTACTGCAGCTTCCTGGCTTAGGCTTTTACTGCTGGAGAATTACATTACTTTGGGTTTAGTTTAGTGTGTGCCTGTGTTTAGCTCTTTGTGGGGACCACACATCCCCAACATGATAGAAGACAGGAACATTCTGAGACATAAAGGACATTTGAAGGGTCCCTATTAGGATGTTTATATTATTATTCTAAGCCTTCATTTGATGGCATACTGTCAAACAGGCAGAATATTTGCTGTTGATTCCTGAGATTAAGTGTAAATTGGGATTCAGTGTAGCACAGCAGTATTACGGAAAACAGTGAGCATACACCAAGGCTAGTCTCACAGGGCCAGATGTGATCTCGTAATGGGAGCATCTAAGGACAACCATGAGATATTCTGGTGAAAATGCAGACTTATTGTGGCGAGAATAAACTGAGCTTGATATTTCCAGTCCAACACCTCAAGAGGGCAGAGTTCAAAATGGGGGCTAATGGGTGAGTTCATCAACACAGGCTGGCAGACAGCAAGCTAGTAAAATGAGTTCACATAGACTAAAAAGTCCCCCAAAACCCCAAATAGGCAAGGAACACATATTACATGTCCTGAGAACACATTACACTGATCTGGGTAGGCCCAGGCACACATGTGTCTACACGCTTGTTCTTAACTAAAGAAGCAGAATTTGGAGGCCAAACATGTCATGGCTGATAAACTAGAGCTGACCATGAATCAAGAGGAAAACAGTTCCATTAGCCAACAGTACCATTTTGCTCACTAACTTATTTCGCATGTGTTATCGATTGTGCGGCGGATGTTGTAAGCACAGACCAGCATATTTTGCTGTAATAACGGCACTTTAAGTAATTTAAAAAAAAGAAAAAAATAGTATAAGTAAAAATTGAGAGATCAAACTACAAACATTATATAATGTTAATAGAAATGCACAGATAAAAGGTATCACAAAAGTAACTTGAGGCAAATTAAACATCATCAGTTTGAAACAACACAACCATGGGCGACTGATTTGGACATTTAGCTAACCAAAGATGGACAAGTCTGCAAATACAACCTTGACTACATCAAATATAGATTTGCAGGGGGGTTCGGGGGAGGTCATGATGCTAACCCCAAAGCCCAGTGTGTGGAGTGCGGGTCAAAAACAATAACATCACGGCTCAAGTGTGTCCTAAATGCTTTAGCTACCTCCTAGGCAGACATGCTGCATAGAGTATAAAGTAAGCCAACTGAGTACCTGAGCAATAAAATACAAATACAATTTGACATAAACAGTTGAGTTTTGTGGACCGTTGTGCTTGCCAGTTATAAAAAGGTAGGCCGTGAAGGTGAAATGGTTGTGAACCCCTGATAAAAAAAACATTTGGCACTTTTGGGGACATTTGATTTGAAGGAATCTGGGCAGGTGTTTTAAAGGGCAGTGTACCCTTATTTGTAGCAGATATGGCCACAGTCCAGAACCAGGTCAACTGTACCCAAGACTGTGGAAAACATGAACATTTAACACACAAGGGACATTTGATAGGTCTGCGTGAAGAACATGGAGATAGAGCAGGGGTGTCCAGTCTTATCCACTAAGGGTTGGTGTGGCTGCAGGTTTTCGTTTCAACAAAGCAGGAGATTACATGATCAGTTGTTTGAAGGCTGAGAGGTTGATTCTTTGAGTAGAATCAGGTGAGGTCCTGCTCATGTGGAATGAAAACATACCATACCAGCCCTTTGTGGATAAGACTGGACACCCCTCGACTAGCGGAACTTTTGGGTGGATTTTAAAAGAGCTGTACTTCCCTTGTTAAACTAAACCACGTGTACTAAGTTGTCTCCTGACGTGAACTTCCATCCTGAGGTCGCAAGACAGCACAAATTTTGCTGAATTTCACAAAATAAACTATGTGGCATCTTGTATTATCTTGTTTGAATATTTATCATTTGTCCTCCGAGGGATGAAAGAAAAGCATAAAAACATCAGTGCATGGCTGCCCTCAGACAGCAGAGCATATTCAGTTCAAAAGGTCTTCATATTCTATGGCAGGATGTGGATTCCATGGGCTCCATTTTGCCTGCCATAGATCTAGTTGAAAAATGTTCGACTTAAGCAGATAAGCCCGGCTCTTCATGTGTCACTTTTGATGGGATAACCAATCAAGAATGATGAATAAAACTGAACTGGAGAGCATGCACGGGGGCTGTTAAGTATGACAGCTCAGAGATGCTTATTCATACACATGGCATATATTCAGCTCTCTATATCAATCAGGTTTGCTAAAAGACCTTGAGAAACAGACGATGAATGTCCCTCATCACCGCAGCTTTGTGAGTAGTTTTTTCCTTCAAAAAGAGGCAAAGAGGCTAGTTTCTCTAGTGTGAAGTGTGGCGTTTAACTTCCAGCCCATTAAGATTCATTATGGATATGTTGGGTTTATTTATTTGTTTATTTATTTATTTTGCTATGTTCTTTGCTGTCTCAATTCATGATGTATGTGCATGTGATCAATTATTTGTGTTATTGTGTGCAATCGTGAATATGCCTTTGAACAATTAATATGAAACTTATGCCATATTTAATTTTTCAATTGTCGTGTATCTGCATCAAAATGTGGAGAAGGGGTTTATGGGCAAGCGGAGCTCACAGAGGCTCGCAGAGGCTATGATGTGCATACCGCCAAAATTTCAACTACATGTGTTGTGAATCTGTGAAGATGTGATTCGAGTAAACACTGATTGGTTATCTGGTAGCCATGGACGATAATGCACAGATGAACCTGGGCTTGATGTGGCACTGACATATATGAGCTCAGATTCAGGAGTTTACATATTGTACATTTATCATCAAACTATAAATTGTACAAATAGCTGCACCCAGAAGGTATCAACCAACATGAATGAAACTTGGTGGGTAGGTTTGACATGCAAATGTGATGTAAGCAAGGACGGGCCTTATCACTGTACCTGACTGACCCAACAGCCACGATTGTGGACATTCAGCGAGCAGTGATGCCCTCCGTGAGTCATCCTGTGAGTGACAGCACCATTGGCAGGCGGCTGCACGATGCAGGACTACATCCACACAGACGTTATGGCGACTGCCCTTAACACCACATGAACATACATAAAGACTGTATGTGTAGCTTAATAAATATTGCCCATATCAGTTTAGGTTTTTATCTTTGATTGTTCCTGGTGACCTTTATCTTCTGAATAACATTTCAATCCAACACGTCCTTCTGGGTGCAACTATTCTTTTGATGATGTGTGTAATTAATCGTACGCTACTTTGATGGTTGTAATAATATGATACCAGTTTTGTTAAATAGTAAATTTAGTACATTTATCACATGTGGAATCAATTAACAACCAACACAAACTCACTGTTTTACAGCCAAAACGTCTAGGGAGGTGACATATGACTAGGCTAGAATGGTTAGCTGAGTGATAAAACAAGATCAGCACAACACATTGACTGAATTCTCTTTGTAAACATCAACCTTTGACCGTCTGGTGGTAGGTTTAACATTATGCATGGGTTTTGCTGATTATTAACCTGGCCTCTACCTCTTTCCATGCTTACTGAAGCCTGTGTCCACATTACATGGGAGGCAAATCAGTTATGTGGTGTTGAGTTCTATTGATTTTTTGATTTTAACTACACTCATAAGGGCCCTACTGCAGTCTAAGAGCCCCCAAGCAGGTTAAAGCACTTCTTCTGGTAATGTTGGAGGGGGGATGAGACCTAAACATTACTAACCCAGAACCAGAACTAGTGCACCATCAAAATGGAGCAGTTACCAACATTATATGTAGAATTGCCAAATCAATGATGTTTTGATATTGAAGTACAAGTTTATCCAATCACAAGTGTATCATTGCTCTCTAACATGAACCCCAGTTCATTGTCAGCATAGATAGCATGTAGCTATGAAGCCGGTTTTTAGTACTGCACTAGGAGAGATGCAGTGCTAGCACAATGTGAATATTATATATTGACATTACACATTGTTGTAAAAATGTGTGTGGTGTGATGCTTTGTACAGAGGCAAGATTCCAGCCTTGAAGTTCATTAGGGAATCGTTTTTAATTCCAAAAAACGATGTATATATCTGCAGTGACAATATTAAAAAATAACCTATAGACATTGGCTGGGTATGTTAATGCTCAGTGCCAATGTATGCTACTTGTATGTCAGGCCACCATAAAGATGCACTACCGCTAGTAAACAATAATAAAATAACATCTTGGCCATAAGGAGACATTTGTAATAGAAGAAGATCAATGAACTGTAGGGCTGGAAACGACGAGGAGACAAAATGAAACCAAAGAGGAGTTTAAACTAAAGCATGATTGTAGTTGAGCTGAGAAACTTGGCACGTATTGCTCTCGGGGATGGAGCGTTATCTGTGATGTCGGAGCTAGAGAGAACCTCAACACTTTAGCTTTCCACTCTAGGAGTGGAGCAAAATTGCACCATTCCATAGTCAACTCTAATTTTGGAAATGCTTCCACTCTGCACCGCTCACTCTGGCTGTACTAGTAACACAAAAAGACAGAGCTGCGGGAGATTCAGCCAGTAGTTTCTCAACAAGCTATATATACGATATGACCCAACCGGATATCATCATGCGCAAATAGCAAAAAATAGTCACTTCCTAGTTTGTTCTGCTTGCGTAGGTTGAGTTTGGCCATTCACTGACTTGAGATTTCTTTGCACAGCATGAGAGCTTGAACATACACCCACAGTCTTAAGCCTGATGGCAAAACCGTGAGAGTTGGCAATCCGGTATACAGGCCATGTTCACAACATTTATATGACTCATCTTTAAAATAATACAAATATTTGTAAAATAATAGTGAGGATTGAGGATTCATTCTTGGAGCGAAACAGGAAAAAATGCAAGATTTTATCTGTATCTGTGACTTTATCTGTTCGTTTCCTGTATGTTGTGATTTGAACACTGCCCCCTAGTGCACAAACTGTGTGCTTACAGTCCAAAGGATGGACGCACCTACTCTTAGAAGGATGGTAGAATAATACTATAGTGAAAACATCAAAGCCACTTTATAAAATAACACTTATTGAACCATGCAGATGCCAGAAAAGTGTTAAGCATATCAAAACTGACTTATTTTATACTGTAAGAAACTAGCCTCCTTTGTGCAAAAGTCAGAGGCCATTCTCACTCATTTTCTAAACCACTTCATCCTTCTGGGTCACAGGGATTGCTGGAGCCTGTCCTAGTGCACAATGGGCAGAAGGCAGGAAACACCCTGGACAGGTTGCCAGATCATCACTGGAGATCATTCTTCACTGATTTCACTCATTTAATGTTCAACTGTAATTCCATAAAAACGGTACAAAAGCCTCACATTTGTCTAGAACAATGTTTTTCAACAGTGGGTTCTGGAAGCACATTGCCCTGTGCATTTCCCTGGCTTGTCACACCCACTTTAACCCTATAAGGGGCTGTTAATAAGTAGAGTAATCGGATCAGCTGTGCTGACAGCAGAAAAAAAGCAGTGGGTCACCAGGACCAGGGTTGAGAGACACTGGTCTAGGAGGCTCCAGAATAGGTATATATGTTTCAGTGTTGACGCTGCCTTTACAGATATGCAATGCCATGAGTACTAATATACTTCCATACCATGGCAGCCCCTAGTTTTTCAGCTATACGCCAGTAACTGTCTGGATGTTTTTCTTTCCTTTGGCCTGGAGAACACAACATCCTTTTTTTCCATAAACAGTCTGAAAGGGTGACTCGTCAGGCTAGAGTAAAGGCTGTACTTGGGTCAGTTTCATCAGGCCAGAGAAGCTGGACTGCGCTTCTGGACGTTGTTGACATAATGACTTCCGCTGTGATAAGTACAATCTTAACTGGCATCATGGGTGTCCAATTGTAATTTTCACCCTTGCATGCTACACCCAGGGATTTCTCTGGAATCCCTGAATGTCATGCATTTAGCAATGTCATTCTGAAACTGCTGGATTATTCAAAGGCATGTTTTTGTGGCACGCCTCAACCCATCCATCCTTGCTCATAGGGTACCAAGACCTTCCCTGGAGGCTCTTTTGATAAACAAGCCTGATTGCATTTCCAGTTTAAGATGTTTTTCATAGCATTCCTAGTCTTAAATTGCCTTGTCTCTACTGTTTGGGAACGTATGTTGCAGAATGGGCACTTACTACTTACCAAACAATGAAGCTGGTAAAGCAAAATATGAAATGTTTTGTCTTTATGCCAATAGTGTTGAAATACAAGTCAAAGTGGGTTTACAAATCACTGGGTTTTGTGTTTGCATTTCATTTCGTGTGGTGTTTCCACCTTTTGCCTTAATTCAGCTTTCATTTTAATTCGGACACTTGCCTTGAGTTTTTCCAAGAAATCTGCAGGGATAATTTTCCACACCTCCAAAGTTCAGTCTTAGAAATTGGTTGCATTTTCTGCTTGTCATGATCTAAGCAAACACATTCAATGATGTTGAGGTCTGGACTCTGGGGTGACCAGTGCAGCGAACACCAGCAGCTTCTTTGTTTGGATGGTAAATTGTCTTCTTCCTTATAAAGCCTCAGTGACTGTTTTCTAACAGCTATGCATCTCCAACTGGAGATGTAATATTTCTATATCTATTTATCCTTAGTTATCCAGGTTAAGAGCCCCATTTCTATATCTATTAATAATTCATGATATTTGAGTTTTTTTTACTTCCTTCTTCCTTATGTGGACTGTCTTGCGTCTAATCTCTGAAGTATCTCCGGCAAAATCAATAACTTGGCTGTTTGATAGGAAATCCAATACATGAAGGGTCGTCTCTAACTTTTGCTTTGTATTGTGAGTGCCTTTGTGATATGCATTTGATGAATTGATACAAGAAGTATGTCGCTTTTTTATTTCCTATATATGTGTGTGTGCGCGTGTGCACATGTTCAAATTGCTCCGTATTATGGGAATAAAAGAGCAGCGGTAAGGCTCTTAATGTCAGAGAAACTGACACAAAATGACAGGAAATGTCAAGTCTTGCATGCACTACCCACAATGCACCAGTTCCAGCCTGTGTTGCCAAAACTAAAAGATTTTTAATCTTTCTCTTTCTCTCTCTCTCTCTCTCTCTCTCTCTCTCTCCCCCTCTCCTCCTCCCTCTCTCTCTCTCCACTCCTTCCCTCTCTTTCAAACATATACAAAGGTATACCTCAAATTCTTTCTGTCTTTTTTTTTCCCTCTCCTGGTTCCTTCCACAAACACTGAAGTAATTCAACTGTTGTCAGGCGTCTTTCAGACCAAGCGATTTCATATGAAACTACCCAGAGCAATCACCATTTACAAGTCACAAACACATATCAAATTGCAATTTTCTGACAAGTCCCTCTCTCTCTCTCTCTCTCTCTCTCATCACTGGCAGTAGTCGAGCCCCTAACAATCTCCCACAGGTATTCTCATGCTTCTGATTCATCAGGTTTTCACACGAGAGGGGCAGACAGCAAGCGGGAGAAGGTAACAAACAGACAAAAACGCCATGTTTACCAGTGATTCACACATACTACACAGCATACACTGACCAGTCACTTCATTAGGTACACCTCATTGTATCTACACTGATCATCCATTTGATCAGCTCCACTGACCGTATAGAAGCACTTTGTTGCTCTACAAATTAAGGGTTGCACAGATTTGTCGACTGCTCGGCGATGGCGCTTTAAGCTTGATGTCGACTCCTCGCTGTTTACGTGGTAATGACACTAACAATATGAACTCCTTATACAAGACAACAGTTGATTTCGGGGTCCATATCTCTGGTTTCCTGAAGCCTAGCAAAGCTAGCAATTCAGAGTTTGTTGGAAGCATCACATTATATTCTACTGACCTGTGGAGTTCTTCGTTCTAGTATGATCTACAGTGCTTTAAAGATCATTTACTGAACATTGTTTCCTAAAGACTACACTGTAAAAAAATCCATCAGTTTCAACTCAACAACTTAAGTTCAAAAGCTGCCGTAAAGTTTCAAGTTAAATCAAATTGGAATTACTGTTTACAGCTCATGACTTTATGCCTAGTTTGGCTTCAAATTCCTCTCGGCAAGTCGATTTTTCCATATAGAGCTTGTTGTCTCAACTTAGCAGTTCAAGTTTAAGGTACAGGTGACTTTGAACTTCTTCAGGAGGTTCTTAAAATGCCATTTTTATCATGTATGACTGTTACATTGCATGAAATCAGGTTCCGTTTTTGTCTTTTAACAAGTCTTTAGTTTGACTTACACCAGCTGAAGTGGGCCAGGGCTTACAATCAAACAACTCCCAGAGTTCACTTTTGAAATCAGCTTTCATTTACAGCCAACAGCAGTGTGGTTCTGCCGTTAACCTTGGAATAGAAGAAAGATACACGCAATGGAAAGTAGGCCAGGGAGGAAGACAACATAAAGAGGAGAAGAGTAAAACCAATAGGCAAATAGATGTTGTGAGGAGCAAATGGGAAGTAACAATCTGATAATACTTCCACCTGTACTTCAATATTGCATTGCTAAGTACTCACAGTGTCGTGTTTATTGACTCTTTAAATTTCCACTAAATAACTTGAATTGAAAGACTGAAAACTCATAAAATCTAGCTTAAATCACAAAACTTAATTTGATAAGTTAAGGTAATTAATTACTTAAATCATTTTTTACAGTGTACAATGAAAGAGAGTTACAGTACACTCTGCCAATGGGCAAGCATCTCTGCAAGACCACTTAGTATATTACTAAATTTGATGCCAATTTGCACAATCCCGGAGTCAGTATCTCTGGTTTCCTGAACGCTAGCAATGCGATCCAGGACTTACTGGAAAGGGCACAACATGCTCTATTGGAGTTTGCCTTTTGCCTAGCATAGCATTGTCTTGAGTTCCCCTGTGTTTTTTTTTTTCCAAGACATCATATTCCTGATGTAGTTAATGTTGACTCGACTTTCATCACATGACTGCAGCCTTTAAATAATCATGCAATAAAACCATGCAGGCCCTACAACAATTACAGAGTCCATCTGTTTCTCTGCATACTGTTTTAGCCCCCTTTAACCCTGCTCTTCAATGGTCAGGACCTCCACAGGACCACCACAGAGTGGGAATTATGTGGGTGGTGGATCATTCTCAGCACTACAGTGACACTGATGTGGTGCTGGTGGTGTGTTAGTGTTTCTTGCATTGGTAGAAATGGATGAAACACAGCAGAACATTAATGTCTTACAACTTTGCATTCAGTCTATGTTTCAGTTTTACCCACCATCTTTTTTTGATTGGTTGATCAGTGAATCTTTTCTGTTGAAGCTCACCATATAGTATCTGGTGCTCACTATATAGTATCTGGTGCTCATCACACAGTATCGGGTGCTCATCGCAGAGTCTCTGGTGCTCACCACACAGCTCTGTTGACAGTATCCAGGGCTTATCAAACAGTATCTGAGGCTCTGTAGAACAGTGATACAGGCTGTTACTTTGGGATAGAGTAGTTCTTGGGCTGTGCCTGAGGTCAATTCTTGAAATCTACACAAAGTCATACAAAGTGTTTTGACGTGAAATGGTCCATTCACAGTGCCAGTGATGGGAATCAGACATGTGAAGTTTAACATTTAATGCCTCTAAAGGCTACATCACAGAATGTTGTTACGTGAAATGGTTAAGAACATGCTACTTGGTGTCTGAAACATCGTTGGCTTAAAAAGTGTACAGTAGTTTTGAGAGGAGCTTTTGGCCTTAACCCAATCCAGTCCAAGGCAGGAATGTAACAAACAAAAAACAGCAACAGTTGTGGCAAGCTTAGGATGCAGTCTGACAAACCGAACCTCTGTGGGCAGAGCATCTAAAGCTGAATCTAGTGTCTTGGCAAGTTCCTCATTCATCATTCCTACTTCTGGTTAGCTACAACAGCATCCAGCTGGCAACATCATCTAGGCATTAATAGGTAAATTCACATATCCTAGTCATTGACCCATTCCGGGCAAAATTAATCATTATAAGAACTGCATTATTATGTTGCATGTGCACTCATGGATATACTACCCATCCAGAATAAGCTTCAGCATGCATTAAACATGAAGCACTGGTCCTAGAAAACAGCACCATTTCTGGTTGAAACAAGTCTCATGTCTGCATTTCGTGGAGAAAAAGCCATTCCAGGAAAACCAGGCTCCACTTGGATTGGCATACAGGCATTAGGGGTCCAAGCAGCAAAATCCCTCTGAGGCCAGGTTTTATAATTATCCCCAGTCATACACTGGGAATTCCGTAACTCCAGATGAAGTGGGTGGGGAATATCAGTTGTCCCTTTGGGAATCTCTTCTCTGGAGTGGAGCCTCGCGCAGCTGGATCATCTCGGTGACCGGAGTGCCAAGTTAGGGGGGTAAATTAGGTAAATGTAGTGCAGATGCTACGCTCAATAGGATTGTGTGCAACGAGGGAATGGGAACATGTGACAAAAACGCTTGTTAATTAGCTTGCATGGAATGCAGCGCTGAGAATGATCCACCACCCAAATAATAGATGCTCAGCGGTGGTCCTGTGGGGTTCCCGACTGTTGATGAATGAGGAAAAGGCAGGGGGGCTAGAAAATGATGCAATGCAACAGATGCACTCCAGTCTGTAATTCTAGAAGTTCTAATTCTACACAGTCCACATATATGATAGGTGGGGTTGACAAAATGGACAGTGATTATAGACGGATGGTGGGTGTACCTAAGACAATGGCCTTGTACTTCTTGTACCCCCATAGCAATATCAGCTGTGAGTTTTGAAAGGAAGTATTTTAGGCCATGCATAGGTCGCCGTCCAGAGGAAAACATGTATCTCCATTTTGTAGATTTTTACTTTTATGCATCGTTTGAACTCAGCAGCTGCCATTTACATTGTGTGAAAATTTCATGATGAATGGACCAACAGAAATGCCCCAAAATTGCTTGGAACAAAAGTCTGGTTCCATTGACTTACATTAAAGTTTTTTGCTCTCTCCTGTAAAGTTGCCATTTTGGAGATACTTGCTTTTCTTTGGACAGCTATAATATGGGCTTCCTCAAGTTCTGCCTGTGTTTGCTGTAATCAGCTGTAATACACAAACCCCAGCCCCACAAATAAATTCGGTTTCAGTGTTGCAAAATTAAAGTAAGTATTTTGTGTATCAAACAATGAGCATTACATCAAAGTCATTGATGATTTTGTGCATAAGTGATTTATTGGCTCTTATATAGCTTCATGTGTTTAGCTGCTCCTGATTACTAACATGTTGTTCTCTCCAGTTCCATTTGTTGCTTGCCTGTTTGCTTCTACAAGAAACCAATAATTGTCCAAGCCCGCCCCACCCAGCCAGCCATAATACCTGCCCGCATGAGCCTACAACCTGTGGCTGTTTGCCCACAATGACTGCAGTGTCTCGAAACGAAGCCAGTCTGCAAATTATTTAGTAGATCTTGTGGGACCTGTGGGTGAAGCTGGCTTGTGCAGACCTCTGTGCCCAATCATGGAATCACCTATATTAATTTTCATCAATGCCTTCCAGACTGGAACATCATTTTAAGGCATGTAAATAGCATAATGACAGCTAGCCCAGCTAAAGTACGGCCTCCACATGGCGGAAGCTGTGACATGGCTAAGCCTCCCAGTCAATGCAGTGAGAAAGGCACATTTTTGGCACATTTGACACACTCTCTTTTCGCTAGTCAAATTTATTTAGATGCAAATATTTTTATTTAGGTCAGAACGGTCACGTAGTTAAAAATATATAACTGTACAAGTAACCCTGCCTATGAGGTATGTAGGTTGTTTATATAAAAAATATGAAATTTTGCTCAGATACGTTAAAAATGATTTAGCAATGTGTTCAGCTGTGTCACACTATATATGATGAGTACGATGGGAAAAATGTACTTGTTAGTAAATCTTCTAGAGTAATTTCAGCCGTAGGCTTTGATGTTAACTTAGCAAGCTAGCAGGATTAAAAGAACAGAAACTGGTGTACGTTCAGCTCCTCCTTCAAACCTAATGTTTATCCTTAAATTCTTCAGTTACTTCATAGAAACTAACAGTGGGGCTTTTCACATACTGTACATTAATATCATTTGAAATAAATAATATACTCAAAATCTGAGTTCTTTGACCAAGAACTGAGCTGCATTCTGCAATTTTTGATTACCTTGCATGAGATTTTTGCCCAAGTTCTATTAAGCTGGATATATCCAGTGCCAGTTTAAGGTGAGCCTGGCCTGATTTCTTCAATTATGTAAATGCTAGATGGTCACCGTGAACAAGTCCTCAATTAAGTCCTGTGAATGAAGCAAAATGGCAAAAAAGGAACATTCAAACTTACTTCTAGTGTTATATCTGGGAATTCCGTGAATTTGGGAAAGCAGAGGGATGTATTCCGTTAGACAAAGTTTAACTCTTCTATTGCATCTATCACTTCTTAGTTTGCCACCTTATGGGGGTCCTAACGACTGGGTAATGGGGGGGCTTACGAAGTATGCAGGGAAACATGAACTACAGTCTGTAATTCTGAAAACTACAAAGTGCACCTATATGGTAAGTAGGGTTAATAAAATGGATAGTTAGTGCAGATACATTGAGGTGGTTTTAATGTTATGGCTGTTTGGTGTATACTTTGAGTCAAGTAATGGATCCGTGCACGTTGTTCACTTCTAAATAAAGCGGGTCTTTAATTTTCTTATTGGCCGTTAAGGGCACCAGCCCTGTCCTGTGCAAAAGGCTCATGCAGTACAAGCCCTTGCTCAAGCATGTGCCCATGCATGAGGTGAAAGTGTAATTATGCATGCTTTACTGTATGGGCAGGACATGGGGTCTATGGAGATGGGCATCACAGAATCATTCTATCAAAATCCACAAAGAGAACAGCTGTTAAATGTCAAGCAGAGCTTCTTGCAGGATGGTAGCTCACCTAGAAAAGCAATGACCGGCTGTGCTTCTGTCTGTGTGTGTGTGCGCTTGTGTGCATGTATGAGTCTGTACCCTGACCATGACCGCAAAGGCTCTGCATCGTCATTTTCTTCTAAATCAAATTATCAGGCAAGAGTAAGTGAAGCTTAGGCAGGCAGAAATTCCCCTAGCAAGCCGGGGTAGAGCAGCAAAGCTGACCGACGCTGACCTGCTGCTCCAGAAAATTACATGAACGCAAGATGAAAACGTGGTCCGCGCTTCGGTGTGCACAAGATGTGACATTTAATGTCCGGAATCCCAGGAAGGAGTAGCATCGACTGTCTGTTATTGCCGGAGGAAGTTTTCCAGAAACCATTGTACAGAATCATTTGTACCAAGAACAGCAGGATGTATTTATCAGTTTGAATATTTTTTGTAAACTTGTACACAGTCCTTGGATGCCTGTTTTGCTTACTATTTCCATTCACTGTCAAAAGAACAGTTGCACAAATAGCTGCGCCCGGAAGGAATCAACCGCCAAGAATGAAACTTGGTGGGTAGGTTTGACATTGTGAGACATGAAAATCATTTAAGTTTCACGCTCAGCTGCCCACGTGACATAAGCAAAGACAGGACTTATCGCTGTACCTGACTGACCCAACAGAGAAGAATGCGGGCACTCAGCAAGTAGTGATGCCCTCCATGGGCAGACGGACTACATACACGCAGATTGTTATGGTGACTGCCCTTAACACCACATCAATGTCCTGAAGACTGCAATGGTGTCATGCCAGACTGTCATGGAGTGACTCAGAATGGCAGCGGGTCATCTTCAGTGACGAGTCCAGCTTTTGTCTTGGTTGGAGACAACCAATGAATCCGTGTGTGAAGGCACCGTGGTCGGCGCCTAGATGAGCGGTTTGCTGTCACACGTCACATGTCCAGAGGGCCTAGTGTCACTCCACCTCCACCCCAGCACTCCAAATCAGCAGAAACTTTGTGAGAGTATTCAAGCTTCATGGTGCCTTCTCATTGCATTCCAACACCTCCTTCCTTTTTCATAATCCAAAATCAGTTGTGAAAAAGGTGCACTGAAGTGGTGGAATAAGACAGGACATGTTCAAAACCTGCTCTGGCAATCCAAAAGAGAACATCCAACAAGACTGGTCGAGCATCAGTTGTGCAAACTCACGCACTCCATGCCTGGATGACTTCAAACAGTCATCCAACAGAAGCCTTATGCAACGAACCTATATAAAATACTAAGTGCTAAGCTGTGTAGAGGAAAGAGACACACAATGATTGTCCCACACTTCAGTGTCTTTATTTGCCTTCCTTACCATTTTCAATCATTTCCAGCATCAATTACATTTAGGACCGGCGTTGTGAGAAAACTTAATATAGTTGAAGGCCGTAGACTCTAAGAGTGAGGTTTAGGTAGAGATGAGTGATTTCCAATAAGGACACGCTCAGCAGATTGTCAAGGTCACAGCCTTGCTGTGTGGCACTAATTAAGCTAGCGCCTCTCTCTGAAGGTCAGGTACTAAAGGGTCAGGTGAGAGGTCAGCAGGTTAAGCCACTCTGAGTGGGCAATTAACTCTGGCCTCCGCAGGGAATGGGAGGTAGGCTACAGGAGACTGAAAAGGGAGCCAAGTAGAGGAGTGGAAATGAATGCAATACGCGGCCTGTTTATCATGCTCAAAAAATAAATAAAAAATGGTTTGCATATGAAAGAAGGACAAAGGGAAATGGGGAAAATTGGCCATGGAGAAAGAGAGCGAATAATTTGGAGTGCTAGGTCCTCTAATTAAGCTAATGAAAAGGATTTAGATCAGTAGTGTTTAGCAGTGGAAGCTGACTGATTGCATTAACTGGATTTGGAGTAATTCCTCTATTATTCCAGCAATTTGCTCATTGAATATATTGTGCCATGGCTAATTTAACCTTCCGGTTCCAAAACAACTCAATTCAACTGAAACTCTGATTGTGTTTCAAGCGCGACGTGGCCGTGAACAGAATGTAATCAATTTGTAATCAAAACCGATCATTTAATCATTTTACCAATTATGCCAGAACAGTTATATTCTAATTTGTTAATTATTATTGTTAAGAAAAAACTCCCACTCTTTCTGTCTCTCGCCCACTGCTGAGTATTAGCCTCTTGTTCACTTAGTCCACTAATGCGTCCACCATGGGCGTCTGGCTCAGTGTCTCTTAGGAAAGAGCTTTTGTCTAATACCAGCTAAGCCGCACATGCTACTGGCTCTTTGAGATTGAGCCTGCCTCGTCTTCTCTTTTCCATTCATGTCCAACACAAGCCCGTCTGTCTATCACTGTGTATGTTCTTCTGTCCAGGAAATAGCCTATTATGTAGACCAGTGGTTTTCAACCTCCAGTGGGGCCTGGTGGCAGCTGCTAGGGGGGTTTCGGCTATCTGGTTTTGTTTTTGCTTGTTTAATCACCCCTTTCTGACCAAATCAGAATGTTGTAAAGTTGCCTATACTTTTATGTGGCTAACCCGCATCCATTCAGTGTGAAATGGACAATAAATACAAACAGAACACACAATAATGGTAAAATCTTTTGGTGTTTCAATTCAATTCAACTTTATTGTCATTATACCAATACAGTGTTGCACAGTATAACGAAAAACAGTCAGGCTACTTCTCCAGTGCAATAATATATATATAATATTGATATTATATAATATAGATGTGTAAGAGCAGTAACTGTACCTCAGTATGTTAGATTATGAGAACTGAGGAGCAAACAGCAGTTAGTATATGCAGGAAAGCAAAATACAGCTTAGTGTAAGTGTACATATATACAGTATATGTACCGTAAGGGATAATGAACGAAAAAATACTCAGTAACAGGGAAGAAAAAACACAATAAAAAAAAGTGGGCCATATCAGCTGCTGGCTTACCTTTCTTAGATGGTGGCACTAATGTTGCAACGTTTTGCAGCATGCAAAGGTACGATAAGTCAAAACGTTATGATCACCTGCCTGATTTGCTATTGGTTTTCTGCCTCCAACCTGCCAAGGCATTGACTCTACAAGCCCTCTGAAGGTGCCCTGCAGTATCTGGCACCAAGATGTTAGCAGCAGATCCGTTAAGTCCCGTAAGCTGTGAGGTGGAGCCATAGCGGATTTTTCTTGTTTTTCCAGAACATCCCACAGATGCTCCACCGGAATTGAAAAACTGGATGCCAGGGCAACATCTTGAACAGTGTGCCACTGCTATCGGGGAATGCCCTGCCAAGAAGGCTTGAACCTGGTTTGAAACAATGCTAAGGTAGGTATTATCTCAAACTGATGCCCACACAAACACCCAGACCCAGAATTTCCAACAGAATATTGCCTTGAACAATGGTTTGGACCAAATGAGACGATAGGTAGCCACCACTGCTGACCAACAGCAATCCACAAGCTTTGCTGTTTCTGAGATGTTCTGTCTCAGTCGTTTGGCCATAATGATTTGGTTATGGCCTAAGTTGCTTAGGTCTTCACGCATTCTCATTCCTCCCACATCCAACTCATCGACTCTGAGAACCAATCATTTGCTGTGTAATACTGTATATGCAAGACTTTGTCATGTGGCTTGTTAGGAGATAAACATCTTTGTTCTCTTAATCTGTTAATGGGTATTTGAAACCATGTTTTAATGCCAAACAATATCTGAGGGAAAATGGTAGGTTTTCTTGTTGGATGAGTAACAAAGGGTGCTTTGGAGTCAAACTACTCTGGGCTAAAAATACAGCTTTCTTTTACGCCTTTCTTTCACACCTCAGTGGACTTTCTAGACTTGGATAACATCAGCTAGAGTTAGCAATAGATCACAATTATCTCAGCCTTCTTGGCTATATCCTTTAACAATGCACCTACGCCTATGTTCACATATTTAGGTAATCAGAGTAACAAAGCGTAGTATAATATGAGTGAACTTGGCACATTTTATAAATTTAAATAAAATAGGTAATTCACTGTGTTGTTGGGCAGTGTATTGTTTATGTCTTTCTCTGAGGAGGCTTTAGTATTCAAGTACAGACACTGAAAGGTTTACTGATTATTTGAATACCCATCCATAGTCTGTTGGTCACAAACCAACTAGTGGCTCTTGAAGTCCCTTAGCTTTGGATTAACCCCCCATTCAGTCTAAATGAGTCCAGTCAAGCCTTTAGTAAAGACCCTTTGATAAATAGTCCTTGTGTTGGGCAAAAAAAAGGTGCAGATCTGGTGACAATGGAGAAGTAAAGTAAACTGAGGTAAAATGATTTGCTGATACCAGAGCATTTCCACTCCTCACTCAAAGCGTTTCTGTAATCACTCTGTTCCAGCTCCATTCCAGGTTTTACATTGTCCACTCCGCTCCATGCTCGCTCCACGCTCACACATAAGAGAATCCACTCTGACCTGTATCCGCTCCTAATTATACAATTTATAGCCATTCTTAAAGATAAAACTAACATCCTGTGCAGAGGCGGGTAGTAACTAGTTGCATGTACTCAAGTACATTGCAAATATTGATTGACATGTACTCTTTTTTACTTAGATACACTTTTATTCATTCATATTTACTTGCTAATTTCTTTATTGTGTTTCATTTTATTCATGTTTTGTTGTTACCAACATCTATACTGTTTTGTGATTGGTCACTTCTCTGCCCTTGGAACTTTTGCCTTTTCTTTTAGACCCAAACAATAAAAAAAGAATAGAATAGAAATATTCTCTGATAGTTGTTGGATTTCCCAAGAGGTCCTACTGCAGTTCTTGACCTGATACTTTTGTACTTTGTACCTCGACTCCCTTTACATGAAGGCACCGTTACTCATGTCATTATTTTACCCAAATATCAACACTCTTACTTGAGTATTGATTTGGGCTATTCTACCCACCTCTGATCCAGTGCTACACAGGCTTTTTGCTGGCTTGAAGTGATGGCCCAATTATAGGCTGGAAAACTGTACGCCATCTTTTTTAGCATTCTTGCAGCACAATGTTTGACACGAGACAGACTCTGTGTGGCACCTTTACAACTTTGTTGTGATCTGTGAGAATGTCCAGTATGTAGGTCTGCTGAACAGCAGTGTATAAATGGCCGTCGTGTGCAAGTTACTGCCGCTTCACTCCTGTCACGCAAAGATAGTCAGTGAGAGAAAAAAGGACTGTCTGGCTCACAGGCTCTGGTCACAATCACGTCACTGTGCTCCCACTTCGCTCATAGCTTCTGGCTGATATCTCATGAAGCCCTCAGGCCTGTGCTGTTCTGGCTCTACCTGAATAAAATTAATTTCTTTATCATTTTCATGCAAGATGATCATTAAGTACAAGTTGTTCACGTGTCCACTCATTAATATATAGTTTTCCTTCTTTTCTGAAGACTTGTTTTCAGTTTCAAAAGAAATCTGCAGGTATATTATTCCACATTTTTAAAGTTCAGTCTAAGAAGTTGGTTGTTTTTTGTTGTTTGGATGTCTTATATCTTATATCTTAAATAACGTACTAGCTAACTAACTTACCAGTAAGCCAATGAGAGGAAATACAATGTGCATGTATCTAATAAAGTGTATGCTGAGCGTATATTTATGGTTTGCCATAATGTAATGGTAATGTCCGATCTAATCAGAGGAGCTGTGATGCATGTACAGTAGATGCAAGCTGGCGAGACTTGCTAAGGGAATTGTGCTTTAGCCATTGTCCCATAATACTATAATGGCTGGATTCCATCATTCATAGATGCCTTGGCTGTCGGCACGCTCCATTGTGCTGCTGTTTCACTGCACTTCTGCAACACGCTCATAAACACATGTTCAGTGCCAACAGGAACACGCAGGTGTGTTCTGCCTCTGCCTCATGAATATTCATCGCATACCTGTCATATAGATTGCTATTCTGTCTCTAGCTTTTATTGCTATTCTGCCAGTTGCGCATATAGAGCACTCAATCCATGCGTGCCTGACATACGCTGAATGCTGTGTTGCTTTGCATGTTTTTTTTAAAGCAAAAGATACAAATATTTATCTTCATTTACGGATCGGCACACCTGCATAGACATATTTCTCATACGTTACTGAGCAAATGGAAATTTGCTTGAGTGTTTATTCGCACACCCATATACAGTGGGGAATATAAGTATTTGATACACTGCAGAATTTGCAAGTTTTCCCACCTACAGAATGGAGAGGTCTGTAATTTTTATCGTAGGTACACTTCAACTGTGAGAGACAGAATCTAAAAAAATCCAGAAAATCACATTGTATGATTTTTAAATAATTAATTTGCATTTTATTGCATGAAATAAGTATTTGATCACCTACCAACCAGCAAGAATTCTTGCTTTCACAGACCTGTTAGTTTTTCTTTAAGAAGCCCTCCTATTCTTCCCTCATTACCTGTATTAATTGCACCTGTTTGAACTCGTTACCTGTATAAAAGACACCTGTCCACACACTCAATCAATCACACTCCAACCTCTCCACCATGGCCAAGACCAAAGAGCTGTCTAAGGACACCAGGGATAAAATTGTAGACCTGCACAAGGCTGGGATGGGCTACAGGACAATAGGCAAGCAGCTTGGTGAGAAGGCAACAACTGTTGGCACAATTATTAGAAAATGGAAGAAACACAAGATGACTGTCAATCTTCCTCGGTCTGGGGCTCCATGCAAGCTCTCGCCTCGTGGGGTAAGGATGATTCCGAGAAAGGTCAGGAATCAGCCCAGAACTACACGGGAGGACCCGGTCAATGACCTGAAGAGAGCTGGGACCACAGTCTCAAAGAGGACCATTAGTAACACACCACGCCGTCATGGTTTAAAATCCTGCAGGGCACGCAAGGTCCCCCTGCTCACGCCAGCACATGTCCAGGCCCGTTTGAAGTTCACCAATGACCATCTGGATGATCCACAGGAGGCATGGGAGAAGGTCATGTTCTGAGAGCAAAATAGAGCTTTTCGGTATCAACTCCACTCGCCATGTTTGGAGGAAGAAGAAGGATGAGTACAACCCCAAGAACACCGTCCCAACCGTGAAGCATGGGGGTGGAAACATCATACTTTGGGGGTGCTTTTCTGTAAAGGGGACAGGACGACTGCACCTTATTGAAGGGAGGATGGATGGGGTCATGTATCGCGAGAACCCTCAGTAAGAGCATTGAAGATGGGTCGTGGCTGGGTCTTCCAGCTGTAGTTTCTTTTCTTGCTTGCACAGAAGGGTAGAGTCAGGTGACTGAAGGTTGGAGATGTTGGAGTAGTTTATTTCAAGGCGATCGCAGTTCTCTCACAGCTCCTGTCCAAAGACACTCCAATCCAGTCTAAAGACAGAACCTTGTCCCACAGGTTTTATACACTGTTTCACCACCCCTTTAGGTACACAGAGGGTGTGTCCTTATCTAGTGTCAGCAGATGGTCAGCTGTCCTTCAAGTGGTGTTTGACCTATGACCTGTATATCCCTGATAGCAACATTCTCTTAGGGACTCCGTCCTGTCGTAAATGCATAAAGTTCTGTTCTGGTAATGCAGCTGTTCCCCACATGGTAAACGTATACACACTTGTATACATACACACTTGTTTACAAAACACTGATATCCAACACAGCATGACAATGACCCGAAACACACAGCCAGGGCAACTAAGGAGTGGCTCCATAAGAAGCATTTCAAGGTCCTGGAGTGGCCTAGCCAGTCTCCAGACCTGAACCCAATAGAAAATCTCTGGAGGGAGCTGAAACTCAATGTTGACCAGCGACAGCCCCGAAACCTGAAAGATCTGGAGAAGATCTGTATGGAGGAGTGGGCCAAAAAATCCCTGCTGCAGTGTGTGCAAACTTGGTCAAGAACTACAAGAAACCTCTGACCTCTGTAATTGCAAACAAAGGTTTCTGTACCAAATATTAAGTTCTGTTTTTCTGTTGTATCAAATACTTATTTCATGCAATAAAATGCAAATTAATTATTTAAAAATCATACAATGTGATTTTCTGGATTTTTTTCTTAGATTCTGTCTCTCACAGT
Organism: Semaprochilodus insignis; assembly: GCA_034552555.1. Taxonomy (NCBI): domain Eukaryota; kingdom Metazoa; phylum Chordata; class Actinopteri; order Characiformes; family Prochilodontidae; genus Semaprochilodus; species Semaprochilodus insignis. The sequence continues at coordinate 16,903,955 of CM067497.1, forward strand.
TGAAGTGTACCTACGATAAAAATTACAGACCTCTCCATTCTTTGTAGGTGGGAAAACTTGCAAAATCAGCAGTGTTTCAAATACTTATTTTCCCCACTGTACCTCTTACCCATGTGCACACTCCCCAAGGCAGATTCACACGTAGGGCAGTCCTTTATCGCCGGGCCTTTATCCTTTTCATTGTCAATTCTGCTCATACTCAAGTAGTTGCATATTTTCCAGATATTTCATATACACCATTTTAGCTGTATCATTGTCTTTCCACTAAAGCCTTTTACATATTTATGAATATATGTGCTTATTGGATATAAATGCAGACTTGTTTATAGCCTCACCGATAAAATTGCTCACGCAGTTACGATTCAAATCTGAGTTTTCAGAGAGAACATTGCCTGTGATGACAAAAATCTCAGAGGGAAATCAAACCTGGACGGAGACAATCTGGTATTTGTGACTGTTTTTGCTGGAAATCAAATCACCGCCTAGTCAGAATTTGCATAATAATGTTGCAGGCTCCTATTGTGTGTGAATGCTCTTATGGTATGTGTAAGTCTTTCTTCATTCATCTCCTTCTTGAATGACTAGAATTGAAAATGCGCTGCAGGGCTACTTCTCTCTGGCATACGATGCAGCCTGTAAGTAACTGGACAGTGTCACAGCTTTTACTGTTTAGCAAGGTGTGAATGCAGGGGATCCTGCAGGGTCCCGGGACCTCCAAGTTATCCTTGTGGACCCTGAATGTCTGAAAATCAAAATTCTAGGCGGGGCCCACGAATATAAATGTATTAAGAGACTTATTACATGCTCCTTTATAGGGAAAACTAGATGCTTAAACACAAATTTAGTGTGCTGTAGCATATTTGTAAATCTGAAAGCTCAGTTTGCCAAGACCTGGTGGAGAGAGAGAATTATTGCTCATTTCTGAAACCATAAGACATAAAGAAGACATGTAAGATCTCAATGAATGTGTAAAAGAGTGGATTACCAAGCTAGAAAATAGTGTTTCCATAAAGGACTTTTAAACCAAACAGTTTGTTTTGAAGCTAGCATTAGCGCCGCTATGGTGAATAAGTTAGCAGCCAGCCAAGACTGGAGAAGACGGCTGACCCTCAAATACTAAGGGGTATTTCACGCACTGCTCTTTAGCTTTAGTTTTTTTATTCTATCACATTGTATTTTAAAGGGAAGATAGAATGCCGCCATCATGGATTTCTCGTGTTAAAACAGTGATTTTACTTCTGTACAGGCAACGTATGACGGATGGCGTTATCCCAAGCAGAACAGATAGAGATCGTTTTCATTTGCTACTCAGACAAGCTTCCCATTATCAACAGTGCAGTTGCCAAAATTCTTGCCAAATTCCAAGAAACAGGTCCTGTTGCCAATATGATAAAAGCTGGATGACCACACAACGCTATTCTGGTCTCATTCAGCAAACGCCCACACTGTACCACCCATCGTCTGTCTCTGGAATGTGGGGTTAGGCATGCCTCAATTCAGCCAAGTTTGTCAACCCATAAATGGTACCCTTACAAAACTCAGATGCTGCGACAACTGACTGAGGATGACCCAATGATGGAAATAGAATAAGTGACATAACTACTTCAGATAAACCCTTATTTGCCCTACCAAGCGCTGTTCCATGATGAAGCAAATTGTTTTGTGAATGGGGAGGTCAACAAACTGCATCACCAATACTGGCAGAGCACAAACCCTTACTGGACTCCATCTAACATGATTGCCTTACCTAAAGTCATGGCCTGGTGTGATATATGGGGTACCCAAATTGTGGAACCTTTCTTCACTGATGGAACATTAAGTGTAGCCCATTACACAATGTTGTTAGATGAAGACGTGTTTCCTTCATTGCTGTCAGAGGTTTGAATTCTTCCACCTCATCATGGACATGTTGTCAGAGACTTGATATGCATTTCTCCCAAAAGTGGACAGAGAGGTCCAATTGAGTGGTCACTATGTCCTCCTCATTTAACCCCTTTGGATTTCTGTGGGGTCATGTCAAGGCACTTGTTTACTCTGTGAGGATGTGGAACGTTGTTTATCTTAAAGACAGAATTGTTGATGCTTGTGCTGGCATTCAGCCAGATATTTTAGTGAAAGTGGCGGAAACTATATTGAACACATTCTGTAGCCCTTTTTGTCTTTTTTTTGTCTCAACATTAGAACGAATAATGTAACACCACTGTTTTTCTGGTGAAATTCTCCACCAGTTTGATATGTCACACACCTGCCTTCCCATTGGAAAAAACCTGAGTTGAATCCAAGGTGGCGTCATTGAAAATAGCCACCATGTTGGTGACATGGCCTAAGAGGTTCCCCTTTTCCTCCATAGCTTGTGTCTAAAATTGGATCACCATCAGCTAAACCATTTTTATTTGATATGGGTGTTTCCTTACTTTTGAAGCACCCTGTACAAAAGCATGTAACCATTGTGCTACCTGAAAAGTCTTGAAGGAGGGATAATTCTATGGGGTTATTTTTCAGGGCTTTGGCCGAGGCCTCTTGCAATGGAAGGAAATCTTAATGCTTCAGCATACTAAGACATTTGGGACAATAATAAGCTTTAAACTTTGTGGGAACAGTTTAGGGAAGAACCTTTTCCGTTCCTGCATGACTGTGCCCCAGTGCACAAAGCAAGGTCCATAAAGACATGGCTGAGTGAGTTTGGTGTGGAAGAACTTGCCTGGCCGGCTCTGACCTCAACCCCATCAAATACCTTTGGGATGAACTACGACATTGTGAGCCAGACTCTCTCGTCCAAGGTCAATGTCTGACCTCCCACATGTTCTTCTGGATAAATGGGCAAAATTCCCACAGACATGCTCCAAAATCTTGTAGAAAGCCTTTCCAAAGGAATAGAAGTTGTTATAACTGCAAAGGCGGGGGGATAGGGGGGCGACTCCAGATTAATGACTATAGATTTAGAATGGGATGTCATAAAAGCTCCTGTAGATGTAATGTGGAGGTGCACATTTGTCCATATGATCTATCTGTACTGAGACCCTGTCTGAGTGCTGAAAAATTAAATATATCAGAACTTGGGGGATGGTGCTTCACCATGCAGCAGGACAATGACCCAAAACATACTGCTTAAGCAACTATAGTGGATTTCAGAGCCTAAAGGTGGAATGTGTTTGCCTGGCCACATCAATCACCCAACCTGAAGCCCATTGTGCATTCACTTCACATAGTGAAGCCCCCAAAACAAGCAGGAATGAAGACGCATTACAGGCTACAAGAGGGAAGATCCCCATTTTCTGGCAATATGTTTGGATCATACCTCAGGCAGTCAGTGCAAAGGATCTGACAACTTTACATAGGCTTATGTCAATCAGTCCAAATATTTTTGGTTGGAGGATGCATATAAAGGCTGTGGTTTGCCAAGTATACATGCTAATGCTAGCAAATTCATGATATGCTTTATCCTGGTAGTCATTGTTTCAGTTCAGAGCCAGGACTATAGAAATTGCAGAAATGGCCAGTTATTTATGGACTTCACTGAATTTTTATGCAAACAACTTTATAAGGTACTCTCAGTTCAAGTAATACTCTCACCAGCTCACAATTATAAAGCATCTCCAATATTGTGGATTTGTGTCTTTTTATTGTGACACTAAGTATGAATGTGTGTACAGGGTGTTTGGAATGTTTTTTTCCTGGAAAGTCATGGACTGAACATGAGCTTCAGGTTTTTATTGACCTTTTAAAAGTGCTCCCGAACAAAACAGAAAGCTCAATATGTTCTTGGCTCATAGGACCGCTCATGAGTCTTCCTGCAGGACGGAGTTTCCACAGATCCCGTCCAAACTAAGCCGCACAGAAAACACGAGAAGGGGCAGGGTTTCTGACTGGAAACCGGGAATTCCAGGCCTATCCTCTGTGCCTCAAGGCCATCCACCCACAGAAAACTTTCTCAGCTCAGATTATGAGTTCTTTTGCGCAATGCCGTGGGGGAACCACTTTCCCTAAAAACCTGTTTGCCTAGAAAGCGTTTCAAGGGATGGTTCTTGAGAGCAATCTGTCTAGACCCTTACCCTGGAGACATAATACATTTTGATGTTCTCCTATCTGATCCAACTAATCTGCTCATTAACAACTCCTTACAGGTTAAAATAGTCAAAGCATTAATGTGTGAAGAGTGTAAGTCCTCCAGGATCAGGGTTGGTTGGGGCAATGCCTAGGGGAACCATTAATGGGTAAGTGTGGAATAACTTTTTTAATATAATCTAAAACAAGTATTTAAATTAGTACAGAACAGTTCCTTTGTGAAGGAACGTTAAACCTTCCAACAAACCCCTCACTAAATGGGATTATGGTCGGATAACTCATGCCAGGTGATCAGAGATGGACCACATTTAACGCATGTAAACAGAATGTGTTTTCATTATCTGTATACAAATATTTGAGTGGTAATGCATCAAGGGCTGACTAACAGGCAACGGAATAAACAGTGTTCGGAAAGATAGCGAATATGCGAGGCTGGAGCCTTCTCGCACTCCAAATGTGGTCAACCTGTATTGTAACTGGGAAAAAGTAAACAGAAGTAAGGCAGAAATCGGACATCATTTCCTTGAAAAGTGTACATGTAGTCTAGCACCAGGATTATCCGGATATCATGCGGACACATGTAAATGGAAGGTCTAAACAGGCTCTGGGTTTTTAAGAAGTTTAGGCTTAAAAAAGATCATTTAGGACTATAAAAACCATGCACTTAACCAGTCCAAACTTTTGACTTGTACAGTAATATGCTGTAAGGTAGATAAACGGGACAATGCTATTTTTAGATGTTTTATATAATAACATACCGTAATGACTTGGCAAAGAAGGAGACATAGATAACGCTGCCCCACCAATGAGTGCTTCCTGCCGCTCCACATCAGCAATTCACACTGCTGGCACCTACTTGAAGTGTTGTTGCATGGCCATGGCCACTTTCAGCCTCCTCCTCATTCCCCGCTACCCATATAGCAGTGCTAAGTCCAAATGTGCCTATTCCTGCCGTCTGATTAATTAAGGGCAGTTCTTGAATCACAATTATAGCTTCAGCTGAATCTTCTTTTGACTGTCATAAAAATATTTTAACCCCTGTTTTCCCTGTAACTACGCTATATGGCCAGAAGTATGTGGACAGCCCACCTAATTATGGAGTTCAAGTGTTTTAACCACACCCGTTTCTAACACGTGTATAAAATCAATCATTGGCAGTAGAATATGGGCAGAGTAGGGTTATAGTGAAGTGCTCCGTGAATTAAAAATTTAAGCGACGTGTTTTGTTGTTCTAAGTAAAAATAATACATCCTCAGAAGACATATATCCACATTAACTGGTTATTTGTTTTTTTAACAGATTGGAACAGGCACATACAGAGGAACAGGTACATACAGTGTGTTCTGGGCAAAAGGCACTTGTTAGTTTATATGTTAAACTAAAACAAAAATAAAGCAAATAAAAATGTATTTTACACCAAATTTAGCAATTAGATGACAATATAAATAATATATTTAAGTGTTGTTGCTGTAGAAGGTGTGTTAGGAGATCTGCAAGTGACATCATTTAACCTGAATGCTTAAACGTTTGCCTGTGACCGTATATGTATCTGCAATCAAACTGTCTTTGTGATACTGAAAACAAAGTGAGGTGGTACTTGTGTATTTGAGTCTAAAGTAGTTGCAAATGCACTACCTAGCAGACACAATACATTTCGCCTCGTTGTAGAAACATGAGACAGTAGATGCCAGTCTAGATGAAGGCCTTCTGCAGCAGACAGACTGCTGACCTAAATTTGACTGCAGAGTGTGTTTCTCTTTTTTTCTGCATGCGCTCTAATCAACCAAAGAAGAAACTGTTGCTGCTCATCAAATCAATTATGAAAAACGACAAGGCTCACTCGACACTAGAACATAACAAACGTTGCGTTCTCCTGGTACCTATCCTAGATACGTACATCCACGAAGTAGAAAGAAAACCGAAAAAACGTCAATCAAGCTGGGAGACAGTAATATCCCATCTGTTCTTTTACGACATTACCCCACCATATGCTGTGTTTGTGTTTGTTTTTTTGTGTCGCTTCGGCTTTGTGTCATTTTTCTATGGAGAGTAGCTCATTGCCTGCGCCGTGTAATTACGGCTCAGTTGTGGCTTTGCTGTCATACTCGACACAGAGCTAACAGGGAACAGAAAGTTAGATAATGTTGTAGGGCATGCTAGGGCTTGGGCATTCCTGGATTTCGACATATAAGCCCAGCGAAGTGGAAGGAGATAAAGAAGCGAGAGGTCATGCACGATTGTGAAATATTGCCAGGATTACACGACATTGAACAATGGCACATATATGGCACGTATTCAATGGAAGCCCAAGTGCACTGGGTAAAGGAAAATGCTTCTGGAACCAGTATGTGCATTGAATTAAAATAATGACTCAAAATATCTCGGTAGTGGTTCAAAACTGGCTTATTTTCTCAAAAATAATAACTTAGTGTCTCAACATCATGACTTCTTTTCTCTAAGTATTGATTTCGAATCTCAAGATGATTTATGAGGGGGCTTCAGTGACTTATGTTCTTGAAACACTGACTTATTTCTCAAAAATTCTGAGAAATTGATTCTCAAAGGGACCTTTCTTAGAGATGACGGTATAACAAAATGACATTTTTTTAAAAACAGTAATGACTTACTTTCTGAAATGTTGGCTTAATATCACTAAATAAGTACTTATTTAGAAAAGACAGGGTGTATAATCTGTTTTGTTTGAAAATATTGTTGCTCTCCGATTTGAACTCTTACACATCATTATACACTTATCATCAATAGAATAGTTGTGCCCAAGTGTGGGATTGCAGTGCTATTGGGAAGGAAGGTAAAAGTTACCAGGAACAATAAATGATAATAAATTTAGACTGATATGGGCAATATTTATTGAGCTACACATACAGAAGTATCTTATATGTCTCTTATAAATATCTCTCATAATGCAACATGCCAGACGTCTCGGCGTAGAGGTTCCTAATGGTGTCCTGTGATAATCCATCCCATGCAGCTTGAATATTCTCACGCAGTTCCTGCAGATGTTGCGGTAGGGGTGGAGGTGGAGCAGGTCATGACCTACCGTCATTCTGAGTCACTTCATGACAGACTGGCACGGCACCATTGCAGTCTTTGACATTGTGTTACGGGCCATTGTTGTAATGATCTGCCAACGGGGCTGACACTAACAGGATGACTCATGGAGGGCACCACTGCTCAATGAATGTCCGCAATTATGGCTGTTGGGTCAGTCAGGTACAGTGATAAGGCCGTCCTTGCTTACATCACATGTGCAGCTGAGCATGAAACTTGAATCATTCGCATGTCTCACAATGTCAAACCTACCCATCAAGTTTCATTCCTGTCGGTTGTTTCCTTCTGAGTTAAACTATCTGTACAACTATTCTTTTGATGATAAGTGTATATTGTTTGAAAATATTGTTACTCTCTGATGATTACATATTGTGTGAATATTTCATGATGACTGGACTGATAGAAAAGCTCAAAAGGGACTTAAAAAGAATAAAATCTCTTTACATTAACTTACATTAGAAGTAAATAATATGTTTGCTTTCTGCTGTAAATGTTCTGTTTCAAAGATATTTTTTTAATATCAGATTTGACATTTTGGATTTTTTTTCCTTTAGACAGCGACAAAATACTTTAAACTTGTTCCTGCCCCTAGTGGCCAATTCCAGCAGTGTAATAGATAGATAGATAGATAGATAGATAGATAGATAGATAGATAGATAGATAGATGCTTTATTGATCCCAAAGGAAATTTAGCAATAATAATAATAAAAATTGACTGACTGAATATTTGATTACTGTATTTTTAATGAATCTCAATAATAAATCTTTTTATTTCGTTATATTAGTGAAATCCATTTTTAATACATAGTGTCCTACCTGAATCAGTGGGCGCATTGAGTGTTCAATATTGTGAGCTGTTAGCGAACAATGAGGGGTGAAATGAGGAGATCCCCCCCGCCTCCTTTGAAAACAATTAGCACCCCTCTACAGTAACAGCTGGTCTAAGTAAAACAGCACAGCAGCACAACTGCAGAGTTCTCAAAAAACCATCATGCAATAAAAATAGTTATTAAACACAATAAACAAAACACTTAAGCTTGCTTCTGGTTCTGTAAATCATTCACCTTTCCTTCAGAGAAATTACTGCCTAGCTCAGCTGAAGGACCTCCTTAAAACAGGGAGAAATAACATTCTATGGCTACTGTGGAAAAGGTTTAAGGTTCCTGATGTTAAGATTAGGGTTAGGATTCAAATTTGACTTTGAAATGTATCACATTTAGTCTACAGTCCATAATGAGTCCTGACCATGTGTAAAAACAAACTCTGTGTGTGCGTGGGTGTGCATGTTTGTGAATGGGGGAGGGTACAGAACCCCAGCAAATTCCAGAAAATGAAGACCATGTGCTCATGTGGTAAAGGGAGAAAAAAACGATTTCTGCCTGTAAGGGGTGTGACTAGGTAGGGAAGTCTTTGGCCAGAAGTGCTGCCTGGGGAAAGAGGCTCACTTTTGTCAAGCAGCGGAATATCTTGGCCGAAAGCAACATGAGAGTTTTCTCCAACACATGCACTTGGAGAGCTGCAGCTGTGATTACAGCACAAAGGCTTTCAGGTGTGTGTATATGTGCCTGTGTGTGTTCCTGTGTGTGTGGATGCATGTACATCATTGCTTTCCACAGTGAGAGATTGCAAGGATTTTTGATATTTCACCCTCTATGGTGCATTACATCATCAAAAGATCCAAGGAATCTGAAGAATACCTATGTATGAACAGCAAGGCCAAAAATTTATTCCTGAATAGCCATAGCCTTCGATCCCTCAGACGGCACTGCGGTAATAAACGGCATGCTAATGTGATTAAGATGTATTATGCACATGCGTCATAAGATTTTTCTGGGCTTCAGCTGTGATTCGATTTGGGATGGAATGGACAAGTTTCTGGATGTAGGCTACATCAGTGTTTAGCCACTCTTGCATCAAAGAATTGCGCAGTTGGGCCAGATTTGGTTGGTGCCTTCCCTGTTACAATTCTGAGGGGAATTTCCTGTAGACTGGGATTTTAGCCACTGCTGGTGGACCTGTATGACCATACATTTCCACACACCTGCAGATTCAGCTACTTCTCTCACATTTGGCACACCCAAATGCAGTCACTCCTTTTAGCCCATCATTAACATCTGCTTTGGAGCCATTTTCCACACATTGACTGAGACATTCCCTGCAATGTACAACCTCTACTCAATCTATGAATCCCATTTAGGTATTTATAGGCCTATCGTCCTCGTGCACTACCACCTGAAACACGCAAGGTGACACGTTTTCTTCAGAGAGCTTATTTATATACACGTTTTGGAGCAAAACATGCTGCCTTCTAGACTAGGTCTTTTTCAGCATGACAATGTGGAGTCACATTCTGCATGTGTTACAACACCCTAGACCTCTGAAGCCGTGTACCATTCTGTTGCTGGTATCATGCCTGTATTAGGGTGTATGCTAGATTTCCAAGTGGTAGAAATGAATAGGACTTTTAGACGCCATTACTATCATGTCGTTGGAGAAACAAAAGGTTTCCAAACATTTTGTTATATGTTCAGTTTTGTCCCTGAATTACGAGTTCCATTCTAATAGCACTGAAATGACATCAAAATAAGTCTACTATTAAACTTCCTCACTGTTATATAACTACTCCAAGTGTGCTCAAATACTGCCAACGCAATCTAAATTCCACACTCCACAAAACTTGCTGGTTTATTGGAGGTATTTTGGTTCCAATGTTATGATATCTATTCAGTGTGCAACAATGTAAGCGCACATGTAGCAGAGTTCATAGTTCGACTCCTAAATGACCTTCTACTTCAGATAATCCAGTGACATTCAGAGGAACAAAATGTCCTTTGGCCCTGTTTTGTTTAGCACAGGAAGCGATAGCAGCAAAGCCTGCCTGCAGTCCAGACTTGTCCCCCATTGAAAACGTTTGGCAGGCTTATGCAGCACAAAATTCAGCAATGAAGGCCCTGTGCAATCGCACAGCTGAAGCCTTGTATAATGGAAGAATGGCAAAACACGTACCCTGTATGTCTGCTCACTGGGCACATTGTCTCATTAGGTATAATGGGCACAATTACATTCAAACAAAATAATACACTATAATAAAAACAAAAAAAATAATGTGGGACGGCCTTTAATTTATAAATCATAATGTACCAGCCATCCATCCATGTATCCACCCATGGGCACTTTATGAAGCCCACCCTATCTTGTAAGTCCACAATGTAGGTATGTAATTACAGACTGTGATCTGATGCTTCACAGTTGGTCACTCACTCTAGTGGGTGGTCTGTTGCTAGTAGAAGTGGAAAAACGGGTTCATCAGCCAGAAATATCCAGCCAGGAGTCACTCTGTGGTCAAAAACTGGCCACTAATGAAGTGCCAGAAGATGGATAGCACAAATTGTGCAATAACAGATGGACTACACTGTTTAACATCATGGCAAACAGGCTGGTAATCAGTTTAATTTGTAAGTTTTTTTTAAGTTGCTAATAAATCTTAAACCGAAACTTTGCTTTGCGTTTGCAAAAAGTTATTTTATAGTTCTAGCTAATGGAAACTGTTCTCCTTCAGAGTTCTGTGCTTATGGTCATTTGAATAGACACTAGTGTCAGACTAATTAATGAGCTTCTATTAAAGACTGGTGGACTGAGAGTGACACTAGAGTCTCTTCACCTGAAATGAGCGGATTAAGAGTCTTGTTCCAGAAATTATAATAGGACATTAGAGCCATAATAAATCATACTACTGTTACTCTCCATACTTAAGTACATTCGAAGGTAAATACTTAGTTCTTCTTAAATAGTAAATACATAAAAAAATAGTAAATACTTCGTAAATACATAGTTCTTTTACTCAAGTGGAGGTCTAAAGGGAGAAACTTCTACTTTTCCTGGAGGAGTATTTTACATTTGGTATCTCTACTTTAACTCAGCTACATGGTTTGTGTACTTCGTCCACCACTGCCGGTAACAGAACATGCATAGCACTGAACCCGCTGAATTTTTGCATGAGTTGCCTTAGTGCAAAAATAGTACTAAGAAAAATGCATTGTTGAAGTCAAATTTAGACCAGCTTATAGAGTAACTTTGACAACTAGCACAAAGTTGGTAAAAAAATAAATGAAAGAAAAAAAAGGGAAGAGAAAGAAGAAGTAAAAGTCAGCAGCAAAATTACTTCTGTCATTTACATATGATGGCTCAATCAATATTGTTTATATAGCGTCTCTGTGTCAGTTCCTAATAACAGTCTCGAAATGTCATTGCTACGCCTGGTTTGGCTTTCAGTGTCTGTGTGTAATGAATTTCGATATGAAAACTAGGCTCGCAAAGATCAATACAACTATGACATTTTATTGGACATGTCAGTGCAGGGCTGCTTTCTCAGACAGTTGTTTTGCCTGCTTAACTCCAAGAAGAGACGGGATTTGTTTTTATTGTTCTCTCATATTTCACATGTCAGTGCAACATATACACAATAATGGCTAGAAAGTGGACGCACACGCGCTCGCACCTCTCCTAATCAAGAGGTGCGCGTTAGTGATGGCCGAGTGTGGGCAGACACAGACGGCTGTAATTACAGGTGTGAATGACCTAAGGTTGATACAGCCTATGATTACGAGCTCAGATACCTGAATAGATTCAGATGTGTGTGTGTTCCTGGAGAAGCCACATAATGCCATGAAAGAGCCTTTGAATATCATGCACATGCGGAGGTTCTTTGTAAGAAGCCCTATTATTATCTTAAGTGCTCAATTATCTATGAATACCTCTATTCTGTGGTCGCGGACGACTGCGGTGATCGTTGGCCTGGCCAGCTGAGGCCTGTAGTAGATGCCGGATCTCGGCAGGAGATGAAAGGGCTGCTATGTTCCATATTTAATTTATCATCATGCTCCTCTGACCCACAGCTTGTGGGGTTGGATAAGTCTATTTGCGTAATGTCTGCAGAACATTTCCCACAAAACGCATGAACTCAAATTTGTTCTTGTCTGGCAGGTACAGTCATGCGCAAGTTTAGGCACCCCTGTCCAAATGACATGTTTTGTTGAAGTGCTGAAGTTAATACAGCCCCTACAGTGGACACACTTAAGTGTGCATACTGCATACTAATGCATATGCATATTTGTTTCTGCATATTAAAATGAACACATTTGTGCATTATGCTCACTGATGCTCAAACATCCCACTCAGACAGTAGAGGACAATTTGTCCTGATGTGTACTGTGTATCTGTATTATGTCTCTTGATTAAACCATTGTGAAGTTGTGGTGACTAGATGTCAGCCATGCAAAAGAGCCCACAAAATGCGAGCCCAAATGATCCCAGTGGTCTATAATCTATTTGTTTTATCTGACATCACAAATGAATGTTAGGTAATTTTGTAAGCAGGATTCCCAACACCATCTTAATAGCCTTGTTCCATGACTCTATCAGAGGTATGGGGCTGCATAATCACAGACAAGTCACAGTGCACATGCTGACCCTGTCCATCATGCACCTACAAAGTGGTACACAAGTGTTAGAACTGGACCTTGAAGCAATGGAAGAAGGTCGTATGGTGCAGTGAGTTCCATTTTCTTTTACGTCACCTGGACGGCCAAGGTACCTTTTACCTGGGGGTACCAGAACGTACTGTGGGAGGAAGACAGGCTAGTGAAGGAGGTGTGATGCTTTGGACAATGTTCCACTGGGAAATGTTGGATCCGGGCATTCCTGTGGATTTCAATTTGACACGTGCCACCTACCTAAACATTGCTGGGTAATTACAGACCTTCATGGCAATGGTATTCCCAGATGGCAGTGGTCTGTTTCTGTCATTGTTTGGGAATGGTTGAAAAACATGACAAAGAGTTCATGCTGTTGCCTTAGCCTCCAAATCTCAATCTGGTCCAGCATCTGTGGGACAACAAATCTGACCCCACCTCACAACTTACAAGATTAAAAGAAGGCCTGCTGCTGTTGTCTTAATAATGGTAATGATAAAACATGCTAAAATATGGTGGGCTTCTGCTGCTACATTGTGCTTCTGCTGCTGTGAGTGACCCTGTAAAGTCTTATTTCTGGTCAGTTTTTGACCATGTCATATGTTTTTACAAAAACAAGATGTTTATGTCTCAAATGCATCATCAACATTATAGTGATGAAGATAAGCTCACCGGTATCTCATTATTTGGGTGGTGGATCATTCTTAGCACTGCAGTGACACTGACGTGGTGGTGGTGTGTTAGTGTGTCTTGTGCTGGTGTGAGTGGATCATATACAGCAGTGCTGCTAGAGCTAAACACCTCAGTGTCACTCCTGGACTGAGAATAGTCCACCAACCAAAACTATCCAGCAAACAGTGTCCTGTGGGCAGCATGCTGTGACCACTGATGAAGGACTAGAGAATGAACAACACAAACTGTGCAGCAGCAGATGAGCTATCAGCTCTGACTTTACATCTACAAGGTGGACCAGCAAGGTAGGAGAGTCTAATAGAGTGGACAGTGAGTGGACACAGTGTTTAAATACTCCAGCAGCACTGCTGTGTCTGATCCACTCACACCAGCACAACTGACACTAACACACCACCACCACGTCAGCGTCACTGCAGTGCTGGGAATGATCCATCACCCACATAATACCTGCTCTGTGGTGGTCCTGTGAGGGCCCTGGCTGTTAAATGCAAAGAATCAGATGTACTACAGTCTGTAATTGTAGAACTACAAAGTGCTCCTATACAGTAAGGGGAGGTGATAAGGACAATGAGTGTAGATGCATTGAATGTACCTAATAAAATGGCCAGTGGGTGCATGTTGGTTGCATGTATTTGCATGCAATTACACAATTCTACCAGAGGGGTCTCCAATTCCCCGAAAACACACTTACATTACAGTACATTAAGTGTTGGCTAAATGACATGAAGTAATACATTAGTTAATATGAAATAATACATTAACAATGGTGAACTAATGATAAGTACAGCTGTTACATGTTTACTTAACATTAGTTATGCATTGTAACCATTGTTAATGTACTACTTCATGTTAACTAATGTATTACTTCATGTTATGTAGTCTACACTTAATGTAAGTGCTACCAAATGTGCAAAAGCATGAAAGCATTTTTTTTAGTTACAACATTTAACATGCTTTATTTGTTACATGCAGCATTTTGTCTTCATATAAATTCCACTAAACACTACAGTTTAAAAGATTAAGGGCATATACAATGCAACATAATCTGATTAAGAATGTTATGACTGAGTTGAGAACCAAAAAAGACAGCAAGCCTCAGCTGCACTTTTATGAAGCGTTGTAATATTTGGCAGGCTTGGGTGCTGCAGACATTCCACTGTTGCGCAGTGTCGCCTTGGCGTGAACCGTTAAGCAACAGAGGAAAGAGACCAAATACACTGTGTACTGGCACACACTGAGTTTCTCACCACAATACACGCACGCTTGTTTTTATACAGTATGTGGACATGCCTTGTATGTACAGTCATTTGCCAAAGTTTGAACCCCCCCAAAACACACACACACATACGTCATGGTCAAATGACGTGTTGTGTTGATTTTCTAAGTGAATAGACGTTCGTATATCTTCTGCAGGCAAGAGACTTGAAGGGTAATTCCACCCATCTTTCAGAATTCCTCCATAATTCAGTCGATTCCTGTACTGTGGTGATTCCAGGCTTGCCCCCCAACTGTGGAACTTTCTCCCACCCCTGGTCAAGCAGTCCAATTCACTCTCTGAATTTAAATCTAATCTTAAAACACATCTCTTCACACTCGAACAGTTCTCTAAAATCATCATGCTCATGTTGTCTATTGTCTATTTGTATGTCTTTGTTATTATCAGTGCTCTCTCTATTTGTTTCTTCGTTGTATGACACTTATGCATTTATGTCTCGACCAAGATTGTAAGCGACTTTGGGTTTGTGAAAAGCGCTATACAAGAATAAAGTATTATTATTATTATTATTATTATTATTATTATGATCACAGTATGGTCACAGTATCTATGACATAGCTATTTTATCTACTATGCAAAACCATCAGTAAAAGCCAGAGATAGCTTATGAGTTTTTATATGTAAAGTTGATAATGGTAATATATATTGTTAGTATATGTTGATAATGGATTGCAAAGCATTGTAAAATAATGTATGTAAAATAATGCATTATACAGGGGGTGCAGTCATAATCATTTCATGTAATACGTTTCCTTGAGGGATGCTTTAGATGCACTTCAGACGTCCGGTTCCTTTCAATAATTGTAAATATTGACCTCATATGTATTTCACATTAAATCGGACTAAATGACTAGCTTCATAACCATTTAATTATGCATGAATTTTAGCGCATAATTTCTATTTAGTTGCTGGTTTTAACCTTTCCTAAATCACCGTACACTTTCTCTAAAGCACTTACTTCCAGTTTTTTATACAATATTTACATCTTATGTCAATATTTATGTTTATATTTTATGTTTTTCATATTTATGCATCAGATCGCCCAGCAATATGGTGCAATATACTGTTAGAAAGGTTGAAATCTCAGGACTGAACTTCCACAAACCATTTAATCTGACATTCGCAGCGCCAACGATCATCTCATTTACAACATAAGCACCTAATGAGCAGGCACTGGCAAATCAGTGGTCCTTGCCTTCAAAGCCTTGCTGCTATCTACAGAGACTTCATAATCCAAGACGTGTGGCCAATTTTAGTGCACAATTCTTATATATTTGCTGAGTGTTCTAGATCGCCATACACATCCATCAAAGCACCCACTTTCAGTTTTTTATATTTCATATTTATGCATTAAACCGTCCATGGTGTAACATACAGTTTGAAAGCATACAATCTCAGGATTTGATTTCCGCGAACCGTTTTATGGTTTCGATTTTCCCAGCATCAACAGCCGTCTCATTTGCAACAATCGGCCCTGAATGAGCAAATGCTGGCAAGTCTGTGGGTCCTTGGCTGCAAAGCAACAGAGACTTCGTAATCCAAACCATGTGGTCTTAAAAACATGGCAAGAGTCAGAGATTAGAGATTTATAAGTCAGATGGAAACCATTGTAGACATTCATACAATGATTCTTTATTCAGTTGGTCAAAAAAAGAGTGTTAACTTTCAAAAGAAACCAAGATCATGGCTGTAGCTCCAAGTATGTGGGAGCAGTGCTCCTTTTACTTGGGTATGCTTTTTCAGGCAAAAATGAGGCAAGAGTTAGGAGGTTAACGTACTGGGGAAAAAATCAAACATAAAATATTGAATGCAATTGAATGAAGCATGTAGTTTAACCAGTGGTACCCAAACTTTTGCACATAACCGTATTTTTATATGCAAAACTACCTGTAAATATTTTTGCCTTTCCTTGATATTAGCCACAATGTCCAAAAAGAAATGCTTTCAGTTGTAAACAAATGAAACATTGTTGTAAACATGTAATAACAACATCAGGGTCATTGTGTTCTGGGGGTCAGTCCTGCTCTTCTCCAGTCAGAGCTAAAAAATCAGGACATTTTTGACCTGAAATATATAGAAAAACAAACACAAACACGAGGCCCACGCTTTCCGAAGATCAGGAGTTTCCCACATTGGACAGCAGCCAGAGCTTGCGCCGTCCCGCCTGAACCTGCCCCCTTTCCCACCCCCTGAAAAATATGGGCAAAACAAACGGCCGCAAGCACACAGTCTTCATTCAGCCTTGTGGCTTCTTAAAGGAACACAGACCTTCACAGCTAACAGAAACCACTACTGGAATCCTACAGCACCCGAGCCACTGAGGAAACTCACTTGTTTTGAAATCAGTGCATGAAGAAGAGAGGAACAAGCACACTGCTGGAAGGGAGGCAAAGGAATGCAAATGACCAATTACCTATGACTCAAACATTCTGCAACAATTAGGCATTGGTAATTTTGATATTCAGGAGTTTTTCAGGGAGACAAATCAGATACAAGAGTTGCTGAAGAAAACCTTTGAAGAATTTTGCAGATTATAACACCTCATCTTGGAAGATACTTCTTTGCATGTAAGTAACATTTAAACTTGGTCATTTGGTCATAAATCAGCTCTCAGTTAGTTGAGTTACTTTGGTTTTAGCCTTGAAATTATATTATATATAGATATATGGTATATATTACGTCAAATAAGGTTCTGTGGAGCACAGACAAACCACTTTTGGTTCCCTAAAGAATCTTTTAGTTAATGTTTATTCTAAGAACGTTTTTTTGGTAGATGTTGTGTAAGTGTGAAGACCCTTTGCAGAGTTTAAAGAACTTGCACATAGTGTAAATTTCATAAGTCCAAGTCAAGAATCATTTAGGAACCTTGATTTTTAAGAATGTATACCACACATGACCAGCCTACCTTCTCTTTAAACTTCAAACCAAAAAACAAATATGGATTTTCCATAGGTTGAAAATTTGTCATTCCCAGTATGGATGGACAGATGTTTGCAAAAGCTTGGACAGCCCAGTCAAAAGACATTGTCAGTTGATTTTCTAGAGTTATAGTGAAATTTAGTGAAAATAACACAACATCTACAGAGAACACACCTCTTCATAGTTTAATGCACTGTTTGTTTGCAGGATTTAACATATAGGAGAAAAAATGAAACATGAAATGTGACACATGGAAGTTATCTTTTTTATTGGATTTTTTTCAATATGTTAAAATTATGGTTTTAAACATTCCGAAAATAATTACAATTATTGACAAAACATTTAGAAGTAACAGTTGTAATGGTATTTCAAAGTCATCTATATATTGTGTTGAAAAGATATTTAGTAAAGTTAGCATGCTAAACAGCTAGCCCTGGCCTGTGCGGTCTCAAAATACCACTTTATACCTCAGGAGGCGATAGTGAGTCACTGTAGCATCGAGTCAAATCAGTCCAAACTGAGAGGACGAAGAAGTAGCGCTGCTGCCCCGACGGTGTATTCTAACCTATTTTCAGTGATGTTGACAGTTCCGCTCCCAGTTAGATCATTTACAAGCAGGCAGCCCATGAAAGGAAGAGTAAACACAGCGGTGGCTTAAGCTCTTGGGAAGTAACAACATTGTACATTAATATTTAAAGCAAATGCTTCATTTGATTTTCTTATTTTTGCTTATATTTTTTAGAAAACCAACAGAAGGTGTCATTTGACCTGGAGTGACAACTACCCACAACAAATCCTGTAATGATTTGATTTGATCATAAAAGCGGAACCTCTTAGCTAAGCAAGGACTTCATCATCTGATAATATTTACTGGCATTCCAGGGCTAAATACATGTTGTGCCCATCATGGGCTTGGTTGGCACATATTAAGGCAGGGGTGCATAAGCCTGGTCCTGGAGATCAACAACCCTATAACCCTGTTTAGCTCCAACCCTAATCTTTAACACACCACACACTTCAGCAGCCTCTGAATATTAGAGCTATAGCAGAGTGTTGAATCTAAACTCTGTGTGTCTCTGTGTGGTTAACACAATATTAAAAAGCTTCAATTAAAACAATATCATCATTTTAACTAGTACAGTTATTTAGTGGTGGTATGTTGCGATTGGTTCAGTGTAGAGAGATTTACCAGTTCAGTTCTCTTTATAGTGCTGTTGATGGGAACCAGGGGGTGGAATATCTACAACACAAGTTTAGCCATTGTATTTACACTCCATCACTATACTTAACTAACTATGTTTAACATATTCAACAGATCATAGCTTTCAGAGCTCTCGACAGTTGGTGGATGTTGGTCACATTTATGGAACTGAATTGCCACCTTATCATGCAGTCTAATCTGTTTTCCTTCTTTATTTTTATGTAGATATGAAGCCAGACTCTCTTGCCATGACAGGGCTGAGCAGCCGGTGTAAGCAAGATGCGGTGTGCATCTTCGGCACGGGTGACTTTGGGCGCTCTTTGGGCCTCCGCTTGCTCCAGGCGGGCTATGAGGTCATCTACGGCTCCAGAGACCCCAAAAACTCAGCTTTACTGCCCAGGGATGCCAAGATTTTGACCTACGCAGAGGCAGCTCAGACGGCCAGGGTGATATTTGTGGCAGTTCACCGAGAGCATTACAGCTTTCTGACCTCTTTGAACCCGGCTCTGGAAGGGAAGGTGCTGGTGGATATCAGTAACAATCCATGTAGGGGTCAATATCCACAATCCAATGCTGAATACCTGAGCACGCTGGTACCAGGGGCAGTTGTGGTCAAAGCCTTCAACACCATCTCTGCATGGGCACTGCAGTCCGGGGGGCTGGATGCCAACAGACAGGTATGGACTCTGATGACAATGTACATTAAGGGGTATCCAGATAGCCCGGTATCTTGCTAACCTTTAGTTCTGCATCTGACGAGTAATTTGTCATTTGAGTAATCCATTACCTTCCCAGTAACGATGATTGAAAGACAGTTACTACAGTTATATGACTTCAATAGCATATTCAGCTTCCTAGTAGTAGCTATCTACCTTACTTCTGCCTGCTAATACATTTACAACCAATAGTGTGGTCCTAAAATTCTAAAGAGCATGCATGATTGATCCCCTCAGTCCAAAAGTCCCATCCTGCAAATCTGCTGAAGTAGAGATAAATCTAACAGCACAAGCAGAGTGCATGTGGTGTGACCCTGCTGTGACCACAGCTCACTACATTGTCCAGCTTTTATATGGTGATGTCTTAGGGTTCTTAATATCACTGGATATGCATTATCAGAATAGAGCAGAAGAAGAAATGTTAAACCAGTTCACTGAAGCTAGCATCAGAGGTGATATGGCGAGTAAACTAGCAGCCACTAATACTGGAGTAGCCAGCCAGTGTTGGTCCACCCAAAAATCAGGGGGTACATGATCAACCAGTTGACACTGAAAAAGAGGAGTATTATGGCCAAATACGCCAACAAGAGCAAGAAAGAAACGGCTTAGAAAGAAAGCATGGATTTAGCACTACGCATTTGGGGGCAAAATCAAGAACCGTCCAGGTTAGAATATAAAATTACCAACATAATCATACCATACCAAGTTACATTTACTGACCACTTTATTAGAAAGCCGTATCTTGGACATCCACCTTGCTGGCGTATAGTTAGAGACCATAGCCTGATGTCATGCATAATTTGTTTTAGCCCTTCATTAGTGGTCAGTTTCTGACGACAGACTGGACATTCTTGCATGGAGGACTCCTTTCCGTACAAAAAGTGCAGCATGTCATTGTCTACCTAGATCATCCACCTATAAGGTAGGGGGACCTCAACAAGTGCTTGAAAATACATGGTGGGTGATTCTAATGGATGCTTATGGATACAATACGTAGTAATGTTATAATGCAATTTATTAATCAGCAAAAATAAAAACACAATCCCTACGCTAATCTGTAACCCATCCGAAATCTTTGTCAGGCATTCATGGATCAAAGTGCAAAAAAGCTGAAGGAATTGATCTCAAACAAAACTCCAGACTTGTGTAATTATTAATCAAAGCTTAGGCCTCCAGGCTGCAACCTCCTCTCCCTGGATGATTGGAAACTACATACACAGGCCAACACTAGAGCTTCCACCAGTATTGCCCGCTGCCATATTTATGGAGCATCCGGCATCCTGTCATACATGTTAAATTAGCCTCGGTAGGCAGGCTTGTATGTTCGGAAAACATCAGAATAGTATTGTACCTCCAGAGACGCGAACGCGAGACACAAATTTTGTTCTCAGCTGTCAGAGAAGCTGCCGTGGGCTCAGACTTCATGCTTCAAGTACCATCTCATCACCCTAGCGAGAAGGCAGAAAGCACAGCATGGAACTCAGAGCACAACAAAGTTAGACACTCGCAATGGCAGGGTAACATGGATGTGTGTGCGCGTATGTGTGTTTCGCTATTGTTACTGCTTAGTGTCTGTGAAATGAGGCCAAAACCATGGGAAAGTCTTGCTCTTCGGTAGGGGGCTGGAGGAATTGGATTCATGGAGACTAAACCCAAGCAAGTGATTATGACCTCCCTCTGTGAGTCCCTGACCACACTCTGATAGCAGCGAGAGTGTGTGTGTGTGTGTGTGTGCGTGCGTGTGTCTCTGAGTAAGGATGAATAGGTACACATGAACCAGTTTAATGTTTACCTATAGGGCAAAGTAACTAATGTCTCAAAATGTTGCTGGACTCTCTATCCTAAAGCCTTTACAGACCTGGTAGCAGCATGTCTATGACAAATATGCATAAATAAATTGTTAAATGTAAGAAGAGTTATTCAGATGGTTTGATGTGAAATGTTCCATTCTAGAGGAACTTGCAGACACAGTGGTGGTTATGGAACCAAATCATCTGAAAATAACAGTTATTCTAATAATTTGTACACATGGTATTGCAATCTAAAAGTATATGCACTTACACTCATCGTCAAAAGAATAGTTATACCCAGAGGGAATTGTCACAATGCTAATGGGAAGGAAGATAAAGGTAACTGAGAGCAATAAATTATGAAAAATGTAGACTGATATGGGCAATATTTCTTGAGCTACTTGTTTGCTAACGCAACATGCCAGACATCTCAGCATGGAATGTAGAGCTTCCTAATGGTGTCCTTTGAAAATCCATCCCATGCAGCTTGAATATTGTCACACAGTTCCAGATTTTGCGGTAGGGGTGGAGGTGGAGTGACACCAGGCCATGTGACGTGTGACAGCAAACCGTTCATCTTGGCGCTGACCACGGTGCCTCCACACACGGATTCATTGGTCATCCCCACTAAGACAAATGCGGGATTCGTCACTGAAGATGACCTGAAGATGCTCAACCAAGCTTGAAACTTGAACCGTTTGCATGTCTCACAATGTCAAAGCCACCCACCAAGTTTCATTCCTGTCAGTAGGTTCCTTCTGGGTGCAGCTACTTGACTGATTGGTTGAGCTAATTACTTGCTAAGCCAATTTTTCATTATTATACAAACACAGATTCAGCTCTGTACAGATCTCAAACAGACATCCAGATTAAATTTCTCACTTGTCTATAAATCCTTATACTGCATTTGCCTTTCTCGAAAACGCGATTAGAATGTCTCACTGGATAAACCTGTCTATTATATGCTGCAAATTTTAATA
Organism: Semaprochilodus insignis; assembly: GCA_034552555.1. Classification (NCBI taxonomy): domain Eukaryota; kingdom Metazoa; phylum Chordata; class Actinopteri; order Characiformes; family Prochilodontidae; genus Semaprochilodus; species Semaprochilodus insignis. Next base: position 16,926,135 of record CM067497.1, read on the forward strand.
CATTATATTCACATTTATTCCCTGTCTCCCAAAATGTGTGTGCATGGGACATCACTATAGTAAAGATAATGACCACCAACCAGCCATCATCTTCATTGCCTCGGCATTGCATGTCATTAGAAAATTTCCCACCCATACCCATAATCTGAGAGGAAAAACATTTGTAAATATTTAACACAATGCATGATTACCTCACATTTAACTGACAAAATCTGACAGCATACTCTGACAGCCCAGCTAGAAAAAAATAGCATAGACCGGCATGACTGGTCACCAGCAAAGGCAGCATATGCTGTGTTTTGGATGCTGGTTAACAGCAATGGAAGCTAATGTGCTGGTAATGTGTTTTGACAATGGCGTGCTGGTCAACTACCATGACCAAACTGGGTGACCAGCTAAACCATCGCCAGAACAGCACTATACCAACTTAAACCATCAGGGACCAGCTTAAACTAGTATAGAAAGGATGCTAGACTGTGCTGTTTTGTTCATAGAGGGGGTAAAGGTTTGCATTTAACAGCATTAGACATACTTTTTAGTGGCGAATGTCAATTAATAATGCTACTCTTTAGCTTGGTGAGTAGCCTATAGGAATTAATACAGCTGAGTTAGGTCCTCCCCATAAGGAGGACCTAACTGAGCCGTGCTTAAATGTGGAAGAAAGTCTCTCTTGGGACCACCAATGGCAGCATGCAGCTGGGTAAATATTTCCATAGCAATACAGGTGTCCACCAAATATTTTAAAAGATCCAAAGAGAGCTGGCAGTCTCATTTATTTATTTACAATGGAACAAAAGTCAAGAGAAAGCAAATATTTAACGCCATTGCCCATGACAGCCTTACATTTTGTAAAATATTCATTACCGACAGTGAGAAATCTGAGGCCTTGGAGGACCTCCCAGACACTCTTGTAGGTATGCACACGATGCACAAGTTAGCATTTATAGCATTGGTTAATATTCTATTGACTGTTGGAATGGGCAAAATAACTGACCTTAGAGACTTTGAGAATGGCATGCTAGCTAGTGGTAGGGGTGCCAATTCTAGGCCCACAATTGCGGACATTCAGTGAGCAGTGATGCCTCTACAACGCCATGTTGAGACATATGCATCTTTCATTAGCAAAAAGCGGGCCTGACGCAATATTAAGATACACTACTTCTGTATGTGTAGCTCAATAAATATTGTCCATATCAGTCTAAATTTATCATCGTTCATTGTTCCTGGTAACCTTTATCTTCCTTCCCAATAGCATTCCAATTGGACACTTCCTTCTGGGGGCAACTATTCTATTGATGATGAGTGCATTTCAAGGGTTTAGAGAGAATGGTGTGTACAGCAAAAAGCTACCAGTGATCAGCAAAGGTTAACAGCTTATGGATCAGAAAGGTCAAAAGGGAATGAAAAACGTGCAGGCAGACAGATAGGTCCAACCAGGCAAAAGACATCCAAAATCAACAACAGAATACACCATTTATCGAGCTTTGTCTCAAATGGCCAACAACAGTCATAGATCTGTCAGGTGCCAGTGCTGTCAGTGAAGAACAAGAAAGCACATGTCTAGTGGGCACAGAAGCATCAAAACTGACCCCCGAGGAGTGGTAAAAAGCTGCCTTGTCAGACGAATCAGAGTTCCTTTTCAATCATCCCGAAGAAAGGATCAGAATTCAGGCACAAGCAACATGAGTACTCAGTGAAAAATGTCTGAAGAGCATGGCATAAGTTGACCAACATTCAACCCTGTACTTCTTTTACATTCCAGCTCATCACTGGCCATACACAATGCACACTGCACATTGCACACTGAAGTTTGTATTAATTGTCAGGGTATCTCTCCTTTGCTACATTAACAACATCCACCCTTCTAGGAAGGCTTTACACTAGATGTTAGAACACTGCTGTGAGCATTTGATTGCATTCAGCCATAGGAACAGATACTGATGTTGGATAATTGTATGTGGATCACTCTAACACATCCCAATAGTCCTGGATGTAGTTCTATTACTCAGTTCCAGTGCTCCATTGCCCAATGCTCGAGGCTTTATATACTTCTAGCCAATGCTTGACATTGATTATAGTGACCTTGTGTGCATGGCTGCTCCAGAGTGCCCCTCCATATTGGCAATGCTTTCTTTTGAGATATAAGTCAGCAATGGATGCAACTTAAAGTTGCTGAATTTACTAATTATACATGTATTTAGATACCTTTGGATGTATCATGTGTCATGTATCTCATTTATTGCCTCCAGGAACATCACAGCAAGTTTTGGTTTGCTCCAAGGCTCGGGTTTGCTCTTACCTAGCTTGGGACTCAACTTGGACTTGTGACTTAAGACTAGACAACTTTAAATAACAAACTTTTCGTTACAGAAAAGCCTTCAGTCTGACAGATAAAATGAAATAGCACATACAGTAAAGGAGAGTTAAAAAGAAACAGGCAAAGCAATGTAAAATGACTGCCTAAGATTTAGCTGAAGGTTTAGTAAGTTACAGATTTTATTCCTTAGTAAACTTACCAAAACTTCAGATGGATTACACAAGCTAGCTAGCATATTTCCTATACATACTATGAACTGTTTTAAGTTGTTTTGCCTCTTCTCCTTGCATGTAGTGCTTTAGATCTGTTATTCAGATTAAAGGTTTTATAATGAAAGTGTAGTTATTTAAAGCCGTGTTGAACATGTTTACTAATGTTTCCAGCAATCAATGGGCCTTGATTGACATTCAGTTGGGCCAGATTTGGTGTATGCCTTCCCTGGCACAATTCTGAGGGGAATGTCCTTTAGACTGGAATTTTAGCCACTGCTGGTAGACCCATATGACCAAACGCTTCCATACACCTGCAAATTCAGCTTCTTTCTTCACACTATGGCCTTTGGCCCACCCAAATGTAATCCCTCCTTTTAGCCAATGATTAACATCTGCTTTGCAACCCATTTTCCACACATACACTGCATTGTACCACCTCTTCTTAGTCTACAAATCCCGTTGAACACCTCACTTTTATTTATAGCCCACTCGTGCAATGCCACCTGCAGGAGCCTGGAGTTACTACCACCTTAAACATGCAAGGTGACTCATTTTTTGTCCAGGGAGCTTGTTTATATGGATGAACTGAATTTCTGATTTTAGTTACTAAACGTATAAAATGTATGTCTGTAAACATATCAGAGGTAAGGCAGTTCCTCTTATTTTAGTGTTATGATAACCACACAGACACAAAGCAGTTTCTCAGGGAGAATGTCTCTGAAGTGTTCAAATAAGGATGATCTAGTACACAAAAAGCCAGCTCAGTGTTTACCTGTGGGGCAAAGTAACCTCACATTGTCCTGAGCCTGTGTAGTACGGAGAGTCTGCAGAGAGGTTAATTGCAAAGAGCTTTTCATTAATGATACATCAGGCCTATGCTAGTGCGAAGGGTCTTTGAATGTTGATGAGGATTTGAGATTTGGAGGCGCAGGTCAACTGGGAAAAAGAATGATCTAGGTCATTGTGTTGGAAATACAAACAGATGTCTGCTCTCCAGAAGGCTGTAAATCTAGGAGTGCTGAATGCTTTAGGAAAGAAATGAAGACAACATTCCCACATCCATTTCCTTTATGTTTTTTTTTTCTGTATTCAGTTACTTTCAAGGACAGCACTATATTCTAACATCTCAACCCCAGGAGCTTTAGGAACTCACACAACTGAAGGGTTTTGATTTTATATAAGCTTTTATCTCTTGTTGTAGATCTACACTGCTCGTTTGAGGGCAACCACTTTTGAATTTTTTAAAAGTTTCATTTCAAATCAGAAATGTTTGATATCTGATGTCAGTCAAGTCAAGTCAGATTTCTCTATATAACACCTTTTACAAGAGATGTTGTCACAAAGCAGTTTTACAGAGAATCCACATCCAAGCCCCCAATAAGCAAGGCAAGGGCCACAGTGGCAAGGAATAACTCCCTCAGAGCAATAGGAAGAAACCTCAAGAAGAAGAAGAACCAAGACTCAAAAGGGAAACCCATCCTCATCCATCCTCTGGTCCACACCAGATAGCAAGACAAGCACAAAAGCAATAATAACAAGAATAATAGTCTCTTTGCATTACTACATGATATCAAAATTTATGATATATTAAGTTATTGCAAGCCAACAAAGAAACACTGATTTTTGAAAATCTAGGCATCCCCCAAAGTGTTAATGTGCAACATATCTATATCTTACATCTTTTCAGGTGCTGATCTGTGGCGACCAACAGGATGCTAAGCAGGCAGTGGTGGACATCGCCCACAGTCTTGGCCTCACTGCCCTGGACCGAGGGTCCCTTAGAGCAGCCTCCGAGCTGGAAGACATCCCTCTCCAGCTCTTCCCCATGTGGAGACTCCCCTTCCGCATCGCCATCGGACTCCTCGCGGCTTTCTTCTTCTATGTTTTCATCCGGGATGTCGTCTATGCAGGGGTCACTGAAGGGAAGGACATCTCATTCCGCATCATGATCTCACTGGCCAATAAGGCATTCCCGATGGTCGCCTTGGTAATGCTGGCACTGTGCTATCTGCCAGGTGTCTTAGCTGGCTTCCTGCAGCTCTACAATGGCACCAAGTACCGTCGCTTCCCCAACTGGCTGGACCGTTGGATGCTGTGTAGGAAGCAGCTGGGATTGCTGGCTCTAGCCTTCGCTTTCCTGCATGTGCTCTACACCTTTGCCATCCCCATCAGATACTATGTATTCCACCGCAGAGTTACCTTCACTTCCACATTGGTAAGTTGTTATATTCACTAGAGTTTTATGGAGCTTCTGCCCCAAAACATCTAACCCATCGTAGCAGGGCCTAGTCATATGTGCTTTTGCTGCATCTGTTAATGGTAGGGCCGCAACCATACCGACATACCTTAAATCACAGACATTACCCATGAAAACATCAAGTATGTCTGCCTAACGTAACAGATATGACAGTATCATAATCTACTTGCTTGCATATACCACAAATTATTAGCTCAGGTTAACAAACATAATGTGTGTAAAATTGGTAGGTCACAGCTGTTAAGCTTTTCATGTTATTAGACCAACTATACAAGCTAACCGCTATCTAAAAAAAACATGTGTAGGCTACATCTTAGGGCTACAATCAACAGACTCAACATGACATGACACAGTTGTACTTTGGTAGTATGTCATTTGGCTAAATGTCTTGGTTGTGATAGTGCTATAAACTACAATTAGGATATACTCCTTTATCAAGGGCTCGAGTGTTATCGGTTCAAATGAAATGGGTTCAGCAGGAGTCGAGAGTCAGATTCAAATCCAGAAAACCCAGAGTCGTTTCATGATTGTTGCCTATAACGAAGTAAGATCGCCTAAACAAGTTGCGCTTATCTTATCAAAAACAGCCCTCAATCCACCTAATTGATTTTCCTAGAACCAGCACTGGTAGAAGCTCAAGATTGTATATCACAAATAAATTTCAACCTATATACCTATATAACACCCTACTAAGAGAATTACACATGCTGATAGCAAACATGCTGTAGTAATCTGGCAAACTGGGAGATGTTCAGAGTGTTAGTCGTAATGATAGTGTTTAATATGATTTCGCTGTCAAAAAATGTGCCAAATCTGTCTATTAAACTGTACATTGTGGTATAAACCTGTTCTAAAAGCTTGAGCAAAATTGCAACAGTTGCTATGAAAGAATGCATTTGTAGGCAGAGCACAGACAGGTCAGTTAATAAGTCCTTCATGAGCTGGTTCAGATATGCTTAGGATATACCTAAACCCGCGTAGGGAAGTGAGTCCCCAGGATCCCTGCTGTGTAAAGGACTTTTAGTTTTTATTGCAAAATCTCAAAGTGCGGTACCGCTTTAGAATAAGACTACCTTTATAAAGGTTTAGGAATGGTTTAAAAACGAGTTTATTAATGCTTATTAATTAGGTCACAAACACCTTAAAATCATTAATTAGTAGTTATAAAACATAAAAAAGAGTGGCAACAGTGACCTGTTGTTAGTGTAACAGTGAACCCACTTTCTTTTATATGGTTAAAGCTCAGCCCATTTTGATGTTTACTGATCTTCCTACTGTCTTTTTCATCAGTCAGCATTAACCCTGTCAGCCTCAATGCATATTCACATTTATCATATGTAGGAGCTCACTTCCCCTTTTTATTAATATGTTATAACTGCTTATTAATACTTCATAACCTAACTAATACGTTAATGACTCAAATTTAAACTATGTATGAATCCTTTATAAAGGTAACCTTATTCTAAAGTGGTACCCAAAGTGCTTTGCATGCAGGTACAAAACACAAGAAAGATAAAAACAAGTAGGCTCTAAATGAAAATTCCAACACAAATACCAACAGAAGAACAGAAGTCACAGTATTTTTAGGCATATTGCGTGTGTAGTGTCTATGTAGTGGAGCATTTCTATTGGTCCATTGATCATGACATTTTCAGACAATATAAATTGGAATATAAGATGCATGTTTTTCTTTGGTCAGTGACAACATAGCCTTAACAAATACATTTTTGATCTAGATTTAAAAACGCTATTGAGCTTAGATTACTAATACTGTATTATCTGAAATACTATTTCAGCATTTTAGAGCTATATAAGACAATGATCTTCCACCAGCACAACTGGGTATGCCTGCCTCATCTGAGTGAAGTGGTCATCAACCCTGGTTCTAGTTCCAACCATATGATATAATGACATATTAAAGTAATTGACTGGTTAGGGAAGCTAAACTCTGCAGGAAAGCAGATGTTCAGGAGGAGGGTTAGTGACCACTACTCTAAATCAGGAATTTGTATCTCCCTTGCCCTGCACATTTGGAATTTCCTTGTACCCTCAAAACACCTGACCCAACTGAAGAGCTCATTATTAAGCCCTTAATGAGCTGGGACAGGTGTGTTGAGGGTAGAGAGAGTTTTGAACTGTGTAGGGCAGGGGGTCCCTAGGACTAAAATTAGGACCCCCTTCTCTAAGTAGTATGCTGTACAGTTTGCATTCAACAGGCGGTGTCATGTCATTGTGGTACATTTATTGCTAGTTTAACATTCTATGATACTAGTTCATCCGACTGTCTCCTCTAATGTCAGAACAGATCTCATGAGATGGTATCAGTCAAGTGTCAGTGTTATTACATAGGCTCTTTGCAATCTGATTTCGGCAGCATATAGATGGCATGATAAACGCAGAAGAAATATTGGTCATGAAGACCAATATATGGCGTTCTACTCAAATATTCACACTACAGAAAATGACCCACCAGCAGGCATGATGAATCAAACCAGCATGCCCTCACTTCCAGCAGTGATTCATTGAAAGGTTTAATAATATATGACCCGATATAAATGCGACTCAGCTAATTAAATAGTAACGAAGCAGCCAAAGACATATGAAGGTATGACTGAAAAATCATATGGCACAAAAGACAAAATGTGAACATGTTTGGCTGTTACCACTGGGTTTCAATAGTCAGCAAAAACTTATGCTGTCAATCTAAGGGGTCTCAAAAACTGAGTTTTTTTATTTGGGTTGGGCTAATATATATGTTTGTCAGAGATTTGTCATTTGAATAACTAAATAAACTGTGCTCTCTGATTCCTCAGACAGCACTGCATCAAGAATTGGCATTTATTTATATGCGATATAACTGCACGTGGTCAGGGTTACTTTGGCAAGCCTTTGTCAAGCGCTAGAATACATAGATACATCCACAAATGCCAATTAAAACTTTCCTGTGCCAAAAAGAACCCTTATGTTAATTGTGTCCAGAAGCACCGTCAACTTCTCTGGGTTCTGAGGCCTCTGGGATGGACCATCACACGTTGAAAGCCCATATTGTTGAAATGAATGCATGTGCTCTCCACATGTGCCATGGTATGGGGTCAGTATGTGTCACTGGCTTTGGCAAAGTGAACTGACACTTTTGTGATGCACCATTAATGTCAACATAACTTGTAAAGCATTTGTTTGTATATTATATATTATATTGTAAATAGAATTCAATTTGAACACATTGCTTTTGCCCTATTAATAATAATTTAACGTTCTTCCTGACCCTGATTGTAAAGTTGTCTGCCCACAGCTCTTAGGAAGCACTTTCTAAGTGCATTACAGTGTTTAATAAATATTACACAACCAGTCTATGCTTTACATATGAATTAGATACATATTTGATATCCCTAATTAGTGCATATATACACTGACCAACCACTTCATTGAGTGCATCTCCTTGTATCTGCACTAGTTATCCACATGTCAGCTCCACTTACCATATAGGCGCACTAGTGTAGTGCTAGAATTACAGACTGAGTCCATCTGTTTCTCTGTATATGTTGTTAGCTTTCTTTTTTTTTAAAAACTCCAGCAGCAGACACACCAGAACCATGCGCGTGTCACTGCAACACTGATTAATTACAAGTTTCAAATAAATAAATACTTTTTTTTGTGAAGATAGGTGGAAACTTATTTTAGGCACACCCCTTGATTTGAGAACAGGAAGTAAAACTGCATCTCTGTCCCTCATGGCCACATGGTAAACAGTTAGATCTCACTGTTTTGAAATTAAACATGTCCCAAAGTCAAAAATCTGTTTGAAACATTAAGATCCATCACTATTGAAACACGCATTTTCTACAACTCAGGTACTTTTGTGTTTTAATGAAATGAAATATGAAATATAACTAAAACTTAAACTTACCAACACAGATACAAAGTTTTGGGACTTTGTTCTGACTGTCTGTTAGTGAAAGAATGGACTGAAAGAAAATAAACATGATTAAGGTATAAGGTCTTTCAAAGAAACTTGACTTTGAACCAGTTCACCAGAATGATCTATATACAAGATACTGCAAATTCAGTTATAGAACCATGACCATTACAGTTAGGCATTCAGTGTGAGCAACAAATGCACAAACTGTCAAAAATAAAACAAGGACCATTTCTGCTAGCCTCTCCATGGGATTTTTTTAGGCATACAAACTTTTTAGCGTATTTCTCGCAAAGTAAACATACACTGCTTCTAATGTGATGAGCAAGTGCTACAGTTTACAGATGCTTACTTAATAAATTACTCTGTTTCAGATCAAAGAGAATAAAACCTACGAGTTTGACAGCGTCATGGCCTGGCGCTCAGACGCGTACCTGGCTATGGGAATGCTGGGATTTGCTTTGTTCGTTTTATTGGGAATCACATCTCTCCCATCTGTCAGCAATTCCCTCAACTGGAGAGAATTCAGATGTATACAGGTATTGAAAACAAAGCTGTATGAATATTTTATAGCACATCTAGCAGTGATTCCTATGTGGTAGTCATAATGAGATTCTGTACATTTTCACACAGAGGTACGTTGCACATGATACTTGTACATGCTATGACATGATGTGCTGCTTCTATTTGAATGCTTTTGATTTAAATCCCAAGGAAGTAACACCAAATATTCATATCATTCAACATTGAGGTAGATACATCTGGAAATGTTCTCACAGTGTAAATGTCAGCTGGCTGTTACTTTCAAATGGTAAAAACAAGTGACATAATTTTGGTTTGATTTTTAAATATCTAATGCATATATCCATGTACATACATGCGCATAATGTCTTTTTGAATTGGCCCTTATGAATATGATCAGAAAGTATGTATTCATCAGCACAGACAAAGACGCATAGCTATATTAACAGAAAATGAAGTCAGGATTAAAATTTACAAATTACAAAGGATAAATATTATTGTGAAAATTGCACCTGGGGTCATTATCAAATTAGCTCACCACACAAAAATGAGTCACCTTCTGTGTTTAAGGTGGTAGTAACTTCAGGCTCCTGCAGATGCCATTGTACGTTGTATGATTGGGTTATAAATACCTGCAGGGTGTGTCTCAGGTTCATAGATTTAGAAGAGGTGGGACAGTGCAGTGAAAGTCATGTTCGGTGTGTGGAAAATGGCTCCAAAGCAGATATTAATGATGGACTAAAAGAAGTGATTGCATTTGGGCGTGTCAAAGACCATATTGTGAAGGAAGTAGCTGAATTTGCAGGTGTATGGAAGCATATAGTCATACGGGTCTACCAGCAGTGGTAAAAATCCCAGTCTACAGGAAATTCCCCTCAGAATTGTGCCAGGGAAGGCACCAACCAAATCTGGCCCAACTGCAAAATTCTTTGATGCAAGAGTGGCAGAACATTGATGTGGCCTACACCCAGAAACTACATCCAGTCCATGCCAAATCCACAGCTGTTACTTGTGCTTGTGGAGGTACTACACACTATTAGGTACATTTCAGTCACAGGTGACTAGTTTTTTTGTCTGGTGAGCTTACATTGCCATTGATTGCGAAGACTGTATGGAACAAATAGCAATTACACAGAAAACAATAAGCAAATAACAATAATTCAGTCATCTCTGTTACTGGACTACACCCTAGATGACTATACATACAAGGAAGTACAAAGGTGAGAGCATCACGATATGGAGCTACTTTACAGCCAACAGGGTTATTAGATGTCATTGATGAAAGCATGAATGAAATGATGTACCAGGACATATTAGGAAAGAAAATTTAATCTCACAGGTCAAGAAACTGAATCTGGGGAGCCATCATACTGATGCAAGTCACAGTCACTCAAGACTGTCACTCAAGACCACGTTCTAAAATAGGTGAAGGTGCTTTCATGGCCAATCACTCGATGTGAATCCTATTGGAAAACTATGGAGAGGTAGATGATTTGTCAAGACGAATGAGCCAGAATTGAAACACAGTGCTACAAAAGGCTAATTATGTCTGAAAGCTGAATTACCAAGGACGGCTTCGCAACAAAGTACTAATGTTACAAAGTTCTGTTGTCTGAACACTTTTTCCTCCTATGATATCTTTTTTATGCATATGAATACATACTATTTTCTACATTTTGTTAGGTACAACATCCAAACACATTGTGTGTTATGATTTCAAGGGAATACACTCATCCTCAAAGAGAGTAGTTGCACCCAGAAGGAAGTGTCTGATTGCAGTGCTATTGGGAAGGAAGATAAAGTTTACCAGCAACAGTAAATAATGATAAATTTAGACTGATATGCAATATTTATTGAGCTACACATACAGAAGTAGTGTCTCTCAGTATGGAGTCTGACCACCATGTTTGCTAATGCAACATGCCCGACGTCTCAGAGAGTTGTAGAGGTTCCTAATGGAAATCCATCCCATGCAACTCCATGCAACTTCCTAATGTTAATTCATAAAACCAGGCCTTCTGTACGTGTGACACGTGACAACAAACCGGACATCTTGGCGCTGACCATGGTGCCTCCACACACGGATCTGCTGGTCATCTGCCCCAAGACAAAAGCAGGATTTGTCACTGAAGATGACCGCTGAGTCAGTCCATGACAGTCTGATGCAACACCATTGCAGTTTGGAAACATTGACACAGTGTTAAGAGCAGCGTTAACGGTCTGCGTGCATGAAGTCCATCACTAGCAGAATGACTCATGGAGGGCATCACTGCTCGCAGAATGTGCGCAATCATGGCTGTTGGGTCAGTCAGGTCAGCGATAAGGCCCGTCCTTGCTTACATTACATGCGTGGCTGAGCGAAGCATTTGCATGTCGCACAGTGTCAAGCCCACCCACCAAGTTTCATTCCTGTCGGTTGATTCCTTCTGGGTGCAGCTATTTGTGCAAATTAGCTATTTGTCCAAACTGCCTGAACATACAAGATTAGTAGTGCTAAATTGTTTTTATAGTTTTTTAAATCATGATAAAAGAGTGAACAACTAAAAATGCCACTAATGTAGTGGCTACTATAGTCCTTAAGGCCAAGGTCATCGTTAGACCAGCTAAATTATCACCAATAAAATTGGTTTTCCCTGATTTCTCCTTAGACAGATGGACCTATCATGTATAAGTGAAGAGAGTACAGAGCAGTAAGATACACCAAAGCAATAACTATGAGAAACAATGCTAACACAGCTGTTAATGAACAGAAACTAGCACAGCATCATTTACTACATGCTCTTCATTTCATTCACTGTTAGCACCATTTGCATTTTTCTCTGAAGTAATACCCATCCATGCCTTTTTCTTATCTCAGTCTAAACTAGGTCATCTGACCCTGCTCCTGTGCACTGCTCACGCCTTTCTATATGGCTGGGACAAGTTCCTGAAACCCTCTGCTTATAAGTGGTGGATGCCGTCTGGCTACATGCTGTCTCTGGTGGTCCCCTGTGTGGTTCTCATTCTGAAATTGGTCCTGATCACTCCATGTATTGACCGCACCGTCACCCGCATACGCCAGGGCTGGGAGAGATCAGCCAAAGACGGCAAGCCTCACAAGGAGGCGAAGATTACCCAGCCGCTTATTCTGTAAAGGACGCTGAATTCAGTGTGTTTTCTGAAAGTAATTGGACTGAGGTAACTGTTCAAGTAGAAGTAAAATAACCTAGTGAAAACATCCAAAAAGTGTTCTTGGAGTTCCCTGTAGAACTGTGGTCTCTAGCAAAGGAGTGCCCAGACCTGGTTTTGGAGATCTACCACCCTGGAGACTTCAAATCCAACATGCTCCTAAAGGCCATCATTAGCTGGATTATTTGTGCTACATCTGGGCTGGAGTTGATTTGTGCAGAGTGGTAGATCTTCAGGACAAATACTGAGTGAACACCCTTGCTCTAGCACATCCAAGTTTGTTTCTTGGGATCTTGGTATCCTTTTGGTCTAAACCAGTGGCCACAAAACCCTCCTCCTGAAGACCTCCTTTCCTGCATCTCCAAATCTCACAACTAACAGGCTCCCACTCCACTTACCAGACACTTATCCATCTGATCCAGCCAAGTTCAACAGTTGGAGTAGGTTTGGCAGATTGTGGTTGGAGCTAGACTCCACAGGAAGGTAGATCTTAAGGGCCAAAAAGTGAGCAATAAAAATGAAATCAACAGACCAAAATTAAGTGAAACCCGGAAAAAGGAACTAGTAACTAAACATAAAGGACAATTATGGAGGGGGAAGTAGAAGGAAAACCACCTGAAAATTCTCAGCAAAGTAAAAATGCATCAGAATTTATTTCTACATGTACAGTTAAGGGATCAGTGGTGTAACTACTGGGTATTACTGGGGCCCTTATTGGACCCCTCGTATAGACACTGACAGAACTGCAGACTCATGACTCACAGAAAGAACCAATTTCATAACAACATACTTTTCTAGATAGCTTCCATCAGCACTACGCAACTTGTGATGTCTGTCTTACTCCTAAAGCATCTCATATATGGTAAGCCATTTTCAAATGGATCATTCACAACCTGCAAGATGACTCATTATATTCATAATATTCATTCTAAAATAGCCAGTCCAACATAATCATGTAGGTTAGCATTAGATCCAGTTTGTTAGAGACATAACAATAGAGAGTTAACAAGGAATTATATTGTCATTTATAATTTTGCATTATTATTATTATTGTTATTGTTATTGTTATTGCTATTGTTATTATTATTTGTGTGTTCTTGCAAGTGTGCCCATTATTGCAACTGTATGGTATGGCTTAACCTGACTCTACTCAATGTTGGAACCATGTGCCTTAATTTTCACTGCCGATATAGTGACCCCTCAATGTAGCTGGTTGTCGCTGGTTGTAGGACTGCCGCATGAAACTTGCTTCAGAAGAGGCTGGTGGCAGCAAGACAAACAGGTGCTATAAAAACAAGAGGCTTTGGGAAATACTACATCAGAGTTCAGACAACCAGACCTTCTGGTTTCTCAAAGGCAATGCAAGCGAGTATGCTAAGCTGGTAGCTAGCGCTAGCATATGTGTGTATTGACAACTGTCTTTGACCAATCAGTAGTCTACAGAATAATGTCACCCTTTGGTATTGGCTCAGCTGGCAAGTTTACCAGGCATCGGGTTTGCCTAATGGAAAGCTAATGGAAAGACAGTAAAGTTGAGGCGAGCTGGTACAGAAAAGTGCGGCAGAAAAGTGGCCTGGTTGGGTAACCACTGGAACTGAGTAAATGGAGCTAGATACTACCCACCTCTGATGATTGCACTATGCTGACCTGAACTGATGGTCCAATAGTAAAACTGATGGGCTATCATTTTTCATGAACTCTATAACAAGAACAAGCCAGGTCAAATTTAGCCCCACCAAAGTCACCTGCACACCCGATGATGGAGATACAGTCATATGCAAAATCTGAATACCCCAGTACCCCTGGTCGAATGCCATGTTTTGTCATTTTTCTGAGTGAAAAGACATTCTGTTTTACATACTCGTTTAACATTTTGTGAAAAAATTAAATATTAAATGCGCCATAACTTTTGCACAGGTCACGTACTAGGTTTTTTAGTATTTTCCCCAATATTTTCCAAGCAAACCAACATTCATTGCTCATTAGAAAGTTCAGGCCTGTGTAGAGAAGCTTAATTTCACCCAAAGCTTTACCTACAACTATCATGGTTTTCTTCATAGCAGCAAAGCTACAGGATACTTAAACATATTAATGCATGCAGAAATAAAAAAAAACCTATCTGATATGCCAATATCCATATGTGCTCTTAAAAATAATGGTACCAATGGGTTCTTTGGAGTGATGCCGTAGAAGAACTGCCTTTTGGTTCCCTCAAGAACCTTTCAGTGGGCGGCTGAACTGTTTTGGACAATAAGATGTGCAAGTGTGAAGAAGCTTTTAAAGTTTAAGGTATGTACCTCCAAACAAAGAACAATTAAGGAACCTCTACTTTTAAGAGTACAGTGCACAGAAAGAGAAGCATGTTGTATTGTAGTGGAAACAGTAATCATCAGCAATCATCAGCTTCATTTTGGTGGCTCTGCTGATCCTTTGACCCCTTCTTAGCTGTCTAAAGGACTCAGTAGGGTTTTCAGTGCTGACTTCAGGGCACTCTGTAGTGTATGAAGCACTTTAACATGGCTTCTTAATTCCCAGCGTTTCTGAGCTATTTCCTTACAAGCTTCTCTCAGAGGACCTTTCTCTTTAGATGTAATCGATCCAGCGCTGGGCAGCAACTTCCTGCACTGTCTGCCTCAGAGCCTGCTTCTCTTCTTTTAGAGAATGGCTATGCTTCCTCTCTCATGTGGAGTAGAAAAGGACTGTCATTCATAATGTCATATCTTATCATGTGCCCAGGCTGTGACACTCGTGTATATATAGCTTTAATACAATACCTAGCCCTTATATGAAGTACATTTTTCAAAGTATCACTGAATAAATAATAATCATCACTTTGTATTTGGTCAGTCTCAGATAGTTTGTGAATTTTAAAGACAATCAAGTCAAAAACAGCTTACCAGAAGGGTATATTTTTAGCAGACATGGAAAATGTACAGGCGTATTCCATTTTTCCAATGGGCAGCGCAATACGGAATAGTTACCAATCTGTGATTTTGTCCCCATTTCCACTACCAAGAAACCCGTGCCATACCTGAGTATATCTGCAGTCAAACCAAGCTTTTCCCTTTGTTGTGCTGGAGCCAGGGTTGCCAGATTGCTTCTATAGTTTCCAGGCTAAAAATGTCCTAAAACCCTCCAAAATGCATGAAAAAAACACACAAAAAGTATATATCATTGTAACCATAATATGAAATATTATGACCAAAGTATCAAGCTTCTTATGTTACCGTATCCGCTGATGTCTTGCCTTTGAGAATTTGCAGATAAGCATTTATGTTGTCACTAAACTTGTTAAACAAATGTGTCTAACACTTTATATTAAATGTTGACTAACTAACATGAAGTACTACATGAGTTAACATGAAGTGATACATTAACAATGGTTAAATATTAACTAACGTTTACTTAACATGTAAACATGTAGTTGTTATAGGTTTACTTAACATTGGTTAAGCACTGCAACCACTGTTAATGTATTACTTCCCGTTAACTAATGTATTACTTCATGTTAGTCAACGCTTAATGTAAAGTGTTACCCAAATGTGTTTATTTTACCATTGCTACAAAAAAGCAAAAGCTTTTAATGTAACTTAAAGTCACTTGTATCTGTCAAACACCCTGATAAAGTATCTATAAATATTTTCAATAAAATAATGAAGTTATTGTTCTTATTTGATTTGTATGTGCATCTCATTTCCATTATTAGATTGCACAACCTCATCAATGTGTTCATTATTATATGACAACACTCATGATCCCATGCCATTGCAAACTTGATACTTGTTTACCTTCATACACTATATCAAACAGATCATGGGACCTCCAATTACCAACAATTGCACAACTTTGTACAACTTTGTAATGCCATGTGAACTGGATAATCTGTTCTAGAAAGCCCATCCATGACATCAGTGTTTAACTGCCGGGTACCTACGGCTCTGATGTCAACTGCCACTGATACAGATGGCCAGGCCAATGGTCTCTTCTCAACAGGACTGCCTGACTAAATTTTTGTTTTGTTTTTTGTGACAACTGTAAGTGACAAGCAACATTACTTTTCATTTTCTATTGGCTCATCAATCGGTCAATCAATATTTGTTTGTATAGCGCTTTTTACAACTAACGTTGTCTCAAAGCAGCTTCACAGAAAAGCAGTTTATATAACGGAAAAGAAAAACACGGAGTCCATGTACAGACATAGGAAAGGGAATCCAGGTCCAAGCCCCCCCTGCGCAAGCCAGAGGCAACAGTGGCGAGGAAAAACTCCCTCGAGTAAGGAAGAAACCTCGAGAGGAACCAGGCTCGGGGGGGGAACCCATCCTCCTCAGGTTGATCCCGGTTGAGGAGAGAAAGACAGAACTAACAGGAAAAGGAGCGTAGAACATCTAATTAGATACAGTCTGATTAATCCAGGAGGTAGTAATTGCAAAGATGGAGCCGACCCATAAGTTCTCTGTTTAAGTGAGAGATAGAGTTCACGATCAGCGCCAGAAGCTGGCGGCTCTATTGCGGTCATTGTGGTCATTGTAGTCATGTCGGGTGACGAGCTGGAGAAACCAGGGCAGGAGACCCACGGTGGAGATGATGCTGTGGTTCCTGGGCTCAACAAAGAAGAAAAAAGGGAGTGTGGAGAGAGAGGGGGAGCGGGAGAGAGAAAGAATGAGAGAGACTGATTAGGAGGACTGAGAGGTAGGCATTGCAACTTGTTGTATGATTGAGTGCGTGTAATCCTGAGAGTCCTGGAGAGAATTCCTCTGCGCTAGTAGCTCCTCAATGTTATCCATCAGGATCGATCAGCTCATAGAAAAGACAGATGAGAGGGAGAGAAAAACAGGCTCATGTCTCCGAGGTTCACAAATTTGCAGAGTTAAAGTTCACTTAGAGGAACCTATGGTTGGTACAGTGTAGTGGGATACACCTCTGTCCTCTGTCCCCCTATGCTGTAGACTGGGGTTCAATTCCCCACCTGGGTAATCACCCTTTGCTATACCGGTAAAAGTCCCTGGGCAAGATTCCTAACACTATCTTCACCTTCCTGTGTAAATGTAAACTGTAAGGGCCTCTGCTGAATGCTGTAAATGTAACCTGGCACTGCTGCCAGAAGCAGCCATTTCCTGCGCTCTTGTGTCTTTTCCCATTCAAGTAAATTGCCGTTTGCCCAGGCAGAGTGTACTCATGTTTGGAGTTCTGCTAAGGCCTTTTATTAAACGGGAGTCATGCTGGCGTCTCATGTTCAAAAAAGAATGGGTGTGCATTCTTAGAGATTGGGACAATGCATTTGAATGACAAGTAGGTATATGCAAGATGTTGAATTAAGAGAACATAGATCAAATCTGATATGTTGTGATATGTCTTTTGACTGTTGTACAGCTCCAGATGATCGAAAACAACCAATAACTAGCAGTTACTCCATGTTGGAAGGGTGAGTGAGTGACGGAGGCTTTGATATTGATTGCCCAGGAGCTGAAGTGTACTTAATTTAAGTATACTTAGTATACTTCCTTGAACTTATAATTACTGTACTAAAGGTGTGTTATTTTCATATACTAACTATGTACTTAGTATGCTAACTGTAATATTTAGTGCTGTTAAACATACTTAAATAGAACTAATTGTACTTAACTGTACTATTTTGAGACACCTCAGTACATTTCTAGTACATTAGAATATACTTAGATATATACTTACTTAACTCAGTAGTACACTAAAGTACTACACTAAAGTACTGCTGAGGTAAAATGTATTTGTAATATATATATTGCACTTGTATTTAGCACACAAAAAATAATGAGTAATAATTGGAGTACATTTCTAGTACATTAAAATATACTTCATTTTTACCTGGGTGGTCAGCTGCGGATAGTGATGGGGAGTTAATTCTTCAATTCCAAAAAGAGTTAATTCTTCAATTCCAATATGTCTGGGAGTCGGGGTCAAAGTGCTTGAAGTCTCTGTAGGCTCTATATTTTTTTCATTATAATTGACTTGAGGGACATTTTAATGGAACCATGTGTAATACAGGTTTAGATTTAGAGTTTGAGTAGTATAAGGTTGTTTATCAGGCTCTGAAACTCTGGTCACTAAACTGTACTGGAAAATTCTTCATATTTTCATGATTAGAATTGCAATAAAAATGAATTATAAAGGATGCAAGGACCAAAACAAACAAACAAATAAATAAATGAATAAATAAATAAACAAACAAACTACAGACAGAATGTTGTGAAAAACAGGGTGCATCTGAAGCTGGCGTCCTATTTGCCATTTGTCTGGTTTCAATTTTCCATCCCACCTTTGCAATTACATTCTGGCACCTGCGTACCACGTAAACTAACTGCTGCAGAAAATTCCAATATGCCTTTTGAAAAGGGGTACAAGGTAACATCCAGCTGCTCTGGAACAAAAAAACATTTCCTTAAATCAGGTTGACAAGTTAACTTTTAAAGAATTACAACTACAGCAATGATTTTCTCATCCTGAGTTTGGCCTCATCCTGTAGCCTGCTCGAGCCCTTCACTAGCCTCATTATGCGAAATAGGCAAGATGGCACAATGTCTTCAATCATTTGTCAGCTGTAATCATTTGTCAGGCCACCGGATATTACTTGGTATAATCTAATAATATTAATACAATCTGCAGCTACTCAAAGAAATTGATAAACTACATTAGGGATGGTGTAATCTCTGCCATATCCCTTTATCAACAGTGCTGTCTTGGTTCAAATTAAGTGAAAATGACTTCTGAAAACCCGGAGTTATGCGTCACTAGCTGTGGATGATAAGTGGGGCCTTTCATTGGCGTTCAGGAAAAAAAGTTAAAGCCGTGGTTTTAAAAAGCTAAGCTCATTGCACAGACTGGAGGAGTCACGGTGCACCGTGCTACATAGCCAACAAGGAAAGAAGCACACTGGAGAGACTCTGAAAATGTCATGCCTCCCACTGGCTCTGTAGTAACTAATGTCACAAATACTGACTCGCTCCTGGACTCCCAGAATCCTCTGGGTGATCACGTGACTTTTATTACAACTGAATATTCCAATCACCAACATTCTCCCTGTCCCGGTCACCTGAATACTAACTGTTTTCACCTGAAGCTTATTATCCCAGGAGAAAAAAAACGAACTCTGAAGTATACTTATTATAGGTATATTTAATATACTCCCTTGCAATCCAGTCATGAGTAATGTACTGAAAATGTGCTATCTATCATTAGTGCTGTTAAAAATATACTTAGAGCAAATTGTACCTAATGGTACTATTTTGAGACACAATTAAGTTTACTTTTATATATAGTACAATAGTGTATATATAAATATTAGTAATATAGATACTTTAGTGCAATTTAATGCACTTGCTGATATTAAACTACACTTCTAGTACATTAAAACATGGGCAGGCATGCATCACTTACCTGTCTTCCAACTGACCACACCCCCTTTTGAGTAAAACCAAACCCGGTCATCCTTACAATCCTTTCTGGATTTTTCTGCTAATCCTGAGACTTACTGAGACTTATGCAACTTTAAAAAAAGCAGCTTTTTAAAACTTTCCAGGTTGAGAACTTCTGTCATATTATCATGAACTTCTACCAGCCACTCTTTTCACTGGATGATTTAATAAAGAAATATCCACTTTATGAGGGTGTTTTGCACATTTAAAAACTAGAACTGACCCGCAGATAAAAAGCCCATTTTACGTCACTCTAAAGCACCTAACTAGGCTAATTACTTACCTTACTTGACACAGTTACTTCCCTTCTATATGACAAAATTTATTCCTTCATCCCTCCTAATTGCACAAATCCATTTTCCCTCTGCTCGTTGCCAGCTGAGAAGCCATCCAAACTGAGGTAAGGTTGTTTTTACTTTGAGCTTGGGTACACTCTACAAGCTCTACTTGGCCATCATCATTACTGTAGTTGCTTTAGCTCATTAAAGCTGTGACGAGTACTTTCAGCAGAAAAACCACGGAAATATAAAAAGGACCCATTCACTCGTTCCCAGAATTCTAGCTGTACACAGGGCTTCTGAGGTAGTTGGTCAACTTTGTAAAGATGGAAAATGCAGGAGGAGTGAGGAAAAATGCTGTTCAGCCCTGCCTGTCATATGTATAAAAGTATTCGCCCCATTAGCTACTAAATTAACCAGGTGGGTTCAATTGGGCTTTACTTCACTACCCACACCTAGACATTATTACTACCAGACCTGTTTAATATAAACATCACTTCAATAGAACTTGTCTGGCAATGTAAAGCAGGTCTCAGAAAGAAGATCTCAAAAAGCAGTACATGATGCAACGTTCTAAAGCATACAGATGTGAAACTAAGTAAATGAAATCTACCAGTTTGGAGAGGGTTATAAAGCTATTGCTAAGGCTCTGGGACTCCAGCAAACCATAGCGAGAGCCATTATCCCCAAATAGCAAACCAGTGGTGAACCTTTCTAGGAATGGCCGGCCTATCAAAAATGAACCAAGATCGCATCAACAACTCATCCAGGATGTTACAAAAGAACCCAGATAAACTCTGTAGGCCTCACTTGTCTCAGTTAAGGTCAATGTACATAATAAGTCCATAATAAGTCCCCAAAGAAGGACACTGGGCAAATATGGCATCCATAGGAGAGTTGCTAGGAATAAACCGCTGACCGAACAAGAGCACAGAAAACATTTACATGACCCTCAAGACCTTTGGGCTAATATTCTGTGGACTGATGAGTCAAAGGTGGAACTTGTGGGTCCTGTTACATCATGGCATAAAGTCAAAACCACAATCCAGTATAAGAATATCATACCAACAGTAAAACATGGTGGAGGTAGTGTGATGTTTCCAGGCTGCTTTGCTTCTGCAAGACCTGTACTTGTTATAATTAATGGAACCATTCATTTTGCTCTCTATCAGAAAATCCTGAAGGAGAATATCTGCCCATCAGTTTAGTTGGGTTATGCAGCAGTACAATTTTCGAAAGCACACAAGCTAGAGAGGCAGAGTCAAAGTCCTGACTAGAATCCCTTTAAGATAATGTGGCAAGACTTTGAACAAGCCGTTCATGCTGGAAAACCCTTCAAGGTAGGCGATTTAAAACAATTCTGGAAATAAGAGCAGGCCAACATTCGCCAACAGCAAAGTATAAGACTCGTAGGATAATATAACAAATGTTTGATTGCAGTAGTTTCTGCAAAGGGTGGCACAACCAGTTATTAGGTTTAGGGGGCAATTACTTTTTCCACATGGGCGCTATGGGTTTTAAATAAATCTTTATCTTTAGTATATGGAATGACGCTTTATTATGTATTTACCACTCCCAATTTCTTTATCTCATATTTAAATTAGTTGGGTGATCTGAAACATTTAAATGACACAAATTAGCAAAAACAGAAGGAATTGGGTGGGGGCAAATACTTTTTCAAAGCACTGGATGTAAAATATATTATTATTATTGTAATTATTATGATTGCTATCTTAATGTTTTCTTTTGAATATAGAGTCACACTAGTTTGTCCTCTCACTGCAAATGTGTGTATAGGATGTGGGTAGCATTGGACTGCCGATGTGATGTGATTTGGCTAGTGGCTAGTGTAAACTTTTACGAGTACCGGAATACCGGCAGTGAGATTAAATGAAAGCTAGGTTCGAGTTCATTTTTACACTCTACTCGTATAAACTGAATGAAATAAAGCTTTCAGCATTATGTATCATGCTTAATTGGTACCAGTTTACTACCTGTACACAAACTGTTCTATCTATTTTTGTGTTAAAAGGTACGAGCTGTATCAGTGTTCGTCTGTTTGCCTAAATGACTGACTTAATTTCCCTGTGTACATTTCAAATATCATATGTGATATACTATGACTTTCTGCACTCTCAGTATTTATAATAACACTAATACTGAGGAAAGAAAGAAAGAAAGAAAGAAAGAAAGAAAGAAAAAGAAAGAAAGAAAAAATGCTAAATTATTTATTACTGCTAATTTATTATTAACAATTAAAAAACAGACTGTGTTTGGTTGCCACAGTAGCAAACTATGCTGGCTTGCCTAAAGAATAATAACAAAGAGGGATGTTATTAATACACATACTGATTTTTTTTTTGTTTTTAGATTTCATAAGAAATCTTTAAAATAACACAATTTTCATGTTTAAGCTGTTGTTTTAATTTTGATTTTTTTACGTAGTCAAATTTTATACTGCTATCCACCATATCCACTGCATAGGTTAACGATATTATGGTGCTAGCAGCACTATAATGGGCTCACTGCATCCACAAGACTGTACTATGCACAAACCCACATGTCAATAACATTCAGAAATTCTGCTAACTTATCTGGACTTCAGTTTGTCTGAAATGGACTGATGGAAAGTAGAAAAGTGTATTGTGGTCTGACTAATCAAGCTTTTAGATTGTTCTTCATGGCCAAATAAGTAGAAGGCCATCTAGATTGCTACCAGTGTGAAGTCCAAAAGTAAGTAGCTGCATCTCAATTGCGTACCACATACTAATACAACACAGTATATACTCCACGTATTAATCTTAATAATATGAGTTCGGCAGGCTAGTACACACACTGTTAGCATACTACATCATTTCATACTAACAGGAAATTATAAACCTATGCTATGACTACACACATCATACCAAGCTGAACTTTGAAGGCTGCTTTGGTTTTCTGGTGAGGCATTCTAACAAAATGCCGAACAAATAAACAAATTAATGCATTACTGATTCAAAAACGTTCATTTTTTACAGGCTGTTTTGACAGATTTGGGTTAAACTCACATTTCTACACCATTTCCGGTCCTGACACCACCACAGCCACCATGGCATCACAGTGTGCCATTTTAATAAACAAACAAACAAATAAATAAATGAAGATCAATTAAAGATTTGATATTTTGTATTGTGTTGTTGTACCATTTTCAGTCAAATACAGGTCAAGTAGAATTTACTAATCACTGTTTATTGTTTGATTAACATTTTACATAATGTTTCAAGTTTTTGGATTCGGGTTTGTAAGGTGCAGGGCTTTGTGGATGCTGTTTGCCGGGCTGTTTTGTTTCTTTACTCTTAGGTTCCTAAAATACTTCTTAAAATTAAAGAAAGCAACAATGAAGCAACATTTACAATTTTCACTCGAATTTAATTTGACTGCTAGATGGAAATCTGGTTACTTATGCACAAATTTGGAAGCAACTCTACAGCTAGATGAAAAATTACTCCCTAACTGGAAGCAACATTTATTATGACTGGTCTAGTATTTGGTCAGACTTTGCCATTGCAAATATGTACCTTGTACTTTACAACATGTCAGTTTTTCTATAATTGATTTATTTAATCCAGGAACTTTGTGTAAGTGTTTATACCTCTATTTTTAGCTCAGCTACATGGCATTTTTCAGCAGAAAGTGCAATTTATCAAACTCCCTGAGCCATATTGGATATTGTATTCAGGGAAATGCCATGACATTAGAAAAAAGGCATAAAGCCTCTACCTAGTTCAGCTATTTTCTTCAAACTCAGTTTCATATTTTTCATATTACAGATGCCACAGTGTGAATAAGATGGACGTTTCATATCATGGCCAGTCAAAACACATTGTGCTGGTGAATTCAGGCAGACAGTGGATTGTGTGATTGATAGACAGTATTCTCAACATAGAATGTTGTTAGATTAGCACAGTATTAGGGCTGTCACACAATCAGATATGGAGTACTGGCAGGGCCAGTAAGGGCAGTGTCCATGTGCCTCTGACTACCAGTGGCCTCAGGGGGTCCTTAGACCACATGGCCTAAGGGAACTGAAATATGTTGCTGATATATACATTAGATGAACAAACAGCAATTTAATATATATATATGACTGGAT
Organism: Semaprochilodus insignis; assembly: GCA_034552555.1. Taxonomy (NCBI): domain Eukaryota; kingdom Metazoa; phylum Chordata; class Actinopteri; order Characiformes; family Prochilodontidae; genus Semaprochilodus; species Semaprochilodus insignis. The sequence continues at coordinate 16,950,385 of CM067497.1, forward strand.
TTCTAGCAACTTCAACTTCATATTAAAAGAGATAAAGTTGCAGCATTATTCAGTCATTAAGAAGTAAACAGCTTTTCAGCATGATTTGATGTGACACCAAGTCAGAACCGCTCACAGTAGTTTAAAAGTTCCCTCACAAAAAAAAAAAAACGTTATTACACATGTTATTACACATTACACAAACGTTATGTCACACATGTGATGTAAACAAGGATGAGCCTTATCGCTATACCTGACTGACCCAACAGCTATAATCGTGGACATTCAGCGAGCAGTGATGCACTCCATGAGCGATCCTGCTAGTCTCAGCACCATTGGCAGACAACTGCACACAGACCATAACGATGACTGCCCTTAACACCACATCAACATTGCCGAAGACTGCAATGGTGTCGTGCCAGACTGTCATGGAGTGACTCAGAATGGCAGCGGGTCATCTTCAGTGACGAGTCCTGCTTTTATCTTGGTGAAGACGACCAGCGAATCCATGTGTGGAAGCACGTGGTCAGTGTCAAGATGAACGATTTGTTGTCACTTGTCCAGAAGGCCTGGTATCACTCCAGCTCGACCATTGGGACACTATTAGGAACCTCCACAACTCCATGCCAATACTCACACCATACTGAGAGACGCGTCTTCTTTGTGTGTAGCTCAATAAATCCCCAGGAGGAGACGACAATACTTAGTCTAAACATCATAATGGCATGTGTCCAGGGAGGCCAGACGCTCAGAGTGAGTGAATGGGAGCAAATAGAGAATGCCTGAGTATCCTGAACAAACTGCTGTTTTGTGGACATGGATCACAACATAACAAATTGACTGTCTTGATAATCATTTCAACATGTTTTCTACCACATGTTCTGCCATGTGTATAATGGGAAAAAACAGGTTTTGTGAGACAACTGACAAGGAAAAGTAAGTAGCAGACTTTCAACTAACTGGCAAGTCCGAAAATATGCAAACTGTTCTCCTTCCCTGTTAATTAACTTTCATCTTCGGATGATAAAAGGTATGTGCATATTACACAGTAGTCTGTATCAGACAGGATCCGAGGCAGCAACCCAGAGAAGTGTCTAACAGTGGCCTATGCTGTTAAGTTCAGCTACAGCAACAGTACAAACACTCCTCTGCAGTGTGAGTATATGCAGGACTAAACGTCTGTAGTTTGTAACTATGAGTATTTCACTGAACTATAATTGCAGTGCTCAGTAATGATGGATGACAAACGAACATTTGTAAAGCTTATAGTACGCGTTTATAACATTGCTGTTGCTAAAGAGAACTGTTGTTACACTTGGAAGATATCACTGATGTCAAGGTCTGATATGATGGGCTTATAATATAAGAGGTCTGATTTAAGTGGCCAAGCCGAGCGTTACATTAGAGCATTATATTAGAGAATCTCTGGTACAACCAGTGAAACCTTCAGCTTGCTGGAACATAACAGACATAAGCTTCTTCACGAGGTAACTTGAAGATCTATTAAAAGTAACTAACATTAGCTTGAAGCTTCCTCAAGTACACTGGTTCATGGCTCTATTCAAACTCATCTAAAAGTACCTACGTTAGCTTGATGCTACCTTAAGTGCTCAGATCCCAACCATCTTCAAACCCTGCTAAATGAATCTGATGAAAATTGTGGAAAGAGGATGAAGCTGAGACTTGCTGCTTTTTTGCTAGTAGAAAGTCGCTTCACCTTAAAAGATTCTGCAGTTGTATTATGGAGCCAGCAGTTGCATTAGGGAACCCTGAATATTACGACTATTAAGTCCAATGGTGTATATGTCCAGTACTATTCATATTTACTGTATCAACCAAACAAAATATTATTGAAAATTCACTAAAAGGCTGTTTTTTATTTTTTGTTCAGTATCTTCAATCCTCACGTTCTTATCTAAACAGTTTTATGTTTCAGTAAGATTCTGATGCATTGAGTGAGTAAATAAATAAATAAATAAAATAAATTCATGTGATTTCTGCAATCAACAAAACCCTCTTGGTATTCTCAATCTTATAAACATCTAGAATAAATTTTTAAATAAAAGGAACAAAGAACACACTAATACTACAAAATAAGCAGATGTTATGAATACGTGCAAGTCCAGCTGAATGCTTAAAAATGAACTACCTTGCCAATTTTACAACCACTACAACAATCATACCAAACTTTTATAACTACAACTTGCTTTGTGACTTGTATGTGTAGCTCAATAAATATTACCCATATCAGTCTAAATATATCATCATTTATTGTTCCTGGTAACCTTTATCTTCCTTCCCAATAGCACTGCAATCTGACCTTTTCTTTCTGTGTGCAACTATTCTTTTGCTAGTGAGTGTAATTACAATAGTGCTTATAAACGGTTACATGCGTAATACTTTATAAAATAAGAGTGTGTAACTTTATAATGTCAGCTTTCAGGTAGCCTCTGCAAAACTTGCCCTTTGACTCATAAATGCACCAATAGCAATCTTCTTATTATCTGCATCACAGCAGACTAAACCATAAATCTAGTTAAATATTTGCCATAATCAATTCTATGGAGGACCGGATATGCCCCAACAAAAAAAATATTACAAAAAGAATGTTCTTTAAAGAAAACAGATACATTCAGTAAGTGAGTGAGTAAGTAAGTAAGTAAGTAAGTACATAAATAAATAAATAAATAAATGTGATTCAATCAACATAACCTTCTTGGTCTTTTTGATCTTGGAAACATCAAGAATTCATTTTAAAATAAAATGAAGCAGGTGTTATGAATACGTCCAAATAAGCAGATGTTATGAATAGGTCCAAAACATATTTAGCTCTGCCCTACATTTTCCTGTACCACAATAAAAAAGAAAATAAATAAAAACATGTAAACCAAGACATTGATATGAAGCACCAAATCTTTTTGTGCACTAACACCACCGCTTGCAATCAGTGTTGTGCTAAACCTGAGTGAATAAATGGGTGGATTCTGTTTCAAGGACTTCTAACAAGAAGGGTAAAACTAGGCTTGCCTAGTCTTGTTTGTGTAAAGTCACCTGCTCCCAACAGTGTATATCATAAAAACAAAGGGATAGTTTTGATAGTAAACTGTAGTATGGACCCTTCAGTTGCATACTTATATAGTGCTGTAAAGTAGATGCTTCTAATAATATGGCCAGTGAGTGGAAGTGAAGGGAAGTATATGTAATAAAGTGGCCAGAGAGGAGGTAAAGAAAGTGCAGGAGATGTTTCTAATAAGGTGGACAGTGAGGAAGTAACTGAGATGTTTCTAATATTGGGGAAGTTGTGAAAGTAAAGGAAGATGATTCTAATACAGTGGACATTGTGCGTATACTACAACGAAAAAGATCAGCCTGAATAGCCTTATAAGCTTTAGTGAGCCTGCTTCTCATTTTCTCCCCATTCAGGGACTTAATTGATCACCACCAGCTTAAGCAGAGGCAGATAGAAAGTTTATTCTTTCATATGAAAAGAACATCGACTTAGAGACTGATTCATTAGTAAGGGTGCTTGTGCTCAACCTGTTGAAATCAGAGAAGTGCATTGATTTGCGCTCCTCCTATGTACTATCACTCTTAAGTCAAAAAGGCTGGAACAAGAGCCAGTTGTGACCTGACCCTTACCAATCACATATATTTGGAGAATGATTATGTTCATGAAATTGTGAACTGTTGATGAACCCTTTCTTCATGAATTCAGACACATAAAACACCAGAAGCTTTGTGTATCTACTCAGCTAACAGGCTAGTGAAACAGGCCCGTATCCCTGAGTGCGGGTCAGTAAAAATGTGACACACATTATCTGGCCAAAAGTATGTGGACACCCTCCTAAATGTTGAGATCATGCGTTTCAGGCACACTCCTTGCTAACAGCCAAATAAAATGAGCACATAGCCATGTAGTCTCTGTAGAAAAATGTTGGCAGTAGTCATACTGACGAGCTCAGTGCCTTGAATCGTGGCACTCTCATAGGATGCCACTTTTGGTCCAAGTCAGTTTGTGAAATTTATGCTCTGACAGATCTGTCCTGGCCAACTGGAAGTACTAATATTGTAAAATGGGAGCATCTTGGAGCAAAATGTATTACCCACGTTGTTCAACAGGATACAATTGTATTTGGAATGGCCTCAATCACACTATTCTATTCCTGTTAAGGTGTATACATGGACGTATTCCATTCGGATTGAGGCCAGACTAACCTATTCCGAATGAGCTATTAATATGACTATTAACAGATGCTCAGGCTGCATGGCTAGTGTTGGTATGCTACGTCACACTATTTGATTTCAAAACAGCAAAGAAAAGTTACAGCAAGAAAATTGATATGGTGCCCTTTAAAATGGAACTTTGTAATGTTTTGGAATGTCGTAGTTGTTGGCTTATAGTGTGACTTGAGAGAAAATGTTTATTGTATAAATTTCTATATGCACCCCACTGAAAAGTGCCTTTCTGAATAGAACTCTGTGTCTTACGGACCCCCTTGGGATTGTAATCAAAGATACAGCAATACACACATACACACACACATTGTATACACACATTGGGTTAGTTCTTATGGTCTTACCACAAAGTCTCTCAGGTGATAGAAGACATCATCACAGAAATATGATGAAAGGTTGTTTGCCTTAGTCTCTCAGGGGGCTCTACTCCTGAAATCCAGCCTGTGTGTGTGTGTGTTGGGTGATGCATGGTTTTATGGGTGTTGTCTGTGCTTCTTCTAAAAGATCCAACCTTTTTTTTTTAGCAGAAAGAAGCTGGCCTCGTTTCAGATAGATAAGAATAAACAACTTCATAGTCTCTCTCTCTGTCTCTCCGTCTCTCTCTTTCTCTCACTCTCTCTACCTCTTTCTCTCTCTCTATCTATCTCTCTCCATCTCCCTGTTTGTCTCTCAAACACAAACACACACTGAAATGAAACATCATTAAGCTTTGGTGGAACCGTGGTCCCTATCAGTATCAATAACAAGTTGCAAAAATAGCCTGTTTTCAGTGAATTGCTTTTGCAGTGTCACAGGACTCCATGCATTTACACATAGTCACTGTCTAAAGAAAAACGAGTATCTCCATTTTTGCTGATTTTTACTTTTATCCATCTTTTGAACACAGCAGCTGCTGTTTACACTGTGTGAAAATTTCATGATGAATGGACCAAAATAAATGGACTGTTTGGAAAAAAAGTTATTTTGGAGATACTTGTTTTTCTTTGGACATGTATAATATAAATCCACAATTTCAGCCTAAATCAGTTTAGCCAGAGGCATTGCAGTTAAAGCAGTTAAACTGAGGAAACAGCCCCATACATTTGCTAGTGACAATATAGGCAAGAAAAGGTCCCCTTTGTTGTATACATATGCATATACATAGTGAAAAACAAACACATATGTTGTGCATTATTTCAGTTCAGAATTTCACACACATATTTTCTGCCTTTAAGTAAACTTTTCATGTTTTGATGTAAACTATTACAGCTTTATGAGTGCATAACTGTTCAAAGCTGTGTTTGGAAGTCATATAGTGCTTAATGTTTTCAAAATTCAAAATGAAAAATGAAAAATCTTCACTACTAAAACATTCTCCACTGGAAACAATGGGATTCTGTAGTTCAGTTACGTGCTACAATGTAGCAACAGCAACAATCATTTTGGGATTTTCATACCCTTTCCAAGGAACCAAACTGTCGACAGAAAGGCCGCCTATGGTGCACCTAAGTTGGATGCCTATTTGTGAGATTATGGGGTTCATATTTTCCTGTGTGGCTAGCAACACAATGGCTAGAAACATGCTTGAAACAAGCCAAATATTCCAGTTTAGTGAGATAATCTTAATTAAATCACCTAAACCAAGTACAAAACATCTAGAAATAAATGACATAATCTTATAATAAGCTTACAACAGTCTTTCCATAAGAAATATAAGATATATATTAATCAGATATAAGATCAGTTTACTTGTCAAGATACCATTTTTAAAGTATGTGGAGATCGGCATTATCTTGGAAGTTGAAAGTCGCTTGTTGCAAAGCATTCCGTTCTCCTGTGGTTTTATTCATGTCATCAGCAGTTAGTGGACATTGATTCGATCAAAAAGCTCAAAGTCCAGACATCAACATTACTAAGTGTATTTGAAATTACTTGGATGGTGAGAAGCAGGAAATCCCACCATCTTCAAAGACTGAATTTTGGAGGTGTGGGAATATATCCCAACACTCAACAAATACCTGAATATATGAAAACTTATGCTAATAACTTGTACATAATGGCTGTTTTGACTGGAAATTGAATAAATGCATGGTCTGACTTTTGTACAGTATTGTATCTAATAGCATTACAGCTAAGTACCTAAAAGATAAATTAGCTTCTACTAGCAATACCGAGTCCTTTTTATTTATGCATTTATTCATTTATTATTTTCATGAAGCCCCTGACAGGCATGGGAAGAAGCAAAAGAAAAAAACCTCTTTCTATAAAGAAGTATACTTTTAAGTGTCTGCACCACCTATAGAGGCTTAATTTGTTTCCAAATAGGCTTGGCCTCATGGGGCACTGAGTCATGACAGTGAAAAATTGCAGGAAATGAGTTTTAGCAGAAATGAACTGATGCAACACCTGACGCTTCTTTTCATAGTTTCTCTTGAAAGAGACTGTTGCAAAAGCCTCCCGCTTCCAGTGGCAAAGGCTATATGCTGCATGTGGCGCCAGGTGAGGGGGCAAGCAGTGTTTGTAGTGTTCCACCTTCTCTGGTCATGGAGGGTCACTGCACTTTGCCATGTTTGCTCTGTTCTAACAGACTAGATTCAGTTCATTAAGAGGTTCATAATTAGCTGAGCTGTAGCAGTTGTTTCCTAAGCAGGGAAAATATTCAACTGTGGAGTGCTTTGACCTTTCTGGATTAGAGGTCCTTAAAATGGTCATTACTACAGCTCTTTTTTTCTTGAATTGAGTTACAGTATCTATTATCTAGTATTCTGGAATCTAGGAATTGAATACTTGACATGAACACTGTCCTTTAAAGCACTATTCTTGTGTCCTTTAGTACAGGGCAGGTGCCATACATTCTGTGTCAATATTTTGAAATAAGCATTTAAAACAATATTCACAGTATTTAGTAATTTTACAAGATTTTACTCTAGAAATATTGGTGTTCCTTTAACGTGAGAAAAATATTAATCTATAAATCCAATAATTCTATTTTTCCACAAATGTTTTGAGAAGTTGCCAACTACACATTCAAATAAAAAAGCTTCATTTGCGGCAAAATTATTGGCAACCTTGAAAAATACTATAAAGACAACCAACGAATGTGTGTCATTGGGGAAAAATGTTTCTTGATATTGCACTGCAAAAAATGGTATTGTGGCACGTACTATTATCTTATATCTAGTTGATACATCTTCTATTTCTTATTTCAACACTGTTGTAAGCTTATTATGAGATTAATTAATTTACTGTATTTCAAACTATTTTTTGCTTAAAATCAAAATCCCCAGGCACCGTGGATAAGGCAGCCCACTGCTCCGTGTAAGTGTGCTCACTGCCCTCTAGTGTGTGTGTTTACTGGAGTGTGTAAATGTGGGTGTATCACTTGACAGATGGGTTAAATGCAAAACATTTCAGAAAACAAAATGACAAAAATAAAAACAAATTTACAAATGAAAAAAAATTACATTCAAGATTTGCAAAAGCAAAAACATTTTTACAAGGGCAAAAAAAAATTACATTGCAAGAAATTTAAGATATATCTACGATAATATGATAAGATCATATTACTTGGCAGATATCATTTTTTGCAGTGTGCTTTTAGTGTCTTTTAGGAAATTGTCTATGATCATTTCCTGTTTCACTGGGGTATAGATATGAGGTGTAAAAACCTTTCTCCTCCAACAACATGGCTTAAACTCAATAGCTCTCAGCTCAAATGAGAAAAAAGGCTGTTGAGCTACATGGATTTGGGGAATGGCTACAGAAAAAAACAGGTCAACGGTTGAAACTACTGGTGAACATAATTATGACCAGTAAAGAGGTTTCAAAAGCTGTGGATAATTTACCATGATGGGGTCGTATCCACATACTGACCCCACGCACCTTGAGGAGGATGCTAAGAGATAAAAAGAGAAGGTGAAGATCACAGTTTCAAAATCAAACATTAGATGCCACCTACATGACCTGGAGCTTTTGGACGCGTACCATGACAGAAGCCCTTCCTGAAACCAAGACACAAATCTCAGCATCTGAACTTTGCCAAGTAACATTGGAATCATGTTGTGGTCAAATGATTCAAAAATGTAGCTTTATGGCCATGCACACCAGAATCATGTCTGGTGGAAAAAAGGGGACAGAGTACAAAGACCAGTTCCCCTTACCCACAGTTGGAAATGCTGGTGGCTCCTTGATGCTTTGGGGCTATTTTTGCTGCTAGCATCCCAGGGGCTCTTGTTAAGGTCCATGGCATAACCAATTCCATTCAACACCAGAACATTTTAGCTGAAAATCTGGTTGCCTCTGCCAGAAGGTGAAACTGGGCTGTGCTTTGGTCTTCCAATAAGACAATCTCCCAAAGCCCACATCAAAATGACATGCTTGCAGCAACAAAAAAATTAAGGTTTTGCAGTGGCCTTCTCCAGACTCAAACCCAACTGACAATCTGAGATCTCAGCTGAAAAGGGCAGTTCACAAGAGAAAACCTATGAATCTTAATTTGAGTTTGAAATGTTCTCCATAGAAGAGTGGTCCAACACCCCTCCAAAGTCAAAAGGCTGAGTGCCGAATAAGTGAATAGATACTGAAATTTGGGGTACCAACATAGAAATCTGCATTTTGGTGAAGGTTTGTGTTATTAAACCTTTATATTGTTCCAAAAATCTATTTGACATTCAAAGCATGAGGCCTGTTTGTCCCTAACATATCACCAATTGCACATGTAGTTCTTTTTCTATGTTCATTTTAGCTCATTCATATGATGTGTGACAATATTTGTGGAGCTGACAGTAACAGGTAACAGTTCAGGTAACAGTGGGCTGTTTTCCAATATGTGAGTCCTTTCCTATAAACACCTTCTAGTGAAACTGACAGGACTGAAAAATATATGCCAGTGATTTCAAGAATTGTAAACAGCTGATAGTAAATATCCAAGTCAGTCTGGAAATAAAAATGATTTTGAAAGTACATATCTTCAAAAAACCCAGAGCAAAATATTTCAAGGTCTGCTCGCTTGGTTTTAGCATTCAAACTGGATTCAAGAGGAGAGATAATCAATTACAAAAATGGCCACCTTTAACATTAATCATACACTATACGGTTTTGTGGAAGTGTATTTGTGAAAATTTGCACCCATTCAGTTAAAAGAGCTTTTGTGAGGTCAGGCACTGATGTTGAATGAGAAGACCCGACTCACAGTGGATGTTTCAGTTTATCCCAAAGGTGATTAGTAAAGGTCAGGGCTCTGTGCAGGCCATTGGAGTTGCTCCACATCAAACCCATCAAACTGTTTTATTGGAACTGCTGGAAAGGGCCTTCCCCAAACTCTTTCTGCAAAGTTGGAAGTACAAAATGGTCTAAAATGTCTTAGTTTGCGGTAGCATTAGCATTACCCTTCACTGGAACTAAAGGCTGAGACCTACCCCTAAAACAACCTTAGAAAAGCATCTTTCATCACCTCAGAGAACACGTTTCCAGCACTCCAGATTCCAATGGTAGAATGTTCATACCATTCTAGCCGACACATAGCATTGTGCATATGTCCTAGGCTTGTGTGTCAACCATGGAGACCCTAGTGACGATACTCCTGGGGTGCAGTTCTTGTGCTGATGTTGCTTCCAGGATTAGTTTGCAACTCTCTAGTGGTATAAAGGAGGATGAGCAATTTTTACTTGCTACACGCTTTGGCACTCCAGTCTGTGAGTTGTGTGGTAGACATGGCAGAGCTGCGTTCATGGCAGAGCTGTTATTGCTAATAGGTGCTTTTATTTCAGCTGACTGGGTGCAGATCTAGCAGGGCAGAAATTTCACCAAAGTGGCAAGGTGGCATCCTATGACAGTATTTAAAATCACTGAGCTCTTCAGTATGACCCATTCTACTGTCAGTGTTCATCTAGGGAGGTTGCATGGCTATGTGCTTGATTTTACACACGGTCACTGCAAGAAGGCTGAAACTAGCCTGTGCTTGGGTCTCCCAATAAGAAGACAATCACCCAAAGCACATGTCCTAATGACATGCTTGCAGCAACAACAACAACAAAAAAAGGTTTTGCATTGGCCTTCTCCAGACACAAACCCAATTGACAATCTGTGAACTCAACCGAAGAGGGCAGTTCACAAGAGAAAACCCACAAATCTCTCAAATGTTCTCCATGTCCAACTGCCCTCCAAAGTCAAAAGGCTGAGTGGTGAAAAGATACTGAAATTTGCGGTGCCAACATACAAATCTGCATTTTGTGAAGATTTGTTTTACTAAATCTTTATATTGTTCCAAAAATCGCTTTGCAAAGTCACAGACACTCTAGTCTAACCATTTCTGAAAAGATATCTGAGCTGATATGAACCAAAATACCAAAATATTATGGCAAAATGACTTTAAGCTAATGAGTTAAATGATTTACTGTTTTAGTAAAAGACAAGTCAATTATTTCAACGGAAATGAGGGCACTGTGAACGCAGCACAGCAATCACAAAAAGTTCCACTAAACTTACTTAATGGTGCAAAGTACAAATGTAATATTAGCTAATATTAATGGTCTGTGTCTAAAACGCCTTTCAGAGGTCAGGAAAATGTAATTACTCTCTAATTTATTCATTCAAATATCATTGTAAGCCAAATACTGTAGTTGAGCGTATAGCTATGCTTTTCCTTCTGAAGACAGGCAGAAGAACTATGCTTTGTCCAGCACTTGACTGCATCCTCAGTTTGCAAGAGAAAAGACTCAATATCATTGCTCTCAGCATAGCAATCACTGGATGGATGTAGAAATTGTACCACCTGGCATTGTTGTGGTATGCGATACTACTGCCAAGCTAAATCTTTACATTAGTTCAACTGTGATGAGTTTACTGAAATCTAATTAATCAATTAAAAAATAAAACTTCCATTTGAGCTATAAATGTCAAAGATGAGGACAAAACACCTCGGCTAATGTGCTAATTTCTGCTATCATCCTTATAGGATTCCACCAGTTTGTTAGCACAAAGCTAATGCTGATTTGCATGAATACACACAGTTCTAGAGCAGAGAGTAACACAGACATTTGAAGCTTATTGAAGATATTATATGTTTTACTTGAATTATGTGACAGATATGTTAGCATAGGTCTCACCTCGTAGCAACTCCACAGTGAAATTGATCTCCCCTATTAGACCCCAAAATTGTGACTGCTTGGTTGTATTACAGTGATGGTTAACATATTAGGGCTTTTCCTTTGGTCCAGAAATGTTAACCAACAGCAGAGATCGCTTTGCTATTTTTTCTTGTATACCACTGTGAAAAACAATTCCTGGCCAATATTCCACCTAACATTTGAATGGAAATTTTAGTCCTTTTTGTTTGGGGAATGTAGGTTAATGATAAGACTGCATTTTCCCTTAATAGTTAAATTGGTTTCCAGTTAGTCAGACTGAAATCCAAGTGATGTGTGGGAAGGAATATGCAAATCTGATCCTTAGGTGGCAACCAAAAATGTTATTACGCTTAGTAAGTTATCTGCAATTATTCATGCATTTATTCATACGATTATTTCTCTTATAAGATTATTTCTGAAGCTTCTGACACAATACAAATTTCAAATGACAAAGGTTAGAAAGTAGAAAGATGATGGCTGCAGAAATCGAGAGAACTCTAAAATGATTTAGGCTTGAAGGCCAGACACCCAGCATCTTTTAGGAAGCTTTATTTTCAAAAGTCCACCATCAGAAAATGCCAAACAACCTTTACCATTTCGTGACGAATGGACCAACAGGAGTGGTCTAAGATTGCATGCAGTAAAGTCTCATTAACATAATACCACCTTGTTCTTGTTAGCATCCAGCAAGCTTCACTGAAGGGACCTGGTTCACCTATGTATGGCCAGGTCGTTGTTGAGTTCCAGTCATAACTACCATGTGACCAGTTTAAAAGAGGTAGTGTGATCAAAAGACAAAAGCATGGCTTAAAACTAAATGACTGCCAACCATCACTCAACATCATCTAATTTGCATGATGTTATTAAATGAGCATTAGGGCTCATTTATTAATAGCAATATTAGCATTTTTAATCATGCTACTTTCAACACTCCCTCTGCGTGATTCCAGAGCTTTGTGGTGGAACTCTGGGAGCGGAAACGCTGGGCAGCCGTTCTGACTGCGATGATGAAAAGATGCTATTTTCCAGTCTTTCTGATTATCACCGCCTAACCACTCGGCCAAGCAGTAGTACATAAGAGAACGTGTTCTCAATTACCCCTACCTGATGAAACGATGAGAAATGTTTCAAAGAGATGTTGCAAGCACAAAGACTTTTACATTTGTCATTAATGGAACTCTCATATGACATTAAAAAAAGATTTTAGAAAAATTAAAAAATACCATTGAATGTCATTGGCTTGTCTCATACACCTTCCCTCTGGTTCCCTTGGTTTAATCTCACTTGTACACCTGTCCTACTTGTATCCTAACTTCATTATCCATTGTGCCCTTGTGAACTAAAAATGCACTGAAGTGTGCTTTTATGAAAAGTACATACTTTTAATGTTAACATTTTTTAAATGTTTACAACTAAATGTATTTAAATTGTATTTAAGCTATGAGTAAATACATATAGTTGTGCCTTTGAGCGCCTTTTGGGGCGGCACTTCAGTATATTTAAGATTGTAATTTATAGACAACTGTTATTACATTTAACATACAGTATAAATACAGTATACTACAGGAGGTATGGATACACTTCGGCCATACTGGAATTAAATTGCACCTCAATGAAATTGAATCCATTGCACTTTGAAATAGATTTTAATTTCACTAAATACACTTAAATACAGTCAACAAATAGTGAACAAATTCAGTGATATTCAAGTGGTGTTAAAATACATCTACTGTTACACTTAAACCATATGTTTAATGTTTAATTGCTAGATACTTTGTTAGTTATATTGCAATAAAAAATGCAGCTAGAGTGTACAAAAGTAAATTTCAGTAAATGTCAATATAATACACTTACTGATGATAATTGAATATGCATTTGTTTAATTATACTGTAGTAAGTTAAGAAATGCATTTATTCAAGGTTTTATTTACTCTTACAGCATATTGGCGAATATGTTTAAATGTATTACTTCAAACATATTTGAAAAAAATAGATAAAAGCATGTTTGAATTTTTTTTTTTTTTAATATTTACAATGAAATCATATACATATTTAATTCTCTCTACACTGATTGGCCACACCTCCTCATATTTAAACCTATCATACATGTTATCTGCTCTATTTTCCATAAATGTGCACTTTGTAGTTCTATAATTACAGATTGTTTCTCTACATATTTTATTTGCCCCATTTTACCCTGTTCTTCAATGGTCAGGACCCCCACAGGCCCACTACAGAGCAGGTATTATGTGGATGTTGGATCATTCTCAACACTGCAGTGACACTGATATGGTGGTAGTATGTTAGTGTGTGTTGTGCTGGTGTGAGTGGATCAGACACAGCAGTGCTTCTGGAGCGCTTAAACACCTCAGTGTCACTGCTGGACTGAGAATAGTCCACCAACCAAAACTACTCAGCCAACAGTGTCCTGTAGGCAGCGTCCTGTGACCACTGATGAAGGACTAGAGGATGACCAACACAAACTCTGCAGCAGCAGATGAGCCATCATCTCTGACTTTACGTCTGCAAAGAAGATCACTAAGGTAGGCATATTTACTAGGTAGGTGTATCTGACCTCACAGTAAGACGTGCCTGGTCTCTCCCTGTGTCTGCATGCGTTTCCTCCAGGTGCTCCGTTTCTCTCCCAAAGGCCAAAGACATGCAGTCACACATATTGAAGACGCTAAATTGCCCCCTAGGTGTGAGTATGTGTGTGAATGTGTATGTCAGTGTGTCCGCCCTTTGATGGACTGGTGGCCTGTCCAGGGTGTTTCCTGCCTTCCGCCCAGTGAGCGCTGAGATGATATGATATGAGATCTTCACAAACTGGCAAAAAATACAAGCTGAAAAAGGCTAGGCTAGTTACATTAGGTAGGGTAACTTACCATTAGCATTTGTCTGTTCTAAAAGACTGGCTGCCTTTCTCCGGGTAAATTTTAAACTTCATATGATCTATTTGAGGCTTTCTTTGCTCTCGTTATTTACATTTATGGCATGTGGCGGACATGCTTATCCTGAGCGACTTACGAAAGTGCTTAGTGTTCAGTCAGAGAATGTATCCTAGCTTGTACAAAGAGGTTAGAGTCTAAACTCCCCTTGAGCACAGACCCTGCCTAAACAAGGGCCAGTGCTGATACCTAGAAAGAAGAGTCCAGAGATAAATACAGCATAAGTGCGTTACAATCCCTAGCCAGTGCTCATGCCTAGAGAGACGATACGTTAAGTGCAGCATAAGTGCAATACAATGCATTTCAGTATATACTTTGATTAGTGCTCACTTCAGTGCTTCACAAATAGACGGGTCTTTAGTCTGCGTTTGAGAGAGTCTGCTCTTCAGACACCAGACACATCTGGGTGCCAGGAGGTTGAAGAGTCTAGACACTTGTCTTCCATGCATCTTGAGGGATGGCGGGTCAAGCCGAGCTGTACTTGAAGCTCGTAGAGCTTGAGGTACAGATCAACTCTTGACCATTGCCGTAAGGTAAGTAGGAGCTGGTCCATTCTTGGCTTTGTAGGAAAGCATGACAGTTTTAAATCTGATGCGGGCTGCTACTGGAAGCCAGTGAAGGGAGCACAGCAATGTAGTGACATGAGCGAACCTGGGAGAATTGAAGACAAACCAGGTTGCTGCATTCTGGATCAGCTGCAAGGGTCTCATGGCCCGCAGAGGAAGACTAGCATTGAGTGAGTTACAGTAGTCAAGCCTTGAAATGACAAGCGACTGGACTAGCAACTGGGTGGCCTATTGAGAGAGAAAGGGTCGATATGGCTTTAATGTAATGTAGTGATGGTAAAATGCTGCGAGATATGCTGTCACACACTGAGGAATTGAACAGTGCTCAGACTTCCTCATTAGCGGTGAGTTATAGAAGCCTATGTGGGTAAAAAGAAAGTGCAAGGAGGAAAACGCATTTGACATGAATAGTATTGACACTGCAGGTAATGAGTATTGTTCAGTTTCATTACTGTAGTCTCGAAGATAGGAAGAGTCAGGTGAGGCTATAATACCTGCTTGAAAAATGCTCTTTATTATGTGAACAAGGCAGAAAAGCCACTTAACATCAGACAATTCACAGGGGAAGGTCTCCACCGGCCATATGCTTACCCTTCATGAAGAACCACCATCCCACACTAACTAACCCCCCACACAGCTGCTAGAGAAGAAAGGGAAGGTGATGGCCCTAGACTATGCCTGGTGCTCAATCCTGGTGGCTAAACTCCAGAATGGGGGAAGTGACAGCAAGGTGAAGCAGTGGACTAGTAAGTAGCTAGCAAGCAACAAAGCTAATCAACCAGCCACAACTGCAACTGATTACCTTTCAATTACTGTCTTTCTCAGTCAGAAATGACTAGTTAAAGCCTTGCTGCAGATTGCTTTGCTAATTAGTTAATAACAGCGGGGTGCAGTGGGTAGTGCTGCTCCCGCACAGTAAGACGGGCCTGGCTTCTCCCTGTGTCTGCGTGGGTTTTATCCATGTCCTTCATTTTCCTCTCACAATCCAAAAACATGCGGTCAGGCATGTTGGAGACACTAAATTGTCCATATGTGTGAGTGTGTTTTTGCGAATGTGTATGTCTGTGTCTCCCCCCTGTGTCCTGTGACCACAGATGAAGGACTAGAGGATGATTTAAACAAACCCTGCAGCAGCAGATGAGCTATAAGCTCTGACTGTACATCTACAAGGTGGACCAGCAAGGTAGGAGTGTCTAATAGAGTGGACAGTGAGTGGTGTTTCAGCACTCCAGCAGCACTGCTGTGTCTGATCCACTCACACCAGCACCACGTCAGTGTCACTGCAGTGCTGAGAATAAGCCACCACCCAAATAATACCTGCTCTGTGGTGGTCATGCAGGGGTCCTGACTATTAAAGAACAGGGTAAAAGGGGGAGTATACAGAGACTCTGATGGACTGGTGGCCTGTCCAGGGTGTTTCCTGCCTTCTACCCACTGAGCTCTGGGATAGGCTCCAGCACCTCCCACGACCAAGACAGGATAAGCAGCTTAGCAAATGATGAATGCTAGCTAATAACAGTTTCTCCAATGTGTCAAAAGAAAGAACATGTTTATTCAGGCAGCTGCTTGTGGCAGTTCATCTGGAGCAGTCTGATTCCTGAGTACGCATTCTGCGGTGCGCTGATACAGTAGATTCTTCGGGTGCTGTCGACTCAATTGAGTAACTGGGGCCTAATCTAATAACGCTTCCATTGTACCGCTGAGCAGGAAAGACAGATGCATTGTCACAGGTTCCATTTATGAACAAAGCCCAAACCTAGCCCAAGAAAGCGTAAACCTGCTCCACTTGGCTTATGTATCAAAGCAAATTAGCCACAAAAATACAGAGCGAGGAGCACTCATCACATGATAGAAGTCGAAGAGAATGAAGTTATCCTTTTCCACAATGTCTGTTTTGACCACAGGCAGGTCTCTTTGAAGAGAAGCGAAGATTTTATTACTACCAGCATGCTTCTTTATCCTCTGGCATTTTCCTGTCAACCTTCTTAAAGGGGAATTCAAAAAAGAGTCTTCAAAATTCAGTGGGTGAGATGTAAACAAAGTCATTCAGAAAGTTTGGTGACTGTAAACTTTAGAGACACTTACTCTCTTACTAATTAGGTAACATCCTGTCTAGTCCTGGCCCTGTTTTTCTGTCTTTGTTATCCCTCCTGTCTCTTCCATGTGCCTTTGCTGTTCTGTGCCATGTACTTCTGTTTATTTTTGGTTCTAACTCCTCCTGTCTCTGCCCCCTTTCCACGCCCTTCACCTGTCCCTAGTTTGTGGCTCCTCCCTTTCCCAGGTGTTCTTATTTATTTATACCCCTAGTTGGTCTCCTTGTGTTTGCTTGGTGTCTTGTCTCCATGTCGGTTTTCCTGTAGCTCTGTATAGGCGTCTTTGATTGCCTGCAGTGGCGCTAGAGGATGACAAACACAATCTGTGCAGCAGCAGCTGAGCTATCATCTCTGACTTGTACATGTACAAGGTGGACCAGCAAGGTAGGAGTGTCTAATAGAGTGGACAGTGAGTGGACACAGTGTTTAAACACTCCAGCAGCACTGCTGTGTCTGATCCGCTCACACCAGCACAACACACACTAACACACCACCACCACAACGTCAGTGTCACTGCAGTGCTGAGAATAATCCACCACCCACATAATACCTGCTCTGTGGGGGGCCTGACTATTAAAGAACAGGGTAACAAAGTATGTAGAGAAACTGATGGACTACTGTCTGTAATGGTAGAACTACAGAGTGCCCCTATATATAAGTGGAGCTGATAAAATGGACAATGTGTGTAGATACAAGGAGGTGGTTTTAATGTTATGGCTGCTGGGTGTAAGCAAGAATGGGCCTTATAGCTGTACCTGACTGACCCAACAGCCACGATTGCGGACATTCTACGAGCAGTGATGCTTCTTCATGAGCCATCCTGTTCATGCCAGCACCATTGGCAGACGGCTAAATGCACACAGACCATTACAACAACTCCCCAAAGACTGCAATGGTGTCATGCCAGACTGTCATAGAGTAACTCGGGAATGGCAGCGGGTCATGTTTAGTGATGAGTCCCACTTTTGTCTTGGTGGAGACGACCAACAAATCGGTATGTGCAGACACTGTGGTCAGCGCCAAGATGACCGGTTTGTTGTCACGCACTACACGTCCAGCAGGCCCGGTGTCACTCCACACCACTCCACTTTGCAAACATGGTGACCCCTACTGCAAAATCTGCAGGAAGTATGTGAGAATTTTCAAGCTGCATGGGATGGATTATCACAGGACACCATTAGGAACCTCTACAACTCCATGACGAGATGTCTGGCATGTTGTGTTTGCAAACATGGTGGCCCAACACCATACTGAGAGACACTACTTCTGTATGTGTAGCTCTTTAAATGTTGCCCATATCAGTCTAAATTTATCATCATTTATTGTTCCTGGTGTTAGAAACTCGGGTCTTCCAGCAGAATCAGGAGTCAGGAGACTGGATCTTTAGTGTTGACGAGTTTATTGATGCACACAGAGATGTATGAGTACAACTCGGTCGATCACGGTCAATCTAGTCTTATTCACGTGCATGCAGAGTCATGCATGGGCACCAGGCTTAGGTTGTCAGTCCTGTCCAGTCTGGTCCAGTCTGGCTCAGTCTAGCTCAGTCTTACTCAGTCTGACATGGTTTTTAAGAGGTGAGGTTCGGGGGGGAGAAAAGGAGGGGTAAGAGGGGTAAGGAAGATCAAGGTATGAAGGAGGGGGTTGTTGGGGGTGAGGGTAAGAGGGGTAGGAGGGGGATGAAGGCCATGAGGGCACTTGGAGTATCAACATTGGTGGGGGTTGATGGTTATCACACAACACAGGGTTAGTTGGTATTCAAACAGATAAAGGAGAGCGACCACCTGATGGTTGTCACCTTAAAGGGTTAATTGTTTTACCATATGGTTGGCATTCAAACAGATAAAGGAGAGTGACCACCTCAGACCAGTAGACAAAGAGTAATCTCCATAGAGACAAAGTAGAACATTTGCTAAGTTGAAACCATATGGAAAGGGTCATATTTTCTTTCACTGGTAACCTTTATCTTCCTTCCTAATAGCATTGCAATCCCACACTTCCTCCTGGGTGCCGCTATTCTTTTGATGTGTGTATTTCAAAACAGCAATAATAACTTTGGAATTCTATGGGTTAAAAAAAACTAGAGCAGGCACACACGGATACGGGGTCAGTCTGCTAGACTCTTCTTCTGCTCTGTAGGAGTGTGTAAATAAATCTCTGCTCAAGCCTCAGACCATCCTGTTCCACACCCTGAAGACACCGTGACCGGGTTAACAGCACTCTCCCTGCTTCCTCAGCAACTGCAGCACCCCCCCACCCACCCACCCACCGCAACATACACGCCCTTCCTTTTACATTCACGCCTCTATGCACTAACACCAGTCAAACAGCTTGTCCGGCGCCCGCACTCAGCGGAAAACATGAAAGAGATTTTAGCCCTTCCCAAACCCGGCGTTTCCACAGTAACGCAACACCTAGCCCTTATTACTGGATCTCCATATTTAATAGATCCTCTCTTTTTTTTTCCCCTCTTTCTTTTTTTTGCTCTGAAACAAAATTCTCGATGCATTATTAAGTGCTCATTTATAATGGATGTGAGAGGCAGCGCTGCTTTATGACAGCTTTCTACGCGAGAGAGACACAGCCCTGCCATTCCTCTGATGTATTTCTCTGATGCCCCTGGCCTGGTCCACTCTTATTTACTGGACTGCTGCTTTTCAGCGCATTATTGGCTAGGAGAGTTTGTGCTGCCGTTCTGGTGCTTGGACTCCTGGCCCTCCATGATGCACTTGCCTCTAGGTCACATACCCATTTTTGGTTTTTACACAGTACCTCCTTTAAATAGGAGGCTGGGCCATATGGAAACCAATAGCAGTGTTTTCTTTTGTCACATGACTCTCTGGAAGCCATGTTAAATCCCTTAGTCGCATGCTTTAAATCCATCTTCACAGTCCACAAAATTGGTCTGATGACATTTTTTTGTGTCATTTTATCATTAATTTTGTAATCAGAAAATTGGATTCAAACTGACCAGTGAGTAAAGATGATATATGAATTGTTTGTTCAATATACTTTATTTGGTAATTAAGTCATGGACAATTATTCAAATGGGGTGGCACGGTGGCACAGTGGGTGGTGCTGTCGCCTCACAGTAAGAAGGGCCTTGTTGTCAGCTTGTTCCAGCTGGGGTGTCCGGGGTACTTTCAGTGTGGAGTTTGTCTGTTCTCCCCATGTTCTGCGTGGGTTTCCTCCCACAGTCCAAAGACATGCAGTCAGGCGATTTGGAGATGCTAAATTGCCCCTAGGTGTGTGTGCCTGTATGTCTGCCCTGCGATAGACTGGCAGCCTGTTCAAGGTGTTTCCTGCCTTCTGCCCAATGAATGATGGGATAGGCTCCAGCAGCCTCTGTGACCCAGAAAGATTAAGCGGTTTAGAAGATTAGTGAGAGAAAGTGATTCAAATGCAAATGTTGCCTTGAAGCAACACCCTACCTTTATGCATTTCCATCTGGCATTTTTGGGTATTGTGTACTTAGATTTATACACTGTTCAAAAGCACAACAGTCAGCAAAATCCTCTTTTTATCTCTCCAATTTAATCATTTACTAATGTTAGCTGTAATAAAGTTCAGGCTTTTACACTCACCGAGCGTTTATCAAGTACACCTCAATGTATCTATACTCATTGTCCATTTTATCAGCTCCACTTACCATATAAATGCACTTTGTAGTCCATAGTAGTCCAGACTGTAGACAGTGAGTGGACACAGCAATTCTGTGTCTGATCCACTCACCTCCACCACATCAGTGTCACTGCAGTGCTTGGAATGGTCCACCACCCAAATAAAATCTGCTCTGTGGTGGTCTTGTGGGGGACTGACCATAGAAGAACAGGGTGAAAGTGGGATAATAAAGTATACAGTGATGCAGATTGACTATATTCTGTAATGGTAGAAGCACAGAGTGCACTTATATGGTAAGTGGACTTAATAAAATGGACATAGCTATGAATGAATGAATGTAGCCACAAAGATATGAATATCTAGCAATAGAATGAATGTAGCTATAAAGTAGATGTTCCAAATGACGTCCTTGGTGAGTGTATAGTGTACTATAAACATGCAGTTTCATTGAAAACTGGCATTTAGATGTAACACAAATGATCAAATACTGAAACGTGAGTCACTCTCTTGTTTTTAAGGGGTTTATGAGAGTTTGGTTTAATAGACTGTGGATGTAAAGTTTGTTGAAATATGTTTCTGCTGTTTTTTCATATACATTCCTATAGACTGTTTCACAATGGTACAATGTTATCTGAGGGTAACATTCAGACAAACCAACAGAACATGTCTTCACATTATGTTTACTCTGTCTATTACATAGATTCTTTTACCAACTGGCAACACAATGAGTACCTTAGAGGGATAATTGACCGTCAACCAACCAGTGGCCTAATGATTTCTGGGAACTAAGAAATACATCTTGTAATGTATTTTTTAGGTAATTTTATTCAATAGAGTCGTACTTGTATTGTATTACAGTACTGTTTCATTGTTACATGTCGGATGGAAACAAAAGGAAACAATTTCTTGAAATGCTCAACAAAAAACAGACCAAGGACGTTTCCTCTGTGGTATCCAAGTACAAATAGCTAAGCATGATTTCATGTTGGTTATGACTTCAAGAGTTGAAGAGAAGACCTAACATGTTAGATAGGCTATCAGCATAATTACAAAGTGAGAAGAGAACTAACCATCACGTTTTTCATTTCCAATAGGCAGAACCGATTCCACAGGAAAAAATGCCACCTTCTGGAAATCCTAGGTACGTCACTGATCGTTAATATGGTCACCAGCCTAATCAATGGGCTATTAGAAATGAAAACAGCACTGTACCAAAGCTGTCCACTGTAAAACTGCTACAATGTAAAATATAGGCTAATAGTCTGTCATTCTGTGTTTAATCTAAATGTTCATGCAAATTGCTGTAAATGCTAACAAATAACCAGAATCCCATAGAGATGCTATCAGAAGGTAGCATCATCATAGTGGTGTTTATTTCTTCACGTTTTGACTTTTATGGTCTAAAAATCATGTTTTCTGAGTTTTGGTTACATCACCACATAGCATTTTAATAATATTAACCAACAATATCATGTTTCGCTTCCCCCTCCCACCTGTCAGGTGGAACCCTCAGCAGGTTCAGAGGTTCTCCCTGGTGCCATGTTTCACTACAGCTAAATTACAGTATAAAAGGAAATTTCAAATGATGAAAAATGCATTAATGCATAAGAGATCCAGATGTCTGCCCATTCTCACCATTGCATGTGAACTCCAGACAAAAAAGTAACACAGCATACACTGAAACCAAATTCAGTCAAGAAAATAAAACTCTCCTTTAATCCTCATTATGTTGGCTGACGAACTGAAAACGAAACGTTGATGCTTTAGAAACGAGATTCACACAGGCATTACAACGAATTACCGCTGGAAATGCTTCTCAGGACTGCCAGATTGCTTCATGCTTTCCAGCCAAATAGCATTTACTAGCTTAACACCACACCCATGCTTATGGATTGCCAGGAAGCATCAAAACAGCGCATCATCCTATAATGCAAATATGAAATGATCTACTGATTTTACCCCGTACCTAGGTATAAAACTGAGGTC
Source organism: Semaprochilodus insignis (assembly GCA_034552555.1). Lineage (NCBI taxonomy): Eukaryota > Metazoa > Chordata > Actinopteri > Characiformes > Prochilodontidae > Semaprochilodus > Semaprochilodus insignis. The sequence goes on from CM067497.1 coordinate 16,972,920, forward strand.
ATGCAGTTGACGTTTATTCTGCACCGCCTCTCTTTTTCTAAACCCCTGGGGCCTTTAAAAAGACATTTGACAATATAGATGCACTTTGTAGTTCTACAATTACAGACTGTAGTCCATCTGTTTATCTTCCTTCCCAATAGCACTGCAGCCCCACACATCCTTCTGGGTGCATCTATTCTTTTGATGATGGCTTATGCTGGTCTGGTGCTGGTTTAGTTGGTCATACTAGTTGACCACTATACTAGCCTCTAAAACACAACATGCTGGGCTCATTGTTGATTAGCTTATTAACCTAAATTGCTGCTGACGAGCATGCCAGCATCCAAAACATAACACAATGCCAGTTTTGCTGGTGACCAGTCATGCAGACCTGACGTGAAAAAATGTGACTCCAGTTGAACCCAAGTAAGTCCACATCTCTGCATATAGCTTAGTGCCAACATGCCAACAGAATCCTCTAGAGACTTATTGCAGAGGTGAGTTTCTCCTCTTTCTTTGTCATTTGGAATGAAGGCCTAACTCTAATAGTGATGGTTTGCCACTGCTCCTGCAAGAAAAAGTCTCTTTTGAATCAATAATATGTTTTCACAAAAATACATTGGTTACACAACAGATAATTTAGTGGAACCACTAAAATGACACAGGAGCACACACACAGAACAAATGCACCTTCCCATGGAACATGCACACACAAGCAGTGATTCACACAGTTAGAATCAAATAAAAGCAGTAATATTGGTCTGTATTCATGTTTAATGGCCAATCTTGGAGGGAGTACAATAGAAAATAAAACTGCGCTTCCGCTCTCTACAAGCGAATGAGCTTCAAAGCAGCACACACAAACAGGAGGAGCCCTTTATACACTCACAACTTTCCCTCGCACACACAAATTGCTTTTCTAGGTATCAAAGGCCGAAACACACTCGCATGCTGCGCTTAGAGCAAACAGATGAATAAACACATCGACACACACACACGGGGCAAATCAAAGCCACAGTGTGCTGCGATACGGCCGGAGCATCACAGCGTCATGTTAATGCAGCCGAGTCGAGAGGAAACTCCTCTTTTGTTCCTTCCATCCACCCGCCCTCTTTCATTCAGATGTTTTATTCAGAGCGAATCTCCCTCTGTTCCCCTCTCTCTCTCTCTCTCTCTCACATACATACACATACGCAAACACTAACTGTTGAATAAGTTATTTTACACTGATTGGCTGTGCTGGTTCTTGTGATGTCAGTATGTGTATGCGAGTGTGTGCATGCATGGCATGTGTGCGTGTGTCCTGGTGGTCAATCCATATATTTTTCAACATACAATACAATGGGGTCCAACAGTGGGGACCACTGTTGAAAAGCTTCTATTTAATATTTCTTTTCTTCTCTTGTTTAACTTTTTCTTTTTACTTTTTCAGAATTTATTCAGGTTTAAAAGCAACCATTTTCCAAAAAAATAAATAAACGAATAAACAGAATGCTGACACTGGGCAAAATGTAATCCTGAAAATAGTATAAACACAACACGTCAAATGCTGAAACTGAGAAATTAAAATAAATAAATAAATAAATAAATATATATGCCCATTTTGAATTTGTTGACAGCAACACATTTCAACAAATTGGCACAGGGCAACAAAACACTGGTAAAATACTAAAAAAAAGCTGATACTGGCACCAAACTGGCAGGAAAAGATTACAAGGAAATATCACTGCATGGTTCCACATTAACAGAGCTGCTCATCAATGGAGAGAGAGAAACTCTGCTCTCAAAAGTGGTGAAATATTGATTATTGATTATGTGAATGTTTTCTTATAGAAATAGCAAAACCTATACGAACAACAGCCACTAGCTCTTCCTCCCTCCTCTTTCTACTGCTTGTTCAATCTGTCCATCAACTCGGCTCTGTTGTTTGAAATGTTTTGATCAGGTGGAGGTGGATTATTATTAGATTTATATTGTAGAATCAGTGGCAGGTCTTTATAGTCACACACAGCTTTTTTATAAAAATAGGATGTGATTTCAATAGATTGAAGCACTAGAAAGAATGAGAGAAAGTGAGATAAGCAGAAAACTAAAAACAAAGACAGGAAATGAAAGAAAGAAAGGGCGAGAGCAAAGTTCTGTAGACCAGATGCTTTCTGCAGAGATACTGAAACAATGACAGTGTGACAAGGCTAGTTCAGTTTGGACACTTTCCTCATTTTCTCTGGTCTGGGTCTTCTGTTCACCCCCTATTTAATCTTGCTTTCACCATTTTGCAATCCCAGCCATCAAATCATATCTTCTTTACATCACAAGCCCACAGCGTAAGCACATTGTGCAACAGTAGTAATTATCTGTGTGAAACACATGAGCTGTATACAGTTTTATGGATTACACAAAGCTTTGAAACAAAGAATTTGTGTTCATGGATTTTAGTAATCAAGTCACTCAAGTTCCTGTAGGAATTGTTTCAGCCCTAGTGGTGTAGGGGAGTAAATTGCCTTGAAACACATGCTTATAGTGTCTATAGTGGTGCAGTTCATTGTCTGAATGTTTCACAACATCAGTAGGTACATCTGTCACTTTGTTAATCAGTTTTATACAGCATGATGTCAGTCTTACCTAATACCTATATCTAATCTGATATAATGTACAACTGTCTAAACCCTCTTTTATTAGTGCTTACGTCAAACACTGATTACAAACACTGACTGCACTATGTACACTAGCAGTCAAAAATTTAGACACATGATGTTTTTGACTGCCTTAAAGACTCTACAGGATTTTGCTTTACAGTTCCAGCTGATGAGATGTCTGGAAAAAAATATATATTGACATACCACATATACTCGTCAGTATTATATTTGTGCCATATCGTCGTCTCTAATATATATTTTGTTGTCCAAAAACTTCTCTCTTTTTTGGACAGTTTAAAAGCTCTAGTTATTCTTTCAATTTAGTGAATATTCATGATGGAATTGTTCCATGGATAGAATTGGTCCAAAACTGCTTAGAATAAAATCTTGTTATATCAACCTCCACTGCAAGTTAAGAAATCTGTTTTATCCTCCTTTTAAAGGTGACTGCATAATTCCATGAGTGCTATTTTATACACTATAAAAAACCCAAATTTTACAGAAAATAACACAAGTTTTTTACAGTGTCTTCTGTTTTTTTAAATGTTATACAAAACTTTGTAAACTTACAGACCTTATTTGTAAAATAGGAACCCCACTAGTACAGTAAAATATACTATTTATCAAATAAAAGTCAAATGTCCTAATTCCAAATTAGTACAAAAACAATCATTTTACAGCAAATTTGTTTAAGATAATGTTATTTTACATATTTTTCTGAATTATTACAAACACCAGAAATTTCTTGTAAAATTACAGTAAATTACTAGCAGCAGGGTTTCATCCTTCCCATTGGCTCCTGGTTTCATTTATTTGCATATTCTTTTACTCACCAACTTCGTGTTCACTTTTTGGGGAATTGTTGAGTTGTAGAAATCTACCTGCTCCTGAAAGTGAACTTGGGGAGTTGATGGGTTGTGGAAATCTACCTGCTCTCACAAGTGAACTTGGGGAGTTGATGGGTTGTAGAAATCTACCTGCTCTCAGAAGTGAACTTGGGGAGTTGATGGGTTGCATAAATCTACCTGCTCTCAGAAGTGAACTTGGGGAGTTGTTGGGTTGTAGAAATCTACCTACTCTCGAAAGTGAACTTGGGGACTTGAAGCGTTGTAGAAATCTACCTGCCCTCAAAAGTGAACTTGGGGAGTTGATGGGTTGTGGAAATCTACCTGCTCTCGAAAGTGAACATGGGGAGTTGATGGGTTGTGGAAATCTACCTCCTCTCAGAAGTGAACTTGGGGAGTTGATAGGTTGTATAAATCTACTTGCTCTCAGAAGTGAACTTGGGGACTTGATGGGTTGTAGAAATCTACCTGCTGTCAGAAGTGAACTTGGGGAGTTGTTGAGTTCAATTAATTAACCTAATTCAATTCATTTTTAGCCCTGACCCAGAAACCACAGAACGTTTCAGAGCCTTTCACTGTTCTGTTACAATAATCGTTTACAATGATTCAGAAATAATCTGCAAAACCATTAAAGTTATTTTGTTTGGCAGCTATTCCTAACAGTCATTTGACCATTACGCTAAAAATAAGCAATACCTTCTAGCTAAGAGAGTCACTACATGCATTCCTTTTGTTTTATAGCTGTGTTTGTATATGGTTATCTGTCATGATTGTTCTCTAAAACAATGCAACAGGGTTTTAACACACTTCCAGAAAGACAATTCTGCTTTGTTGAGAAAGTGACAACGAGGATTATGTTGGCCGCATGTGTGTTTTAGCAATCAAGAAAAACCGTAACACATCTAGATGTAAATATGAGACAATGAAAGCTGAAATCATCTCACATTCATCGTTTGATCTCAAACACAGATGTAAAAAAAACAGAATTAGCCTCGCCATTCCAGCTCTTTCAGAGGAGGCTGATTAGGTGACTGATTAGGCAATAGAAGAAAGACAGCAAGACAGACGAGAAAAGGATGATGGAATAGAAACAATGAGAGTGAAGTAAACAGAAAACTAAAAACAGGGAAGAAAAGAAAGATGGAGTGAGAGCAAAGACAAAAGGAGTCAAAGAGAGAAAAAGAGAGAGAAACACACATAAAAAGAGAAGTGCAGAGACAAAGCCATGATGGAGAGAGTGGAAGAGAAATACTGCAGAAAGAGAGCATAAGAGACAGAAGGAGGGAGATAGCGAAAGAATGAGAGAAATGGAAAGAAACAGGGAAAGTGAAAGACACAATGAGAGAGGGTATGAAAAAAAAAAACAAGTGAAAAAGCAGCATGCACGGTATTTAAGTACATTTACCCAAGTGCTGTACTCAAGCATGTTTTTCGAGTATATGTCCTTTATTTGAGTATCAGTTTTTTTTCTCCTGAGTTTTGTGAATCTGGTGACAGAGGTGTGTATGATACATGTATACTTAATGAGGGTACTTTAGTCTTTTGGCTGCTATTGCACAGTGCTGTTATTTGCACTGATATTGTATACTGTACAGACATTCTGCTCCATGCCTTTCAAACTTTGATTAGTCATGGACGCACACAGTCTGTATAGTTTAAGGCATTTATATTTTATGTTTCTTGATTTTATATACACCGATCAGTCATAACATTATATACACCTGAATGTATCTATACTCCTTATCCATTTTATCAGCTCCACTGACCACATATTGCTCCTACAATTACAGACTGTAGTCCATCTGTTTCTCTGTATACTTTATCCCCATTACCTTTTTTTCAATGCTCAGGACCCCCACAGGACCACCACAGAGCAGGTATTATGTGGGTGGTGGATCGTTCTCAGCACTGCAGTGACACTGACGTGGTGGTGGTGGTGGTGTGTTGGTGTGTGTTGTGCTGGTGTTAGTGGATCAGAGACAGCAGTGGAGTGTCTGGAGTGTTTAAACCCCTCAGTGTCACTGCTGGACTGAGAATAGTCCACCAATATACCACCAATATATATAATTATATACTCTTTTTTTGTGCTACTTCATTTAGTACTTAGTATTTATATTGTAATTGTTAGTACTTGTAATCCAGGAGCTAATGCAGAGTAAGAATTTTCATTGTTACTATTGCTAATATCATGCGAAGGAAGTGCATTCAGTAGGCTGTTTTAGAGGCATTAAGTTGTGCGACTTTTGTTTTCCTCGTTGACTCTAAAACAGCCTACTGAATGCACTTCCTTCAAATGATAAAACAGCCTACTGAACGCATTTCCTATATAGGAGGTGAAGGAGTACGTCTACCTGGGCCAAGAGGTAAACATGGAATGTGATATGGGACATGATAGAGATCTTGCGCAGAATTAGAGCAGGATGGAAGGCGTTTAACTTGATCAAGGATGTGCTGAAGGGAAAGCTGGACGTGGCCATCCACGCTGCGTGCCTCAATGACACAGTCTTGCCTGCGATGCTAAATGCAAGCGAGACCTGGGGGCGACGAAGAAGGAGGAACAGCGGCTCATAACAGAGGGCCAGACGGTCATGGAGAGACGTATGCTGGGAGTGTCGTTGCGAGAACACGTTTGAAACAAGGAGATCAGAAGGAAATGTGGAGTGAAGGACGTTGTTGCAGAGTATTGGAAGAGCAAGCTCAGATGGGCAGAACACATTGAATGGCTCACCAATGACAGATGGACCTGTGCAGCTGTCGAATGGAAAAGGCCCTGGGAAGGCCTCCACGGAGATGGGAAGACGCAAGAATATGGGACCAGCGTGGAGAAGATTGGAAAGATCAAGGAAAGAGTGGGCCATTTGTTGTGACCAGCAGTGTCGAAACGGTCTGGTCGGTCAAGTGATCAAGTGGTCATGGTGGCAACAATACAACAATTCGTTGTTTTAAATGTGTATGTATTTTTAGATCCAAGTGCTCCAGTACTTTAACTCAAATATATTCAACTTGAGTTGACTCAAGTGATGGTGTTGTGTACTTTGTCCGCTTCCAAAAGAAAGAGAGCAATGAGCAGGAGAGAGAGACAGATAGACAATAGGAGAGAAAGAGAGAGAGAGACAAATAGAGAGACTGTGAGAGTTAGTGAGTGTGCATTCACACACTGGTTTTAATGAGATCACACAGGTCTGCACCTGGCGGGCAGTGTTTGATGGATCTGTTCGGAGTGTTGAAAAGATGAAGAAAGGGGAGAGCAGTAGAACATGAAACTTTAAACACACACACACACACACACACACACACACACGCTCACACACACACACAAGACATGACAGGACGAAAAAGCACCTCAACCAGAAATGAAAACTGCAGTCTCTCTCTCTTTCAGGGAAGGTAATGGGTGACAGGCTCTATATTTGTCTGCCACATTCTCATCATAACACATACTGCGGCTTTTGGTAAATAAAGTGACCTCAGAATCCACCAGGAGACTCGAGCCGAAAACAAATTCCTCCAGTGCGACATATTCTCTCCCCCAACCAAAATAATCCCTGATGTCTGTAACACCTGTCCCCACCCCGTTCCCACCCCATCCTTACCCAGTCCCTGCATCCCTACACAGTACCTTCCCATCCCCGTCTCCACATTACTTAATACTATTCCCACACACTACTCATGTATTTCATCACATCACTGTCCTTCAACACAGTCTCCTCCCCATCGCAACCATACCCATCACCATCCCCAAACACATTAAAGGGTGCCCCACACCATCCGCACATGATTCAACACCATATCCTCCCTGTCCCCATGTGCTTCAACATCATCCCTCCCCGTCTCCACATTACTTAACATCATTCTCACACCATACCCGCGTATTTCATCAGTGTCCCCACACCATCCCCCTGTCTTTCAACACAGTCTCCTCCACATCATAACCATAGCCATCACCATCCCCACACCATCCCCACATGCTTCAACCACATCCCCTTCCTGTCCCCAACGTGCTTCGACATCATCATTCGCCATCTCAACATTACTTAAGACCATTCCCACACCATACCTGTGTATGTCATCACTGTCCCCGCCTTGTCCTCTTGTTCTTCAACACCATCTTCTCCCCATCCCAGCAATCCTCAACACAGTCACCACACCATCCTCATGTCCTTCAAGATAGTGTCCTCCCCATCAGAGCAACACCCATCACCATCCCCACACCATCTCTGTGTGCCCCATCACCGTCCCCACACTACCACCACATGCTTCAATACTGTCCCCGCCTCATTACCACATTACTCAACACCATTCCTCCCTCTTTAAAACAGTTTACTCCGTCTGTCGCGCTAAGTATATGTAGATCTTTACAGGTCGAAGTATAAATAAATCATATTTATCAGTGAATTAATAATTAATGCTCTACTTACTAACTTGAGCATAGCGCTAGAAAATTGATAGATAATAGAATTCTGAATTATACCAGCTGCATCAGGTCCATTCACACTGTCTCATCCAGTTTCTCTTTTATATGTTTTCAAATAAAGACTCATTATCAAAAGAATAGTTACACCCAGAAGGAAGTGTGGGATTGCAATGCCACCTTGTTTGCTAATGCAACATGTATACGTCTCAGCATGGAATTGTAGAGATTCCGAATGGTGTCCTGTGACAATCCATCCCATGCAGCTTGAATATCCTCACACAGTTCCTGCAGATTTTGCAGTAGGGGTGAAGGTGGACTAGTGACGTGTCCGCAATCGTGGCTGTTGGGTCAGTCAGGTACAGCGTTAAGGCACATCGTTGCTTACGTCACATGTGCGGCTGAGCATTCTGCAACTATTCTTTTGATGATGAATGTAAAATGGAAATTATTCTCTGCCCATGGTTTGGATGAACACATGATGGTTATTAATTGCTGACAGATGTGTAATGATATTGCCCAGTATTAACAGATAATCAACATTTCAATTTCAAGGTCTCACCAATAGTCAGTGTCAAAGCATTGCTTTCCATTTTGCATTGTGTCCATGAGGAGTGTGCCATTATGCCCATATGTAGTTGGACTGGTTTCATTTCATGCACACTGTTACAAATTCAGGTCGTCAGGAAGATTTAGGAGTCAGGAGACTGGATAGCTTCAGCATTGTCTTGCATTTCTTTGCACATACAGAGATGTATGGGTACAGCTCGATCAGCAGTCTTATCCATGTGCATATAGAATCATGCACGGACACCAGGCTTAGGTTGTCAGTCCTGTCCAGTTGAGTCCGGTCTCGTTCACATCCATGCAGAATCGTGCCCGGGCATCAGGCTTAGGTTGTCAGTCCTGTCCAGTCGGGTCCAGTCTCTTTCACATGCATGCAGAATCATGCACAGGCACCAGGCTTAGGTTGTCAGTCCTGTCCAGTTGAGTCCGGTCTCGTTCACATGCATGCAGAATCGTGCACGGGCATCAGGCTTAGGTTGTCAGTCCTGTCCAGTCGGGTCCAGTCTCGTTCACATGCATGCAGAATCATGCACGGGCATCAGGCTTAGGTTGTCAGTCCTGTCCAGTTGGGTCCGGTCTCATTCACATGCATGCAGAATCATGCACGGGCATCAGGCTTAGGTTGTCAGTCCTGTCCAGTCGGGTCCAGTCTTGTTCACATGCATGTAGAATCGTGCACGGGTGCCAGACTTAAGTTGTCAGTCCTGTGCAGTCAAGTCCAGTCTCGTTCACATGCATGCAGAGTAATGCACAGGCACCAGGCTTAGGTTGTCAGTTTAGTTCAGTCTGGTTCAGTCTGACAAGAAGTGTTTTTGTGGAATCTTATATACAGTAAGAGAAGGTGAGGAAGGGGAGTTTAAGGCGGAGTAAGTGGGGAATGAAAATAGGGAAGATCAAGGTGGAGGAAGAAAATGAGGAGGTTATGGCGGGTGATTATGAGAACCTGAGAAGACCAGATCAAGATGTAGACATAAGGAGGGGGTGATTGTATAACCTTAAGGTAGGAGACAAGGGGTCATTTCCATATAAACGACAAAGTGGAGTGGCCACTACTCCCTGCACAGGTGGGGAGACGATCCACACTTTCCGTAACAAAAGGTCACCACACACTCTCAGAACAAAAGGCCATTTGCCAGAGCTTCACAAAAAACATAGCCAAGACCATACAAATATAACATACCTTGAGAGAATAACATTACAAAGGAAAATAACATAGGTTGAGGCTATTTTCTTTCAACCCTAATATGGATACTTGTTTACTTGCAATGCGGTTGTCTCTTCTTTTTTGTTTGTAAACACTGTTACTTTTTCACGTCCATAAAATGTAGCACTCTTACTAAACATTACAGTTAGGAGAATATAAGTGTACCTGATTGCTGTTCCCACAATTCATTCTTCTGTGGTTTTTTTTTTTTTTCTTTTTTCAGATATATCCACTTCGTCCTCTCATCGAGTTGCAAATATAAGCATCTGTGACACGAGGGGAAAGCAGGGGCCCATGCGTAATTTGGGCACTGCGCATTGTGCATAGTAAGTATATAGGGCTGAACAGCCCTGGTCACAACCCAAAATTCTTCAGCTCCAGGGCTAGGTAGTAATGGAACACTGTAATGCTTCAGGCCTCAATTTCAGAATGAGCATATATTTACAAAGAAAAATAACAGTAAATTGCATTTTAATAATAATTTGAATAAACTGAATTAGCCCATTGTATTTGGATTTTATTGAATACAACAATAAATTCATTTCTAGACTCTGTACTGTTTTCTGGTGTTATTTGCATTTGTGCATACTGTCCCAGTGATTTTAAAATTGGGTTTCTAAACTGTATATGACTACATAGCTGTAGAAAACCATGCCTCTTGAAGGTAGACCTTCAGTTGGGGCCATAAATGTCAAATCTTAGTTACAAAATGAGAAACACGCCTCTATAGCCCATTTCCAAATGGCACACTCAGGCTCTTCAGTTCACAGTTGTGCATGCACATAAGGATCGTAAGGCTATAGGGTGTCTCATATCTCATTTTGCCATTCAAAAGGGGGCCCAGGAGAACCTTCTATGAACCCTTACAGCTGCCTTCGGCAAGGACCAGTCAGAGTGGATACTTTCCTTTACCATTAGCTGACCTACATGGCAGAGAGGAAGATATTCAGATGTGAGTAAATGCAGTTATTTATTAATTTAACATATTATTCAGCTGCATTGCTTGTAATCTCAGTTCAGAATAACCCAGATTGTGAAGCAAATGTTGGCATTTTTTATGCCTTTCCCAATAAACCAAATTGTTAATGGGCATGATTAATGTACATGCTTATAAGACTATAAGTATATTCTGTTCATATTGGAGCTCCCTGGCCAGACCTGGTGGTTCTCAGGCATTCCTTCAGTTCTCAGGTCATCTTCAGTGAAAAGTCCTGCTTTTGTCTCGGTGGAGACAACCAATGAATCCATGTGTGGTGGCACCGTGGTCAGCGACAAGATGAACGGTTTCTTGTCCTGAATCACATGCCCAGAAGGCCTGGTGTCACTCCACCTCCACCTCCACTGCAAAATCTGCAGGAACTATGTGAGAATATTCAAGCTGCATGGGATGGATTATCACAGGACACCATTAGGAACCTCTACATGTTGCCTTAGCAAACATGGTGGCCTGACGCCATACTGAGAGACACTACTTCTGTATGTGTAGCTCAATAAATATTGCCCATATCAGTCTAAATTTATCATCATTTATTGTTCCTGGTAACCTTTATCTTCCTTCCCAATAGCACTGCAATCCGGCACTTCCTTCTGGGTGCAGCTGTTCTATTTATGATCAGTGTATATTTATCAGTAAAACACATATACTATACACTGTACTCTGTACACTATAGGATGAGGCTTAAAGAGATACATATCTGGGATTAGCATTGCAGCAGTTAGCATTTAGTTGCTCAGTAAAACATATGCTATACACTGTTCACTATATACTATAATATACTATACACTATAAATATAATTTATACAGTATTATTGCAATAAGTATTGACTTCTCAATAGCTTTGGAATCCGACACTTGCAGCTATTCTTTTGATGAAGTGTATAATTGTGTGATTTGTATGAGCAGTATGGAGTGCAGTTTGGTGAACCATTTGACAGATTTGACACACAGAGGTCAAGCAGTCTTTTTCTCCTGCACAGCTTTATTTCTCCATTTCATCTCCTTTGAACCTCCCATTTGATGGTCTTGACCCCTTTGCTGCTTTAATCACAGAAATGAGAGAGATGTCTGGATAAAGAACTGGTCACAATGGGCCTCATCCACCAGCTACTCTTAAGAAAATAATTCTTACAACTCCACTTACACAGATTCTGACATTCACCAGTGTTTTCTTATTTGTTCTGAGATAGGAACAGAACGTACACACACTCAAGAGCAAAGAGGTGCAAACAATTCTGTGGACACATATTAAGTCTTAAGTGTCTTTTTCTTAGCACCTTTCTGTAGAACAAATTTAAGGAAAAACTTTGGTGAATGAGGCCCATTGATCCTGGTATAAGTACAGTCTGTTCCTAGTGGAGCTCCCTGGCCAGCCGTTAGTCCTTTTCTCCTTGTAATAAAGCATAACATCCTCAGCATAGCTTTAGTTGTGTTATTATGTCTTGTACGCTCTTACACAACTGTTTCAAGTATTTCTGTATGTAGGCAAAATGCTTATACCAAGAGATATTAAGGTCACAGCTTCAAGAAGTCAAGGATTACAGTTTGGCCGAGTGGTCATGGCTGCTTGATAGCCTGCAAGCTTGGTGTAAAAGTTGGGGTTTCAATTGATGATGCTTGCCAAAGAAGCAAACGCCTGCTTGAGGATGATTCCTAGGTATTTGAAAGATGGTATAGTTGTTGGGAGTGTGCTTTCAAAGGCGAAGGTGGGACAGGGGAGCAAACATGCGAGAAGATGTCCACTAACACAGAAACTCAGTGTTGGAGATGTTAACTGAGCACTGTGTTGCAGGATGTCAGGAGTATGCGCAACAAGTGCACAGTCAGCTGCATACTGCTGTTCTGAGATGTACACAGGTCTTAATTTAGTAGCAGCCCAAAGCCTGTGAATGTAAACCTATGTCCTGTCTAAATTCCAGGCCCTTTCTCTTTCCAGTAATACACTGAAGAGAATAACAAGGATAAGTATGCACTCCTACCCAACATCAGCACAAACTCTGAAAGCTATAGACTCCTGGTCACCTATAGTTGCACTTGCCATTATTCCTTGATAGAACTGTCGTAGAACAAAATGGAGAACCACACCTGTGGAGGACGTCCCACAGAATATTTGGATGTGTTAAAAGCTTGCGAAACAAATTGCATAAAATGTCCTGATGCTGTTCCCAGTCTTTCTCCCACATAGTGGGCCATGGATTTCACAGTGTCTCTGCCCTTCTTACAGGCTTTTGAACATGCATGAACATGACAGGAGAAATGCTCACCTACTGTTGCTGCAATTAGACCAGTCCTTTATGTATGGTCAGTATATTGGTGTCCCATGTGTACCCTGAAATGTGCTGTTGATAAAGCTACCCTTCCACAGGAACACTTCAGGACTGCCATTAGAACCAAAGGTCTTCCTGACTTTAGAGCACTGGCAATGGATAATATTGGTGGACAGCATTGGTGATTTTATTTAATTGATGGCACTATAAAAGATGGCACTATAAAAGATGCTCTTCATTTCTGCAAAAGTCTGGTTTAATTATCCTTCTGAATCCAGTCATTGTGCAGTTGTTAAAGCACTGACTACGCTTCATTTTGATGTTATTCACTAGTATTCTTTGATGCAGAGTCACTTAATGATCATCTGTGCATGGTGGCTAGCAGTGCAAAAATTCACTTCTTTGTTCTTCAACTGAAATTGTGTTCACTGCTTAGAGACCTTATGCCAGTAGCAGTGACTTGTGTAGAGCCATACCTGCCCAGTACTACAATTGCTTTGTCCTACCCTTGCAAAATTACCTTTTCATTGCCATGGTCCATTGCTGAATAGAAGTGGGCTTTTACCACTACCTCCACTGATAGTAAAGAGGGTGCACAAGTAGGTCAGTGTTGCGTTATTATCCAGGGACAGGTACCTATGAGTGGGGAATAGAGACAGATACCTCTGAGTATTTCTGCAAGATTAGGCCTATACACATATACATATACTGTATATGCATAGATTGGGAGGGGTCCTCCACAATGTTGGCAAGCTTGCGAATGCAGTAGGGAGGGGTTGATGGTGAGTAAAGACATCACTATTATCTTCTCAGCCATCTTTACACTCTGTGGGGTCCTGTGGTCAGAAGACATGGCAGTTCCTATACCAGAGAGTAAGACAACTGGTAAAGACACTCTCCAATGTAGTGAGGATGGAAGGACAGAGGTTTGCTTTTTTCATCCTTGGCAGGAAGCAAAGTCGCTGCTGGATGGTTTTGAGGAACCTGGTGAGGCCCGGTGGTGTTTTTGACTCTTCACAGTTGAACCATTGATCTACAGTGGAGAGTGTTCAGTGTGAGTCTTTCTGAAGTCGACAATCATCTTTCATCTTATCAACATTAAGAGATTGTTGTCTCAGCACCAGTCCGCACAGTCTCCACCTCCTCTCTGTATGCTGACTTGTCATTGTTGCTGATAAAACCCACCACTGTTATATCATCAGCAAACTTGAGGATGTGATTTAAGCACTGCAACATGAAGTTATGGGTCAGCAGTGTGAACTGAATGGGACTGAGCACAGAGCTCTGGGGAACCTCGTGACCTGTACTATGTATAGTTTATAGTTTATAGTGTATAGTTAACAGGTAATAATACTGCTGCCGGTACCTACCCATTTAGGTTTTTTCATACTGCACAACACTTTTAATCTGTAATTGTATTTGTTTGATGTTTTACTGTGCTGTTTTCTTGTGAAACCGCTACTGGCTGCTAAATTTCCTTCGGGATCAATAAAGTATCTATCTATCTATCTATCTATCTATCTATCTATCTATCAAGGTGTTCTTTCTGATCCTTACAGACTGAGTACTCCCAGCCAGGAAATCCAGAATAGAGTTGCAGAGGGAGATGTTCAGGCCCAATACGCTCAGCTTTCCAATAGATTGCTGAGCTTATTGGGTGGATTAGTGAGAGGTCAATGGTAGAGGATATGGCATCCTCTGTAGAAAGGCAATAATGATTGGTCAGGAGTCATTGAGGCAAGACACAGGTGGTTTTTTTAGACACAGGTGTGATGGAACCTGTTTTGACTCAGGGAAACACTGAAGACATTGGTTCTAACATTTGCACACACACCCCCTGAGCATCCAGCCAGGTGTGTTGCCAGGGCCAACAACCTTCTAAGATAGTCCTAACGTGTACTATGGATAGACTAAACACATAGTAGGTGGGAAGAGAAGTGGCACTGACTGGTTGTGCTGTAACTTGGAGTGAGGCATCACCATCACAGGCATGAGACCTCAGTACATATGCCATGTGTTACTGGTGTCTACAAGTGTCTGTGGTTTCTCTGTGCATTGGTGCACCTGCCTGTCTAATAATCCGGGGTAAATTGGCTCTTGCCGTGCTATAAAAGGCAGTGCAAGCACCTCTGCAGACATCCATGGCTTCTGATTGGCACTTGTGGTGATCATTTTGAAGTTATATATTTCATCTATGAACTTGCTTATGCAGCCAGTCACTGATGCTGTATTTCCGTGTTCCAAATCTGTTGAATCAGAGTGAATGACATGCTGAGATGCCCCCCCCCCACCCCAGACCGGGATCTCATTGGTTTCAGAACAAGCATGCCATGCTTTAGCAGGTTTGTATGCTGGAGTTAACATGACAGAGATGTTGCCTGAGCAGCCGAGGTGGAGGACAGGGCTCAGCCTTGTATTTGCCCTGGGAATTTGTGTAAGCAAAGAGTCCAATATGCCACAAGTTGCAAAATCTAGAACTAAAGGAGTACTGACTTGAGATTTCCATGACTGAGGTCCCTGATGATGAAAAATGCGTCAGGGTGCTGAGTGGTATGCACACAGCGTCAGTGAGTGGAGTGGTAAACTCTCTGAGGAGGTAGAATGGCCAAGTCTTTACAATCATAAACAGTGACTTGATACAGTATTACAAACGCCTTTCTGCACCATTCGTGCACATCTTCCTGCTTTCTACTTCTTGCAGAGGATGATTTACACATTTTACGTCACCAAAAGGCTAGAACTGCAACAGCAGCACCAATTGTAGCATGCTGGAAAGCATGCAGTGTGCACCCTGTATGTGTATATACATACACACTCCCACAGACAATATATTACCGAAAGGTAATAGCCTATGTCATTGGAGGCAAATGTCTGGCTCCAGTGGTGCAGACAGCTCTAATCAGTTCCCAACTTCAGGCATTTTTCAGAAAGTCCGCAACAACTGCCGGAAAAAAATGAATGTTTACACAGAACAAAGCAGAAGAAAAGATAATGGCTTCATCCTTCATCACCAGAAGCCTAAAACTCCTAATTGGTTGCGTGAATCCAAACAAAAGGCAGATTCATGGATGGTCCTTGGCCCCCAAGGCATGGCTTTGCAGTGGGGGTCAACAAAGGGCCGGATGTAAGCATCTTTTAATAAACGGTCACTCCCACGCTCAGGAAACTTTTAATGAGCAGAGCACAAAAAACAAATTCAACTAAAATTCCATCTTTACAAAGTATTCCTCTGATCCGCTCCTGTGTGCGTGTGTAGCATCAGTCTGGAAGGCCATTTAGAATTCCAAGTACTTTGTCCATGCACCCTCTCTCACTTTCTTGAGCTGTTCTTCAGTTTTCTTCTTTCTTCTTTGCATCTATGTTGTTTTTTTTCCCTAAGCAGATGAGGAAGTGGACACTGCAGCACGTTTTGAGACAGATGACACTTACTGTTATTATAGCTGGCTGTGTAGCCCTAAGATGTGAGCTTGTATATCATTATCTAAGCTCACAGACCAAAAATGAGTCACCTTGTGTGTTTAAGGGGGTAGTGACTTCAGGCTTCTGCAGATGGAGCTGCAGGAGGATGATGGGGATATGAATACCTGCGGGATGTCAGTGACGGGATTCATAGATTGAGAAGAGGTGGTACAGTGCAGTGAATGTCTCGTTCCATGTGTGGAAATGGGTCTGAAATGTTAATGATGGGCAGTAAGGAGTGATTGCATTTGGGCATGACAAAGGCCATAGTGTGAAGGAAGTAGCTGAATCTGCAGGTGTATGGAAGCGTCATACAGGTCTACCAGCAGTGGCTAAAATCCCAGTCTACAAGGAATTCTCCTCAGAATTGTGCCAGGGAAGGCATCCACTAAATCTGCCCCAACTGGGCAATTCTTAGATGCAAGAGTGTCTGAATATTGATGTGGACCACATCCAGAAACTTGCCCATTTCATGCCAAATCCAATCACAGTTGTTATTCATGCTCGCTATTAGGTACGTTTGAAGAATTAGATTAGAACCGTTGCTGCCAATTGTGCTTACACACAGAGGAATTCAACCTCTGCATTTAACCCAGCCTTACAGTGAAACACTCACACACTAGTGAACACACACACTAGGGGGCAGTGAGCACGCATGTGGTGGGTAGCCCTATCCACGATACCCAGAAAGCGGTTAGGGGTTAGGTGCCTTGCTCAAGGGCATTTCAGTCATGCCTTTTCGGTTCAGGGAATCGAACCGCCAAGCTTCCGAGCACAAGGCTGGTTCCCTAACCTCCAGCCCACCCCACAAATAACATTGTGTCCCCAAGTTGCCTCGGTCATATTTCTTCAACATACAGTACATATTCTGATGTTATAAACTGCCTGGCCAACAAATAAAAGTCACTGTAAGTCTGAAGAGAAGCTGAAATGGCTGGTATTGGCTTAGGAACTGTCTAATGCATAGTTAGGACCTTGAAGGATAATGGAGAACCATCAACTTTGTTGAAGAAGCGATGTTGAAAAAAAATTTTGAACTGTGATCAAAGAACACTTGGTAAAATCAAATAGACAAAAAAGTCACTGGAAAAAGGTCATGTTGTCTGACGAGTCCAGATGTACACTGTGTGCACAAATGAGTATTTTGATAATCATATTCATGCATATTTTCCAGCTCCAAGCGGTATAAACTTGAATGCTTAATGGATTTAAGCATATCAGGTGATGTGTATTTGTGTAATGAGGTGTGCATAATTAATAGGCAGCTTCTTTTCCTCAGGCAAGATGGGCCAAGAAAGAGATTTAACTGACTGAAAAGTCTTAAAAGTCTTGAAATTGCTTAGATACTGGGCCGTCAACAGGGTCCCAAGAAAGGTGGTGAGAAAAAAGACACAAATTAACTGCCAAAGATTTGAGAAGAATCAATCATGAAGCGACCAATAACCCATTATCCTCAAGTGCTGCCATATTCCATGACTGTAACCTACCTGGAGTGCCCAAAAGTAGTTGTTCAGGTGCTCAGAAACATGACCAGGGTATAGAAGGCTGAAACCCAACCATCACTGAACAAGACACATAAGTTGAAATGTCAAGACTGGGCCAAGAAATATCTGAAGACAGATTTTTCAAAGGTTTTGTGGACTGATGAGATGAGAGTGACTCTTGACGGATCACATGGATGGGCCCATGGCTGGATCAGTAACAAGCTCCACTTCAACTCCAGCAAGGTGGAAGTGGGGTACTTCTACAGGCTGGTATTATTAAACATGAGTTAGTTGGACCTTTTCGGATTGAAGATGGACTCAAACTCAACTCCCAACCCTACTGCCAATTTTTAGAAGTTACTTTCTTCAAGCAGTGGTACGGGAAAAAGTCTGCGTCTTTGAAAAAGACCATGATTTTTATGCAGGACAATGCTCCATCGCACGCATCGAAGTACTCCACTGCGTGGCTAGCCGGTAAAGGCCTTAAAGATGAAAGAATAATTACATGGCCCCCATCCTCACCTGACCTAAACCCTATTGAGAACTTGTGGGCCCTTCTTAAATGGGAGATTTATGGTGAAGGAAATCAGTACACCTCTCTGAACAGTGTCTGAGAGGCTCTGGTTGCTGCTGCACCCAAAAAAGTTGATCGTCAACAGATTAAGAAACTGACAGACTCTGTGAATGGAAGGCTTATGACTGCAATTGAAAAGAAGGGTGGCTATATTGGTCACTGATTTTTCTTTTAAAGGTCAGTTATGTTTATTTGTACGTGTTGAGTTGTTTGTTTATTATTCTCGCTTTAACAGATGAAAATGTACGTTTCTCATTTAGTTGCATAATAACTCTGCACACTAATAATTGCCCAATAATTATGCGCACATATTATTCACTTCTCACTTTTACTTATATGCCTCACTTTTACTTTCTTAGATATTCAGGTTTGAGGTTTATTAACATTTTGGATTAACTGAGAGCACTGTAGTGTTCAATAATAAAATGAATCCACAAAAATACAACTTGCCTACTAATTGTGCACACAATGTAGGGAGGCATGTGAAACATTGCACCCCTATCATGCATAGCGCCCACAGTACAAGCCTCTGTAAGCGGTGGTATGATGGGTTGTTTCAGTTAGCCAGCAATGTTATGTGACAATAAAATGTCACAAGTCAGCTGACCACCTGAATGTACTGAATGTCCAGGTTATCCCGTCAGTGGATTTTGTCTTCCTTGAAGGTACAAGGATATTCCAGAACATCAATGCCGAAATTCATTGAGCTCATTGCGAGCATGAGGAATCATTGTGCCACCAGCATCTGGCACTGCTCATGATCTCTCACTAGAATGTATCTAATTGATGTTCCGAGCTCCTTTTCCTGTTAGTTCTATCTTTCTCTCATCAACCGGGATCGACCAGAGGAGGATGGGTTCCCCCCTTGAGCCTGGTTCCTCTCAAGGTTTCTTCCTTACTCTAAGGGAGTTTTTCCTTGCCACTGTTGCCTCTGGCTTGCTCACGGAGGGCTTGGACCTGGATTTCCCTTCCCTACATCTATACATCGACTCCTTGTTTTCCTTTCCTTTATATAAACTGCTTGTCTGTAAAGCTGCTTTGAGACAACATTAGTTGTAAAAAGCACTATACAAATAAATATTGATTGATTGATTGAACCCTGGAAACATAGAAACCTAGGTAAATGGCACCCTGGGAACATGCAGTCCTGGCAACATACAGTGATGCTTGAAATTTGTAAACCCTTTTTCCATATTTCTGCATAAATTTGACCTAATAGAAATTCATCAGTTTTTCACACAAGTCCTAAAAGTAGATAAGAAGAACTAAAGTAAACAAATGAGACAAAAATACTGGTAAACATGGTTGTTTATTTATGGAAGAAAGAAATTCAAAATTATAATTATAATCAGGTGTTTTCAGTCAACGGGATGGCAATCAGGGATGAGTGGGCAACCTGTTTTATATAAAGAACAGGAATCAAAGTTTCATCTTCACATCGGATGTTTATTAGAAGCGTATCAGGGCACAAACAAAAGAGATTTCTGAGGACCTCAGAAGAAGAGTTGTTGATGCTCATCAGGCTGGAAAAGATTACACTGAACACTGAACGACCATGGTGTGTATGGCAGAGTTTGAAGGAGAAAGCTGCTGCTCTCCAAAAAGAACATAGTTGCCCTTCTTCAGTTTGCTAAAGATCTCATGGGCAAGCCAGAATGCTATTGGAATGTTTTGTGGATGGATTACACCAAAATATAGCTTTTTGGTATAAATGAGAAGCGCTATGTTTGGAGAAAAGAAAACAGTGCATTCCAGTATAAAAACCTTATCCCATGTGTGAAACACGCTGGTGGTAGTATTATGGTTTGGGGCCTCTTTTAATTGATGGAACAATGAATTCTGAACTTTGGGAATCAAGAAACCCAGGTACATAACACCCTGGGAACATAGAAACCTGGAACCCAGAACCATGGGAACATTAGTTTACTGAGGCTAGGTTAGCTGAGTAGGTTCCTGTTCATTCCTGTTCCATGTTTTACTTTTGATTCATGATGCGGAATTCTTGGGGACACCATCATTGATTTCCATCACGTGTCCTTTTGAGGCATATTGGAAACATGAGGCCTTGGGAACATAAACCTAGGTACATAGAAACCTGGGAACTTAGAAACTCAGGTGAACAGTTATGTTCTTTTCTATTCTATTACATTGGTGTCAGAAACAGAGAACTTGGGCCGACGTGCGCTGAGCTAAACAGCAAGCTGGTTTTATTTAACAATCGGACAGTCAGTACAAACAGCAAAACACCGGGCAACATACAGGGAATACACAAGAGCAGAGTCAGAGTCAGGCAGGGATCAGAACTGGAAGGAACAGGCAGCGGAGTAAACAAGGCCAGAGGGGGCGAGCTAGAGGCAGAAACGTGATTCAGGCAAAAGGGACGAAACCAGAATGAACACAGCGAACAAGAGCCAAAGGGGAAGATCGAAAAGAGTAAGTCAAAAGGCAAAAAGGGTCGATAAACGCACAGAATTGCTTAAACAGAGTTTAGGGCAAAACCTCGCAATAAGATGGCGGTATGGAGGGGTTTATAAAGGATGTGAAATCATGGACAGCTGGGAATCCTAAAACTCGGGTGACGTCGAACATATATGATTGGACGATTGGGGACGTGTGTGTGTGGCGTCATCGAGCGAAGCCCCCTGGGAGGATGAGTCCGGGAGAGCGAGGGAGCCGGGAGAGCCCAGAGGCGTGACAATTGGATTGTTTCTTATTCTATTCTAATTTTATTCTGTTCAGTTTCATTCTATTGTACCCTTTTGTTTTCTGGTTTCTTGTTATGTTCTATTGTGCTGTAATTTTGTTCTATTCTATTCTGTTTTGTTCTATTGTACTCTGTTCTTTTCTGTTTTCGTCTGCTTTGTTCAATTTTACTGTCATTCTATTCTATTCTATTCTATTCTATTCTATTCTATTCTATTCTAATAGGCTCTATTTTATTCCTTTTTATGTAATTGTATACTTGATTTTGTTTCCTTTCCTCTCTCTTTCTTTGTCTCACTCTCACTCTCTCTCACTCTGACTTTCTCTCTCAGTCCAAATCCTCTTACTTTTGAGCAGTCCAGTCTTATCCATTTCACAGATCTCATTTTCTCAGGGGTAAGCTTGTCGTCCACTGCACAACATCCAAACCCATCTCTCTCTCTTTCATTCTCTTGCTCTCTGTCCCCCAAAGCCATCGCAATGCTTCTCTCCCCTCTACCACCGAACCAATTTTAATTCCAACAAAAGCAGAGATATATATATATGTTGTCACAAACAAGTCCTCCATACTGAAGTGTTTACCTCTTTTGAGACAGGCCGTGTTTGGTAATGTCTCTGTGTGTGCGGATGCTGCCGTGTATTTGCGTGTGTGAAGAGGCAACACAATAAGCACGACTCGATCCGTGATGTATCTACTCCACTGAAGATGAAAAAAAGCTTTCAGTCCAGAGTGACTCAGGGATGTTGACTCTATGGGTGTTGAATCAGATGGTAAAAAATGCAGCTGTAAGACAGAGATCTCTCACACCTCTCTCTCTCTCACTCCCTCTCTCTCGCTTTCACTCTTCGGTCTTCCTCAGCGTCACCCATCATAAGCTCTGTCGTTTTGAAAGAGCACTGTCACTCCGCTGTGTTTTCCTGACCTCGTCCTAAAGCTCCTCCGCCTCCGTCAGGCGCTGACAGCTGCCCTTTGATAACTGAGTGAGGTGTTGAAAGCATTTTTCACCCGTCCCCTCCCCTCTTTCCCCTTCTTCATCTTGTGTGACGTCTGCTCACGCAGTTCAGCTTCTCTGTATCGTTTTCTCATTGACTTGTTCTCCGTCCAGTGCTTTCATTTGTAAACTGGGAAGGGAACGTTCATGAATGAACTTTAACTTGGCTAATATGGTATAATTAATGAATAGCTTGATTAATTAATTGCTTGATAAATGGTTAAACAGGAAACAGGATAACTGACAGTGGTGCTTGAAAGTTTGTGAACCCTTTAGAATTTTCTATGTTTCTGCTTAATATTGACCTGAAACTTCATCAGAACTTCATCAAGTCCTAAAAGTAGATACGGAGAACCAAATTAAACAAATAGGACAAAGATATTATACTTGGTAATTTATTTATTGAGGAAAATGATCCAGTATTACATATCTGTGAGTGGCAAAAGTATGTGAACCTTTAGGATTAGCAGATAATTCAACGGTGAAGTTAGGTTCATGTGTTTTCAATCAATGGGAAGACTATCAGGTGTCAGTAGGTAGAACAGGGATCTATCAATGTCTGATCTTCATAACACATATTTGTGGAAGTGTATCATGGCACGAACAAAGAAGATTTCTGAGGACCTCAGAAGAAGAGTTGTTGAGGCTCATCAGGCTGGAAAATGGTACAAAACCACCTCTAAAGAGTTTGGACACCACCATCCACTGTCAGACAGATTAATATTTCCTTTTAATCACACTGTATTCAAATGAAGGAAATCTAAGACCATTTTTGCCCTCACCATGAGTTGTTAACCAACAAAGATCACGCCAAGATCAAGGCCTATAATAGTCCATGAGCTCACAAAGGAACCCAAGTTAAATTCTAAGCAACTAAAGGCCTTTCTTACATCAGCTACTGTTAATGGGTCCACCATCAGGAGAACACAGAACAACAACGGTGTGCATGGCATGACTGCGAGGAGAAAGTCACTAGTCCATTGCTATTGTTTGTAGTTTTATCACATGGACAAGCCAGCGGTGCTATTGGAACAATGTTTTGTGGTTTAAATGATAAGCTTTATGCCTGGAGAAAAGAAAACACTGCATTCCAGCATAAAAACCTTATCCTATCTGTGAAACATGGTGGTGGTGGTAGTATCATGGTTTGGGCCTGTTTTGGGCCAGGACAATGAAGAATGATGAAACAATGAATTCTGAATTGTACCAGCAACTTCTAAAGGAAAGTATCAGGACGTCTGTCCGTGAGCTGAATCTCAAGAGAACGTGGGTCATGCAGAAAGACAACAAGCCTAAGCACACAAGTCGTTCTACCAAACAGTGGTTAAAGAAGAACAAAGTCCTGATTTCTGTTAAACCAATAGAAATGTTGTGGAAGGACCTGAAGCAAGCAGTTCATAGGAGGAAATCCACCAACATAACAGAGTTGAGGTTGTTCTGTAAGGAGGAATGAGCTAAAATTCTGATGTGCAGGACTAACAAACAGTTACTGGAAATGTTTAGGTCACACCAGATACTGAAAGCAAAGGTTCACATACTTTTGACACTCACAGATATGCAATATTGGATCATTTTCCTTAATACATGAATTATACACAATTCTAAAAGGCTCCACTGTAGGTTAATATAGCAATTCCAGGTAGTTGCTATGGGGTTGCTTGGTGGTTGTTAGATGGTTTCTAAGATGTTGCTAGACTGTTGCTATGGCGGCATTAAAGTTTTGTTAGGCCATTGCTATGGTAAGTTCTTTAGGAAAGTTCTTTCTAGATCAAGTGCTGTCAAGTTAATTCAGAGTCTTGGTGACCGTATGGATAGTGTTTCTTCAGAACATCTGTTCGGGTCTTTAGGCTTCTGACTGGTTTGTTCATGTTGTTCTGATTGTATCCATCCATCTTGTAGCTGGTGGTCCTCTTCCTCTTTTATCTCTTTTTTCCTTTTAGGAATAGTTTAACGAAAAAATCACCCAAATTTACCCATTTTCCATTCCACCCAGATTAAGCTGATCAACCACATTTTCTTCTTCAATTTAGGAGTGGAGCTAATTCAATAGTCACCCAAATAGCCTAAATAGTTTCTGTTTTCCAAAACTTCTCTCAACCCACTCAAGCCTCATCATACAAACTGTTCACTGTGGTAGTATGACTTACTACCTTTACCACAATGGACAGCTATTGGAGACAGCACTCGAGCTGGAATGATTCTTGACCTGCACTCCAAATCCTACTGCTAATTAGTACACCATAACAGTGACGTAAGCATGCTAGGTACACCTGCTTGATGGGTTTAATAAATTACCTGAACACCGATACTAACCAGTTTGTGAAGTTTAGGAACCTAAATTTTGACCTATGCCCAGCAAAGAGGAAGGGCTGTAGTCTTACAACAGATCAGTAAGCTGTGAAGGAGTTCGGCCACCAAGAGCTTTAAATACCATAAGTTAAACCTTGTAGTCAATGCAGAATGTCACTGGCAGCCAGCATAAACTGAACAGCAGGGTAATAAAGCAACAAGTAACCACAATCTAATCTAGTCATTACTAAAGAATGATCTAATTCCTCAGCATCGTGTAAACATCTTGTATCCTCCCAGAAAGTGCCTTTCCTTACCTGAATTGTAACTTGGTTGTTGTCTGCCTTCTCCACCACTCATGTTAGTACCATTCATTTAGCCCACTTCTGTTTCTCTTGACCTGGCCCTCTGTTCATTTTGCCCGGAAAAACACAGTGTGCCTGGGGTACATCAGGTACATTAGTTTGAGAGGCACCATCTGGGTTTTAAACTAATGAATAGAGGTCAAGATGTATTTCAGACTGTTCCAAGCTGTTTGCATGCTTTTTTTCTATATTCATCTGCTTGTTTATACTTGGACTCCTACTACTAACATGCAAAAACATGTATTTATTTTTCTCTTCCTTGATGCATAAAGGTTCAGTATGTGGTACACATGAAACTATATGCTGGAAAAAAAACGCCTTATTGTACAGCTACTGTAATGTTATTATAATTATAGCATAAACAAACGGTACCATTAGATTTACTGTAAAACTAGTAAATGCTAAAAGTGCTTCAAAGGCTCATTAGCTGCACTGCAATTCATTTTTTCTTCGTTTACATGTATTAATATGTAATATAGAAAATGTAAATGCATTAATATCTGCAAACCAGATAAGCAACAAGTTTATGCTCAACAAGTGGTAAAGTTAACTAGCTGGAAATTCTAGCTAGTCATCTAATAGCAACATCATTTTTTTATTATGTATTATCATGTAGCAGAACTTCAAATAGGAGCATTAAGTGACCTTTTTGTTTGTAAGTATCTGTTGCTACCATAATGCTAATTTCACCTAGGGATTCAGTATTAATGGGATTTGTCATGTTAGCACCAGCTAATGTGGCATACATTCACTGTCCCACACTAAGCTCAAGCGATTGACTGAAAATTGTAATGGTACATGTCCACTTGCAATTTTGCCTCACCACATCCTATTCAGTTCAGTGGATCTCTCAACCTTATGTAAATGGGTGCAGCCACAGCCACAAGTAAATGCCCACTCAGTTGGGAGTTCCCCCTGATAATAACAAGATGATGTTCAGAGCCCAATCTGCATATGATGACGAATCAGCATGGCTGTTCCATGCTAATCTAAGATGGTTTATGCTGGTCTGGCATGGTCAACATGTGATGGTTTTGATGATGATCAGCATATTAAGTCCCATTTGTGACTGACCAACATCCAAAACAAAACAATTGCTGGTTTTGCTGGTGACCAAACATGGTCCTCTGTACATGCTAGATCAGTCAATACACAGACAGTAGTTGATTAAGCCTCAACACCTGGCCACCAAGTTTAATGGTTTAGGAAGATGCATCATGAACGTTTAAGTTATCACTCATATCACAATGGAGTTTAGTTTGTTGCTCACGACACTCACTTTCATTGATACGGCCACAATATTGCATATATATGTCACTGCATACCAGGCAACATACAAGCCACCATCAGCAGAAAGGCACATACAGTGAACACATACAGGAGGGCCTACCATGAGCCTCCTTGTCCCAGCGACCAACGAGGTTGAGCCAAATCCCATGGCATGTGCACATATATATACAACATTGTGGCATTGCTGTAGAGTAAGATACAGGGGAGGCCAAAATTGTGCTGCGAGAAGTGCTCAGCAGAAAGGCACATACAGTGAACACATACAGGAGGGCCTACCATGAGCCTCCTTGTCCCAGGCGCCGAGCCAAGTCCCATGCCATGTCCCAGCATATGTGGCACGGGGCATTTGCGTGGCCATGTCCCTATCACCGCAGCTCCACCTGTAACTGACCACAGCATGCTGTGCCAAGTCCTGTGCAGCTGAGGGTGACAGCAGCAACAGCAGTGCTCCACCTGCTTGCCATCTGCTTTCTTCATAGCCCACTGCAACAATGCACGCTGAGGCGCTGAATTCATCGCTGGTGACAGACCTGAGCTGGGCAATGGTCACCTTCCAGCCATTTTCAGTGTGTGTGTGTGAGCATGACTGGTCACAGTAGGAATATCAGTGAGTCCATGACGGCCAGCATGATAAGCCATTTGCTGTCTGTGTTGCACTCGACCCACAGTATGCGGTTAAGCCAAACCTCCTACAGTATTACAGTAGTGGACTGTATTTTACACTATTATAATTGTGTGCTGCGTTAGTTTTGTACTGTATTTAAAAATATAGTGCAGTATAATTACTAGTGCTACAAATATGTATTACAGTATCTAACTGGCAACTGCACATTTGAGTTACTACATGTACTGTTCCTGTCACGCGTTGGGACTCTTCCTCTGCCTCAGCTGAGTCCGGGGACTACACTCCCCATGATTCCCTGCTCCTTGACTACAACACTACGAGTGCTATCTCCACCAATCAGGAACAGCTTCCCCGCCCTACGTCACCAGAATTCTGATTAACCTCACCTGTCTTCCCTTTACTTGTTGTGTATATGTACCTGCCCTTGTCAACAACACCTTGTGAAGTATTGCCGACCCTAGTGTTGCTTACTGAGCATTGCCTGATTTCTTATTGTCCTGGTTGTGACCCCAGCCTGTACCTGGATTTACGTCTCTGCCATTCTGTTTGTTTGCTGGCTCTGAATGGGCTCACTCACGAGCCCGCATTGAACTCTTGTTACATTTTACCCCCGCAAGCGTCTGGTTCGTCAGTCCAGCGTCACAGTTCCGCAGTACTTTACACTAACTGACACATTCCTATTAACCAAAATTTAAATCAACTTGGCTACTTTATTGGAAGCATGGAAACACTTTATGTTGGCTCCACCTTGCTGATGTACAGTAAGAGACTGCAAGCCACCTGTTAATGCAGAATTGGTGTTCAAAATTGAACTCTTGTTCCAGTACCTAACATAGGTACCTAACATGGCTGTAGGTGCCATGTAATCATAGCAGTACACAGTAGATGTAGACCCTTGTTTGTAGGTTTAGGGAAGTAAAGAAATCAGCTAGATCTAATAAACTAGCTAGCCATGGCTAACAAGCTAGAATACAATGTTATTCTCTTTATCCAGAGGGAAGTTACTGCCGTATAGATGGTGTTGTGAACTTGACATTGAAAGAAAGCCATTGCAATGGAGGGTGAGTGTTTAATACAGAGAAAAATACAAAGAAATCCTGTAAAAAAACATATGAGCTGCTATATAGAACCAAATAAAGAGTGAGCATCAAGTCCTATAATACTGTTATGACAAACGTATATAACATATATGCATTAGTCGCTGCATCAGTGAGAATTCATATGTGTATGAGAGACATAGAGAGATAGGGGAGTGCTGTTGTACTCTGTGATCACACATCAGTCTCCTGATAGCACACACTGTGCATGTGTGGAAGAGTACATGTGTAAATATGTGTGTGTGTGTTTGTGTGTGTGTGTGTGTGTGTGTGTGTGTGTGTGTGTGTGTTGGAGCAGGTTGTCTCAGAGGGCAAAGCAAATCAACCACACTCACTTTCCCAAAAAGCAACCACAAGGCAGACGCAAGGTCGTGTGAGGGTCACCAAAAGGTTGTTTTGATGTTAAGAAAATGTCGGATCACTCAAGCTAGACTGGGTTGTGTCTGGAGCATCACAATACGGTCAGTCGGGTCATTTTCCTTAAAATCGGCCATCACGTCCCCTCTGTGTAACACCCATAGTGGTGGGAAGTAATTACATTCACTATTGTTACAGTGCTTTTACTTTTACTTGAGTTCATTTCTAATAAAGAACTTACGCTTCACTAATTTTATTTTTATAGGCATATTTTTACATGTATACAGTTCGGTAACAAGCAAGAGTTGTTTTTATATGCAACCTAGTACAGCCACAGCTTTCTCCTTGTTTGAATACAGTATGCATTTAGTGATCATATCTGGATGCATACTAATGATTATTTTATTGTAGTTAAGCATAAATGTCTTTAAGTCTCAGCCTTTAAGAAAACAGTATATTTCCATTCCTCAGTTTTAAATGCCTAGATACACAGCTACAAAACTGTTACACTAAACTCTACTCTCAAAAATCTACTCTCAAAATAAATGGTTGGTATAGCACAGTGGGTTACACCGTTGTCCTCCATGCAGGGGTTCAATTCCCCAACTGGGCAGCCCCTCTACACTTTACCAGTCCTTGGGCAAGACTCCTAACACTATCTTCACCTCCCTGTGTAAATGTTGACTGCAAGTCCCTCTGGATAAGAGCATATGCCATAAATGTAATATGAAAAAAATACTACATCAGATAACAATCAAAATACAGACATGATAATTCTTATAGGGGTGTATATTACATACATGTATAAGCTGAGCTAGTCCAGCTCAGGTGTTGACTGTTTACAAAACAAACAAACAAAAAGACATCACTTCTGGAGTTCCATAAAAGACCCAGGACATGCAATCCCATTTTGTTGGGACGCTATGCAAAATGTAAATAAAACCAGAATGTACTAGTTATGTAAGTCATTTAAACACTATATTTAAATTAAGACAACAATGTTTAATGTAAACAATGTTAATTTTTATGTTTATGGTTTATATGCCTGTTTAGAATTTGGTGCCAGCGACATGCTTCGTAATAGGGCGGGGGCAACCAAAGACTGGTAAAGTTGTGTAACACTATAGATACATCTGGCGGAACATTTCTCAAGTAATTAGGTTAACCGATGACATGTCAGTAACATAATTGGGTAGAGGTGAGGCAGTGTCTTTAAGAAGTACAGATGGGGTGGAATTCACCATTCTTAGCCCTTTTCCTCCGACAAGGAATGGGTTCCGTTGCTGTTTGTAATCTGCGTTTGTGATGTGCTGGGGGGGGTCCTGCTGTTTGTTGTTTATCAGTTTCGACCCTTTCACTTACCTTGTTTTCTCTCTTGGTTTTTTCTTTGTTCTTTGGCTTTCAAACTGATTGTTTTTCTGGCTTTTGACCCTCGCTTGTTTTTTCACTTTGCTCTTTGTCTTTCCCAGGTAGCTGGTATGAGTCCTCATGGTATTGACCTGGCTGGGCTTTTTAACCACTCCTCTGGTTTGCCCCTTTGTTAATAAATCTCACTCGGGTTTTAAATCTGTTAAGTGTGAATCCTTCACCATAAGTAACAGTAGTAATACTTTGCACTTTTGCATGTATCCATACGGTCTTACATTTCTGCTTCTGTTGTTTTGCTGTATTCTGCATATAAAGCAGGATGTAATGTTTTCAAGTGGTATCAAACTTATAATGGAGTTATACTGTAACATTGAACATTGTACTCTGTCTTTGTACTCTATCTGCTGCTGCTCAAACTATTTGAATGAGCCTGACCAGCAATGAAACAGACTGCGTTTATATCTGTTGTTACTTGTTTTCATTATCACTACACTACAATGAACTCGAAGGCAACAAAGCAGGGAGGACCAAGCCCTGTGAGGAAGGAGCAGTGTGGTGAAAATGGGCGGTTAGGACTGCAACAAGGCTTGCCAAAGGAATTCAGCCAGAGGATAATGAAAGAGATGGGCGACGAGAAAGCATAGATGGTGGTCTGCCCCAAGGACCTGCTGGCAGAAAGGCAGCCTGGCGACATTGCGATACTTTGTGCAGATGCCAGCAGCAGAGAAAGTGGCTAGTGGCTGAGCGAACACCGCCGCTGCCCCCAGTTGCACGAGCATTGATCCCGCACGATGTGACTTTGCAAGGTCACCAAGATGGGACTCTTACTGTACAGAAACTACTGTGCCTCCATGGACCCCTCAGTCAGTTTGCAGACAATATGACAAAAAGTCATTTGTCTCATTTGGGACAACGACCAGACTGGAATATCAGCTCCACCACCCAACAGAGGATATACTTCCTGCATCAGCTGAGGAAGTTCAACCTGTCCCAGGACGTGCAGTTCTACACTGCCACTGCAGATTCTATATCTGTTATTACCACATCCATCACAGTGTGGGGAAGCTCAGCCACCAAACATGACACACACAGACTGCAGGGCATCATCAGGTCTGCAGAGAAAATCACTGGAGTTAAACTATCCACACTGTTGGATGTGTACACTTCCAGAACCAGGAAGCGTGCAGAGAAGATCATCATTGATCCGTCACACCCTGGCCATCACCTGTTCCAGCATTTTCCCTCAGGCCGGCGCTTTAGCCAAACGAGGATCAAGGCAACCAGGCTACAGAGAAGCTTCTTCCCACATGCCATCACACCATGAACAGCTAAAATACAAATTCCTTGTATGTGTGAGCATACTTGGCCAGTAACGTCTGATTCTGATTCTGAGAAAGTGTTCATGTGAGCTGCTGTTAGCCCTGTGCTAACAAACTTCAGTCCAATATGGATATTAGCAGAAGTTGACATTAACATTGTGGCGGGTTTCTTCCGCATGTTTTGATCATGTCTTGGCATTTGAAGGACCGGCCCTGATAGTCACGTTGCTCCACTGCAAATAGTTGCCTGTGTATGCACAAATAACATAATTAGCTACAAACTAATTTTAGTTTTACGTAGCCTTATTAACCCTTCTCAGAGCTGTGTTGTAGCTTCAACTCCTGTTCTCTGCTGTTGTTCCTAAAGCTGTGAACTTTACGAGATGCCTCCACTACAAATAGTTTCAGTCTGAAAGCCTCATTAGTGACTACTTCAAAGCCCAATGCTAGACCTCCTGACACTTTTATCTGTGCAGGCTAAGCATGCTGCTGGTACACATATACAGCACTCACGTACACACACGCAGCCCCCCTCATAGCACCTTTTCTTTCAACAAAACACACTAATTATGTCAATGTTTCTGTCTGCAAATGAGAAGCAAAGCATGTCGAACTAGGCCATGACAAAGGGAGCGACTCCGAAAGGTATCAAAGATTGTGAACACCTTTGAAAGCTCCTGTTTTGCTGCTGTAAGAGAACTCGGAGCTTTGCCTTAGCTGAGATAAAGCACTTTATCGCGATCCCCTGTTACAGTGAGGAGAAAGAAAGGTACCTTCTTGTTTATCTTGCAATTGAGGTGAACCCATTGATGCCCAAGAGAAACAAGAAGCAGGTACATATTGTCTTCCTCAGACAGAGGTATGTGTCAACTATAGCACAAGAAAGGAAGGAACCTTCAAAAACGGCTCATTAATTTTTTACTAGTAAACAACATACAGTGGCAGGAAAAAGTTGGTAAACCCGCATGCATGTGTCCATAAACATGTGGTAAATGTTAAAATGTGGTAAATCTGGTATTTTTAAGAACAAACGCAATCTGTTTAAATTACTAGCACAACATATTAGGTATGGTTCTTGTCTAACTTGAATACATCACTCAGACATTCACAGTGTAGGCTAGAAGAGGAATGTGAACCCCAAGGCTAATGACTTCAACAAAAGCTAATTGGAGTCCAATCAATGAAATGAGGTAGGAGGTGGGGGCTGGTACTACAATTGACTTACTAAACTCACTTAGGGTGTGTCCCAATTGCGCACTTAATACTAATACTAACTCCTTTTTGAGTATGTAGTATATTGTACAATTACGAATGTCAAAGTTGAGTATACTCAAACATCCACAATCCACAACCAGTCGATTTCTGAGTATGGTAATAATTGACACTGTTGTCCCACAATGCAACAGGAAACAGAATGGGAGGAGCTTCTCACATCTGAAAAATGGCAGATGGCAGTGCAACGGTGACTGTGGTGGTGGCAGGGCCATAAATGGTAAATGCACAGTGGCATGCAAGAGTTTGCATTGGGCACCCCTGATCACCTCTGTTTGGGCACCCCTGATCAAAATATGCTACTGTAAAAAGATAACACATTCCCTTTGTATTTTAAGCAAAAACTATTTTTTGTTTTCATCTTTTACATTATCAAAATTTCAAAAAAGGAAAAGGGTTGGAAGCTAAACTTTGGGCACCCTGCATGGTTAGTACCTAGTAGCACCCCCTTTGGCAAGTGTCACAGCTTGTAAACGCTTTTTGTAGACAGCCAAGAGTCTTTCAGTTCTTGTTTGAGGGATTTTCATCCATTCTTCCTTGCAAATGTCTTCTAGTTCTGTGAGATTTCTGGCTTGACTTGCATGCACTGCTCTTTTAAGGTCTATCCACAGATTTTCAATGATGTTCAGATCAGGGGACTGTGAGGGCCTTTAGCTTGCACCTTTTGAGGTAGTCTATTGTGGAGTTTGAGATATGTTTAGGATCATTATCCATTTGTAGAAGCCATCCTCTTTTCAACGTCAGCTTTTTTAGAGACTGTGTTATGTTTGCTTTCAGAATTTGCTGGAATTTCATTGAATCCATCCTTCCTCTACACATGAAATGTTCCCCGTGCCATTGGCTGCAACACAACCCCAAAGCAATGATCAATCCACCCCCATGCTTAATAGTTGGAGAGATGTACTTTTCATGAAATTCTGTGCCCTTTTTTCTCCAAACGCATATTTGCTTATTGCAGCCAAAGAGTTTTATTTAAACCTCATCGGCCCACAGGACTTTTTCCTGTTTCCAAAATGCATCAGGCTTGTTTAGATGTTCATTTGCAAAATTCTGACACTGAATTTTGTGGTGAGGAAGCAGGAGAGGTTTTCTTCTGATGACTCTTCAATGAAGGCCATATTTGTGCAGGTGTTGCTGAACGGTAGAACAATGTACCACAACTCCACAGTCTGCTAAATCTTCCTGAATGTCTTTTGCAGTCAAGCAGGGATTCTGATTTGTCTTTCTAGCAATCCTACGAGCAGCTGTCTCTGAAAATTCTTTTTGTTCTTCCAGACCTTATCTTGACCAAACTTTTGCATGCCACTGTAAGTTCAACTCATATCTGTAGAAGCCTGTAGAAATAAATGTATTCTAGTAAATAATGTGTTTATTTTTTTGTGTTTTTGTGAAAAAATTTCCACTGAGGCAGCTTTCAGAGTCCAGCTTGGTATGGCGTAAGCTTCATCACTTCCTGTTAATATGAAATGATGTAGTATGCTAATATTGTATGTACTAGCTTGCCGAACTCATACTATTAAGGTTAGTACATAGCATATACTGTGTAGTACTAGTGTGTAGTATGCAACTAAGACACGCCTAGACGTTTGCGTATTCATCAAATTAGAGTTATAGAATAACTGAAGTTTCGGGGAGATATGTGCCTAAAACCCCTCACACCTTCCAATCTAATGCCCCATATATTCACATCCTCGGCCCAGAACTACAGCCTAAGTTCTCAGAGCTCCACCACCCACCATCAGCCTTCAGTCACACACCCACCACAAACCAAAGACATGGTTTGAGCTCGTAAAGTGGATGCATTTTAGTGCTAAGTCAATTCCTCGAAGAAAGTGGGAGCCTAGTCAAGATTACTGTAAATGAATGCTCATTTATGAACTCTAAAGGAACAGCTACAGACCTGAAGTCATTGGAGCTGGTTACCATTTCTATCTACCATAAGAAAAGCATGGAACAAGCATGATGTCCATGGCAGGACACCACAAAGCATAATTCTGCAGGGGACAGATTTTTTAATCCCGCTCCTGCTCTTTCCCTTTAGAATTCCTTCCAAATGAATGAATTTGAAGGGAGATATGCAGAGCAGGATTGTCACTACATGTGCATATATGACAGCTCTGTTATAATATTTCACAGATGTGCCTTAAACAGTACTCCGCCATTACAGTAGCATAATAATGTAGCACAATTCATATTTTGCTCACATGACTGGTTGTTTTGCTCAGATTGAGTTTATTACTATGATGCCTGAAGACGCCAAAGAGCACCTTAATGTTCCACTATGCTATAATGTTCTGTGGACTGATGAAACTAAAATTGATTTTTTTGGGGAAGTGCACACAGCATTACCCCTTCTGGTTGTTATGATTAGTATTATCTCATTGTTAATGAAAACCATATTTTTTAGCTGTGCATTAAACCAGCATGTGGAATTCCTATGTGGGCCTTTAGTCCAGAAGAAAGCAACAGCAAGCTTCACACACGAGCCCAGCAGGCACTGAATATCCAGCAGTAAACTTGACCGACATCTAGCCGTCTGACTCGGTGGTCAGATGCCTCAGGAGCAGAGGGGCAAATCTGAAGGGCGAAAATGAGATTTCGCTGAGAGAGAGAGAAAGCGAGATCAACAACAGAAGAGGAACTTCTGAGCCAAGGGCCAGGCCCATTTCAGATGGGCTTTCGCTACCATCATCACAAACCTAATGGAACTTTCAAGCACATGTGTGAAAAGAAGAAGTGGTGGGGAGCCTGTGCCATATCCAGTGAGACCGACAGATACAATATGGGGTGAGAAAAAACGAAGAATACGAGAGGGGTAATAGAAGGCGAATAGAAGTAGGGGAGAGTGTGATTCGCTCTGGTGGAGATGTATACATTGCGCAAACATTACCCAGGAAAAGCAATCTGAGGGTGTGAGAGTGTGTCTGGCCGAAGCACAAGAGAGGACAATGTGACATGCACACACATACGTTCGCACACACACAATAATGCGGTAGCCAAAGCAGCACTGGCCCGCAGAGCTTCAGTGTGAAATGAAGAGGAATGCTACAAAGCCCATCTATGGTTTCTCTTTGGGTGCCACTGTAATAAGGCCAGTATAACTCTTGCACTTCACAAAAGGCACTTCAGTATTTTCCAGCTACAGACTAGGGACTAATCTAAACCATGACAGCTACTGAACAATCACCCCAACAATTATCCCAGTTCAGTTTAAGTTCCATAACTTTTCAAACCTTGTGCATAGTTAAACGGTTAACAAGGTCATTCCGAGTGGTTAGGTGAAAAATGCCCCACAATGCTTACCAAAGGCAGGAACCAAACAGCTGGGGAGTTTGATGCATCTATAAGCTCCAGCACAGAACTAGTTAGGAGTATTGCTGCTGTTTGAACAAAACTTACCGTATCATTTGTTGTTTTTCAGGCTTTAAAATACGCTCATCATCAAAAAACAGTTGTACCCAGAAGGAGTCAACAGACAAGGATGAAACTTGGCGCCATTGTGAGACGTGTGAATGATTCAAGGCAGTGCATGTGACGTAAGCAAGGATGCGCCTTATCATGGTACCTGACTGACTATATAAAGCCGTCCTGTTCTGTGTGCTTTCCATTGTAACTTGTGCTGTTGTGTTGGTAGCATCCTTTGCAAGTGAAGTATGCCTCAGAGAAGAATTCCAGAGGGGTCACATCGTAGGGCTCCGGAAAGCAGGATGGTCGTATCAATGCATTGCAAGCCATACCGGTTGTGCAGATATTACCATAGCACGCTGTTGGTGGCAGTGGATAGAAGAAGGCATGCATCAGCAACATGTAGGATCTAGGAGACCTAGACAAACCATGGAGAGAGAGAACTGACAGATTGTCCAACATGCGTGGAGTGACCCAACATCCACGATCGTGGACATTCAGTGAGCAGTGATGCCCTCCATGAGTCATTCTGTTAGTGCCAGCACCATTGATAGATGGCTGCATGATGCAGGACTACATGCACGCAGACTATTACAATGACTGCCCTTAACACCACATCAGTGTTGCCAAATGGATCGTGTCGTGATTGTGTCACAATGGTGTCGTGCCAAACTGGCATAGAGTGACTCAGAATGGCAGCAGGTTATCTTCAGTGAGTCCTGGTTTTGTCTTGATGGAGACGACCAACAAATCCATGTGTGGAGGCACCGTGGTCAGCGCCAAGATGAATGTTTTGTTGTCACACGTCCAGAAGGCCTGGTGTCACTCCATCTCTACCCCTATCCACAATCTGCAGGAACTGTGTGAGAATATTCAAGCTGCATGGGATGGATTATCACAGGACACCATTAGGAACCTCTACAACTCCATGCCGAGATGTCTGGCATGTTGCATTAGCAAACATGGCCAGACGCCATACTGAGAGGCACTACTTCTGTATGTGTAGCTCAATAAATACTGCCCATATCAGTCTAAATTCATCATCATTTCTTGTTCCTGGTAACCTTTATCTTCCAGATTCTGGAGGGGTGTCGGATTTCGCCACCAGCGCTATGGAATATTTGGACTTTGCTGGACCAGTATGCGGTGACTTTATGGGTGAGTGCAATGATGCATTTGCGGCACCTCCATCAAGAGTTATGCAAGAGTTATCTATAAATGCTAACATGTTCGCTTTTGGGGGTAAGTGGGGTCATATGTTGTTTTATCACTGTGGCAAGAGAAAATCCGTCACAGCCCTAGTTAGTAGTGAGGACCAGGAAGCAGGGAGGAGTGATGGTGGGATGTGAAACAGATCGTTAGGTCAGAAGAAGGAGGAGTTTCGGGCGTGCTTATTTCATGACTCCATTGAAACTGAACACAACCTTCAGCAAACAGTGATCAGAGCTCTCAAAAAGTTAGCAGGCATTTCAAAACTCTTTCTGTCCTACTCACATAGACAGACATGCTCTCACACGTGCTGTGACTTGCGAATAATTACATGGGAGGTAATTTAATTTAAGCCGTAAGATGCAGAAGTCAGGGAGGTTAATGTTAAGCGTGGCCTTTGTGTCCTTATCCTGAGCAAAATTCCCTTAAAGGGATTTGGAGCTTCGCTGACTGCTGCTGGCCTTTTAAGCCATTACTGATTTAACCCCTCATCAGTGGCGAGTCAAACAGCCTTTAGCTCGAACCCAACAGCTCCTTCTTAATATAAATACATTCTAAGAGCTTCAACCGCTTAATTTCCCCATGCGGCAATTCATTAGAAAAATCCAACAGGGCCACGGGGCCGGCGGACCCTTCAGCGTGATTTAAAGCGGAAGCCGGCCATCTCGGTTTATCAATGTTGAATCATCGTAAGCGTGATTGGCAGGTACTTAACTTCTCTTAACCTGTTCTTCTAAGTATCGCTCCATTCCCCTGTTTAATGTCTGCTCACAGGACGCTCTTGCGGGAGTCGGCTCTCAGAGAGGACGTGATTGAAGCTAAATGAGTGTTAAAAGGTCTGGCACTCCACTTAAGACTGTTGAAATACGCTTCTTGGTACACGCTACACAATAGCGCTGCTAGAGCTGGATTGATTTGTTTTAGCGGGGGAGGTTCTGTAATGTAATTTTCAAGTAATTTGACTTGCTGATTTTGTGCGAGATAGGGTGCTCTGTATGTCTAAAAGTTTGTAGATACCTGCTAATCCAGTCTTTCGTCTGGAGACAAAGGTATTTAAGAGGATATTATGCGTAACACAGCTGTGAAAGTCAGGGTAAAAAGTTCACAATGTTTGATGACATTAAAAATGGGTGCTACTCTGAAACAGCTATCAAAAAATGAAACTTCAAATACACTGATTAGATCTATCTGGGCGTGGTCCTAGTATTCTAATGAGAACACGTGATTGACAGACCTCAGTCCAACACTTCTAGCCTGCTTTGCAACAGAAGTAAGCAACAGAAGTGACAATAGGCAGACAGAGAAACTAGCTTGCTAACTCAGTTATGCACGACAGGGTAGCTTTCGCTTGGTTGTCAGCTTTGTCTCAGTAAGTTCCTCTGACTCAAACAGGGGCAACGCAGTTTTGTGTGGGAAGGACAAACCACATCAGCCTGGTGACTAGTCAGGGTACTGCTTATGTACCCTCGCTGGCCAAAATTAGGCCCGCCCATTGGGCATTGAATAACAAAAGTGTTGGCAAAATACACGGCCAATATAGACCTGTTATATGGAATCTGAGTATTGGACATGCAACCTGGTTCAGCCCCAGCATTACAGGGACAGTTCCTGTTTCATGTATTTTGAACATGATAACTGTTATATTGCAATAAATTATGGGAAAGGTCATTAGAGATATGACTACCATAAAACATTCAGTGGTTGTGTGAGTTGTAAGTGTAATTCATATTCATATTAAATATTTTGGCAGTAAAAAGATATCTGTGACTACAGAAAACAGACCAATGGCTATAGCCCAATAGCCAAACCCTTAACTCACCTCTGGGGGAACCTTCGGCTCTGGAGACACAGAGACGGCTGCTATCAGCATATGCCATATGTATACACACAGTCACTTGTTAGCTTACACTTACCTGCAATTGTAAAGGTACATTGCCTCAGTGTTTAAGGATGAATTTGCAGCAGCTACTTCTCCTTGCATTGACAATGCTGTGAGAATTGAATGCGTATGAGGAACAGGCTGCTTGAAAGAGTGGCATCTGCCATTATATACTCCAGTATATAATCGTGTCAACTGTCAGGTAGAGCAAGAAAGATGAATTCCTTAAATTTAACCACCTTTAAATTTAACCACCTTTAAATTTAAACGTTTTTTTAAGCGAGTTACAAGCATGTTAAATATGCTAAACAAATAGGGAAGTCAATCAAAACAGTAAGGACAAAAGACATCACTTTTACTCACTCACCTATCTTCTAAACTGCTTTATCCTTGGAGCTTCTCTCAGTACTCAAAAGGCAGAAGGCAGGAAACACCCTAGACAGGCTACTAAACCAGGAAAGGACATCATTCGCAAAACACCACTAGATCAAACTACAGGGATGGAGCTCTCGAGGTTGCTGACATTTACTAACTTGTGACCCACACAACCATCCAGAAAAGCTTCCGCGGCCCACACCGACCGGATCTTTTAAAGTGCTGACAGATATTACACAATAATCAATGAAGCCTGTCCGTTTTGATTGATTATATCATTTTTAAAAATTACACAGAACGTTGGTGGATGGAAAATCTGCTGTTTTGGATAGTCAATAAAATGTCTATATTTGCAGTCTGTATATTGCAACATCTGGTACCTATCAGCAGCCCTGTGAAAAAGTCACAGTCGGTATGTTTCTCTACAATAAACCATTATGAAAAAATGTATTTACATGAAAACTGAGTTATGCAGAAGTTTGGAAAAGTTTGCTCTTCACTAGGAAGCTCGGACACTCTTCGTTGCAGTAATAGCGTCTACTCTTCTGGGAAGGCTTAACACTAGATGGTGGAACATTGCTGTGAGGATTTGATTGAGCATTAGTGAGGGGAGGTACTGGTGTTAGATGATAGCTCTGGATCACTCCAACTCATCCTGAATGTAAAAATCGAAATCGGTGAGGCCAATCATTCTCTGAGTAGAGAGTTTTTGAGCCATTTTGTGCCATTTGTGATTTTCACACAGAGGAATTTGTATTCCGCATTTAACCCATCCGTGAAGTGAAACACCCACATACACACACTAGTGAATACACACACTAGGGGGCCGTGAACACACTTGCCCGGAGCGGTGGGCAGCCCTATCCACGGCGCCCGGGGAGCAGTTGGGGGTTAGGTGCCTTGCTCAAGGGCACCTCAGTCGCTACTGTCGGTTCAGGGAATCGAACCGACACAAGGCTGGTTCCCTAACCTCCAGCCCACAACTGACGAATGTACTGGATCACTCCAGAGACTGCAGACTGGCCTGTGTCAGTAATGAGTATCTATAAGCAGCTGAATGCACTAATCACCGTGCGCGTCTGGAGACTGTTAGACTGTTATTCAGTTCTAGAATCATGTGTCACATTAATATCTACACTCCTCACCTTTTCTGTTTGTTGTTGCCTAGAAATGACAAAAACATATTTCTGATTCTTCCTCTTTTCATTTCTCTTTGCTTCTCGATTTCTCTCTTATTCTTTCCTCTGTAATCTCTCTGTCTTCTCATCTTTCTTTCTCTTTATTCTTTTTTCTTCTCCATTCTCTCTCCCTCACTCTATCTGTTGTTTATAATCTTTCTTTTTATCTTTCTTACTTGTTGTCTTACATGTTTCTTTCTTTCTCATTGCTTTATTGATCATCTCTCTCCAATTCTTTCTTTTACATCATTTCTTTCTTTCTTTCTTTCTTTCTCTTAATCTCACTTTCTCTCTCCCCTCATCTCTCGTCTTCATCACCTCTCTTTCTGTCATCTCTTTCATCATAGCTCTCTTTTTCTCTAACCTCTCCCTCTTTTTCGTTGGTCTCTCTCTCCTCCATCATCTCTTTCTTTCTCTTCCCTTCATATCATCTCTTTCTCCACCACATTTCTTTCTCCTGTCTGCATCCCCTCCCTTTCAACGTCTCTCTTCTCCATCATCTTTTTTCTTTCTTTTTTTATTCTTTCTTTCTTTCTTTCTTTCTTTCTTTCTCCTTCATCATGTGTCTTTCTTTTCTCTTATTTCTTCTGCTTTCTTTTCCATCATCTCTCCTTCCTCTCAGCCTCCTCTTTCCCCAACTTCTGTCTCTCTCTTCTCCATACTCTTTTTTCCTCTCACTTCCTCATCTTTCCCATCAGCATTGCTCTCTTGCTTTCCATTCATTTTCCCTTATCCTTCGTCCCTGTCTTTCTGTTGCTTCTCCATCAGCTCTCTTTCTCTCTCTCGATTCCCTGTAACGTTTTTCTCAACTCTCCATCACATGCCTATTTCTCTCTTTTCTCCATTATCTCTCTCTCATTCTCTCTTCTCCATCATATCTCTCATCCTCCCTTCTCCATCATCTCTCTCTCTCATTCTCTCTTCTCCATCATATCTCTCTCTCATTCTCTTTTCTCCATCATCTCTCTGACCCAATATCTCTTCTCTATCATCTGTTTTTTTCTTTCTATTCTGTTATTGCTTCTACTTTCTTTATTACCCATTATCTCTTTCTTTCTTTCTTTCTTTCTTTCTTTGTTCTCTATCATGTCTTTTATCTATCCTTTCTCTTACTTCTTGCACTTTCTCCTGTCTCTTCTCCATCATTTCTCTCATCCTCTCTCTCTTACTCTCTCTTTCTTTTCCATCACTATCACTGCCTTTTCATATTAGGCTCATTCTGATCCTCATCCTTTTCTCTCTTTTGATTATTCTCAGAAGCACTGCTCTCTCTCTCTCTCTCTCTCTCTCTCTCTCTCTATCTCTGGAAAGTGTCACATGAATCAGGCGGTTTATGGACCCATCATTCAGCTCTGTATTGCTGCTGAGGGCTTGCCCTGGCCATTCACCTCGGGTTGGAGTGTCCTATTACATTACCCAGCCGGCAAAAACAAGGCTCCTATGCTATGCATTTGCAAATCTGTAAAAAGAAGAAAAACAGATCACAGCCAGTCTCTAAATGCCTCAGACCCACCAACAGCGCCATGCAGTAAAAAGCACAGGAAACATTTACCCTGTAGTTATAGAAGAACTCAGCACAGGTTTTAATGTTAGAAGCCCAGTCATTTCCGAAGGAAACCGATATATCCAGATGTCGTCCTATGCCTGAATGCCAGCCAACTGCTGTAGCTCACTACCGCTCACAGCAGGCTTATCACATACCTGTAAAACTAATCCGACAAGGTCATTCCATGTCAAATCACCTGAACTGCGGGGTTTCAATCCCACTAGACACAGGTTTTGAATCCACTGCAGCAGTCACCGCCTGGACCAGCATGGCTGATCACCAACAAAACCAGCACGTTGTTATAACTGGGTGGCCAGCTGAACCAGCACAAGACCAGCATAAGCCCTCACAAACCAGCATGAAATGCATGCTGGCCTGGGCTGTTTTGTTATTTGCAGCAGGTGCAATACATCACAACTCTGTAAGGTGTAGCTTTTGATTCAAACACTTTTATAAGGCTAAATGCCTGAATAAAATGGAAATGAAAGCATCTTAACATCAAGGACACTACTTTTTACTTATTCAGACACCAATGAATCATTAACCCCGTAGAAAATGAAATAATAAGTAAGATATTTTATAAATACCATGTCTATAAGAACCTATGAACACATCCATAATACATTATAATGTGTTCAAACACTGGCAGTCAAAGGTTTAGACACGACTACACGTAGAAGGTTTCCTTATTTGTAGCTTAATGATTTGCTTTAGAATAAAAGTGAAGACATCCAACGATAAAATAGCACTCATGGAATTATCCAGTCCACCTTAAAAACCTCCAAAACGGAACTTTACAGGAGGATTAAACAACTTTCCTAACCTGCAGTGAAGGCTGATATAACATTTTTTCTAAGCAATTTTGGACCAGTTCTATTGGTCTGTCCATCATAACTAGAGCTTTTAAATTGTGCAAAAAAAGAGATATACGTTTATCAAAATACGTTAACATCAAAATATGGCGATACGGCACAAACATAAAACTGTGATGCATAAAGAGTATATGTGGTATATCAGGATATGTATTTCAGACATCTCATCAGTTGGAACTGTTAAGTGTAAGCCTGTATAGTCTTTAAGATCACCCTAAACATCTATTTAGCTGGCTGTATCTAAACTTTTGACTATGAATATTTATAAAAATGCATTACAATTTATAGCAATTCTTAATATGCGTCACAGACTGCTGCTTGTAAGTTGTGTTTGTGAAGTTGAAGTATGTACTGAAGCACTGCAACATACAAAGTATGTCTTACCAGCCTCAATATCAGAGTTTAATCCATCCGTAATATTTTACCCAACATGGGAAAGAAAGTGTACACCACTGTTAGCTTGGCGCTAACTGAACAATGCATTTCAAATAGAATGCTAGCAGAAATTAGAATTACAGTATTGCAATGTGGTAGTGTGAAGATTTCTAGTGGTTAATGTTAGAACCAGTGAGGGAACATTACAACATGTTGTGAACAAGTTAATGTTATGCTTATAGACATGATATTCACAGAAGGTATATCTTACCTATTAGCATTGTGAGAAAGGCTGCTTGCATGCTTCATTTATATCAAATTGTTAAGTAGT
Source organism: Semaprochilodus insignis (assembly GCA_034552555.1). Taxonomy (NCBI): domain Eukaryota; kingdom Metazoa; phylum Chordata; class Actinopteri; order Characiformes; family Prochilodontidae; genus Semaprochilodus; species Semaprochilodus insignis. The sequence continues at coordinate 17,016,190 of CM067497.1, forward strand.
CTCAAGCAGACTTGATTACATAACTAAAACAAGCCACATCACAGAAAATACTGTTGCCCACTTTTACAGGTAACAGAACGCCATATGTGTCTAAAAACTACATAAGCAAATCTACTTAAGGCACTCATAACATTGTTTGATGCTGGTTTTCCTTTCCAGTGCTTGCTAGCTTTCCAATACTTGCTAGCAATATTAGCATTGTAGCTATAGTGCATTGTGATTAAAGAAGCAAAGTTATTTGCCAAACACCAGCCACGTTCCCGAAAAATCCAGCTATGACCAGCTTTTGCTAGTAGCTGATTTCTTATGGTCTGAGTTGGTCTTTGATGGTCAAGGTGGTTGACAAGTTGGACATCCTGCTGCACCAAGCGAAAAAACATATCCCATGCTAATCAGTCAGCTGGTTAAGATGGTAGACCAGCGTAAGGTATGTTTTCATACAAGTTTGATGGTTTATCTGGATAAGCAGCATGACCAGCTTTTTGAGATACTCAACCAGCTTGATGCATCAAACTCAGTGGAAACATAGCCTATGCTGGCCTACAAGGTTAACCAGCTTGAGCTGGCCAAGCTGTTTTTTTTTTCAGCAGGGATCTTGACTGATCAATTGCATTTGGGGTAATAGGGGAAGTGTAAATTAGTTTGGATTAAATTAGTTTTCTTGCCAAACTGTATGTGTGAGAACTTTGACTGACCTCACTGTTCAGCACTAAAGCATGGACAGGCTGAGATTAATGGTATTCTTGAACAAAATTAAACTGTCACTGCGGATTCCCCATTGAAAATCACTTTAGTATACCCATAGGCTCAATGTATGTCCTGAAACCAAGCTTATAGCTTCTGTTGACCCATATGCAGTGTATTAAGCCTGAGCATTCAGAATACCAGCAAGTATTGCAAAAAAGAGCTGTAAATAAAAAGTAACACGAATTGGCAGTTAGACAGAAAGTCGATAAGGTCTCGGTATGAGTGGAGACCATTTTCATTACAAAGGTCGCTCGATGTATGGATCCCTCTGGAGGACCACTCGGGGTTTCTACAATGGCTTACTGCCCAGAAGCGATGCAGAATTGGACTAATACAAAATGTGACCCTGTACAGGGACCGCAGCGCTCAAGCTTGATTTTAGTCCCCTTGTATCTTCACTGAAGCTTACTCATGAAAACATTCAAGCACATTTTCAACCTACACATAATCTACTACATCTATATTGTAACTTTTTAAACATTTTGACTGGCACGTCTCTCGGGTAACCACAGTCGTCTGACAAAACTCTTCAGAACAAACTTGCGATGAAAACGGTATTTAATTGTACAATCAACTTTAAAAGAGTAGTTGTACCCAGAAGGACGTGTGGGATAGCAATGCTATTCTGGAGGAAGATGAAGGCTATCAGGAACAATAAATGATGATAAATTTAGACTGATATGGGTAATATTTATTGAGCTACACATATAGAAGTAGTGTCTCTCAGTATGGCATCAGGCCGCCATGTTTGCTGATGCAACATGCCAGACGTCTCAGCATGGAGTTGTAGAGGTTCCTAATGGTGTCCTGTGATAATCCATCCCATGCAGCTTGAATATTTTCACACAGTTCCTGCAGATTTTGTGGTGGGGTGGAGGTGGAGTGACACCAGACATTCTGGATGCATGATGTGTGCCCACAAACCGTTCATCTTGGCGCTGACCACGGTGCCTCCACTCAGGGACTGGTTGGTCGCCTTCACTAAGACAAGAGCGGGACTCGTCACTGAACATAACCCACAATGTCACACCAGGAATGTCTGCAATCGTGGCTGTTGGGTCACTCCGTGCATGTCTGAGAATTCATTGGTTGTCCCTCTCCATGGTTTGTGTAGGTCTCCCAGGTGCTTTATGTTGCTGGTGTGTGCTTTCTCCTGTCAATTGTTGCCAGCAGTGTGCTATGGTAAACCTTATTACCTTTCTCATAGTCACTGCATCGTCACATCTGGCTGTAAGTGGTAGCATTATCGAACTTCTGCCTGCACAGTTTAACCAAATGGTTGTCAGTTTTCAGCCTCTTCCTTTGGCTTCAGTGCGGCCAAGAGGAGAGCAGTTGGCATGTCTGGAAGTCTTGCCAATATGGACAAAATGCCAGTTTGACAAGGCTGAAGTGCAGAACTTTGCTGAACTTTGAATGGCTTTGTATGCACAGAGCATAGCGGCGGGCTCAGTACACGTCTGGGCCTCGCATCCCGTTGTAAATAATGCACATCTGTGAATTTTACGTGTTCGGTGTGAAAGCAGATCAGTGAAAGCATTCAGACTGTGGAGTGTATTCTGTGAAAAATCCGTGTCTAAACCACCAGGAATCTGCCTGCAATGAGTTTTGCCGTGAGGAGAAGGAGCAGAGCGTATCTTTACATTAAAGACAAGCAACTAGCAAACAGACATGACATGTGCTTCTACATTATAGTGAACTACTCACTGAGCTGACGTGGAAATGGAATCTGTTTCTCTGGGGTTTTAAGCGAACCTCTTTGATAACAATGATATATATGCCAGTGAATTAAGGCTTATCTTGGAGTTGAGCATTTTTAATCACAAATATGAATTTTACTGTTTTTTTAGTAAGTTACTTTGTGAAAATGGCACATTACAAATTAAGAGTTTGATCTGAAACTGAAGAAGAATAAGCCACATTACAGAAAAATACCAATTACAAAAATTGCTATTGCTACTGTTTTGGCAATGCATGCAATACTGTTGCCCACTTTTACAGGTAACAGTATGTCATATGTGTCTACAAACATAAAACATAAAAAAAGCAAATCTACTTAAGATACTCACACCAGTATTTGATGCTGGTATTCCTTTCCAGTGCTTGCTAGCTTTCCAATACTTGCTAGCAATATTAGCCTTGTAGCTATAGTGCAAAACTAAAGAAGCAAAGTTCTTTGCCAAACACCAGCCACCTTCCTGAAAAATCCAGCAATGACCAGCTTTTGCTAGCAGTTGATTTCTTATTGTCTGAGTTGGTCTTTGATGGTGACGGGGTTTGACAAGTGGACATCCTGCTACACTAGGTGGAAAACCATATCTCATGCTAATCAGTCAAATGGTAAAGCTGGTAGACAAGCATAAGGTGAGGTCTGGATAAGCAGCGTGACCAGCTTTTTGAGATACTCAACCAGCTTGATGCATCAAACTCAATGAAAACATAGCCTATGCTAGTCTACAAGGTTAACCAGCTCGAGCTGGTTTAAACATGATGGAGTAAAAACTCTACTAAGTCTGTTTGGTTAAATTATTGGTGTATTATAGGTGTATATGGGCAGTAGTCTCAGCTCAGTAGTCTTAGCTCAGTAGTTTAAGCACACTGAATGGAATCCATTTAACACTACTGCTTACACTCTCAAACACGGAAGTGTGAAATGGAAAGGAGAGGAGGTACTGAGGAACACAGTACCTGGACCTGATACATCAGTCTGCAGAAACAGGAATAGAATTTAAGGATTAATGAGAGTGAGATTCATGAGATTCATAACATTGCTCTGACTAGCTCGACTGTTAGCCATAGCATTAACTCTTCTCCATATTAGACATGTAAATCTACTAGTTCAGGATAGAGTGGTTGAATGATTTCTACTTTGATGGAACACTGACTAATAACAGGGAAAATGGTGACTTGGTCTTTGGCCCTCTAGGCCCGAAACACCTGCTATAGCACTTTGTAGCTTTGGAGGAGTGGGCAGGAGACCTCTAGCGAGATCTGTGTAATCCTTTATGGCACTGTGTTGCACACCACCGACTATAAGTCTTCAGCTAACTATAAAAAGAAGGTAGCTTGGTATTCCCAGCATAGACATGGATTCCCTATAGAAAATCGCTTTAGTATACCCATAGGCTCAATATATGTCATGAAACCATCCTTATAGCTTCTGTTGACCCGTATGCAGTGAATTAGGCATGAATTAGGCAAAAACTAACATGAATGAGCAGTTAGACATTGAAAACTGAAAGACATTAGAAAGCTGATAAGGTCTCGGTATGAGTGGAGACCATTTTCAAGTCGTTTAATGCTACTATTTACACTTCCCCATCAATGAATTTGGAAGTGTGAAATGGAAGGGAAGAAGCTACCTAAAGGGTGTGAAGAGAAAACAGGACGTTGTCAGAGGGAGAGGAAAAGAGAGAGTGACCAAACAAGACACCAGACAAGGGTAAATCTTGCACTGACTTGTACTCGTTGGTGAGAGGTTGAAATGGATAAAAGGAGCTGGCCTTCTTTCTGCTGGACTAGCAAGTAATAACATATTTGATCGAAAGCTAATTTAGACTATTTTTTCAGAGGTTTAGCGGCTAGCTAGATATCTCAAGCTGATGTTAGCAAACTTGCTACATAACACACTCAGACATCGGTACTGGTAATAAGTGTTCTTGCACTTGTCAGCGGAATAAGGTTAATTTATTTGGCCGTAACTGGAACTGTTCTTTGTCCGTTAGCAGTCATATGCAACATATGTAACGTTTTGTAATATTACTCTACCATATCAGTCAACATGGCTCTTTCACTTCTGATGTTGTCTTTGCTGGTTTTTATCCTTCAGCTTGTCAACCAATGCACCTGTGTATGAGGGGGGCTCAAAGTGCGAGCATTTACAGCAGCTGTGTAAAAGTGAATTACATTCTGCAACTGCAGGGGGACCCCAAGAACAAAAAATACCAATTCTCACAAATGCTATTTTAAATAGCATCTGCACTGAATTTCTTGTAAAGCCAGTTTATTTTTGACTTACTTACAGTAAGGGGAATGGCATCTCTGTTGTTACCACTCCGGGCCTGGAATGCCCGCTATAGCGCTGTGTAATTTTGGAGGAGTGTGCAGGAGACCTCTAGTGAGATTTGCGTAACAATTTGCGGGACCACATCACACACCAACAACTATGGGTCTTCGGCTAGCTATAAGAAGAAACTGGTTTGGCATTCCCAGCATGGGCCTCATGGCAAACTCAAACCCAACTTATAATAGAAGCCAGTGTGCAGCTGAATTCTGTGAATACAAACATTTGAAATACCTGACAATATATCAACTACAGCCAATCAACAGGTTTTCGAATGAGTCATTAGAGATTAGTCTTACCAAAGCTAACGAAGAACCATCAAACTCGAACGCAAAGTAAATAAGCAGTTCCTGTTCCATTCACATTTGCTAAGGGTTTCTGGTGTACATGCACAATCAGGCAGGAGCTGATGAAAAGCTCTAGGCATGTACTGAATTGCCTGTACTGAGTTACTCCCTCTAGAAAACTAGTCCATATAATAAAGAATTAAACAGCTATTTTCACAAATACCTTTGAGGAAAGAATGCACTGAAGTGTTCTACCAAAAACATGTTTTGCATGAATCTTTACTGGTGGAATTCAACAAATGCCCAATGGCGTTTCTTATTAGTGTGTTATAAGAGGTTTCTCTTCATTCTCAAGTACAGGGAAAAATAATGAAATTATTGTCCTTGGTAACTGATGGTATAACTGAGAAGCAGCAGGCAGAGATTGATTCAATTCAATTAAATCAAATTCAGCTTTATTGTCATTATGCATACAGTATGCGGGGGGTATAATGAAACACATTCTTCCAGTATTTCAGGATCTCATTACATAATTCAGCATCTGATGTGAAAGACTATATTGTAGAGAAACTTACCTTCTCAAATTTCTTTACAGTGGTGGTAATAGGAACCAGAGGTCACAATGTCCAAAAGTAAATATAGTCTTTTAATGTACTATCCAAACCCACCAGTGACTTATATGCATTGCTCATAATAGTAAAATAGCAGTAAAATAGGAAATACTGTATATAACGTTTCTTATGGGGAGCATTTTGCCTTTTAAAGATGATCTTCGTGTACACTCGCCCACCCCCACCCCAAACCCCTCCCCCTGCATTAAATAACATTTAAGCTTTTACAGACATTAAATGTTTCAGATGTCTGGTTCCCATCACCACCACTGTAAATATTTCTGACTCTATAACTTTCTCTAGAAGGGAGCATCCCATATTCACCCACTCTTAATAATTTAAATATGCAGAGTCTTTGACAAATCTGTGAAGACAAGACAAGGACACGAGTGCATATGCACCACTGGGATAACAGAAAATCTATATACACACACAGTAAGTACATAGACAATATATAGACAAGCTTAAGTTCCAGAATTCAGTTTAACAGCCAGTATGTCTCCTAACGTTTAGTCATGGAACCAAACTTAGCTTAACCAACTCTGCCATCTTCTGACCATTCTACAGAACTGCTCAATGTTATTCCAAATAAGCTTACATCCTGGTCTCTTAAGCAATGATCTACTGTCATATAACCTTCACGGAATGATTGACTGTCATATTATATATGATGATGAGCTTCAGTAAGATATCCTCGGGTTAGCATTATATGGCAGAAATAACCTGGGACAGATCCATCAGGCTGTTCAGTTCAAGAAGAATGAAGACAGTTATGGAATCCAGGCGGCATTGCAAGGTGGCTGTTATTTTGGGACTATGTGGCTAATCTCACTATTATCTGAGGGATTTTATTATGTAACGTTGTTAGTCCCTGTGTGGCAAGAGGCCAAACCCAAGTCCATTGATGAGCAGAGTTGCCAGATCCTCTTAACAAATTCCTCTTTTCGTAGTCGCTAAACCACCAATTTGAATGCACTGTTCTTACTCAACATCTTGGTGCAATTGGATTTTTGTGATATGGAAGAATTTGGATTGGCGGACTCAAATCTGATTTCACACTCTGTGAAAGTCAGTGGTTGAAATGTAAAGAAAGTTATTCATAGTGGTCTGATGATGTGAAAGGATGCACCGCAGAGAAATTTACAGACTCAGATATCTACAATGCAAATATAGTCCTTTCATTTTTTATCCAGAAGGACAAGTGAACCTGAATGCTGATTATGGTAAAATAGTGAAATTAAAAATATAATATTTTAGGCCACTTATTTGTTACCGTTTCATGTAATAACTCTTGTGAGGAAGCTTTTAAAAGCTAAATTAAATTTAAAATCACCACCACTGTAAACAACTCTGAGTCGATAAGTTTGTCTAGAATGCTGCATTTCTCTTCAAATTACATTTAATTATACAGAAATGTTACATAAAAACAGCTGTAAAAATAAATGACTGAATAAATACATAATTAAATCAAAAAAGCAACTGCACAGTTGGCTAAACATATACATTCATGGATATTTCTGCAAATATGGGCAGTTTTGGCTGTCCAATGCCATTACTGCATTCAGAGAGAGTATTACGGTGAGGTCATATCACAAACCCTTTCATTATTTTTTTTGAGTACCAGTAGCAAATAACATCCAATATAGTTGGAGTTATCTCTTATAACCCATGTAGTTCAGTCGGCTATGGCCAAATCCGACTTAGAATCTGGCTAAAATCATACAGTATATGCCTGGCTTAAGGAAGGAACGACACCATTCGTCTACACCCAACAATGCGTATCACAAAAAAACAAACAAAACTAAAATGACAAGAACATTCTCAGTGGTACAAAACCCTTCATGCATACTTTGCCATTCTGTAAATCTAGAGACACCTACATTATGTTCCTTTCCGTTTGTTTGGCTTCATTAAGGAAAAACTAACTTTTTGGTCATTGGGTCAGTGTTGTAGTAAGCATATATAAATGTGGGTCAGATATTTGTATAAAAAGGACAACTGACTGATTGACTCCATTTATTGCTCTTCTAAGCCGCTTATCCTTCTGGGTCGCAAAGGGTGCTGGGGCCTAGCCCGGTGTTCATTGGGCAGAAAGCAGGAAACACCCTGAAAAGGCTGCCAGTCCATCACAGGGTAGACACTAGGACATACACATTCACTCATATAGTCACACCTAGGAGCCCAATTTAGCATCTCCAATTCACTTATTTTTGGACCATGGGATGAAACCTACACAGACATAGGGAGAAAATGCGTACTCTGCACAGAAAGGCCCCTCAGACATCCCAGCCAGGAATCAACCCAGGGCCTTCTTGCTGTGAGGTGATGGTACTACCCACTGCACCACCATCCCACCCTTGATGACATACCAAAGTGACATACAGTGCAGTTTGCAGACACCATGTGATTAGCATAGTGCTGATTCCTACAAGTGTCAGTTGTCATAAAGGCTGCTCTTGTCACTTTTGATGTTATTTAATCTTAACAAGTGTTATGACAACTTATGATTGTTGGAATATGGCTTTAAAATATCTATACAGGTTTATGTCAGTTGCCCTGAAAGACTTAGATATTGTGTAGCACTGAGTTGCCCTTCACTCTGTGTTTTGGGCGTTCTTCTAAAACCATGAACATACATCTAAATCCACTGTCAAAGTTACAAAAACACCCACATATATATGTGTGTACCATTATTTTAACCCTCTGGGCTCTTTTTGCTTGAACAGGTAGCCTACTTTTTGTCAAGAAGGCTTCATGAATTCTCTTATGTAACTTCTTCCCCCCCTGAGAATTTGTTGCTACTCTTGGTGCTGCTATTTGCCATCCCTGTCCTCATAGCCACTGGCTGGACTACGCAACATCTAGATCACAGGCCTGCTGAAATGACTCTTCTATCCAAGTAGGGCATGAAAGAAAACCTTAGAAAACCCTAACCTACAAAACTCCTGATTCTTATAAGGTGGTAAGGGTCTATTTATGTAATAATACAGTCTTTAGATTTTTATCTTTACTGAGAGTCTTCCACATTGAAAAGAGTTACTGGGTCGTGTTCCCAATGAGATCAAGTACCTGTTTATACATAAAGGACTGAAATAAGTAGATTCTAATTACATTTTAGCTACCACATTGTGGCATTGCAGCAAACCTACCCTCACATTAGACATAACATGTTTGAAGTAAAAAGGTAAAAACATAAATACGATTAACATTTAAATTGGGGTCATTTTCAATTTGGAGTGGGAATTCAGGTGGATACATTTTTTTTAATCTATTTTTTTTCATCCCCAAACAAACAACCATTAAGATCAATGTATTTTGAATCAGTTTGAAAGAAAATGTTAATATTGGTCAAGATCAAATCTCTCTATTTACTACTATTCCAAGTGTTCTTATCATTCATGGCATTAACATTAGTCACTGGTGTCACAACCTGTCACGGGTGTTATATAAATATGAATATATATGGTTGCATGGAGGCTTAATTCCCCTGCGTGTCCTCTAGGTGTTCCAGTTCCTTCCCACAGTCCAAAAACATGCAGTTAGGTGAGTTGGAGATACTAAATTGAGTATTGGTGTGGATGTGTCTGTGTGTCTGTCCTGTGATGGATTTGCAACCTGTCCATGGTGTTTCCTGCCTTGTCCCCAACGAGTGTTGGGATGACCAGACAAAAAATTAGTCACCTTTAAGGTGGTAGTAACTTCAAGCTCCTGCAGATGGCACTGCATGAGGATGATGGGGCTATAAATACCTGCGGGATGTGAGTGACAGGATTGATAGCTTGAGAAGAGGTGGTACAGTGCAGTGAATGTCTCGTTCCATGTGTAGAAAATGGCTCCAAAGCAGATTGACTCCATTAACGATTGGCTAAAAGGAGTGATTGCATTTGGGCATACCAAAGGCCATAGTGTGAAGGAAGTAGCTGAAGTAGCTGCAGGTGTATGGGACTTAAATATACGTGAGTCATATATAATTAAGTTCCTGCAAATTCAGCTACTTCCTTCACACTATGGCCTTTGGCATGCCCAAATGCTATCATTTATGCAACCATAATTTATATATATGTTTAAGTTTCATTTGGGTTTATTTCTCATTCTGATGTATATACAGGCATTCTCGTGCCTTGAAATGCTTCCTCTCTGAAAAGCAGTTCAGCAGTTTCTATTTGTCATAAAATAGAAAACTATAGTTACATCATCGCTATAGTTACATCATAGGAGAGAACTGACACATTGTGATCTCAAACACTGTTTTTCTTTACATATACTCTTTTTGTGAAAGAGGTCAGTAAAACAAGCAGATTCCAAATTCCTAGACTGTTACATAACAGTCCAGACTCCAAGTTCCAGCCCGGCAGAAACAATGACAGCACAGTAACAGCAATGGTGGACTATATGTACATAAATGTACCTTTCCAGGCAGTGAAGAGGATGCCGGCACTTTTCACACCCTTCACAAGGAACTACCGGCCAGCATGGTTGATGTCCATCTTCGAACGAGGCTAAAGTTGGGTTCCTATTCACCTGTCTATTAATCGAATGTTTAGCTCCACCTTAAATGCTACAGCTTGTTCAAAAGCACCAGAATGTAAATGTGGCTGCATTTAAGATGGAATGGAAAACAAGCTGGTGAACAGGAAGCCAACTTCAGGTGCAACATCTCATAACAAGATCCTGGACAACTTTAGTTCCAAGATGTTAGTTTGCTCTATGTGGAGGTTTCATTTATTTTCCTGCCTATGTACGTTTAGACATATTGCTTGTAAACTGGTCAATCACAGCTCATCAAAATATGCCTGAGCACAACTATACAAGGGAAAACAGCTTGTTTTATTGTAGGGCCAGATCATGTAATGATATAGGCGTGTAAAATCGCATCTGGACGTTCTTTGTACACATCAGGAAACAGTTTAAAGAACAGCCATAACATACATAATGTTTTATCTTCTCAAACCATAAACTTTATGGCCAGTGTTATAGTTTAACCAATTAGTGTCTGTATATTGACTCTTTCAGCCTGCTAGAAAAAAAAAACAGCTCAGAGGGCCATGACTGGACACCAGCAAAACAAGCAATTGTTGTGTTTTGGATGCTGATATGCTGCTAAGACAAAACTGAAGTTAATATGCTGACCATCATCAAAACCAGCAATATTTATGTTTACTGGAAAGGAATGGGTTTAAAAAAGGATTTATTCACGAGTTGAAACATCGCTAATAAGCAAAATGACACACTTTGGAGCAAAAGCCCAAAAAGCTAAGCAATTTGTTTGCTTTCTCTTTCAATACGGGAAGGGTTCAGACAGTTTTAGTAAACCAAACTGTGCTTGTATTCTATTTTCATGTGTTTGGAAATAACTTGCGACAGTTGGACCCTGTTAGCATGCTGGTTATGGGTATTTTGCCCAACAATGGTCAGTTTGGCTGGCTGCTTTAGCATTAAGCTAACCAACTGTTATCTGACCAGTCTGTTGGTTTATCACCTAAACATAATAGTTTGTGAACTGCTTGCTAGCTAATTCGTTAGCTATAAACACTGTGAAAGTAAAAACATATTTGAATGAGTATTAGTTTTTAGCTGTGAACCAAAGCAGGCTAGCTAGCTAGCCTCATTGAAGTTACGCCTGTCTGACAAACCAGCAATTGTTGTAGTTTTGATGCTGCTATGCTGGTCAACCACTGAGATCATATTGGGTGACCTGCTGAACCAGCGCTGGATCTGTGTAAACAAGTTTATATTAGCATGGATTGGATGCTGTGCGAGCATCAGTATGCTGACTGATGGTCGTTGTATGGTGTCTCCCTGTAAACCAGCCAATCAGAGCAGAGCTCATTAAATTACTTAAATTAAATTACTTATCAGAGAAATTAAGTAAAACTCCTTGTGGGATTTTTCACCCAATAACCAAAGTCACATACCTTCTATGTAGGCATCAGAGAATGTTGTAAAAAAGGAATCATGGCACCTATATAAGAGCTGAAAGTCTAGGTCAAAGTGCAGTAAAATGAGTCCTGATAACACCTGTGACTGAAAGCATTTTTAATTGAAATATTTTTTTTCAATATAGCATAACTCTTATGATTTTAAACTATTTAAAACAAAATAAAATATTGAAAAAATGTATGTGATTGTTGTAAATTAATTAGGTGACAAGACACCAAACACATCTTAGCCAAATGACTACATTTAGGGCTAGAGGAAAATTAAGCAAATGAGATTTTGCCATAAACCATTCCTAAAAATTCAGTGAAATGGCTTCAATATTCCAAGCACATTTTCCAAATAAATCAGCCTAATGCACCTTGTGGATGGATTTTTTTCCTCCTGAATTGAACCTGAATAAACTGCTTAAATCTACAAGTTTGACTTCCCTCACATTCGGGAAAAGAACCCCTATTTCAGATCTCCGTTGAGTTTTCCAGACATTTCCAATCAATTTATTCCCCGACTTGGGGGGTTTGCTGCGACATGGCAACACCGCCGGACAAAAACGAGAATGATGTTTGAATCAGCCAATCAACGCTTCACATCCCCCGACGTCATCAGAACCTTCTGGATTTGAACCAATCATTCACACGCTGACGCTCTTGAAGTCACGTAGTAAATAAACTGAGCAAACGGACTACTAGTGACGATTCATTTTTACCGAACCGACTCTATGGAACTGTCTGTTTCAATGAATCGAACATATTGTTTAATGACTCACTCACTTATAACAATTTCCATCCCGTCCATGCAGGACCACTTCACCGATTCAATTTCGCTTCCTGTTTAAGAAGTCACACTCGGTTAATCTGTTATTATTATTTCCCACTAGTTCAGGCGACGTTTTGGAGACGAATTAAGGGTGATACATTACATTCACATTGGCTTGTGAATCGATTTGGGCGAGTCACTAAAAAAGAATCAGTTAAAAAAATACGATTCATTCACGAGTCGAACGTCGCTAGTAAGTGAAATGACACACGTTCGGAGATGGACTATTCCTGAGTAAAACACCGGCTAAGCCATTTGTTTGCTTTCTCTTTCAAAACAGGAAGTGTTCAGGCAGTTTTAGTAAAGCAAACTGTGCTGATCAGTATTCTATTTCTATGTGTTTGGAAATAACTCACAACAGAAGGACCCTGTTAGCACGCTGGTTGTGTGTATTTTGCCCTACAGTGGTCAGTTTGGCTGGCATTAGCATTAAGCTAACCGACTGTTATCTGACTGGTCTGTTGGCTTATCAACTAAACATAATAGTTTGTGAACTGCTTGCTAGCTAATTCGTTAGCTATAAACACGGTAAACGTAAAGACACATTTGAATGAGTATTCGGTTCGTTTTTAGCTGTGAACCTCAGCGAGCTAGCTAGCTTCATTGAAGTGACAGGCAGCTTTTCTGTCCTGCCTGCCTGACAAGCTGTAAAGCAGGTGAGTGCGCTCAGACATATACAGTTAAGCTTTAACGTTATAAGCTTGTTCAGCATAATAGTTGACGGAGCTGACAGTGAGCTTTCGGCGGCTCATGCCGTCTGAAGAAACCCTAATTCTGCCGAGCTGAAGGCACGTCGCTAGTTATCGTTAGCTCGCTGGCTAAGTGCATGCCTTAGCGGGGTCCGCTCGGATGCATGCACGGTTGGAAACTGTGCAAGAAGGAAAGTCAGGGACGAGGGAAATGTCGGAGTTGAACCGAGAATTCGTGGAGCTGGTGTGGGGGAAACAGTCAGCTGGCAGCGGAGTGTCTGCGCCGCTGTTCCGCCGGTGGACGCAGGGTAAGGGGCTTCTCAAGCTACTTTGTCCACTTCTGTGATTTGTAAACAGTACTGGCTAGAAAACATTGATCTCTTCCTCCGGAAGCCAAATCACCACATCTTTCTTGAAGATGCATCTCGTTGCTAGAACTACATTTCTTTTCTTCAGGGTCCACTGTAAACATAGCAGATAGGACGAAATGGAAGAAATGTCTGCTTATATCTGACACTTGCTGGAAGTGACGAAACTTCAGCCCAGACCTGATTTTTGGCATATCAAGATTGACTTTTGATAGTCTGGACAGCATATAAACACATTAAATCCTTTTTTGCTAAACGATCCAAGGCTATGTTCACATGGTCAGGCTGAAGTGACTCAAATCTGATCTTTTCCTCTAATGTGACACAGATCTGTTTTTTTTTTTTTTTTTGTAGAGGTCTGTGTGGACACGTCACATAAGATCTTTTCAAATCAGATTTGAGTCAGTTTGGCTGTGTTCAGACTACCAGCCCAAATCCAATTATTGGCGTACCCAGATTGTATCCTGATTGATTTTTCATAGCCTGGACAGCAAAAAACTACATGAAATCTGATTTGAGCAAATCTGATCCAGACCACATTTGAGGATGGTCTGAAATGCGATCTCAATTGGATTTTTACAGATGCATCTCGGTCTGGATCCTCTGGCCACTCAGATCGGATTTCGAAGTGTCTGTTGCATCACTCGCAATGTGACAAACAACGGCAATGTCAAATACAAGCTGACATAAGTGCTGGGGTTCAAGAAGAGCATCAAAGAATGCAGAACCTGAACTTGTTAGCGAAATAAGATCTAAGCACAAAATTGGATTTGAGCAATGATGCTTGTAATGTGAATGTAGCCCAAGCACATTTTGAAGGTGTTTTGAAATGTGGTTTTAATTGGATCTTTATGGATGCTGAGACCAGTCTGGATGCTCTAGCCACTGAAATCAGATTTAAGAGTGTCTTTTGCCTCAGTCTCAGTGCAACAAATGACAGCAATGTTGAATCCAGACAGACAGAAGTGCTGAAAATTAAGAAGAGCACCAAAGAGTTGAAAACCATGACTTGACAGAAGGGTGTTTGAAGGGTGGAATGATGCACCTTTATCTCACCTACATCTGCGTATGAAAGCCACGTCTGGACACGCCATTCTGATTTGATCACTTACAAATAACAGTGCGGACAGTCATCTCAAAAGATCTGATTTGAGAAATGTATCTGATCTGCCTACAGTCTAAACATAGCTTCACATTCCTCTCAGGCTTCTGCCACTGAGCTACATGGCTTGAGCAGCCTTTTATTATTGTTTGATTTCTTGTGTTTGGAAATTGTGATTGAATGTAAAGGCTGAAGTTAAAGAGGATCTGTTTCTCTTTTGTGGTTTTTCCTTTTCCTTTAGTTTGTTATGTAGCTTTTAGTGCATGTAAATGGTCTGCAATGTGATAAAGACATGCCTGAGGGAGAAAGTCTGTCCCACAGAATGCTCTTTCCCAGCTGTAGGAACAGCCACAGCGGTGTGGGGATGTAACTTGTAGCAGGATGCCGCTCTGGCTGTTGACCAATCAAAACGCAGTGGGTAAGATGACCAATGAGACCTGACTGGACTCATCGAGAGCCAGGGCTTACAAACACAGGAGCTCTAACAGAGAGTAAATATGTACAGATATACAGTATGAGAAAAGTGTTATGTTTTGGGGAAATTAAAGCTTGTAAATCTGTGCTAGAACACTGAAAATGAGCATAATAGGTCCCTTTTAAAGTGATAGAAAAAAGTTTATTTTTAGCTGGGTAGGTAGAGGCAGGCTTTGTTGGTTTCTGTAAGTGTTCTCTGTGCGTAAATGGGTTTGTAACTGTTTCATGTCTTTTTCTGCAGGGTTTGTCTTCAGTGAGACTGAGCGCAGTGCACTGGAGCAGTTTGAAGGTGGACCATGTGCCGTCATCGCACCTGTGCAGGTATTTCGTCTGTCGCTGTCTTTAACCTCATCTGCATATTTTCCACACTGCACTTCAAAGTTGGCAACTTGAGGAATTTTTCCACCGGGCTATGCAGTATGGAAGATTAATATTAGTAATGCGGGATGATGTCGGAATGATGACAAATTGTACGACTATGGAATTATAACTTGCATTGCCTAGAGGAAAAATGTTCATCTACTGGATCATCATGCCGATTTCCCTTCATATATATGTAATGCTATAATGGAAGCCATTTTTTCAATGCATTGAAATGTGCAGGGAGTTGGCCAATATGTCAGCTGCAAAATTACGTTGGGTTTCTGTTTTGATCATTCAGGATACATACACTATCAGTCAAAAAATATCAGTCACACATGTGACATTTACAGGTTTGTAGATTTTTGGCACAATTTAAAAAGCTCTAGTTACCCTTTCAATTTTGTGAATATTCATGATGGACAGACCAATAGAATTGGTCCTAAGTTGCTTAGAAAACAATCTTGTTATATCAACCTCCATGTTCAGAAAGCTGTTTTATCCTTTGTTTTACTCTAAAGTAAAGCATTAAGCTAGAAATAAGGAAACCTTCTGTGAGTAACTGTGACTAAACTTTTGACTGGTAGTGCATTCTTCTTTTAGATCAGACTGATGATTGGTGTCCTTAATAAAAAATTGTCTGAAGTGACCAGCTGTCTTAATTACGGCTTGACTAGAGTTTAGTAACAGAGAACGTGGTAAATGTTTTCTATTCATAATTTCATGGGTGTGTAGTTTCACTTTTGGGTGATGCTGGAAGAGTTTTAGTAGAATCGAAACTAGAGCTGGTCTCACCACATTTTCCAAAAGATATTGCTGTAATATACACCAACTGGCCACTTTATAAGGTGCACTTCCTTATATCTACATGCTTTGTTTTATCAGCTCTGCTTATCACGTAGTTGCACTATGTAGTTCTACAGTTACAGACTGTAGTCCCTCTGTTTATCTACACCTTTCAAAAACAGCTGACACATGACTGATAAAAGCTGGCAGTAAATAAAAAAGTTCACATGAAATAAAATGATATGTGGGCTCCAGTACTGTTATTGTTAGTTATACGTTGCAGTTAGGCTGACTTTAGTTTTTTTGTTCCTTCTAAAGCTGAGGCTACAGACAGTTTGATGGATTGATGCTGCATATTGAGCAAGATATTGTTTTCAAGTGCAATCAAATACTTGCAGCCCTTCTTGACACTTGGCATGAACAATGATTACAAACCTCTTGTGTAACGTCCCCTATAAACTGTGAAGTAGTTTCATAGGGGCCATATTTTTACTGTTTATCTGCTGCGCCTCGCTGACCAAGTCACATTTTTAAACACTGTTTCTCATTTTTATTACCATTAATACAAATGTAAGTCTTTGTTGTAGCTTTTTTCCCCCAACATTTTTCTCTCTGTAAATGTTGGTGGCTAAAATTTTAGTACACCCTTGTCTTACATTCTTAAAGTTGCTGTGTCTGCTAAAAAAGGATAAGTGTGCATTCAGACTTGGCTGGTTTGGTTCTATTAAAACAAACCCTTGAATGATTGCTATGTTAGGACAGATCATTGGTACGCATCATTAAGTGGATAGAGATCCCAGACCTAAATAAAGCACAACACCCTCAGGTAGAACAGAGGAGGCCTTAAGTCATTATCACAGTTATGGTACTTCAGAAACTCCATGACTTTGGATACATTTTTTTGGTTTGATCTTAAATATGTTAGCATGAATGCTAACATCTACCTCATCTACCTCAGCCTTACCATAGTGCTATATGGAAATGTGTACATCTGGATATATCATAGGTTTTATTCATAACTTTATATTACTGTTATATAAATAACAGTTATATAAATAATATAATTTATAATGTATATTAGGATAAGAGATTTTGTGCTTAGTATTGTATATATTTACTAATGTATATCTTTTGTTTCTAAGTACTGTAAGGGACTTCGCACCTAAGTTTTTCACTCACCTTCACACCTGTGAGAATGTGACGTGACAATAAAAGTGATTTGATTTGATTTTGATGAATGCTAAGCTAACCAGAACTAAAACAAATCAAGGGACCAAGTATAAACACGCCCTATAAGAATATGAATCATAGGTGGCCCAAAGTTGTTTATTGGGCAAGTTGCAAAAATGTTGGAATTTTTTCAATTTTAATTATGTTACTGTTTCCCTTTCAGTAAACACGGGACTACATTCATGTTTAAATTCCTAAGACCCCAGTTTTACCTTTTGTCTGAGTCTCTCCTATCAGATGTCATGGTTTCCAACATGTTTTGTATATCACTAAAGCTAATGCTCTTTTCACGGATAGTTGCCTGGCTTGCTCAGGTATCGTGTTTCTTCCCATGTACACTTGGTGTATGTTAGATTGACAGCAGGGTTGACGTTGCCCCTGTTCTAAATGTTATTGTTTTTAATAGCAGTTTTAGCTGGTGGTCACAACTAAATCTTACAGCAGCCAGTCAGTTATAAAATATTTAGTTTTACATGTACATTTACACAGAATTATTTTTGCCTGCATATATAAATAGTGTGCCTGCACTGTCGTGTAGGCTTGGGTAATCTTGAGGACAGGGACTTCATGCCACAGTCAGTGACATTTCTAACATATCTTTCTGATGTACTTTGGATTGGGTGTGTTCTTCAGTGCACCTATTTTTGAAAATGAAAATGAGCACAGTTGAAAAGGGCAAAGGAGTGATTCATTCAGTTTGTACTCTAAGAATTATGTTGTCTGCTTAGAGTTGGGTAGAGTTTCCTATTTAAATACCTTTGAAACATCCCCAAAGATTGCCATGCTATATGGCATTACTCGGTTTGGTGGCAGTAGGGTGTTAGGGTGTGTTCTGTGTCAGGGTTATTGCAGTTAACTAAAATTATTAGTAAAATGAAAATATGTACTCAATAACTACAATAAACATATAAAACTTTTTTTCCCCACTTTGTGAGTGAGGAGTTGGAAATGGATGCCTTTTGTGTTTCCCTATCTTTTAAGGGAAGCTTAAGCGGAGTCAAGCTCAGTCTGCTGTTGGCTAATTAAATCATCATAATACTTAAAGTGAATATGAAAAACTGAGCTTATTACTGTTCAGTAAATAAAAAAAATAAATAAATTATTAATGCACCCTTAAAGCTATATAAACCTAAATTGAAAATTTAAATAAAAAAATTAAAAGCTATAATAAATATTCTGTTATGAGCGAACAGTGTCTTATTTTTAAAGTGAAAGCATCCTGCACAAAGATGTTGGTGTTCTGTCTGTTTTTTTGTGTGGTGCGAACAACATGGTAAAAATATATCATGTATCAAGTGTATTTCTGTTGGTCCAGTTACCATGAAATTTTAAGTTAAGGGCAGCTGCAATGTTCAAGTTAATGGAGATCCATGTTTTTCTTCAGACAACAAATATGTGTTCATTGTGGGTTAGTATGTCATTTCCTGAAGTCTTTTTTTTAATCCTCAGGCGTTCCTGCTGAAAAACATCCTTTTCAACACTGAGAGCTCAAACTGGAGAGATATCTCAGGTAGGTACAGTTAAACTGAAAAATAGATTTTGTTTCTGATGATATGTGATGTTTCCTGAAAGCTATCTTAGTTGAAAATGTTCTTCAAATGGGAACATTCGATGTTGTCAATAGGGCTGAAACCAACACAGTTTGTATTATTATTATTATTATTATTATTAATTTTTTAAATTTGATTATTTATATTTAAGGGACAAAGTTCTTATCATCGTGTAACCTTACAAGAAAAATAATACTGACCAATAATAATACGTGTCATGATACTGATTTATGTTTCATGGTAAAGTAAGAAAATGGGTCATAATTTCCATTTCACGTTCACTAGCAGCTAAATCATATATTCTGTGAAGCTCTGTGGCTCATTACCGTCTGTCTTAAGTGATCAGGACCCAGTTATTCATGGAGCTGCTCAGAGTAGAAGTGCTGATCTAAGAGCTGCTCCTGTCGGTTAGGTCATCGCGAATAAGAGACAAAGCTAACGTGATCAGCATTTCTGCTGTGAGCTGAAGCTTCATGAATATGGACCGATAAAAAGGATGTAAAAAAAATAAAAAATTCTTGTAAAAAAGATTCTTAAGTAGTTCTTTAGTAAACACAGTTGTTATATATACTGTAGACCGGTCATTTGCATGGTTAAATGGTCTTTCTCAATCTTGGTAAACATGTAATGCTTTTAAGAACGTAAGAAAAGGTTTATTAGGTACTATACAGAAGTGGGCTGGGCGATATGGCCAAAAATTGTGGTCACACTAAAGATGTTCATATCAGTCGATATCAAGAATTATAATAATAAATGTCAGGTTATTTTGTTTTGCTCCTGAGTGAAAGTAGAACATGAGAAATACCTGCCAGACAGCAGAACATTTCACAAATCTCTTATGGGGCGCAGGAGAAAGCTAGTTTCCTAGGTTAACTGTTTTGCCAGCTTCCTAACTTGAAGCAGCAGTCTTACACACACAGCTCAGCCACGATTTCTGTAATATTCATAATTTAGAAAAAGAAAAAGAATGCTAGCCTATCAGGTCACATGGGCAAAACTGTTTAATTTCTCCGCATGAGAGGTGCAACGTCCTCCTTTTAGGGATGATTAAACTGAAAACTGAATGAAAGTGCTTTTAGTCTTGTTCGATTGCTGTAGTTCACTACAATAACATCAGTTCCGCTGTGCTGTTCATGTGACAGCGCTACTTCATGTTAGCCAGAAGAAGAGGAGGACATATTGCTGATCGTATCATTCAGAGGATGAGATTACTGTACTCAAACCTCACCGAAGTATATACACTTGATCTTTCACTTGTTTTCTTGTCAAATCATGTTGTAAAACTCAAAATGTGCCCTCTAGTAGTGTCGTTATTCCTGCGATAGAAAATGCCACCAGAGCTATGAGTAGAAAGCGGAAGTCTGAGAATCATCGAATGATTGAATATTTATCATTCCTTTGTTATAGTTATTGTTATCATTTTATTGCCCAGGCCTAATATAGAACCCTTTTTTAGCATGCGAGCTTTCATTTGTTCTTGTAGTCCTCAGTGCTATTTAAAAGGCAGCTGAACCTGGATCAGCGTTCTTACTCTTAGAAGTTTGATTAATATTGGCATTGATTGCTCGTGGACAGCGAGACTTTACACCTGGCGTCTTGAATGCGTCTCTAGTGACTACTTATGATCGAATTTCATGAAAGAAACATTTACGCCAACGTCAGGCTCTTCGAGGCTTTTAAACTGCAAGGTCTAATGCAACTTCAAATAAATTAAGTACCTACACAGCTGGCCCTCATTATTGCAGTAAAATGTAAACTATGTAGGAATTGGTATTGATTTATTTTTATAATTTTTTTGCTGTTGGAACAAAATTTCATGTCCCCAAAATGAAGGAAGAAACAACTTTTAGTTAAAGATAAAGTTAGATAATTAAAAAAAAAAAAAATTTTTTTAAAAATAACACAATAGTATAACACAAAAAAAAAGTGAAACATGCAAGCGACAGTTTATTTAATTTGGATAGATTTTTAGCGATGCACTGATAATTTGCAGTATTTGTCCCTAGATGGCCGTTTAATAATGTTTGTTTGTTATAATGATTGTATATGATGTTAGTCTTGACAAAATAACTTTGAAACTGTCCTCATTTTGTGGCCCAAATATATTTTACATAACTAGGCAAATGCGTAACTAATTTAGTCTGTTGTATTTATTATATCAGGATATCACTAAATATCCTTAGGATCTTCAGAAATCTAGCTGTGAATATGTAACACATTGCCTATCCGTTTCATAGACTGAATTGTTAAATCTAGTTCAGTGTTGAAATCTGTAAGTACACGTTTCCCATGTGTATATTTGCAGAGGAGGAGCAGCGGACTGCCCTGTGCTCCACTCTCACTGAGATTCTGGAGTCGGCCTGCCTCGGCAAGACTCAGAACTTTTGTCTGGCCACCTGGGCCCGCGCCAAAGCCACGGATGACAACACTGACATCACAGACAGCCACCCGGAGCCAGAGTCCAGCCAGCCCGCAGATACTCAGCAGCAGCCGAGTGAGAGCCTGAGCACTTGCAGCTTAGAGCAGGGGTATTCGGTTTCGGTCCTGGAGGGCTGGATTCCAGCGCGGTTTGGTGATTTTTCTCCTCAAACACAGAGACTAAAGCTGGTAATTTAAATAAGTTGAATCAGGTGTGTTTGAGCAGATAAATCAGCAAACAGTGCTGGACCCTGGCTCTCCAGGGCAGGAATCGAATAGCCCTGGCGTAGAGCCTAGAGAAAAGATGCCGAACACTTCACTGGGTGGTTTAATCTTCCTGAGCATGGACTAGTGCAGTGGTGCTCTAGCAAGTTGCCTTTGTGTTCTGCAAAAAAAATTCTTAGCATGGACCACATAGACCAGAAAGTAAAATGAATATTTAAAAAGAATGCCAAAAAAGTATAGAAACCTGTAAATGACACTGACCCTTATTTATCAAAGTTGCATACGGTCCAACCTGATTGTGAAATTTTAACAAAGAAACAGATTGTTATTTATCTGTAGCATCCAATGAAACTCTTATCTGGTAGGAATGTGTGAATTTGTGTGTAATATTTTAACAGTCTGAGTAGCATAATACATAAATAAAATAAAAATAGAAAATTCCAGTTAGTACAGGGTGGATCGCCACCTTTAAAGGTATGGCAATGTAAACTCCAGAAGGAATCGGCCGACAGGAATGAGACTTGGTGGGTAGGTTTGACATTGTGAGCCCTTCAAATTATTCAAGTTTCACACTCAGCCGCGCATGTGATGTAAGCACATAAAAAAAAATTGTGTTCCATGCATGTTTACACGACTTCACCCACTGTAAAATCTGATCTCCAGACCAGCTGGTTTTCTCGCCGAACGCTGCAGAGCTTACATCACTGCTTCCCTCTATCTACCAGTTCCACTAGCCCCTTTAGCGGCAGGCTAGGAGGTAATAGCACAGTGCATGCACAAGTTAACCAACACTATACAGAGATGGTCTAACTCTAGGCACTAAGGGTTATTTAATACAGGAATCCACTGACAATGTTTTGTGATGTCAAAGAAGAAATGTTTGTTGTTTTAGGTTAATTTGTACAAAGACTTTCATCTTAAAGAGCTTGAATGTGTGTGGAAGGTTGGAATTTTTTGAAGTCGAGCAGAGGGCTGTGTTTTTAGCTGTTAGTGCTGGAGAGGCTGTTTCTCATTTGGCCCGTGTGGTGCCGTTTTTGAGAAAATAATTAAAGCATAGACCGTATATAACCATGAGTTGCCTATATTTCTTTCGAGAGCTACAAACGTACAAAACGTACAGTATTTTGCAGTTCACCTTTATTGATAGCCTACATTTATCCAAACACAACAACAATGTGAATCCCAAAATTAAAACCGAATACCTACTAAATGATCAAATATCCAAATAGTCGAATGTAAGACCTATTTTGAAGACGGTTTAATTTGAGCTTTTATTTTTTTAAATTTTGATGAATAAGGGCTGTTGTCGGGATGTATAATGCTTAATTTGTTGTAACATTGTATAATATTTGGCAGGCCATAGTGAGAAAGATATTGGCTTAGATTGATTGCCTGTTAAGGAACTGACGAACACTCAATATCACATCTGTTTGAAGTGTTGAAGGCTTAATATGCTGAGTAGTTTTATGCTAAATAGGGTTATGGGTCATCTCTAGACAGCATGATGTTTTTAGTGTGATCTGATTACAATAGAAAAGTGAGAAATTCTGAATCCTAATGTTGTGCTTACTATCTAATAGTAATAGCTTATCTAATGCAGCCTAATGTGATCTAGTGCAGCGCATCTTGTTGAATGTGTACTTTTGCTGTGTGTGTGTAGCTGCTTTGGCTGCTGAGGAGCTTGGCTTTGAGAGGTTTCACAGCACAGTACAGTAAGTGCACCCTGTTAACTCTGCACAGAACACACTGCAAAAGCTACATTTAGAATCACTCTGTAGCTCACAAATATTATTAATGCCCATTATGGACTCTTTTTCCATTTTAGACTGATGCATAATTCAGCTTTTTAGATTTCTTGCATGCAACTATGATTTGCGTTTACCATTTGGTGGGATTTCACATTCGTTACAATCAGCATTCCAACATGCTTTATTTCTCATAATTAAATGTCTTTATCATAGTGTACTTATGTTTTATGTCATATATTGAAGGTGTTCAAGGCTGTAAACTCTGTTTTTGTGTTTAGTAAGAGAACGTTGAAAACTGTTGCTGAGCTAAAGGAGGCTATTCTGTCACTGCATGACACTTGGAGGAATAAGTTTGGCGTCCTGCTGTTTTTATACTCTGTCATACTTACAAAGGTACGACCCCAGGTTTATGTAATTGTCGTATAACTGTATTCTTTATTCACACACATACTTTGTCTTGCAGTTGCTCTTTACTGTGTGTCATGCTGCTAGCCATGTTTTATGTGTGTGTGTGTGTGTGCGTGCGTGTGTGTGTGTGTGTGTGTTTTAATGTTTTGACAACTTCACTGTATTTGCAGGGTATTGAGAACATAAAGAATGAGATAGAGGACACTACAGAGCCACTTATCGACCCTGTGTATGGCCATGGCAGGTAAGGTGCAGGAATTTAAAGAATCTGTTTGTGGAGGGCTTATTTATGAAACCTCAGTTCCAGAAGAGTTAAGTCATTGTGTGAAATGCAAGTAACAACACAAAGCAGTTTCTTGGATTTCAGGTATGTTACCCTCTACATTGGACAATAATATCAAAATATTCAGGGAATCTAAAGAAAGCTCTGTAGGTAAAGAGCAAGGCCGAAAACCACAACTGAAAAACAATGTCATTCGACCTCTCTGATGGGACTGCGTTAAAAACCAGCACCTTTCTGTGATGGATATCACCGCATGGACTCAGAAACACTATGTCACTGCCATCTGCAAATGCATAAACTTTATTATGCGCACTGGACAGTTTTGGGGGCTCAGAATGGGCTACACATACAGTGGAAATGTGTATTTTATTGTGAAGAGTCAGCGTGTCAGATTGTTTATGAAAACCGTTTTCATGTTATCCAGGCCAAAGATGTAAAGGACCATCCAGATTGTTGCCAGTGTGAAATTAAAAAGCCAGGGTTTGTCGTGGTATGAGTTGTGTTATTGGGTAACGTGTAAATCTCTGAAGGCCCCATTAACACGAAGCACATTTTGGAGCAACCTGTACTGCTTTCTATGCACCTGTCTCATGGCCATTCATCTTTATATATTTAAACATGATAACACGGAGTCCCTTTATGCATGTTGTGAAGCAACATGGCTGCCTTATCAGAAACTGGCCTTCCTGCAGTTCAGAACTGTTGTCCATGGAAAAGCAAACCAAAGACCAATGGGCGCACTTATGAAGTAGAAGCATTACAAAACGTTTGTTTTCAAACGGTTATTAAGTGCTAAAATCAAAGGTGATACCACACATTCTCCTGCCTTTGTAGATTAATGTTTACAAAAAACCCTTAAAATATTGCTTTAGGGTTTTATTTTCATTTTATACAGAATATTTACTAATAACTTCTTTCCGTTTTATGAGCATTTAACAAACATTTTTGGAATTGGGGTTGCACAAATGATTGATAAACAAAACAAAAAAAAAAAACACGGAATGTTTTAGTAAGGTGCCAGTCCACTGCAAGCTATCAGACTCTCAGACTATCAGTTGCGCAAAATGACAATATTTCATTGTTATTGTGATAAATGTTAACCAGTAATGATAACCAGTATGCTTTTCTGAGCCTATCATGAATATCATCATTACTTATAAAACGCTGACCAACTGTTTTACTGGCAGTAGTACAGCAAATTTTGAATAAAAATAAATTTGGTAGCAGTTTTTAAAATTTCCTACAATCAAAATATTGTAAAACATTTTATGTATTGTTTAAGTATCGGGCCATAATATTTTTGCCAAAACAATATCCTACAAAACACCTGCACTCGTGCAGACCTTTTTATCATTACAGAACAAAGCTGATCAGTCAAAATATATGGTTATTTTGCATTTAACCTGTTTATGCATTATATTATATTACATTAGATTTACACTCTGGATTCTTGGGTTAACCTCAGTGTATATGCCAGGAGGGTACGATTTATATTTTTGAATGTTAAGATTACTTGAACTTAATAAAGTGTGTGAATGATTGAGGTTGAAAGTTATACTGCTATATCTGCCAGAAGTAGTAGATCTTCTTTGCCTTGTTGTTTAGTTAGTTACTAAATGACTGGGGTGCTTATTTTTTTCAATTTTGTTTAAATATATTTCAAGTTGAGACCCCTGTTTTAAAGGCGAACAACAGGTGGAGGTCTACTCTGTTGTTTTGTTGTTTGCACTCATGTTTGTAATGATCTCTCTCTCCCTCTCTTCCTATCTGTAGCCAAAGCCTGATCAACCTTTTGATGACGGGACATGCTGTGTCCAATGTCTGGGATGGGGACAGGGAATGTTCTGGAATGAGTAAGACTATAAACTTTTTCTTTTAGGTAATCTGTTGCTTAACCTGTCAGCTTTTTGTCTGAATGTGCATGTTTAGATTCTGCCAGTGTTTGAGGTTTGAACACTAGGTGGCAGTATTGCATACTATTTAAGTTTTAGTATCAGGGAATTTGTGCTACAGCTGTTGCTAATCATAATAAATCTTGCATTATTTAAAGTGTTTTGTTTACCAGCTTTTTGTTGCAAATCAGGCTGTTACTAAGCTGATTAAAGGAACTGCTTAAACATGCTAAACCTGGCAACTAACAGATGAGTTGAATCAGGTGTGTTTGAGGAAAAAAATCTCTAAACTGGACCGCAGCTCTCCAGGAGTTTGCACCCCTGCCTTACAGGTTTTTGGGCTGTAATTATATGCTGGTCTCTCTCTCTCTCTCTCTCTCTCTCTCTCTCTCTCTCTTTCCCTCCCCTCTCTGCAGAGCTTCATGGGATCCATGAACAGGCTTCTGTTGGGTTTCTCACACTAATGGAGTCACTGCGATATTGCAAGGTATGCACATCAGAGCAAACACAAAATATTCTAGTAGTTACGACCAGTGATTTATACACATCACTCAAAAATAAAGAAGTCTTGACAGCGTTGATAAGTAGCCTAATACATGCGCTAATAACTAATAAAAATGCAGCTGCTACAACCGAATATTTTCATTGTTGGACATTAAACTAATTGTTATCTCTAAATTTGAATATTATATAAGAATTGAAAAAGCTCAAGATGCTTCACTTCAATGATTAAATGGCTGAAAATATTTTAAACTTTTTATTATTATTATTATTATTACATTTATTTATTCATCATTGTTGTTCATTAATCAAGCTTAAGCTACTACAAGGTCAGGATGGGCTATAGAATAATAACAATATCGCAATATAACTTTCTTCTATAGAAATGTGACAAAGATGTAAAAGACCAAATTTCTGCTTTCTAGACGGCCCTGGTGGCATTGTTCACTGCAAGAAAAATCACACTACTCTGTTGTTACCAGCAGAGGGCGCCAAGTGTTTCAGCATAAGTCAGTGAGAGAACAAGAACTAAAATATCAGATATACTTTGTTGGAGTTTGAGTTGAGCAATCCCAGTTTGTGTCGAGCGATCAGTCTATTCTCCGGCGACCAAATGTGACATGTAATTGTACTGGTCCATGGCGGAGTCTTATGCTATTCTGTAGTAGCATCAAATCAGTTCTGCTCCACACAGCTGCAGCCAACCTAATCTGTGTGTTACAGCACATCAACAGTCGTGTTTTAGTACAGGTGCATTTCCAATACAGGTGCATTTCCAATGTGTTTGTATACTGTGATATGCTCTGATATGGATGTGGGTAGAGTGATGGAACTAATGCTGATGTGCTTATTATTTTACTAATTACACAAGCAAGCATGCAGTAGTACCACAAACGTGCGTATTGAAACACAAACTACAATTATAAAATCCAAAGTTTCATTGTACTGAGTGTGTGTCGGGAGGCACAAAAGCTATAGTGTTACTGGTCCTAACATTGCACTCTTCCAGTTCTTCAGCTGCCTTTTCACTCATGACCTTATTTTTTAAATGTTCATAAGTGATTGTGAAGTATATACCTTGTCCTTTAGGTGTACACAGCAAAAACGCCCAAAAACAAGACAGCGGAAATCAGCAAAATAGCAGAATGGCACGCATATATATACACGTGTGTGTGTGTGTGTGTGTGTGTGTGTGTGTGTGTGTGGGTGTAGGCTAAACCTGACACCACAAGCTATATATATATATATATATATATATATATGGCCACATTTTCATCTGTCAGATGTGTGTATATATATTTTATATATATATACAGATAGACAGACACAGCCCTAAAGCGGTAATGCATCAATAAAGCATGTACTGTCCATAATTTATGAAACACCCCTGCAAAGAACTGAACTATAATGTAAAAGCACCGTCAGTTTGGACAATCACTAAACTCCCACGACTTTAATGTGCACTGTCATGCAGACGTGTCTGTGTTTCCAGGAGCCTGAAGCTGTCTAATTTGTTTTTTTTTTTTTTTTTTTTTTTTTTTTTTTTTTTGGAGGTTCTGGTGTTGTCTGGTCTCCAGTTCACTGCAGTCCAAGCCTCAAGTGTTCAAACCTCAGCCAACTGCAGTGACTTTTAACCACAGCAAAGTAGTGTTCAGTAACATTCATGGAGCATTTTAACAAGACAAACACATTAATCTGCCTACACCATCAGAAATACAAACATATACAGACGTTTTTGGTTAAAACACTGCCATTTTACAATGTGGATGGAAAAATGAAAATTTGATTTCTTAGAATACTTTTATGCAGGAGTCAAACCATATGACTAAACAAAGAATAGGGAATGGAAAGAGCACAACAGTCAGATCTCACTTTAAAATGTGTGTCAGATTTCATAACCAACGCTGTTTCTGTACTTAAACAACGTTATACTTTGTGGGATCCTAAAATAACGTGTTCTTTTAAAATAATATTTGGGAAAGAGAGCAAGTAGCGGGGTGCTGAAATTGAATTTGGAGAAAGGAGTACGAAGGGAGAATGTTTATCTGAAGAAAAGGCCCCTGAATGAGGGAACAGTTGATCCTCATTAGGAAGAACTGGCAAGCTCTTGGAAGATGCGCTGAATAACAGCAAATGAATAATCTCCATGTCCCAATGTTAAGCAAAATTGCCTCATTAGCTTGAGGCATCCTTTCTCACAGAGCGTTTGGTGTACTTGGCTTAAGACCTAGACAGCTTAGTTGTTTATAGTCTATTTGTGGGCTGTTTGCATTTAAGAAACTAAGTTTATTGCTTGGTTCCATTTTTTTGGCATGATTGTGGGTTTTAGTTGTCTAGTTATTTTGCCTAGCCACCAAACTGCTGTTCCCTCATCACCTCAGAGCGTTTCTGAGCTCAAGTGGACCTTTAGTTGCCATGGTTTTACTCACCCAAAGTTAAAATCAGATGCATTCCCACTAAAAAATGAAATTGCACGTGTTTGTATTTTAATTTAATCTTTGTGTAGTGTATCGCTGTCTGTGCAGTCAGTGACCGTTTCATCTTAGGCTGCATCTCAACTGTGTACTACACACTAATGCTACACTCTGTACTAATCTTCATAGTATGAGTTCTGCAGGCTAGTGCGCAAAATATTAGCATACTCCATCATTTCTTACCAACAGGAAGTGATGAAGTGTCATACCAAGCTGGACTCTGAAGGCCTTTTCTGCTCGTTTTTATTTTATTTATTTTTTTTAGAGAACACAAACAGTTAAACACGTTATTTACTAGAATACATTTCTCTTTACAGGTTGTTGTAACAGATTTTGGTTAGACTTATTTGCACCATTTCTGGTCGCAGCTGCATCACTGTCCTCCACTTTTGTTCAGATTTTTTCAAATGTGAATAGCTCCTTCCTTTCCGTTTCCCTTTGCATTGTGGGACAATAGTGTCCATCATTGCCTAACTCAAAAACGGACTGATTCTAAGTGTGCGTTGTGGATTTTTGAGTATACTTTGTAACTGTACTACATACTCCAAAACTAGTTAGTATTAGTATTAAGTCCACAATTGGCACACACCCTTAATTCCTGTTGGTAATCTCCACATCACTTTGCTCAGCTATGTAGAAATTGAGACCAAATTCACCTGGATCAGCAGTGTGGTAGTAATAATAATTANAAAAAAAACACTCGTCACTGTTGTCAGTCGACTTGAAGGTTCTCGGTCGACTTAAAGGGTCTCCGATTCTGACGATTCGACTCGTCGACTTCTAGAGGGCAGCCCTAGTTAATAATGCAGTCATCATTTTAGCACAGTAGCCCAATACCACCTTAACATTCTTCCAGATACATCGTCACATACTGATTGATCTGTCCAATCTAAGCATCTGTCTGATGCCACAATCGATGATTATCATTGAACTGCTTATTGATTCAACGTATAATAAGATCAGTATGTTCAAATAACACATCCGTTATTGTTGGTCCACAACAGACTAGTAGATGTTCTAGCAGCTTGTTTAAATGTAAAGCTTTATGGGCTCCTGTACCTGTCTTACCCCAAAGTGGAAAAAGTTAGAATCCAACATTCAGTGCACACACACACTCAGACCGTATGTTTTGCATGCCTTTGCTGGAACGTATTGTTCTAACCTGAGTGGAGCAGTGCGTAGCTGAAAGCAAAGCAGTAATTAAGGAGCCGGTTTATTTGAAATGGCACCTTGCTGAGCGCAGCTTCAGGATCCTCACCACCAGCCGTGTTTGCAGTGGAAGAGAGCAAGAATGTATCACCTCATATTTAGGAGCATCTGAGCCTCAATAGGAATATTAACATAGTCCTCCACCCATTTGCCTGAAACAGTGTACAGTATCTCAGTACAGTACGCGTCCTCTACATGGGGTTAAAGTGTACCTGATGAGTGATGGAGAAGGCCCATCAGCACTGTAATGTTTGAACACACTGTTGGACTTCAGCCCGAGAATAGCAGGAGTCTGGTCCCAGTTCAGAAAGCTCACCATAAACATGATTATTCAGCAGCGCTTGCGTGCCTCATATATCATCTGTCGCTGTCAAACTGCTGACTCCTCTAAAAGGAGGGGGAGCCACTTGGAATTTGATTATGATCCGGAGGCCAGAACTGTTTGTCTGTGCGATTCCTGTGTATGGTTTGTGAACTACGTTGAATTTGGACGGCAGCTTGTTGTTTAGCTTCCTAATATGATCAGCTTACTGAAATAATGATTTGTACCTGTTTGAAGACTGTTCACAGTTAAGATGTTCGCTGTGAGCTCATTGAGAAGAGCCGCTCTTTTACGTAGTGCTATATCCTAATCAGTTTCTAATTAAATAGTACTATTAAACATGCTCAAACTTCCATGCTCATGATTCACATTAGGTTTTGGTTGTGCCCTGACCAAACTCATTCACTATAATAGCATGTGAAATGCAAGTGTAAAAGCAGCGATAATGATCAAGTTATTGTGGTCAGCATTTTGTTACTTGCCTATTGGACATTCCTTTCAGTGGTGCTGTGTACTGTTTCCAGTGTTCCGTTCATCCTCTGCTGGAGTCTTCTGTAGTCTTCCAGGTCATTTTCTTTTGCTCAGGTTGCCAGATGCTTCTTAGCTATACACCAAATATTTAGATTTTTCACATCTGAAGTTATAAATCAGTGTTGGATATGTTATTTGTTGTCTCCCGATGGCCTGCTTTTCTCCTTCAGGCAACATCATGCTCCGATAGCCAATAATGCAGTGACGGTCTAAAAAAACAGCCTTCCCAGTGTACTGTGCAAAATCAGAAACCAATCTTTTATTAATTCAGTTTCCATTAAAAATATAAGTTGAGTAGAATTTTTTGATTTTGTGGGACATATTTTTTAAGATATTTGATGAAACATAATCCACTTGCATAAGGAAGGGTAAAGGACAGTAATATAAGGAAAGCGAGATTTTCTAGAACTGAAGCAGAAAATGATAAATGATGTGGAGAATATGGGACTTCTAACAATAGTGCAAGACCAGGTAGACCACCAAAACTGTCCCCATCACATAAGTACATCTCTAAGAGACAGAAGAAAAGAAGCTCTGCTTTAGCTCTAGATCAGGAGAAAATTCTGTGAGAAGAAAACTTAACACTATAGGTCTGAAAGGTAGCTATCGGTGAACTGGTAATGAGAAAAGAAGGTGGAGGATCAAACAGTAAACCTGTTGCTGTTCACAGAGCAATGGACTGACCATTCCACAGTCCAGACATCAAAATTACTGAATGTGTTTGGGGTTACTTGGATTGTGAGAAGCAGAAAAGCCAACTTTGGAGCCGTTGGATGTGTTTTTACAGGGCACATGGATAAATATCACTGAGGCTTGTGTGTCATTTCTGTTAAATGTTTTTATCCAGATGCTGGAAAATTAATAGGTTTTTACTTAACGGTCTTTTTGACTGGAAATTAAACCAAATAAAGTGTGACCTCTGAGGTAATGCTACGTTCTGCACTTTAACTTCACAGTCATTCTTTAATTCCAGATCTAATGTGCTGGAAAACAGAGCTGAAGCAACCAGCTGGCGTGGTCCAGATACCTAAAGACTGCTCTGTTTAGCTGTTTAAAATCTGGGTCTAGCTTTTTTTTTTGACTCTCAGCTCTTTCAAACTTTGAAGCTAGACGGTCACTTTTTTAGAATATAGTTGGTTTGATAGTCATGGCATCGGTATGGAGATTGGCTCTCATCCCTTCTCTTCTCTCTCTCTTTCTTTCTTTCTTTTTTTTTTTTTTTTAAAGGTTGGATCCTTTCTCAAATCTCCAAAGTTCCCTATATGGATTCTTGGCAGCGAGACTCATCTTTCTGTGTTCTTCACCAAGGTGAGTTACTTGAGGGGGTGGAGGGAGTGGGGGAAACTCTTCTGTTTCTGTTTTCATTCTCTAACGCTCACTTTATTTCTTAAATTAGAAGAAATCCTGCAAATACCACAATAGAAGTCTTATTCATTCTTCCCCTCACACCCACATAGAACAGTTAAGATGGATAACAGTGATGAACAGCAGCTTCGGTGTCGCTGTTAATCATTTATGTCAGAACCATCTCTGACTTAGATCATCCTTTGTTACTGTCCCTTTCTTATGCTGTCTTTCTCTCTCTCTCTCTGTCTCTCTCTCTTTTATTTTGGTCCCTTTCTGACTTGCTCTGGCAGGCAGTTCTTCTCTCCCTTTTATTCCTCAATAAAGCCTCAAAACACAAAAATGTGCTTGCTAATAGATTTAAAACTCTGGAGGATTTTTTTTAGTAAAAGGATAATAAGATAAAGCAGAGGACTGCGGAACGTTTGAAAGAAGATGGAGAGAGTTTTTGTACTTATAAGGCAGCCAGTGTGGTGTGTTCTGGCGGCAGCCTTCGCTGCATGCCGTCGGGTTTGGCAATAACACAGATTTAGGCAAAAAAAAAGAACTGTGTGTGAATGTCAGTTTAATAGTGGATGTCTAAATGGTCTGTTGTTGACGGGTGTGAGAACTTGTTCTGCGGACTGTTGTCGTTCTCAGTCTGAACTGAACTTCATTCACGTCCTGGGGCAATACTGTAAGTAAGGGCCCCGGCACACCAGCCTGACCGGCATTGGGCCACCAGTGAGCATTGTTGGCTGACTTCTTGCCCCATTTGCTATTTTAAGGGTGTAATTTTATTTTTTTTTAAATAAATGTGTGTGCATGCGAGATTATCAAGGTCCCAGTATAAAAGGCAATGGTAAGAAAGGGCCACAACACACTAAGCTGACGGTCAGCCATTGAATGCCATTAGGCCACCAATGAGCATTGGCTATAATTGGTTGTAATTGGCTGTAATTGGTCCTCATCAGTGGTATTTTGACTGATTAAGCATGGTTAATCGGCATTAACGGTCAGCCTTGGGAGAGAGGGCTAAGAAACAGTGCATGAAGAGAGACTCTCAGATCACATCAGTGTGTTCTACACCCAGGGAATAGCCTAATTATTCAGTTGTAGTGCCAGTAGCAAAATTTTACTACAGGCATTGTAACAAGCATTATATCACTACCCACAAGCATTATAGCTATTATTGGGTCTAATTGTTCAAATAAGCCGTATGTAAATGTTGTATTCCCAACAAGAAAATATGTAATGTTTTTATGAATATGTGCAAAAAAGCTATAAAGATGATAACATGCACTAACGTACAATAAGACATGGCTTACTCACTCAATTCAAGGGCTTTTTACTTATTGACATACACTCATCATCAAAAAAAAATTGCACAAATAGCTGCACCCAGGGGAATGAACTGACAGGAGTGAAACTTACTACCTACTGGGTAGGTTTGACGTTGTGAGACATGCAAAAGATTCAAGTTTCACGCATGTAACGTAAGCAAGAACAGGCTTTATTGTCATATCTGACTGAACCCACAGCCACGATTGCAGACATTCAGCAAGCAGCGATGCCCTCCATGAGTCATCCTGTTAATGCCAGCACCACTGGCAGACGGCTATACGGCACAGAACTACATGCACGCAGATCGTTACAATGACTGCCCTTAACACAACGCTAATAACCCCAAGAGATCAATGGTGTCGTGCCAGACTGTGACTCAGAATGGCAGCGGGTCATTTTCAGTGGCGAGTCCCGCTTTTGTCTTGGTTGAGATGACCAACTAATCCGTGTGTGGAGGCACCATGGTCAGCACCAAGATCAACCACTCCACCTCCACCCCTACTGCAAAATCTGCAGGAACTGCATGAGAATGTTCATGCCGCATGGGATGAATCTTTAGTCTTTGCTGTGTGTTTGAACACAGATTATCCTAGGGACAAGAGATGATGGTAGGCTGACAGAAGGTGCTTATCACTTGGCCTTAGTTGGCAGTAGTTTTCTATCACTGGGTTGTGGTTTCAGGTTGTTAAGAGTAGGTAATATGGCAAAAATGTGACCTCATGATACATATAAACAGTTTCATGATGGTTTTGAGGTTTATGAGCAATTTGGAGTGGTCAGTGCAACAAATGATAACCTTCTTTGAAATGAAGTAAAAATAATAAAATTACATGGCCCCTTTCTTGCACGCTTTGAATCTTATCACACATCGTTCAATGTTCTCTCAAAGTCTATTGAGATATTACTATTTTAGTTTAATTCTGTCTTTTCCGGCCCTCTAAACCCTATAATCCCCTTTCCCGTGACAAGGTTTATGTATTTCCCACCTCCACCCCATTTCCTCACAGTTCCTGAATCTTATGTCACTTATAAGGAGGGGGATGTTGAATGCACGGTCCAAACCTGCAAATTAGAACTTATCCGCCCCTTATTTGTATGCGTCTTCAGTTTTGCTAACGGCAAACCCTGTCCTTGCCCCTCTGAGCTTTCTTGTGTTTGTGAGTGTGCATGTGTTTATGTGTCCACATGTGCAAATGTTTGTTCCTCATAAGGGTTTCCACCTGGAGGAAAGAGAGATTGACTGCAAACATTAATCACCGCCTTGCACTCAGAGCCATTCCTGTCAGTACATTATCTTCATCTGGTCTGTGTGAGTGTGTACTGAAGGCCCTTCTAGCAACAACTTGTCTCCTGATCAACGTAAGTAGTTCTTGAATGGCTGGATGGTGATGAGCTGAGAGACTACGTTCATGTTAAATCCGTCAGGGTCACCTACAGACAGTCTGACAGATACTCAGGTAACATGCTTCTGCTATAGAAAGGTTTAGGTAACGGCAATGGCGCACTGACGTATACCTGACGTGGCTAGTAGTGCAGGGTGTCACAGTATAAAAATGCATTATGATGGCTCAAGGTGATTCATCCACATTGATTTTGGGCTGGTAGAATCAATTATAATCGTATATGTTTGTGCTCAGTTTTGGACACAATAGAATTATATAGCTATTTTCAAATGTACAAATAGCAAAATGGTTTGTGTATTGTTTATCTTCTATTCTTCTGTCTCATGTGACATTGCGGCATGGCCCCACCATTATTTTCATGACCAGTAGAATCGCAACACCGTTTCCTTTTGCTGTTTGATGCATCGTGTAATGTTATAAAAGTATTGTAATACTACAATAATAGCAATAGCAAAACAACACAATAATAAATTATTATTATTATCATTATTATTATTATTATTATTATTATTTGTGCTAGTAATGCTGTAGCAGATTTATAAGCAAAGAAAAAAACACTACACTCACCTTGTGTGTGCATAGATGTGTAAACACTAATAAATGGAGGAGACTGCAAGCAGCACACAGTCGTGAGGGTTTGCGGAAAAGCCCATTGCTTTTCTATTGAGACAGCCGTTAACATGTAGTTAATAGGGATGCACCGAATGTTTGGCAACCGAAATTATTCAGCCCAAAATGGCAAAACAAATAATTTTCGGTGTTCGGCCGAATAAGAGAAAAGACTAAATAATTTACACCGAACAGTGACGCTGTTACCTTTTCCTAGTTCCCGAATGTAGACGGGGACCAGAGTGTTATTCAGTTTCAAGCATTCGAGCCAAACGGAACTCCAGAAAGAGTAAAGAACAGAACAGAGCCGTTACAGCAAGGCAGACAGACAGCAGCTTCTCAGCACACACGTGCACTCTCTCTCTATCATGCTTGCTTGTTCTTTTTTGTCTCTCGCTTAGCCTCTCTTGGTGAAACACAAACAAAGAAACACACCCCAACTTCACAACAATGCAACAACATCACAGCCAGTGTGGAACGAGGGGCTCTTTGTAAATGCAGCAAACGTATGTCGTTTAATCTGCAGTTTAGTAATTGTTTTTTCTTTGAAATCAAGACAAAAATACATCCCTGACAGCAAAACTGTTCTGGCCCAGATCTGGCTCACATTCTCCATTTTCATCTTTGTGCTATATCTTTGCCAGATGTGGCCACGTCCGCTTGCTATCTGGGATTCAGCTAATGTAGTGGTGAAAAAGAGGCAAAATTGATGAAACACTGTGATCGTTAAAAAACGTTGATATTCAGACTTCGGTCAAATGATTAAGTGATCGTCTTCGGCCAAAAAATTGCCTATCCCTAGTAGTTAATAATCCGTCAAATGACTATAACAAACTGATATTCCACCTCTATGTATAGAACCACACAGTCGAATCATGATGGGGGGGGGAAACTGGGGATGCACTAAATCATTTTCTGATCAACTGGAATTTAATGTAATCATTTTGCTGTCACAGCTACATTTGCCTCTTTTTCTTAGTCAATTTTCCAGCAAGGCACCACCATCTCACTTGCTCACTGCAGTGGCCTGGCCATGAACCGGTTTGTGTTCATTCATCTGCATGCAGGCCTCCCTGCAGGGCCGCCCTCTGTATAGAGTTACACACAGCACCTGAGAGATCACAGGCTCGGAAATATGAAATTTATGACAGGTAGCCTGTAGTTTATTCTTCTGTGTACTGAATCATCCCAAAATAACAGTCTTCCCTTTTTGCTGCCAGTGTTTTAAAGAATCATGTGCAGTGGATGTTTTTTTATAGTGCTTGTTGGAGCATCACATCATAACTGACATCTCCAAACATGCATCATTCATGTGATGCCTTTGTGAACGGTATAGATTTGATTTGTTTTGAACTAACTAATCAGTGTTTGTTCGTTTTTACGCGTCTGAGGGGGCGAGGTGGGGATTGAATGGGCGGTGCTCTTGATTTCATTTTGCCATATTTCTTTCTTTAATAGCTTTCAGCCTGTGGACAAAAAAACATTTAGATTTTATCTGAAAGTGATGTGGAACATGCTCATTTTTGTGAACTATCGTAACTGCTATGAGAGCTGGGCTATAGTCAACAGATTACATCACAGGTGAGTCCAAGCACAGTGTGCCATTATGGGGCCAAAAGAACACAAATGATGGGTTATGTTTTTAGAACAGCGGTAATTCATGATAAATGTGGGGACTCAGAAGATGTCTTCTGAATTTAGTTCTTATTGCCTTTTATGACCTTGTTGGACGTCCTTATTGTAACATCTGTTCACTTAGCAATCTTGGCAACATTGCTGAGCAGTTATTTCCAGTCATACAGACTTAGACTCCTTTATCTGCCTTTAAAAAAACTAAAGCTCAATTACTTGTTCAAAAAATTATTTTAAATCACCACTGCTACTGCTGTTGCTCCTACTGTGCAGAGATCCACAACATTAACAGCAATAAAGTATGAAAAAAAAAAAACACAGGAAATGACATGTATTTGCACAGTAGTTGAGCTTAATGAACTAAATAATTCAACAGCAATCACTTTACAAATGCTGTCCTCCAAGTTGACTGTGTGCATAAGGACCCAACTTGGATATTGGTTTTATTGGTATCGCCAAATATCAGATTTTATATGGGTGTATGTATATATATCACCCAGGGTAGCCCCACCCCCTGGGCTATAGGAAGTAGAATGAAAATGCAGAACTGACAGTCATATGTAAAATAAGCATCAATGGATTAGACATCATTAATATTACCTGAATTTTTCCACCCCTTGAATTCTGTGTTTCGTGGCTATAAAGGTCTCCTATAATGTAGGCCCTAATTTAGAGCTCCTCAGTCAGTTGTAGCACCATCAAAGGAATAGAAAGTCCTAAAACCCTAAATAACAACTGATTTCAGTTGTTAAGAACCACAACATTATTAATTACTGTGGCAGCATTCATACCATCAACAAATACACAGTAATCATAATACAGTAAGCTAGTTTTGAGTTAAAGCAAGTTCTGAATATGGAAGGAAAGTAATGAAATTAAGAGAAATATTTGATTAAATAACCTCTGACAATAAGGCAAAAAGGAAATATTTAAAATGTTGCATAATTCATGCTTGAATGAGTTGAGTAAGGAAATTATATGGAAATAAAAGAAATATAGCAAAATGCATTAATGACAGATATGACTACAGTTAAGACAAAAATGGACAGCATTTACTCAACAGTGAACCACTAGTATGGTGTGCAGGTTTTATTTGTCTCCCACCCCAACCATTGAATGAAAGCTTCAAGCTATTTGGTCATATTATGCTAGGCAGAAATGCTTGCTCTGAATGACTGTTGGAAGTGACAGACTGTAGTCTTTCCAAGTTAAACTTGAAACATGTACTTCACACTTCATTCAGTACATGACCTCTACAGAGCCAATAAATCTGTATACAGTATTAAATATAAGAAAGGCTAGATTATTAACCATCACTAAATATAAGCCATCCTCCCTTGCTCTGAATTTAGATCATCAGTCTTTAAGGCCAATGCCTTTTTTTTCCTTCTACTCGTTTCTGTTAACATCTGAATGTTGTTATATTTATTTGTTATGTGAAAAAATATGATCTTACAAAGCAGCAGATTTTAATTTTACAACCATTTTAAAAAAAGAAAAGGCATGAATAGCGAGTCACATCGGTCGCACTTTACCACTCTGTTATTATTTTAATGAAAGCAAAAATAAGCTCTAACCAATCTGACCTGCATTCTGAATGAGCTCTGTTCCTCTGGCGATCACCAGGTGCTAACTATGAGTATATTCTTTAAAGCAAACACATAGTATGATCCGTCCACACACATGCACAACCAAATTAACCCTTTTCACCTTTTTCACACTCTTTATCACACGTGTACACACACACACACACACACACACCATGGCTCGCTAGTACAGTTCGTCACACGAGCCATGCTGGGATCTTTAAGAAATCTGATCCATTTTCCCGAGAGCAGTGCAACTCCATGCCCATCTGGTTTACTTCCGCCCCCTGGAGACACTGGCGGGGTCAGCCACTCAGCCAACCCCTGAGAGACACGGAAATGCTATCAGAGTTCGCCCCCTAAACAGAGCCGTTAGCCCCTTTCTCCCCTAAGGCTACCAGGCTAATTGTGTTGGGCTTTTGGTAACAGCCAGATGTGAAAGTTTAAGTGGTGAGGATTTGTTGTTTTGGCTTATTGCTTTTGGTTAGTTTGTTAGTCCAGAGGAAATAAAAGATCAGTTGTAAAGAAAAAAGGAGTAAAAATGAGGACTAGAAAGGAAGATCGGCATCAGATAATGAT
This sequence comes from Semaprochilodus insignis, assembly GCA_034552555.1. Lineage (NCBI taxonomy): Eukaryota > Metazoa > Chordata > Actinopteri > Characiformes > Prochilodontidae > Semaprochilodus > Semaprochilodus insignis. The sequence continues at coordinate 17,055,694 of CM067497.1, forward strand.
TTATCCATTTTTGAAGTAAAAAAAAAAAAAAAAAGCTATTAATGGTTATAGTTTTAGCGGTGTAAAAATAAGAGATATATTCCAATAGGTTAATTGTAGGTCCAAGATGATCATTACTCTAGCAATGCAAAGTTTACATTTTGAGCCTGACTTTTAAAACATATAGGCTCCAGTATGTTGAACATGTACAATGTCAGTTCAGAAGGGATCCTTTTACTAGTAGACAGTTATTTTTGTTGCTAAATCAAATTGACCTCTTTCACTGAGCGAGGAACAAAGAACTCTATAATGTCTCATCACCTTGATTATACCATTCAGCCTGTCCTGCTTTAGCGAGAGTGTGACATCAATAAAGAGAAATAAACTTTTTAGTCAGTGGTGACCTGCTAGAAGAGAAATTGCCTAATTGTCTTTTTTGTAATAAAACATTACAGTTTGGGTTATGTCATATTTTAATAGTATTGAACATGTACACTGATTTAAGGCATACAAGTAATTCAGTATTCTGGTTATGGCTTGAAATAGGTAAAATACTGTATTTGAGTTGTGTTACTATATACTGCAATTGCAGCACAACCCCACAGATACAGCAAGATACCGTATGTGGTCAACTGGACTAAGTCCCCCAGCCTAGTTACGAATGATTTGAAGGGTCAATCTAGAAAAGAGTGTTAATAACTTGTACTCTTAATTTGTCGTGTTAACTTTGCTAGGACTAATCAAAACATATGAATTAAATTAGGAATGCACTGAAACCTTGCCCTCCAATGCATTTTAGCTGCAAAAGGTCAAAAGTGCTGCGTTCAGTTTTTTGGCCTAATTAAAAAAACAGCTCGAAAGTTGGCAAAGAAAAAAAATACATTGCACTACAAAGAAATGTCAGAATCTAATATTTGACGAATTATTTGAATAATAATTACAAGAAGTAGTGGCTTAAACAGAAGAAGAACAAGAATGTGACTTTTTAATGGCACTTAATAACACAACTTTTACTCGATATGGAGAATGCACCGGAACTGACTGAAAAAAGTACAGAGCACAAAGTGCAAGTACAAATTATGCAGTTAGTTTCCTTGAAGGAATAACTGTTTCTCTGTTGTTTGTGATTTGGATGCAAATATAGTGGCGTACATATTGTAAATATGTTAGAATGATTAGTTTCTCAGTTGTTTTGTATTGTATTAATATATTAATAATAACGTAAAATCTGTTTTCTTTGTTACCTAGTAGGTTTATGTTTAGTACACTCATTCAATAATAAAATGATAAGTAAAAAAACTGAAATGAAATGCGGTTTCAGACAGAAACCTGAATTTCAGTGCACCATTGAATTAAATGATACCGTTTAAATGTTTGCTGTTTTTGTGAGGGATCTCAAAGCTTAATTTTAAAACAGCCACAGTAGATGCTTCTGAACAGGGTTCCTGGGTCATGATTTGAGTAGGTTGTTGACTTTAACATGTCACTACAGTCCTCTAAATGATATATACTGGTTTCAGGCTGTTGGTCTGAAAGCGCTGTTAATGTGTTTTTCGGTGAGTTGAGTGGTTCACCAGCTTTAAAGCGCTGTCTCCTAATGCTCTTTGTGAGTTAATGCTGTTGGTTTGGAACGCCTGGCTGCTCCAGTGATGGGTGCGGTGTAAGAGGTTGGTGTGTGAGCGGGTGAGGGAGAGGTGTCTTTAATGGCTGTGCAGGTTTTAAGCCAGCGTCCCTATGGACGTGTACTCATGTTGCTGTTTTTATGTGTCTCCGTGCCTCTGCTTTTAGTCTCTAATAGGGTTTGTGTTCCACTCTTATCTGATTTACGCACACAAAGCAGCAGACACTACACAAATGACCTCTTAGAGGGGTCCCGCGAGGGGATGGGGACACGCACACAAATGCTGGACACTAAAGGAATGATGTAGCCAAAAAAAAAAAAAAAGATGAAGCGAGTCCCAGTGGGCATGCACACTCTCACTCACCCACACCCAGCCTGAGGGCAGTATGTAAGGGAATAGGTCTTTTTAACGCAGCAGCGTGGTAAATATAGCTGTGTATAATGCAGGGTAATGCGATCCGTGTGTCTTGAACACGAGGCCTCCTGTTTATACCAAAACTCCAGACCTGTGTTCTCTCACACTCTTAGACACGCTTGGCCCGGAGTGGACACCGGGAAGTAATCCTGGTGCCCCTTTGTGTGTTCCACCACCGTCGTATCCGTTCCTCCTCCCCTCATGTTGTTTTATGATATCTCGTCTTTTGAAGGTTGCTCGTGATGAGGTTCACATACCTCCTTTCCTGCCTTGCCTCCTCTCCTTTTATCACTGGAGGCTTTTGCTGTCCATTCTTGAGGTTCTAGATTCTACTTGATTTATCATTGCTGTCGGACAAAGACCTCGTATCTCAAAAATAATAACCGTACAGGGAAAATAGCTGTAAATTATTAATGGAAAAAACTTGTAATTGTACTTCAAGTTATTTTTGGTCGTTTCTGTTGGTCTGTTCCCAGTGTAATTCGACCATATTGTAAAGGGCAGCTGATATTTTAAAAATGTCAAAAATAGATACAAGAGGTTTTGCTCCAACAGTTTTAAAGACTCTAGACTGTAGTGTCACTCTTGGTCCACCAATCTTTTAATAGAAGGTCATTAATTAGTCACACTGATGCCTATTAGTATGATCATAAGCACTAAACACTGAAGGAGAACAGTTTCCATTAGGTAGAACCAAGGTCTGTCCAACAGGCCAAAACAAGTTCAAAACACAGTGCATGCTGTACCCCGATTGGTCGGCTCACTTCACGCTTCTTTTGTTTGGGCATGTTATGTTTTTTATGCGCATGTAGGCCAGTAGGAAGGACAGATTTAGCCATAATGCAGTGGAGTAAACAGTAATTCCCCCATAATAGAAACATTTCAGTAAAGATGCATGAAAAAAAGTACTGTAACCAATTACATTAACTCCATTACTTTCCACCACTGGTGGTAGTAGTAGAACTTGTGTAGCAGCTTAGCCACGCTGCTTACTTCACTACCTCATGTGTATTTGGTGGTTATTAGCGTAAAAACCATTTAAATATACAGCCTTAGTTTGTCCAAGAAAGTAAAAGACTGCCGTCTGAAATGGCCATTCAGGGTATGTTTCTGCCTAGTAATTTTATTCAGTTTATAAAACATATTGCCTCATTCAAAATGACTAAAAAGCCATCTGTCTGCAAATATTCACATTTGGTTTTAAATGGTATACAACTCTAATTAAAGCCAAACTAAATCCTTATTTTGTTCATTTTGGAGTCAGGGTAAAGTCTGTAAACATTCAAATGGATGTTTTCTATATTCAAATGTACCTTTTTTCCATTTAATTTTCAAATGTTGGTATTTTATTGTGACCCTAATCGTCTTTATATGATATTCATCTCTTCATTGCTTAAAGGTACACTTTGGTGAAAAATCCAACATACACAGGTTCTCCCTTACACCATATATGTTCAACCAAGACATTTAGTGTCTGTATAGTTTTCATCTTTAGTTTTGCACTAGAGCTGTAATGGAAACATGAATCCCTGTATTATTCATAATGTGTTTTCTGATACTGCTGTATATGACTGTTAGTTATAATGTGATTGAAAGGATATTGCATAGCTACCAGCCATCTTGACCTGATTTTTTTTCCCCTTGCATTTTGGCATGTTTTATAGTTTGCTGTTTACAGTTTGTCAGTAACCACATCAGCAACCCTGTTAAAATTGCTTAAAAAAATGGGTTCTGTTAAGTAGTCCTGATCCATTTTCAGCCATCTAAATTATCAAACAAACAAAAAAAAACTCCATATATTTTGAGTGACTTTATTGTTACATGTCCTAGAATTCCTTTGAATAGTTTCATTTGGTGGCATGGCTGTATCAGCACTACATGGGCATGGCCATATCTCCGTATTCATGGCCATATCCCCATATGCATTTCTAAGGTTCCTTCACTCCAAAGTGTTCTGTGCTTTTATTCTGCTGCTGCAGTCTCGTTTCAGTCACTTCCAAGGTCAACAAGGTCAAAAGTTATTCGGTTACATGGTCACTTTAGAATCATCTCCGAAAATGTAAATGTTAGACTCTACAAAGTTCAAAAATGTATAGGTTGTTTTGTATTTCCAGTACATAAGACTGCTTGTAGGAAAGCCTTTTCTGGAAAATGGGCTAATGGATGTGGATATTTGGTTTCAGTAGTGTTCAGTTGTGTTGTTTGAAGCAATTCATCTAGTGCTTGGAAAGTGGTGGGTAGTGTTGTTGCCTCACAACAAGAGGGGTCTGGTTCAGGTCCCAGCTGGGGTGTCTGGCATCCTTTCTGTGTGGAGTTTGCATGTTCTGCTTGTGTCTGCATGGGTTTCCTCCAGGTGCTTCGGCTTCCTCCCGGAGTCCAAAGATGTGCAGTCAGGTGAATTGGAGATGCTAAATTGCCCTCTAGGTGTGAATGTGTATGTCTGTGTGTCTGCCCTGCAATGGATTGGCGGGCTGGTCAGGTTTCCTGCCTTCTGCCCAATGAGTACTGAAGGATAAAGCATTTTAGAGGATGAGTGAGTGAGAGAGAGTGATTGATGGTGGGCGATATGGCAGAAATATCATAATACTCACGAATGTTTGTTTGTTTTTTTGACATCCTGTTAGTTGGAACAAATATTTGCTGCTCTTACTTTTTCAAGTCTGGAGCTTAATCCATAGAAAATAATCACATGTAAATTGGGATTGCAATATTACTCTTACCTCTTTTCATTTGTATGTCATGAAACCTCTGCTTCCTGCCATTTATCTTAGAAACCGTTTTTTTCCACAAACTACTGCAGCAAACATTTACCCCAGAAATGCACAATGAGAGAGAGAGAGAGAGAGAGAGAGAGAGAGAGAGAATGGAAAGTTTTTCCATTGATGTTTGGTCTCTTGCTCAAAGGTAAGGATGTTAGGAGGGGCCAACACAGTAAATGGAGGGAGGTGGTGTGCGCTTTTCGCAGACAGCAAGCAACTGATGGTAAAATGCTTTGGTGCTCCACAGGATTCTCCCCGGCCCTGCTGATTTACACTAGGTCTTCAGGAGTTCCTGTGGTGGCCTACATTTACTACAGACTCGCTTCTGTAGAGCTTGTCTCAGTAAGACTGAGCCAGGTTGTGATGTTTTAGGTTTTTGTTATTATGTGCAAAAATGTAGTCAATTTAAATGTTTCTAGCAACTGAAAGAGTGTGTTTGGATACGCTATTAAGCCAGGGGTGTGGAGGGCTGTGTGAAGTATTTTGCAGCTACGTTGCTACGTGCTGTAATTGCAGTATCCAGCCTAATATCTGTGTTGAACCTATAAATTCTCATCTTTCGAAGCTTTAAAAGCTAGCTACCAATGTTGTGTGTACATAGTGTCAGCAGACGAATTGGTCAGAGTTGAAATATCTTATTTGAATTTTCCGTTCCACCTTAAACGGTGCTCCAGTTACATTCGGGCTCCATATATATATATATATATATATATATATATATATATATATATATATACACACACAGG
>CM067497.1:17066177-17166325 GCA_034552555.1 Semaprochilodus insignis
ATGTACTGGTACTGTAGAATATTTCTGAGGGTTGGTCATCAGCGTGTGTTGGCTGTGCTTGCTCCTGTGGAAAACACGACCTGCTTCTCTGATCTCCTTCTATGGCCTCTTGGTTCCTACTGCCTTCTACAGTGTGTGTGTGTGTGTGTGTGTGTGTGTGTGTGTCAGTAAAGTAATGAAATCCAGACTCTTGATTCTGAACCTCTGACTCTGTTTCAAAGAAATGCTGAAAAATAAAGCTGGCGCAGCACAGACATCACCAGTGTGCTCACAAACACACAGCTATCCTGTTACATCTCTGCTGCAGAGAAGACCAGAACCCACCAAAAGACACCATGACCGAAAAGCACAAAGCAAATAGCTTCCATGCAGATTATATGACTTCATTATCTGTTTATTAGGTGTAATCCGAGTCTGCGTAAGGTCGTCAGCCTCCTCTTTATTGTTTCTTAATATAAATCAAGTTTCACAGTCAGCTTGTTTATATGTCTCTTGTCCATCTGTGTAAGTGCTTTATAGGGCTGCAGCAACTGATCAGCATTATCAATAACATTGATGATAAAAGATATTTTAGCAACAAATCAGGTTATCAGGTAGTTGGCTTGATGACGTTTAAGCCTTTCATTTATGTCATGCGATTGAGAGCCCGTACATTAAAACAGTGAAAACATTTATTTTAACATTTTAAGGCATTTATAGATTAGCAGAATAAATAGAACGGGCTGAAGGAATGAGCTGCATTTTGAAACTGCTGGGCTAGGCTATATGGGCTGCTATTATTATCAGGGCTGCATGTAGGCTAATGCACACAGCCTAGTTAGGGTGTGGTGTTTGTTTGTTTTTTTGGGGGGGGGTACTTTCTCTAGGTTTAGCTTCCGTTTCACTTGAAAACAGAGGGTTAAGTCACAGATGTTTTTTAAAACTAGTATTTGCAGATTTGATGAAGGTCACTCATCATTAAAATAACCGTTGCACCCAGAAGGAAGTGTGGGATTGCAGTGCTATTGGGAAGGAAGATAAAGGTTACTAGGAACAATAAATGATGATACATTTAGACTGATATGGGCAATATTTATTGAGCTACACATACAGAAGTAGTGTCTCAGTATGGTATCGAATCGATGCCAGAAGTCTCACCATTGAGTTGTAGAGGTTCCTAATGGTGTCCTGCGATAATCCATCCCATGCAGTATGAATAATCTTACACAGTTCCTGCAGATTTTGCAGTAGGAGTGGAGGTGGACTGATGACCTGCTGTCTTTCTGAGTCACTCCATGACTTTCTGGCACAACGTCATTGCAGTCTTTGGACACATTGACATGACGTTAAGGGCAGTCGTTGTAACGGTCTGATTGCATGTAGTCCTGCGTCGTGCAGCCCTCTGCCAATGGTGCTGGCACTAACAGGATGACTCATGGAGGGCATCACTGCTCACTGAATGTCTGCAATCGTGGCTGTTAGGTCAGTCAGGCACACCGATAAGACCCGTCCTTGCTTATGTCACGTGCACGGCTGAGTGCATTTTGCACATCTCACAATGGCTTACCCATCACAACTGAAATGGTTAGCTGACACTCGTTATTGCCAGACCGATATCTGCAGATTTTTGTTTCCCGTCTAACTGATTCATTGAAACCATAATGGACTAAATAGTTATTAATTGCAACCCTAATGTATTATTGTTCTCCCATAACAACCCTAGCATTTTTTTTCTCCCATAACCTGATAGATCAATGCAGCTTGACTAATTTCAGTTATTTATTGTTTTGTTGATATATTTCTTACCAGCACATTACGCTTAAAACTGTAGGTATTTCTTCCCATGCAAGAGTGAATCCTACAGCTAGTGAGTTTTGTTCTTTTTTGCTGAATAGGTTCATGTGGACCAATTGTGCAATGGCTCCTTTAGCGCTGGTTAGGTCCCAGCCTATTTATTGTTCACGTGACGCCACCTTTAAAACTTAGAACCCACCTGGTTAATCCAAATTATGCATAATTGCGTAATGCAAGCGCTGAAAGTTCATCATCTGGTTCCATGTGGTAGAATGCTTCAATGGCTTTGAGCTATTAAACAACATTAAGCACTGTTTTTCGTTGAGTCATCTTTTAGAGAAGACTGTGGCCGTCATTTGGACCACAGAACGAACCAGAAAACTGAGACTACTTAGGGAGTTGGTTTGAGATTGGTTGGTTTGCGGCTTAGTTGAGAGGGCTCCAGGTTTGTTTTGATTTGGTGATGTATGCTAAAGAAACCCTGAATCAGTGTTCTGATACAACATGAAATGCTAAAACCCCAAGTCCTTATTTTAAACCTCTTTAGGTTTCTGAACTACAGTAATGATGTGGCATTACTTCATCTTACTTTACTGGCAATTCTGTGAATTTTTTTTTCCCCCCACTCTGATATCCAATCCCACTTTTTCTGCTGGTCTAAAAACAGACCTTTAGGTGGACAAAGAAAATCCTTAGTAGGGGACGGCCCTGGAAACGTTCCTGACTCTGCCTCTTTTCAAAGCCAGCCCATCCTTTCAGAACTTACAGGGTGTACTAGAAGATAATGCCTTATCTGGATAATGCATAATGTCTCTGCGCAGGATTCGGTTTCTCCCTGCAGAGCACAGCTCTGAACGCTAGAACAGAGCGGCTCCCTTGACTTCACTGGGCTTGCGGCTCCATGGGTCTGTCTCCGTGCCTCTGTCTGGGTCATCCTGCTCAGCAGAGCGAAGCGAAACCATCCTGCCCCAGACCCCGGGGCCCTGCCTGTTAAACAGCACTAAAGCTTTAAAGAACAGCAGTCTGTCATTCAGCCCTGTGTGTGCGTGTGTGTGTGATTAATGCTGACTCTGCAGGGTTGATTACAGGCCTGGCTGTGTTGTTTTGGAGTCCCGGTGTAAACAGCAGTACAGTAGAATGTTGTTGTTGTCACCAGGGGCCGTTGTTTAGAACTGTAAGAAGCATGTCTTTACCGTCATTGTGGACCAAGAGTTCGTGACAGGTCAACAATCATGCGTCACTGATGGAATGAAAAGAAAACAGGGTCATGGTTGATGGCATTTAGCATTTTTGAACACACCTTATCTAAATTTGTTTGAGTTTCTTTTTAGGTCAATTCGATTTTATGTGGCACATTTTGGAGATGTGTGAGTCTACAGTACTGTTCGTAAGTCAGAGACTGCCCTTTTATTTAGTGAATTTCTGGTCCGAATTGCAGTTAATATATAATATTAAATTAATTAGCATTTAATTTGTCCACTCTTTACTTTTGTGCATCTCACTGCAACTCTTCCATCCTTCCAGTCTTAGAGCTGGAGTAGGTGATTTTGTAGAAGCCAGATGTGCTGAAAAGTATGAAGATGGATATATATATATATCTCAGCTCTCCTTCCACAGAATCTCCCCCAAAAATTGTACAGGCTGACTAGTCATGGCAGACTGTTGGATAGAGTTGCTCAACACGCAAGGCAACAGTCTGGTAATTCCATGCTTCAAAGGTGTAGAAGGTGAAGAATCTTTCTCATAACTATAAATAAACACAAAAAAGCTTGCTATCTAAATCACCTCATTTGTGCAATGTCCTGTTCAAAGCCAGTACAGACTAACATAAGTTAAACCAACTAACATAATCTAACGTAATACATAATAATACATAAAAAATAATCTAACATAATAAAAATCTAAATAGCATAATCAATCAACACTTGCTCAAAACTACATTGCTGACATCATCGAACATGCACGCACACAGATTATGTACAGAATAAACACAGCTAGCTAGTTTACACCTACACCTTAGCTGACATTAGTGTTAGACCAGTACATAATGTAGCTACGTAATTCAGTAAAGTAGCTAATTCTCCCACCAACAAGACCAACCAGACAATTATCTGACCATCAGAAAAATAACAACCTCGGCCTCACTTCCCTCAGGTTTCCCCACCGTTAGGAAACCATATCAAAGTCCAAAGCCTTTTCTGTCTGTCTTTCTTTAGCAAGCAGTGCAAGTTGTTGAAGGTACCAGTGTAACTTTCTGTGCTATTCATGTAAACCTAGCTCGCAACCTTTCAGCTGTGGTGGACAAATGAGTAGACGTACACTGTTTTGTTTTTAATTCTGTCAGTGCATTAGATTTACTGATTGCTACTGGGATATAAATATAATAAACATGTGATATTTTTGTCAGACATTGTCTGGTAAATTGACCTGATTATTAACATCAAATAGACTGACAGATTGCAGATTGATAGATGTGGGATTCTAGTAGTAAAGTAGTGGGAATCCCTTTTTTCGTACCTTTTTTGTTGCTACTTGCTCTGAATATCTGTCAAAACTGCAGTCTGCAGACAAGCCTCAACATTTCAGTCACAAAGAAGGTGATAGAAAAAATAGGAAGTCAACATACTCAATGGGAATATAGTCTGTGTCTATTAACCATATCTCCAGAATCAGGCGGGAGTTTCAGAGCTTGGCCCTGCTTGGACACTTTTATGCCAGCTCCACTGAGTTACGGAGACTCTCTGGCTGGTATTGGCTAATGGTGCGGTGAATAGTGCCCTCAAGGCCAGTGAAACCGAAATGGATCCTGTAAAACATCACAAGTTTCAAAAACAAGTCATTTTCTAAGAGTTCTTGGCAGATTTGACTGAACTCCAAACTCATAAATGTGCCCTGATGAAAAAGCCCACTAGGTCGCAGAGATTTAACCAGAGGTGGCGCAGCCCGTCTGCTCGTGCAGAGCATCAGTGTGTGAATGGCCTGGGTTTGACACTTTGCTCAGATCACTATCTGAATGTTGTCGTCTTTCGTAATCGCTCTCTGTAATACAGATATTTGTTTATTCTCTTTATTTTACTTTGTACTCATAGACTTTGTGACAGATTTAAGGTCATAATAGGGGTGCACAGTTTTACTCGTGCCCCCCTTTTTCTCTCTCTCTCTCTCTCTCTCTCTATATCTATCTCTCCCTCTCTCCATCTCTCCATCTCTCATCATCATTTTCTCTTACTTTCTGCTTACTTTACTTTCTCTTTTGTTTCTCCTGCTATCAGTCCACCTCTTACTCAGTAACATTTTCTCTTTTCTCCCTCCCTTTTCTCACTTTCCTGTTTACTCATTACTCTCCCCTTTTTGCTTTTTCTCCCTCTCTCTTCCCCCCTTTTCTCTCACTCTTCCCACTTTCTAGCTCTCTGGATGTGTCTTGAGCTTCGGCGCTTCTCCTCTTCTATTTTCTTCTGTTTTTCTCTTTCTCCCCTGTTTCGTGTTCTCTCCTTTTTTCCTCCCTTCCTCTCTTTGCCTCCCTCTCTTGTCTCTCATCTCTTTCTCTATTTGCCTGCATATCTAATTTCTCTGTCTCTGTCTCTCTTTTTGTCTGTCTCTTGTTACTATCTTACTATTTTCACTTTCTAACTCTATATGTTTCTCCTGTTCTCTCCCTCCCTTAATCTCTATCTCTCTCTCTCTCCCCACTGTATGAGACTTTATGAATTGCTTGATTTATGTGGCAGTTAAAACTAACAAGTCTTTTCATCACTTAAAGAATGAGAGGTCATTTTTGCAGCTGGCCTCGGGCGAGACATTCATTTATTTCATTTTAAGTGCCGGCGATTCTGCTGAGTGTAGTCATTTGTGAGTGTAGTTGGAGGGGTGTCCTTTAGAGAACATCTTCCAGCTGGACCCCTCTCTCCTCTTTTCCGTTCATTTATTTTCCCCTTCTTTTATGCTCTCCTCTTACCTCTCTTTTCCTCCTCCTCTCTCCTCCTCTCTCCTCCTCTACTCCTCTCCTCTTCTCCTCTCCCCTCATGTCCTTGGTTATCGGTGAGTTGTGTATTTTCTTTATGAAACATTAGCAGCTGTTTGTGAGTGTTGCGCTGAACCCGTGCTGTGAGAGTACACAGGCAGTGTTTACTTTCATTCTTCTTGTGCGTGTGTGTGTGTGTGTGTGCTTACACTGCTCATGAACATTTACATCAAGCTATATCAAGACGGTATGCTTATCACGTCCACTGTGTGAATACTCATGACTTTTTCTCAAGGTTCAGTGAGAGACTGTTATATGAAAACAAAGAGTGATTAAGCATAATACAGTTCACAAACGCTTTCAGTCAGCCAGGACGTTTGGTCCATGTTTGCTTCGATAGTTTTACACCGGAGCTATTTGGCTAATGTGTTTAACAAGTAATAGAAACTCATTTCCCCTCCGTTAACGTCATGAGACCTGCATGCTAAATCGTCGCACACTTGGTTCAAACAGCATCAAGCTGTTAAGTAGTCTCACTTTGTTATCTGGTGTCGGACACGGTGCAGCATACTGTTAACTAGGGCTTTACAGTTTAAAGGGCATACCTCCTTGCTAAATTCCTATTCGTAATTGTTATATCACTTTTCTTCTAATTTGCTTAAAGTTAAACCTCAATCACTTTACTGACTCTGCCCACATTGCGTAGCCAACAATTGTGCTGCCTCCTATCAAACCCCAGCTCTCATTAAATCTGATGAACTCCGGACGCTTTGTAGTGTTGCATTGCTGTCGGTGTGAATGTAGTGTAAGAAGTACAACAAGTGAGACATTAACTGTTCGTAAAGCACTGTTCAGCCTGAAATACTGGAGTGTGAATGCAAATATGTAATAGAAATATCTTATTAATATCAATAAATGTATAGTAGAAATGTGATGCTATCGATTATTGGTCTTTTTAGCCTCTTAAAATCTGTATTGGCCACATCACTGTGTGTTCATCAAATATTCACAGTAGCATCTTTTAGCCTAAATCTTGTCTGTGCTTTTGGCCATTTGTAATGCAAAATAAAGACGCATGCATCATTTACTCATCTGTTGTTTTGGCAGATGCTGTTGTCCAATGCAGAAAAGCAGTTTATTTTTGTTACAGGGGAAAAACAAAAAGGAAGCGTTAGAAGTCAGCAGTGGTTGTATGATATAGTGATAATAAGTGGTAATAATCCCAGCCTCAAGGATGTAGGGAAGATGTACTGTCTACGTTGCACCGTGTTAGATACCAAACTTGTGTGATCATCTACATTTGGATAAGGAGGGAAATAGTGTAGCTCGGCTCGGGTTGTGTACATGGTTCTTTGTCACTTAATATTAAACTTTTTTAAAATGTAGCTGTAGTTTCCTTTAGCATTGGCCTTGTATTGACCTGAACACTGTCCTTCTAGTCACCATGAGAAGTATTTAACCCATTAATCCTCTGACTTTTTCTTTAATAATTGTGCATGTGTATGTAGGGTAAAGAAAGAGTAATTCTGGCTGCCCCTTAACTGGGCCCAGGAAATAGCCATTGACTCTGAGGTCACCTTGAAGTTGGGTTAGTCTTAAAAGCCAAACTTTTAACAATAGCTCAGCGCTCTATGGGAACATAGTAGGATTAGTGGGGAAGGCTGCATACCTCGTTGGCAAACATACAAAGATATAATCGTGTTTATTATCAACTATGTTCCTCTGAGAAACTCTTTGGGTTCTTCTGTGAAGTTCAAAACGTTAAATCCAGAAATGACCTCCTGCTCTGGAGTGTATTTTTTGTTTTGGTTGGAGGGGGGGGCGCATACTGTACTTGTTTGCTAACTCACTGTTTGATAGTTTACTAGCTAGTGAGCTTGATGAGCATAGACTGAAAAAAATGAGCAGTAGGAGGTAACAGTACACTCAGATTACTTGTCACGAGATCATAAGAAGAATGATGACCATGTTCATGTACAACTTACAAACCCCACTAGAGCTGGGAATTTGGAGGAGTGTTGTAGTAGGTCATTGACTAACACTGATGTTTGCAAACTTTGATGTTCAAATATTAGATGTCATAATATATAGAATGTCTATTCTCCACAGTGTACATGGCCACAACCTTTACAGCCATTCAAGTGACGTTCTTCAGTCTTTTATATTGCAGTTTTACAGTAAATCATAATGTTAGTATGTTAATTCAAGCCTGTAAAATTGATATTGGAGCTTTTTTTGCTATATTTTAGCCTCTTAGCCAGATGAGCAGTCTAGTTCTATTTAAGAACACAAGTCAGAACAAAACCTCTCAGTTTAAACAAAAACAGGCTCGCTCTTCATCAGTACACTCTGTGGTCCATGCGAGCATCATATTGCAGTCTCCTGCAACATCAGTATTGCAAAGTGTAAGCACGTTAAGGGTTAGGAAACAGTGTATTGTATTGCTCTACTTAGCAACTGAAGAAACAGTACTTTCTACTGCGCTGGACGATGGATCGTTTTGTGGGGAAAATCCGCTGTTTTCGGCATCATCAAGAGTGGGAGATAACTGGCGGTCTTAATGAAGACCTGTCAAGCTATCTGATGGTGGCCTCTTAGCTCCAGATTGAAACAATATGGGGCGCTACTGTTATGCTTGGAGTTCAGCACAGCCGTGCTTATACTCCACATATTTCTTCACCCTCTAGTGTTGTTCTCTGACCCGTAATAAATATGCACTCACTCATATATACACTCGCACAAACACAGAGGAAGCACTTCATGTCCTCAGGCTACGTGTTGCTATGGGACAGTGACCCGCTGTAATTATCAACATGAACACAAACACAGTTTGAGTAGTTTGTTTTGGATACATGTGAGAGACCGATTCGAGAAGTTTTGAATTAGATCGTGTCTGTTTTTCTGACTTGATTGCTGGTCGGAGTTTGTTTGGAGGGAAAGCGATCTTGTCGTTTTATCTTATAGTTGCTGATGACCGCAAATTACCCACAGAGATACGTATACTGTACATGCATGCACCCCATATGTTCCCACTGTTGATTTCATGCTTATAGGAACATGCCATATCTGACTCTAATCATTATGTCCACATTCACACAGGAATCGTTCGCACAAATTCACTCACATATATTATATGGCCAAAAGTATGTGGACAACAGACGATCACACCTATATGAGCTTGTTGGAAATTCCATTCCAGAACTGTGGGCACAAGGCCTGTCCTTATGGACCTTGTCTTATGCACAGGGGCACGTTCAAGCTGAAACCGGTAAGAATGTAGATCTTTCAGTGACTGAGCCCAAACCCTGAAACACAGTTCCAGATGAGTATCCCTCCTCCACCAAACTTCACTATTGGCACTATTTTTTCGGTAGGTAACGTCCTCTTGGCATCTGCTCAACCCAGATTTGTCCATCAGACTGCTAGATAATGAAGTGTGAGTCATCACTCGAGAGTACACGTTTCCATTGCTCCAGAGTCCAGTAGCAGGAGGCTTTCCACCACTCCAGCTGATGCTTGACATTGGGTGTAATGATCTTAGGCTTGTGAGCAGCTTCTTGGCCGTGGAAACCTATTTCATGAAGCTGTTGATGCACAGTTCTTGTGCTCATCTTGCTGCTAGAGGCAGTTTAGAACAGTTTACTGAGTGCAACAAAGGATACGACATTTTTACAAGCTACAGTCTCCAGCTCTAGACAGAGTAGCTTTGTAGCTAAGCTGTTGTTGCTCCTAGATGCTTCCATTTCACAATAATAGCACTCTCATTTGACTGTGGCAAATCTAGCAGGGCAGAAATTTACCAGACCGAGGTTGTTAGTTTGACCCATTCCACTGCCACAGTTTGTTTGTGGCGATTGCATGGGTATGTGGTTGGTCTAATACACTTGTTAGCAAGAAATGTGGCTGGAACACCTGAAACCAATTTTTCAGGCCATACACACGCTATAGGACTGAATTCATTATGATATCCAATTAAATATCCAATTAAATATAAATAATATAATATAAAGTCTGTTATTGACTTTATCTACACGAAAGCTGTGTTTTTTGGTATTTGTCAATTTCTGCCAAAATATTGGTATTAAACCTTTTTTTTAAGCACAGTACTCTACAAAGAACTCCTATTGAGAAACTGAGCTGAAGGTAAATTACACACTTTGCAGTGTATAGCATTAACTAGCATGTTGACCAAGTGAACGTGGAATTTCCTGTGTGTACTGGTACATCATTATGCGAGAATGAAGAATATTTGACCATGCCATGTAGAGTACGTCATGATGTGCCCTCGTCTAAAGACAGTTGTCACCCTGTAATTTTTGTCATGACATTACTGTCTCTAGGCCAGCTAACATGGAAAGCACTTTTGAAGTCTGTCAGATGGACCCAAAACTTTTCCCTTTTAATCAGTGTTTCAGTCTGTGTTTGCCATGCCAGACATGTGTACCTTACATTGTTTGTTTATGCACGGTCTCTGTTTTTTCCCCTGCTTGATTGCCTGAATGAAGGGTAAACTCCAGAAAGGTTCAGTCAAATCACATACTTCCACTTTCTATAGTGTATTTATTTTCAAATGCTTGGTACCTCCACCAACTCACCAAGGTCCCTGGCTTCCCTCAGTATAGGTTTGGAAAGCCTTTGAACTACTTGTTCAATCTGTCAATCTTGTTCAAACTACTTGTTAAATATGTCATTTACTAAAATGATTTGATCTTATTGGCCTGGTAGTTGAAGAGCACCTGTACTGTATTACTGGTTTATGTTGGGTTACATTATTGGCCAGCATGCTGTAACACCAGCAGCAGTTAAAACATGATTCTGATTTTGTTAATTGTTTCTGTTATCACATTTCAAACCTGCTATGTATTAATTTATTCAAAAAAGAACTGAATGTGTGTCTCTCGCGTATGGCGTCTGGCCGCCTTGATTGCTAAGGCCTTTTGGATACCAGGCCTTCTGGACGTGTGACGCATGACAAACCATTCATCTTGGCGCTGACCACGGTGCCTCCACACAGGGATTTCTTGGTCGTCTCCACCAAGACAAAAGTGGGACTCGTCACTAAAGATGACCCGCTGCTATTCTGAGTCACTCTATGACTGTCTGGCATGACACCATTGCAGTCTTTGGGGATGCTGACGTGGTGTTGAGGGCAGTCATTGTAACGGTCTGTGTGCATGTAGTCCTGCGTTGTGCAGCGGTCTGCTAATGGTGTTGGCACTAACAGGATGACTTGTGGTGGCCATCACTGCTCGATGAATGTCCGTAATCATGACTGTTGGGTCAGTCAGGTACAGCGAAAAGACCCGTCCTTGCTTACGTCACATGCACGGCAGAGCATGAAACTTAAGTCCTTCGCATGTCTTACAATGTCAAACCTACCCACCAACTATTCTTTTGATGATGAGTATTTTTCAAGGCTTATATACCACTTGACTGTGGTCATATGTATTTTTCCATGCCTTTTTTTAAAAGAACATGGAGCATAACAAATATTTTTGGTCCAAGGGCTACATTGGCCATCTCATAAGTTATTAATCATGATGATAAAGGAGCCAAGATAAGATTGGTTCACTCATCAGCTGACAATGGTTGTTTTTAATGAGTTTTGCAGAGTCACTGACAAATATCTCTCTCTCGCTCTAGGAGATGTCCCTGGTGGCCCCTGAGTCACCGTCAGAACAGGCCAGGAGAGTCTTCCAGACGTTTGACCCAGAAGGTAAAGCTTTACAAAGACCAAAATATCCCTAAAGATCAATTACAAAATGAATAATTTTTAAATACCTAATAAATGAGAGCATTATGGCTAGCAAGTAGGGATGTCTAGAGTAGTGTTTAACACATGCTCAGGTGTACAAAGCTTGCAAAGTGGCTTTAAAATTTGGTCATTGAATCTAAAAGATTTTCTCGCCCCTAAAACATTAGCAGAAATACTAGCACATTCAAAGCTAAGAGAAAGGAGGCACTACTGTGCATGTATTAGTGCAGCATAAAATGCCTTGTAAGATTATTTCACAATAGAAGTCTAGAACTAAAGCTGTTAGTTCAGATTGTATTATGCTGTGCACACATCAAAAATGAATGAGTAACAGAATATTTAAAATAACTGGTGTTCATTAGCTTAATCAACATCAGAAGTCAATATTAAACCCTCTGTAAAGTGGTAATTTTGTAAAAAAGTAGGTTAAAAAGCAAGAAGTATCTTTGCAGAATGTCGCAGTATGCACTTATTAAATTACACTGATTTAACTCTAGCATTAACAAGTACCACATACTTACCTAAATCATGAAGCTATGCTTTTTTATGGAAGAAATATTTAGCAGATTAGATGCTGCTTAGACAGTATTAAAAAATTCAGATCAGATTGGTGGCAAACAAAAACAATTTTGTATATTAAACTAATCCAGCTAAACTATTCAGCCGACAGTGGTCCTGTGGTCACAACTGACCACTGGCAAAAGACTGGAGGACAGCTGTCCCACTGAAAAAGCTGTGCACTCTGTGTGTTTTTCAGCTCACAGGTTTGAATAAAGTAGATGCGTAATACGTGCCATAATTGATTGATTGTGTTACGTGATGGAAACTGTATTATCTGGATGCTGAAGTTTTAAAAATAAATTAAGGTTTCAAATTAAAGTAAAGGTTTCAAACTTGTTTTAAAAACTTTGTGCAGCAACCCTGGCAGATACATTTGTTTTTGCACTTGAGCTTTGAGTTTTTGCACCAAAGTGTGTTTTGTTTCTAATCATAGTGGCATACAGCTCAGCAGAAATTGCTAAAAACAACAAAAACAAATGTTTGAATAACGGAAAGCCTGAACATGAATGTATTGTCAGTGATGTAGCAGGTACTTAGTGTGAAAACACTCAGTGAGAGATACATGTCCAGTGGTAGATGTATGGAGGGGAAAAAAACTCTGTAACAGAATGAGGGCAGCTCTACACAGGAAGGAGCGCCTCATGGGTTTATTTGCTCTGCTGCTTATCATAGAGAGCGAGAGGAGACCCTACACTCAGAGTGTTTATTTGTGCGTTACTATGTTAGAGAGGGAAGATGAGGGGGAAGCATTAAGATGGAAAAGAAATCAGACTTGCACTTTTATGATTATTATAAAAGTTACAGACGAAAATCAGTGTGAGATTTCAAATTAAAGTCTTATTATTGTGTGGATTTGTGAGTTAAGACCAGTGTGTTAAATAATTGGGGGGGCGTATTTGAGGGTCCCATGTCGACTGGCTGCTCATTCGCCAAAGCAGTGTAGATGCTTTAATGGCAGCAAACTCTTTGGTTAACGTGCTCTTCCACACATTAACTTAGATCATACACGTCTTCTCTTTTATCTTTAGTTTGGCAGTTGAGTAACAATATACTCTTTTCATTAAGCTCTTAGGAAAATTTCAGCGTTTGCTAGGCTGAAAGACAAAAGGTCACCAATTGTAGGTCAAGCAGGCTAAACAATGAGATCATAATATCCTAGTAGATTTATTTGCAGGGACCCACAATATCTAGATTTTAGGTGGGTTTATTATTATTGTAATTCACAGCTTGATTGATACCTTCATCTCTTCCAGAGGATCAGCTGTACAACCAATAGAGCTGTACTCACACACATTTGGACACTACCATTTAAAAAGTTTTAAACCACATTTTCAGTAATGTAAAAACTGTAGAACATTTTTTGTTATGAAAACTTTTTTCAAAAAAATGACGTTTTTTAAATGTGATTCAAATGTGAGAGAGGGGTTATAGTACAGTTACCATGCTTTCATTTTGAAAATTAGATATCAGATTTTTAGATAGACAGCTTATCGAATAAATAGATCATTTCAGTGTACTTATTTATAATCGAATAATATTTTGGCACTTAAGATATTTAAGACCTTCAGCTATCTACCTTATAGAGGGTAGACTGAAACGCGGTGTTGGAAAAAAATAACAAGTGGTACCAAACTTGATTGGCTATACTACCGTATGAGTTGACTACAGTTGATTAGACTGACTACAACAGTGGTTCATATGCACACAATCCCCAAAAAGACCTACACACAGTGCATTCAGGTCGTTTAGGGTATTTGGGATCAGGTATAGTATTGAGATTTCCTCTATACGTCACATACATCACAGGAGCTAACATAAGGTTTGCAGTGTCAGAAAAGTATAATGGCTTTGTGTGCCTAGTTCTACAGTATTCTTTGTGATTGCTGAGATTTTGCTAGGCTGTTTTCCCAGGTAGCTGCTAAGTTACTAATATGTATATACAAGTGGGATAGTATGTCTGTGAATCTGTATGCAAGATCTATGAAGGTCAGCATGAGATGCACATTGCAGCTTCACATAGCATTTTTACACTTGTATAAATTGAATGAATTATACATTGTATCATGCATAACGCATCACTTGGCATCAGTGTACTACCTCTTCAAATGAGCTAAATGTTAGAAAGCTGGAAAATGCCAGGCTAGTAACGTTAACAGAGATAAATTACAGATAGCATTTGTTTGTTTACCTTAAAGACTGACTGCCTGTGTTTCAATGTGGCACCGCTGTGCATGTTTAAAGCAATGTTTCTAATGTTTGGATGCTGCATTATGTGACATGCATGGCACGTGTACGGTGGCCTTTAGATTAATTCCCTTTATTTGAACAAAAGCTGTTTGAAAACCACATATACTGTACAGTTAGTCCCAATAGCAATTAGTACTCGCGCATTGGCTCAAGCTTTGTGCTTCTAGCTTGAAAGTTGCAATCTGTGAAGATGGTACAAAAGGAAAATATAATAATAAAAGAAAGAACAGCAAGTTGGCTTTGTCAAGCTAGCGTAACTAGCTCTCCTGCAGATTATTAGAGGGAGAACTGACCGAACAGTTAATTTCAGTGACAGACCTTGAAAAAAAACTCAGTATAGTCTCTTTGTGATTGAGTCTCTTGTGGTGTGTTTTGTGTCCTTGTCTGTGTCTGTGTCTGTGTGTGTGTGTGTGTGTGTGTGTCTGTGTGTCTGTGTGTGTCTGTGTGTGTGCCCCCGGGAGTATCTGCTTTTGTGATTTTAGTAAGCCGAAGTAATATTTTCTCTGCTTTTCCTCACTTTATTGCTCACTTTATGAAAGTCTCCATCCTGAAGCCCCCTGAGTAGAGGGTATCTAGAGGAGCTAAAAAAGGAAAAATATATCAAGAGAGGGAAGAAAAAGCTTAAGCATACCCATAAAAGCATCTGGCTTCTTAAACCAGGACCGTCCTGTTGCTCTTCCTTATCGGGTGAATGTGCATGTGTGCATATTAAGAGAAAGTCAGGACTCCCCTAGCTTGCAAGCCAGAAACAGACTGTTTTTAGGGTTTAGTGAATTCTCAAAGACTGACTCTTCAACATAATTTCTAATGTGGTAAACAACATTTTTGTGTTTTTGTTTTATCAGAAAAATATGGCTCTGTGTCTCACACTCTTACTGATGAACATAAAACACAGGAGAGAAAACATAGCACATACAGTTCTATACAAAACTCAGAGGCCATTCTTTATTTACTTATTATTTGTTTAACATTAAGGTAAAAAAAAGGCAGACAAACATTGGACATCTGGGATATTTTTCTTATTTAAAACTGAAAATAAACAACAGAAAAAAATTTGAATTTGAAAAATTCAAGATATTCAAAAAAAAGTTATGAGTAAAGAAATATTCCAGATTTCACACTATTTCTACGTCTCTATTTAAATTTACCAAATTTGGCACATTGAATATTTTAAGGTCAGATTTTTCTCAGGTTCAGACCACACAACCATGTGGAGTTCATTGCCAGCTTGAGTAAAGCAAATAAAACGTAACGCTGAATTTCATTATAAAACTTGAAAGACTGTTTTTTTTTTGTTTTTGTTTTTTTTTATGTCAACAATAAAAACTCATCATCAAAAGAATAGTTGCACCCAGAAGGAAGTGTCAGATTGCTGTTGGGAAGGAAGATAAAGGTTACCAGAAACAATAAATGATGTTAAATTTAGACTGACATGGACAATGTTTATTGAGCTACACATACAGAAGTAGTGTTTCTCCATATGGAGTCGGGCCGCCATGTTTGCTAACGCAATACGCCGGACGCATGGAGCTGTAGAGCTTCTAAACATGTCCTGTGATAATCCATTCCATGCATCTTGAATATTCTCACACAGTTCCTGCAGATGTGGTAGTGCTGGAGGTGGAGTGACACCAGGCCTTCTGGACATGTGAAGTGTCACAACAAACAGTTCATCTTGGCGCTGACCACGGTGCCTCCACACATGGATTCGTTCCTCGTCTCCATCAAGAAAAAACTTGCTCCATAACAGTCTGGCAGGACCCAATTGCAGTCTTTGGTGACATTGACATGGTGTTAAGGGCAGTCATCGTAACAGTCTGTGTGCATGTAGTCCTGCATCATGCAGCTATCTGCCAATGGTGCTGGCACTAACAGGATGACTCCTGGAGGACATCATTGCTCACTAAAGGTCCGTAGTCATGGCTGTTGGGTCACTCTGTGCACGGTGGACTACTCGTCGATTCTCTCTCTCCGGCTTTGTGTAGGTCTCCCAGATCCTTCATGTCACTGGTGTGTGCCGCCTTCTATCCACTGCCATCAACAGCATGCTATGGTAGTATCCGCACAACTGGTACACGCGCAATATGTCGATAAGACCATCCCACTTCCTGGAGCACCACGATGCGACTCCTCTCCAACTTCTCCAACTTCTCCAACTGCTCGAATTACTTTTGCACTCTTCTCTGAGGTATACTTTGCTTGCAAAAGATGTTACCAACACAACAGCACGAGTCAGAATGGGAAGCACATGCAACGGGACGACCTTATATAGTCAGTCAGATAGAAACTTTAATCATTTGCATGTCTACCCACCAAGTTTCATTCCTGTTGGTTGATTCCTTCAGGGTGCAACTTTTTTTTCTGTCATGACTATAGCATGTGATGGAAAAGCTGTTGTATTGAATTAAAGGCAATGTATGCAAAGTCAATCCAGTTGGATTCAGTGAATTTCTCCTCACAGTCTGTAGCTTTCCTTTGTATGTGTGCACTGGAAGAAGCTCCAGTGTTGGTTCACAGCCCTGCCTCTGTAAATGGCACATAAACAAAGTGATTCAGACTTAATAGCACAACATTCTTCTAACAAATCAGCATTCGTGCTAGTGCACAGGAGTGGGGGGGAAGGAGTAGCTATATTCTGAGTTCCTCAAGCAGGGCCATGAAAAACAACCATCTTTTCTAATCACAAAGTTTACAAGAAAGATAACAATGCTGTTTTTGGATTACTGAAGTTAAGGCTAGGTTTAGGTGTAAGTGATGAAGAAATAATACAGAAGTCAATAGAGATCCTCACAAGTATAGAGATACTAATGTCTGTGTGTATGTGTATGTGTGTGTGTATGTGTGTGTGTGTATGTGTGTGTGTGTATGTGTGTGTGTATGTGTGTGTGTGCGTGTGTGTGGTAAAGCACAAGTGTTTCTTGCCAACATATTTTAGACAGATGAAAATAATCTCTGACACCAAGCATGTAAACAGTGCAGCAGGCTTGCACTAGTGCCATTGTTCCGTGGGCATGCAGTACTCAGCTGAAGCCATGCATGCTCACATACCTAAAAACTAAAGACTGTCAGACATGGGGAAGAGTGTGTTTATTTTGCTACTGGTTCCTAAACAATACTTCATTTTCTGATAGCTTTTGTTTTATTAATTGAAAGGGACTTAAACCCAGAGATTAGTGTAAGATCAATAAGATGTATAAGATTAATATAAGATGCTGGAAGTGAATGCTGCAGACTGATCAAGAAGCTTTGGGGTTAATATTATGCTTACAGAATACAAAATGGACTGCCAATCAGTAGCATGCCTGTTGGCTCACAGATATTAATTCTACTGCTACTATCAACTACATGGGCACTGAAATTTGGTATTTACACTCATTACACTCGATTGATCACATTTGTCTAATTTGGACAACAGTGCATTTTGTTACAGCTGTAAACTTCACCAGAATGTACCTCCTAGTTTCAGTTTATTCATTAACACTTTTTAAATTATTACAGAATTCACATGAGCTGATCATGAAGCTCATATAGCAGGGGAAACATGACACTGAAGTGAATTTTTCGGGACTCTTGCTCTCATACCGCGATGTTACATCTTATTTTGAGGAGAGCTCTTTTCCACTTTGCTGTTGCTTTTCTCACCCATTGACATTTAAAAGCGCACGATCAGATGGCCTTCAGGGTTCAAGGGTTAAACTAGGAAAATGCTCGAGTAGCATAAAAATACTTTATCGTAACATTGTGTTCTTATTGCATTATTATTATTATTATTATTATTGTTATTGTGCTTTGATACTGCAAAAATATAAACATGTACAAGCTCATGCACATTCATTCCATCTTTCTGTTCGCCACGCTCTCTTTTCCTCTCTCATAGTTGTTTTGAAATTGGAATTTGGCTGCGGTTTTAAGAGTTTGGCGGGCTATAAATACCAATGACGAACACACACAGCTCATATTTTACCATACAAAGACAGCAGTGAGACAAAGTGATGGAGAGCAGGTGAGAGAGGCTTGATGAGGGGTCTTAGATGCTAGGGATAAAGCAGTAATTCAGGGGAAAAAAAATCTAATTTACACTCTTTTCGCCTTGTCCTAATGCTGTTCATCAGCCAAGACGCAAGTTTGGTCTCTGAAATTGGCTTCTTAATTTTACACTGGAGCTACAAGGTTGTATGCAGAAAATTAGCGTTGTGCAAACCATATCCCTTAATCACATTTGACTCAAACCATGTTGAGTGATGTGCATCACCATGCTTATGTGTTTTTGTTTTTTGAGTATACTGTTGATCGTCAGCAGTTGAAAGAACTGACAGACTGAGTTTCATTAAATGAAATCTTTGTACGGAAATATAAAATATGTAATTCTGTAGTAATAGTTCTAAAGAATATTTTATCTATCCATATATACATATGGATGTGTAGGAGAGGGCAAATGGAACCAAATTTTTTTTCCAATTCCAGTATAGTCAAGTATAAACTCTGAAAGTGAATTCCACTAATTTATGCAACGTTTCTGCATAATTCAGCTGTGAAGTTGTTCAGACTGTGAAATGCGAAATGCTCTGTTCTAGAGAAACCTGTAAAGTCTTAAATGCAGAGGTTAATGCCACTAAAAGTACTCTTACATAAAGTTAAAATAGTTATGAATACACTCCTGATTATTAAGACATTGATGATGCAGATTTTGTCTTATCTTTGAATCATGGTGTGTGCCGGGTATTGTGAGGCAAAATAGTCCCAGCAATTTTAATTTATGGTGATTTCCTGCTGTTTAACTGTAATCAACATTATAATAGATAAAATGGTAATTATTTTGGTTATAACTTGTTTATGATGTTGTAGACATCAGGACCCCTGGTTCCAAGTAGTAGAACTAACTATATGTTTTTTTTATCTTCTCTTTGTAGATAACGGGTTCATTCCAGATACACTGCTTGAGGATGTTATGAAAGCTTTGGATCTCGTCTCCGAGCCCGAGTAGTAAGTTTGTGAGCACGTGTGTGTATTGTTTTCACTGATAACACAAGTAGGATGTTATATGTGTGTGTTAGTGCATAGTCAGGATGTAGCTAGAGTGTGTGTGGAACACCTGCACTCCCTCTTTCTCCGGGTCACCCACTGACTTTGGTTCACATTTCACTTGGTCAGGCTACTAGACCGTGTTGTCCAGAGCAAGGAGAAGAGAAATGGAGTGAAAACACCCACTCTTTCATCTCAGCCCTATTAAAGTGATACAGAAGGTTCAACAGGTCATGAGTCTGATCTTTAGAGCACCTCTGAAACAGAAACTCCAGAACTTACTAAGGGCCCTTTGAAACTCTCACCTGTTAAACCGCCCCATTCTGACTTGAGCTTTTAATGGGCAAGGATTGGGGTGGGTGTGTCTGTTTGGGTACATGGATATCCTAACTAAAGTTGCAACAAACAGTTATTTCCATTATTTTTTTAATCGGTACATTATGATTTTCTGAGTCACTTTATGACAGTCTGGCCCAACACCACTGCTGTCTTTGGCTGCACTGAAGTGGTGTTAAGGGCAGTCGTCGTAACAGTCTATATGCATATAGTCCTGTGTCATGCGGCTGCTGGTACTAATGACTAATGGATGTTCGTGCTCCCTGAATGTGGCTGTGGGGCTCTCTGTGCATGCCGGACACTTTGTCGGGTACTCTCTCCGTGGTTCTTTCCCCCCCTTCTCTGAGGTATACATCTCTTGCAAAGGATGCTGTCAACACAACAGCACAAGTCAAAATGGAAAGCACGCTCAACAGGACGACCTTATATAGGCAGTCAGGTACAGCAATAAGGCCTGTCCTTGCTTATGTCCAAGCGTTTGATTTCATTCCTCTTGGTCAATTCCTTCTGGGTAGAACTGCCCCCCCACCCCTCGATGATCAGTGTATATATTTTCATGTTGTTTATGTGGCTTTGGCAGCCTTTGTCAGATGCCCTGATGCAGCATTCATGTATTTGAAGGTTACTCTTATTACTTATTACTATATGACTACTGAAAATAAACCCCACCATATCCAAATATGAATTATTTTAAGATTTTGTTACTGACATCAGGACAGTTTTTAAAACAGATTATATGAGAGGAAAAAGAGTATTTGGTGAATAGCTGTACGGCAGCATCATTCAAGTGTCTAAAAATTCCTCCGTTGTCCTATTCCAAATATGCACATCACAATCAACGTTCTGGCATGCTTCCTTAGCATGAAGGAAAAAAAAAAAAGTGATGAAGTAACCTGAGAGAGCGTGAGAATGGCTGTGTCTGCCCTGATTACTAAGGTTATCTTCTGTCTGAGTGCATGTTGTTCAGGGAAAGTTGTTGGCTCTTGCTCTCTTTAAAAGGAAAAGTCTGTCCATTTCTAAATCAGCCAGCTTGTTTTAAAGTAATAATAGTGAGATTCCAGGCATTACTCATGGTTATATTTAGCTTCAGAGCTGGCTATTCCTGAACATCATAACTCCTCATTACAGCTTAGTATGTCTACGTCTAAGGAGAATTTAACTTCAACACAAACACTATGCAGCTTTTGTATCCACACAGCAGACTCACTTTGCCTGGGTTTAATTAAGAAAGATATGCAGCTATGTCTCTCTCTCTCACTCAACCACACCTCCTCCTGCCTATGGACAACTAGTTATAACCTCAGGCGCTACATAGCAGAAGTAAGCAGCGCTAAATGAATTGGTTTCTATGTGGTTGGTAATAGTGTTCACATGATACTAAAAATTGTAACTTTGTTATAGTACTTTGAAATATATTGAAATTCGATACCATTTTCGATATCAAAAGCAAGCAAATTCTAAGCATAAACATATCCGAATAAACAAGATTTCACTTGTAAATCACTGTTCTTGTTCTTCAAAAACGCAGAAACACCTTGTTAAATGTTTCAGTGATTTGAAAACAGGAGCATCACCAAACTTGGAAGTTTGATGTGTTGGCACCCTCAGTTAAAACTGTTCTGAAGCACTCTTTGCAAACTGGCTTGCTCATGCCCTTGGCTTATCCATCCTTATTTAAGCCAAAGTATGTGCTCATGAGCACTCCTGCAGCTTTCTCTGTCAACTAAAGGCTGTCTTACACTGTAGCATCACGTCGTGTAGGGGAGTGCTACCAGTGATCTACGGTGGCTTTCTTTGCTCCCAGAATGGCTTTGGTTTAATGTAGTAATGATAATGTGCTGCGTGGGGCACTGTGGGAAGCTGAGGAACTGAACATTGCTTGCAGTCAAGGTGCACGTTGTGTAGGTACGTTACATTTACACCATTTGTCAGTGTAGGTACCTCCTTAAAAAATCTGTGGTTTTAAATTTTTGGACATTGCATTGCGCAACACGGTGTGTGATTGCTTTGAGACTGGCTGTAAATATGCTGCTGCTGCTATTTTAGCATAACAAACCACATTGCTAGCAAGACCTGGTTTGTAGAGGCCTATGTGGGTCAGAAGGATGCATAAACAGCAAAGCACATTTGTCAGTAGTACCCCTGCTGTAGGAAAGGAGTATTGTACCATTTCAGAATGTTCAGCATCGATATGTTTTGGTGTTTTTCACCACACTAGTCAGTAAAACTGTCTTTGCCAACCACATAGAAACAGCCAGGCATAACATTTGAGGTCAGGATTGCGTGGAGTGTGTTTTCTTTTTTATTTTGTATTTTTTTGGGTCATGCATGGGCATACTCTGAAGTCTCCTCCATGTGTACAGTTTCTATTAATGAATTGGTGTAACTTTAAATATGATGCATATTGGTTGTCAGGACGGCTAATTGATAAGATTCATTGCCAAGCATTTACTTTACTTTATCAACAGCCAAAAATTCTGTCTCTTTCATATAACCAAATACTCACGGTGTCTTACTTTTTTATTAAAACAGCGTGAATCTGATGAAGAGCAAACTGGATCCTGAAGGTCTAGGAATCATTCTCTTGGGTCCATTCCTGCTCGAGTTCTTCCCCGATCAGGTAACACACCATGCCTATACTGTAACATGTTGCATGTAGTTCAACATAGAGGTCATGTACATGTATAAGCCAGTTAGGGTTTGTGACCAACACTGCTTTAGAGGAGATAAAAATTCATATAATTGATGATAATGCCTGACTATTTAATATTGTCTAAAATTAACCCATAGTCCCATAGTTTCAGTTAAAGTGCTTTATTGGCATATTAGATTTTATAAAATCACTCTGTGTATGCTTTAGAGGAAACTTTGGCCCAATCCCATTTCTTATTTTTACCCTTACACCTTGTTTTTGAGTGTAACCCTCCCCCTTGAGTTACAAGGTGTAGTGGTTGAAATGTCATCAGTTGTTGTCAGCGGCTTTTATGTAAACAGACGAAAAGCATGGGCGATTCATTCACAACTTCAGTTTGACACATCAATCTAACGAGTCACCGAATAAAAAAGAGCACAAACAAAAAACTACATTACTTAATTAACAGGCTGCTAGCGGTGCTCTGTAGGCGACCCTTTCAGTCTGCAGTGATAGCAGAGGAGTTTAAAGTTCAGCTCCTCACTGCTTAAATACGTTTAGGGCCTCGTATGTCTTCAAAGAGGGGAGTGACAATTATTTATTATCCCCACCAAGAATTCTTCGCTGATATGAAGCTTTTTAATCGGCTTCATGATCGAATTTCCTCGTTCCACCTTAAATGGTGCAGCAACCTCAGGTCCTAGAATGTAACTGCTGCACCATTTAAGGTGGAACGGGAAATTTTGCTAGGTAGCGACCGAGACATGAGCGTATTACTAGTTTTTTGTACGCGTGTTATGAAGAAAATGACCATAAAGCGCTATTACAAAGGTTATCTTACAATACAGTGGCTTAACAGAGAAAATACTTATATTTAATGGTCTCTTTGGTAGCTTGTGCAACCATCTTGCCGATGATTCGCAGGGCATTCTGGGAATTTTCCTCTGAGTGGGATTGTGCCTCTGAAAAATCTCTGTTTGAAGGGCCATGTAGCCCTAACACTTCGCCCTACTCCTCCATCTCAACAACAGTCGCTACAACAACCCTACCCCTATACATGAACGTGCAAAACAGAGGGGTAGGGCTAAGTGTTAGGAGCAAGTTGTGAAATGGGATTGGGTCTTAAGCTGCAGCTCTACTAGCCAAAAAACACTTTAATAACTCCAAACGTGAGCTTCTCAAATGCGTTAACCAATGGGTGTGATTCCTGCTGTCACTCTGCTCCAGAGACTGCTACTGTTGCGACAGATAGGGCACAGGGTTCAAACCTATAACTCATACTTTACTTACAGCTGTTCTGGAACAAAACACACTCTTTTCCACTGCAGCGCTACTCCATCCAAGATAACTGATGTAGTTAGCATAGCTAGCTAGTGCACATCGAATAAATCAGCTAGATTGTAATGAGGTAACTGTCAAGGTACCTTGCACCCATTCATGCTTACAACTATTTGATCCAAAGTAATTCATTATAGTATCGGACTCTGTATCGGCAAGTACTAAAAAAGCGTGTACTCGTATTCTGTTTATGTGTATTGCGCTGCTACATAGTTCAATAGAATCTTGATGCACCAGGAACAATTAACACCGGCACTTGGTGTGGCAACAGAAAGGAATAAGTGATGTTTCCATCAGCTATGGCTTTGTGCAAGGTCACAGGAGTCACCGTATGTCGCAGAGTAGAAGGATTTGAATCTTGATTAGCTCTCAGTAGATTTAATTTTGTCAGATGCACAAAGCCTCATTCCTCATGTTTAGAGGAACCAACGAATTAGAAAGTGGCTCATGTAATAAGGTCTGAATTCACTGTCCCACTTTGCCGTCACCCACCCAGTCCCTGGTAAAATCACTGCAGCAAACAGTCAACTGTCATGTGACTGTTCTTTCTGCCATGACAATGCTTATTTGAAAAATCAATTTCCATCATAATTTTTCACATTTTTCTTTATCGATAAGCCCATTTTTTTCAGCTTCTCAAATCATAAAATCTATTGGGTAATATTTACCTCATGGGCATGAAATGGAGCATATGGTCATGTCCTCTGAAGTGTCTGTGTCTGAAGTGTCTGTTCACTAAAATACAATGCAACACTATATTGTGCCATTAAAAAACACTAATTACATTGTGGGGTATCAACCAGTATTATCAGTCAACTGATATATCGATCAGGAAACTTGTTTTTGATTGGATCTGCCGTCTTATTAGCGTCTCGTTGTTACTTTCTTTCTCCCTCTTTCTGTCTCTCTCTTATTGCTGGCCTGGCTTTCTACGGGGCCAAGCTTTTGAAAATAATTGAGGCGATAACAGTAATGGCAACATAAAACCGAATAAACACAAAGGTAATAAAAGTGTAATACGACTCCCTCACCTCTGTGCCGTCTCTGCTTCTATTCTTTTAGCCCTGCGCCTGTCTGCTCTAATGAGTTGGGGAAAAGAGAGGGAGATTGAGGGTTAGAGCTGGCATGGTGTTGCAGCTTCTCTGACTGTGTGTTAAATAGATTAGGGCTTTAGGGATCCATGCTGAAAAACCTCCGTTTACCATCAAGTCAAACATGCTAACCCCACTGCAGGCTTACACACACACACACACACACACACACACACACACACACACACACACACCACTGCTGTTGTAGGTCTTCCAGTGTGTGGTACAGAGCTAGACAGTGGTATTTGGCTGCTGTCAGGAGTATGTGTTTGGGTCTTGGTGAAGATTTGAGCTGGGCTGCAGGACTTTTTTGGTGCGCTGGAGAATTCCCTGCCTTTCGGCAGCCACAGCTAGCGGGTTTCGTGATTGTTTGACTTGGCTGTCTCGCCCCAATGAGTTGTCAGCGCAGAATATCTATCATGTCCAGGACGTTTTTACAGACAAAGGCTTCACGTTCCTGCGTCTCTTTTCATGTTACATGAGCAGTGGGGTTTTATGTGTGTTCGGATTAGTCTGAGCCAAGCTGAGATGTTTGAGTGTTTTCTTAAGTAAAAAAAAAAAAAAAACACACAAACGTTCTCTACATCAAGATTTTGGAGTGACGTAAAGTCTGAATGATGCTGTATTGCACTAGTTCTCGTTCCTAATAGTAGAGCTTCTCTTCACTGCATGTCTGTCCTGAAATACACATGATTCAACAGCTGAAAGTTTTGTAAATGAGTTAGTGTTGGACTGGATCGTGTCTATTTAAGAAAGCAAGACACCAAAGTGTTCAGAGGGGGAATGGGACTGAGAATGGTAGCGAGTCAGCTGCATTCATTTTGAACTGTTAGAATTGATTAACTGCAAGCAAGCACAGTTAAAGCTTTTATCTGAATAGCTAATGGTTGGTTTTGCTCAGTGGGTCTGGGATGTCTTGGTTATGTTTCAGTAAAGAGAATGAAGAAAGAAAACCTGGAGGTACCTTGCCAGTTTGATGTCTGGGGAACAGACATTGGGGCTGTCTTCAGGAAATCCATACAGCAATAAGTTTTTGTAGTTTACAGCATGGGGTAAACCTGTGCTCCAGTGGTTAGGATTTGTTTTCATGTATTATTATTTGTATAAATAAGTGTCCTGACGTCCATTTATATTACTGTATGCGGTGACAGGCAGCATAGTTCAGTATTACTATAACCAGCAAAATCACAGTATATCTATCTACATTGTAAAATAGTGAATTTGTTCTTTTTTTTTTTCTTCTAACTCTGTGTTTAACAAAATCCCAAAGACTCCAGACAGGATCTCGACCATCCCTTCCTAACGTTCTGTGTTAATGTTGATGATAAACTCTTCAGATATAATATTACAGTGGTGGCGGTGAAAAATGAGGAGAC
Organism: Semaprochilodus insignis; assembly: GCA_034552555.1. Taxonomy (NCBI): domain Eukaryota; kingdom Metazoa; phylum Chordata; class Actinopteri; order Characiformes; family Prochilodontidae; genus Semaprochilodus; species Semaprochilodus insignis. Next base: position 17,092,270 of record CM067497.1, read on the forward strand.
AAGAGTTTTACATGTACATGTGTAGCACAGGTATATGGGTGCTACAGATTTTGGTTGTCTCTAAGTGTTTTTTAATACCAGTTATTTTTTTCAGTTTTTAATGCTTTACAATAAACACCAGAACAGAATCTAATGACAAAACAAGAGAGTTTTACAGTGAGTTTAATTTAATGTAACAAACAAACAAACTGGTTAAAGTGTTTGGGGGACAATGAAAGTGAAACTCAGGAGGTGATGCTCTCAGCTTCCAGTTTATCACACTTTAGTTTAGTTTTGTTTTGACCTTTTTTACATTGCTAACGAGAGCTTTCTGGATAACTAACATCAGAGTAGTGTGTTATCAGACAGACTTCTCTCGTAGATTAGTCATGGAAAATAAGAACCATACAAGTTTCCCCTTTTTTATCAAGCAGCAAAGTTGTACTGTGTTTGACTCAATTTAGTTTGACTTAATTTGACTTAATAGTTTGACTTAATTTGACTTTAGTTTTTAGTTTGACTTAATTCTTACTTGACCAAGCTTGACTGTTGCACATGGGCACGTTGCGGTGATGATGCCGAAACGATATATCGTGCAGCCCTACTTTTCCATATCTAAAATACCTATACCCAAAGGGAACCAAAGATGATCATATCGAGTAGCAGTGACATCTGAGCTTTTCCTGTGTTAAATAGCTTCCTAAAGAATCGTAATCAAGTCAAATCGATTTGAGGTTAGAGATTTACATCCCTACTGCATGCAGTTATCTCTTCAAAGTAGCGAGACCCCTGCACACGCAGACAAACTCACTCATCTTCTCTTGCCTTCGCAGGACTCAGGGATTCCAGACTCATTTCCTGTGTATCACTATAATGGCCTGAAGCAGTCCAACCACAACGAAAAGGTAACACACACCCTCACCCATGCGATGCCCATACACGCTCATTCAGACAGCCCTTTTTTCCGTGCACAAAGCAGGCAGGCGCTAGCCAGTAGGCCTTATCCTGTCTGATCCCCTGCATGTCGAGTGGTCTGAATGTGATTACTGACTTCACGTCTGTGCGTCCGCCTCAAACCCATTTCATCAGCCCCCTCTCTTCCCTGCTACTCTCTGTAGACTTGTATCCTCATGGTCAGTCATCTGTCTCTAGTTAGTGGCACATTAAAAGGAAGCCCACTGCTTTGAAGCCACTCACTGAGACACGTTAATTATCAAATGATAATAAGTAGTCCCAGAAACCTGTAACGGATGCATTTGTCTAAAGAGAAGTTAAAATAAGTTATGAGGAAACTGCCACCTCAGTTAAAGAGGGCTGGGGGTGTCCTGATCCAGTGCAGTATTTTAATGGATCGGGTACTGAAGATCAGGTATGGATCTTAAAGGCTTTGAAACTTTGTCATGTTGACATGTCAACAGGTAGTTTACAGAAGTAAAGGCAGGAAATAAGGCGTGTTGTTAAACGTGCTGTTTTGCATTACGTGCTGTTGGAGACGCTATATTTCAGTAATACACGTCATGTGTGTGATAACGTCAGGGGCTTCTCAGCAGGCTAAGCAGTGACTCTTCATAATAAATAACAAGCTAACATAAAAGGAAGTTTGAAGATAGGCAAACTGAGGTTTGATCCTTCCTTAAGCTGCGTGCTAGCTATCACATAACTCCCCTTCCTTTGAGTTGTAGGCTATAGCTAACAGCAGTGAATTTAAAGGATTTCAGACCACATTTGTTAGCACACATAAGCACATGTAAGACTAATGCTACCACATATTTAGGTGGTTTATGTTACTAGATCAAATCTGAAATGTGTGAAGAGTTTTGAAAAAATAAAGCCTAGTTCTTAACATGCTTGTAGTCGTTAGTACAAGAACTAGAATGAGGGGTAAAAATAAATAAATAAATAAATAAATAGATGGACACGTCCCTAACAGAGACAACAGATTTAAGAAGTACCTTTGATCAAGCTTAATTTCTGAAACCATATAGTTTCGGTCCACCAGTTTCAGCCATCACAAGCTACTTTGTAGAAATGTAGTTAAATTAGTGGCCTAGCAGCTTGTAACTCACCAGCTCCCCAACACCGGTAGTTATTCATTTATTTCAGCCTTTAATTAGGAGTGGGTGCACTAAAAGGTTTAAAAATCAATCTAGAAGGTACTCTAAAATCATTCTGTCCTGTCATTCGTAGCCTTAATTAAAATCCATATGTCAGACACTGTATGTGTAGGTGTTATTTCGTGCTTTGCTTTTTTGTGTCGTTAGCAGTGTGCGCGAGTAGGCTGGGATTTTCATCTTGTGTGTCTTTTTTTTTCTGTCACCGGTAGCTAAGTGTTTTGCCCAAACCCAGCGCGGACAGCCATTTCCCATTTTCCACTTTCCACTCACGTCCCCATAAAGAGCCTAATGGCATTAACACATGCCAACCAACTCCTGCACACACACTGCCTTCCTCGTTTATCCATTTATCTGCATGAGAGAGAGCATGAGCAAGCGACCTTTGCCTTCCAGAGGATGTAAGAGAGATTGACAGAGTCTCAGCGCTAATGGGAAAGGACAGCATTCAATCAGGGTGTGTATGTGTGAGGAAATGTGGACGCACACAGGGTCCTTCTTTTCCCTGGCAAGTGCATTAGAAGCAGTAGTGAAGTAGTCAGCCTTTGTTGTGGAGGCTTCCGCTGTGCCAGGGTTTTACTGTGAGGTCTGAACTTTTTTAATGGTTTCCTAGGAGGCCGTGCTCAAACGAACATCCAAAGAGCAGGTTACTGTTCTGCACAAGCCATTTAAACCAGCCGAAGGTACCGTAGCCTGGTTCTAATTCCCATCTTGGCTATACTTCTCATAAGAATTGGATTCAGGATGAGTTTGTCCTGAGGCGCATGCTGTTTTACGTTGTGCCGTTGCTATCTGACATTTGTAGAGGGGGATTAATCTGTCGTGTGATTTTTTTTTTTTCATGTATTTATTTAATTTTTATCATACTTAGATATATGCTTTCAGACTAATATTGATATTTGAGTAATAAGGATATCAGTGGGGACATAAATCTAAAATAAATAATTAAAAAAAAGAAAAAAATGGCTGTTGGCTAACATTAATGTAGAAATTTGTCTTGCTTTTTAAGCTGACAGCACTGGTATTGCACAAAATTCAGCATCCTGCAGAGGTCAAGTATGGGTTTGAAACATTAATGAGGCTATGTATGTTATGTAGGTATCTCCATTCAAAGAGATAGGAGATTGGTCTTACATTACTGGAAATAACTGCCCGGCAACGTTGTAAATACAGCTGTCAAGTGAACAGGGTTTCCTATAATGGCACAGCAGCATGGTTTCTGGCGAGTTGCTTCAACAAAAAAGAAGTCTTTGAGAAATCTGTGCCTCTGTTAGCATGCATGACTAATATTTACTCAGAGTCTGACAATGTAAGTGTGAATGTATGGCACGAACAGGCTTTGAATACTCACATATACCTAGACATGGATGATCCCGAGATTTGTAATGTTATGTCAAGTAAGGAGATGACGGACTGGATTGCCGTGGCCAGTTATTTCTGTGTTTTAAACTAATTTTGTGTAGATTTACAGCCTTCGTAACGTATAGGAATCATCTAAATCGATTTGCAAACCTGTTCGGCTAAGTCTCTCAACTCTAGAACAAGAAAATGGTACACACTTAGCATCTTTTGAATGTCACTGAACAGCCAAACAAATCGAGAAGTATTTGGCTATTCCTCTTTCACTGAACCTTGTTTGGCATTTTAGAGTCCTCAACTGACTTATCTCCTTCAGGCTTTCAAAGAAAAGAGGCAACATAGCAAAATCATAGGGAGAGCTTGATTATTGTTCTTTTGTTGTTATGTTGTTAAGTCCCGGAGCTGAGCTTAATTAAGGTGTTTCTCAGTGAACCGAAACCCCTTACAGTTAGCTATTAGAAATTGGTAAACACTGGACTAAAAAGCTTATTTTAAGAAATGCATTATTTTTATTCTTCATGTTAAATGTTAAAAGCCTATTTATTTTTTCAAGTAGTTCACTTGTCTTTTCTATTTGTGATGTGTCTGGATTTGATCAAGCCACAAGCCAAGATCCTGAGGTGCTCAGGGACATGCATGACCATATAACATTTGAAGTGTGAAATGTGTTTCCCGATGTGTTATTGACAACAGGGCCTAAGAACATTTAAATACATTATATGTAAAGTTGTGCTGTAAGTGAAACACATCTTCGGATTATCTCTAAATGTTTCTATGAATACCTTAAATGTTCAGCCACTTTCCTAATGTTTTATACTGCGTCCAGCTCGCTTTTGAGTCTGTTGTATGACTAAATGAACAGTAAATAAAATAAAGCAGAACTGTGCTTAGACTTGCGCTTGCTATTTTATTTCTTTTGCAAAAATATCTACAACTTCAACAGTACAGAAAAATATATATATAAATTAAAAAAGTAAATAAATAAAATTAGTCAAGCAGTTGAGGATAGAATACACATTTAGGCTTGATGGTTATTATTCTCTGGTACCATAGTTTAATACCATATTAATTCTTAAATATACTTTAGCATGCTGTGGCTTTCATTACCTTTACACCTATAATTATCTGTAATTGGTTATTTGGCCACTGCATGTATAATAGACCCTACCTGACACATTTCACATGCTTGTTTCGTTGTCTATTTCCAGACCAGTCAGAATGTCTTACTTTTAGAATAGAGCCAAAGACGCAGCTTGGCCAAATGTGACTCTGTCCAGCAGCTATCTACGCAATACACGAAAGCCCTGCTGTGCATAAAATCTAGCCCGTGGAGATAGTTGTATTATTTTAAAGACGCCTGTGTGCACTGTTGACATGTTTTAACAGAAAACAGTGCTGGCAACAAGGAGCATACCCTTGATTCATGAAGCCAGCTCACAGCCGTGATGGACGGCCACCTTCGGACAGGAAACAGGCTCAGACAGCCAGAGGAAATGCCTTTTTACTGTTCTTTCCCATTGGAGTCCTGACACTTGTGGTAATGTCTCTGAAGCTTATGAAGCAGGGTGTTTTAAAAGGAGACAACACTGACTGCAGTGTTCAGACATCCGTCAAAATTAGCCATTTCATTGCCAAAGACATATAAGCAATATTATATTTGCTTTTTTTTTTTTCCGTAAAGTAATGCATGCCAGGACTACTAACCTTGATGTTATACCATAATTACCAGTTTTTTATCTACACCTGGGTACTTTAGTGAGGTTCAATATTTGAATAATAAAACCCAGTTTTTGACTATTGCTGTACTATATTCAACTCAGAACCAGATCACAAATCCATAGTAGGTGTCGATATTTACTGTAAATTTTACTAATAAAGGAAAATAGGAAATTTCGAAGTTGTAAGGCGTACAAAAATGCAATTGCTCTCGACCCTTGGGCCACACTTCGGGGTCCCCAACTCCTTAAGATAAACAGATAGCAACTAATTGTCTGTTACGTCAGCTAGTGTTCTAGTACAGTGACGGTCACCCATATCCATCAAAGTGGTGTACAGCCAAATCTAATCAAGTTCACAAACAGTTTATATTTTTTGTCTATTGCTTATGTGTCTGGTAATAGTGTGTGTATAGTTTAGCTTTACATTTTAAATAGCATAAAAATGTCTGCTTTGTGGACATATCATTAAGTATTGTTATAGAACTGTTCTTACATGGCAGTCAGGTCTGACTTGTTTAGGTCAGGTTGGTGGTCACTTCCTCAGCACTCAGCTCTTTATCCTTCAGTTTCATAATAGTGACTAGATGCCTTAACAGATTGTTTGTAGAGTTTTTTGCTCTGTGCTGCTGTTATTAACGTAAATTTCACACAATCAGCTGACAGCAGAAGTCACGTGCAAAAAAATGTTTGTCAGATATCCTGATGATGATGATTATTATTAAAATAGCTCCAGTCTCTATTTCTGAACAGAAATCTACCTAACGTTTCCCTTATGCTTTTGGTTGAGTGTAGTTAGACACTGTGTTCTTAGTTGGTTTGGGCCTTTTTGGGGGGGTCATAGCAAGTATCAGTTGCTCAGATGGCTAACAGAACAATACCATAGCCTGATCTAGCCTGTGTGCTGCGTGTTTGCATTTCAGTTGATGCATTTTATGTCTCTGTGTGTTTGGCAGTTGCCGTTTGGCTAAATAATTAAGTTACTCGTCTCCAGCGTGGGGAAGCACAGTTCAGTCCCCGCACAAGGAAAGCACTTGTTAGGCAGTTTGTGCCATCTTTCTGATGCTGTGTGCTTGAGGTAATTTGATCTGTTCTGTCATGTGTTCATCGAGGATGCTCATACCGCGATGACGATTAAAATGCGATTTATTGTGCACCTAGTAAAGGTGCAGTGCTCAAGTTGGGTGGCAAGGGCACAGCGCTGCTGTGCAGTAGAGAGAGAATTTGTGCTGTAACGTAACACAGACCACTGGACCTTTCTTTCATTTTTGTAAGTAGCACAACCACAGAGTTTTGGACTTGTTGTACTTTCATGAATGGTAAAGTAAAGCCATGGTCAAGGAGTTAGGTTAGTAGTTTAACTAACTGGTTGAAATACCGCTGACGTGTGTTTGAGTCACCTGTCAGCATGTACTCAGTGTGCTTCATGTTTCACCTGCTTATTTGTCATCACCAAAGCCCTCCACTCTCTGGATTATAAATTGAAGCTGGACTGAATGCATGCTTTACAACAGTCACTAAACACTTAAGATGATATTAAGCTTATCAAAGGAGAGGTTACCTGGTCACTGTGAAGAAAATTAAGTGTGGGATCAGCTGTCTAGTGGTTTGGACCAAGACAGTTATCCTGTCAACATCGGAGCTACTGGGGTTCAGTCTAGCTAATTGTCTGTGATGAGTGCCACTGTAAATCTGACTGCACTTACATGACCACTAGGGGGAGGGGTGTGGAATTAAAACCAAACTCAAGCTGCTTTGGAGGATTGTTTCAGTAAACAAGACAAGAAAAAGACTTAAGACAGCTGTTCTGATCGCCTTACACCAAGTGATCGAGATACTGGAAGTGTACCCAGACTAAAAGCTCTTATGATTTTGTTCTGACGTTGGAAATTGTCTGTGGCAGTGAAATCACTTGGAAAGTCATTTGGTGTAAGGCCGTCATGAAACAGGTCTTATTTAGTGAGTAACTGTCATGTGATGACAAGGAGTTAAACTGTAAGTTGTTCTATTATTTCGTTACAGGAATAATTACTGTAATGTGTTACCTCATACTGTGTTACGCCCACAGTGGTAAAAAGTTTCTGTGATGGATTCAAAGAATAGACACCTGTGTGGCACAAAATGCACACTCTGGTGTTTCGGAGGAAGTGGCCAGCCAGTGTAGGTACAAGGTAGTAGTAAGCAGTAAGTATTTTGCTCTCAATACTGTTTTCGTCAAACCATCTAAAAACTCTAATCTAACAGATTAAATTGGTTCAGCCTCATCTTGAAGGAAGCGGGTGCTGATTCTTACATTGCTGAATCTGTATAGCAGGTGTCTGCAGCTTCTGTCCAAGAGATATCCCCTTGTTTTTGTAGTTATTCATGGACAGTTAATCCAAACGTGGGAAAGCAGATGAAGACACTTGCGGTCAATGGCAAAACACTCTGTTCATAGAAGGCAGGGGTTGAAGAGAGGTTAGCTGGAGAAAGGAATACGCAACTGAGTCCCACAGGCGTGTGATCAGCTGCCCGATGATTTGGACCGATATAGTTATCCTGTCAACATCTGAGCTTTTGAGGTTCAGTCTGGCCAATTTTCTGTCATGAGTACCATGGTAAAGCTGGCTGCACATATACTGACCAGAGGAGGGAGTGGTGTGTAGAGATCAAACTGTATAAACATTTGATATGTTTATAAAATGTTAATATGGTGATTATAGTGACCAAATTGATCATGGTTATCTGTATTTTCACGATGTTGTCAAAATGTGCTGAAAATGTTCAAAAAGCACTGATACATAAACTAAGATCATTTCACCAAGTGTTATATTAAAAATCACAACCAAAGCCGGTCGAGTGGTCAAACATGTGCATATCATTAGTATAACATGGTGTATTAAAGGTGTTATTGTATGTTTCATTGTAATTCAGTACAAACGCAACTCAACATTACTACCTACCCCAAATGAGCTGATTTCGGATGTCAATAATATGCTAATTATTCTATGGCATCAGAGCACACAAGTTCTTTTTAATTTAGTTATTCTGTTAAGGAGCAGTTATGTAGCCTTTTGTCACAGGGCCAGTTATTTTATTAGAGAGAACTGCGTGCTTAGATAAACGGTGAGAGCTTAGCTGTAGAGGTAGTAGCCTATCCAGCTAGCAGCAATAATGAATGCTAGCCATGTTTTTGCCGCTTTCGAGTTTTTAAAAGCCAAGGTATGGACCTTTTTCCACTTTCGGGGCATTTTTTTAATAGGAGATTGGCCAGCTTCTTGTTCAAATTTTCCTGTTCTACCTTAAATGGTGAAACAATAACGCCACATGCGCCAGAATGCAGCTGTTACACCATTTTAAGTGGAAAAGGGAAATCTGAAAAAGAAGCCGATTCCAGCTTCATAGTTTTAATGCTGGTAACATTAGTATTTCTTGCAAAGGTGATTTAAGCTAGCAAGACATCAAATTCGGAATTATATATAGGGAACTACCTATAAATAAGTTGCATAGTAGGACATTTTGCATGGAGAATGTTGCAAACTTTGGTTGATGCTGGTTCCCAGTTGAGTAGAGTTTGGATGAGTCCTTAATGAGGCTTTGGACTGGGTGTGTATATACTTGCTTTCAGGACACAAATGACCTAGCAGAACTACAACGTCAGGCACAGCACAGTGGGTAAAACCTTTTCTTGTTATTGAGGTTGGGGTTAGGCTTAGTATCATAGAAGTGTCAAACTTCATCAATTTACTCACAGTCTCTATTGGTGGTTGCTTACCAAGAACTTGAGCCATCTTTGAGTTTACTGATTCTGTTCTTGGCTAACTGTCCTTAAATGATCTAACCGGGAGCAGCACTTTCAACATGATTGACAAGAGGTTAGAATACGTTGCCGGTGCAGCAATACTACTTCATCCTCTCATGTAGGACTGATTCGATACAATACTACGGTGTCTTCATTTATTTAATTTTCAGTTAAGATAGACATTAACAGCAAGCTATTCATTATGTATCTGAGGGCATAAGACATAAGAGTCTAATTGCATAAGGAGAGGGACAGTCAAAAGAAAATAAGTGTAAAAACAGGAGGACCCCTTAATGACCCCCAGTGTGCTCTAATTCGGCAACTCTCCCATTCTACTATGATTTGTGGTGCTTACGCAGCCTCAAATAGTGGCTGTGCATTGTGTGTGTTTTAGGCAGCTAAGGAAAGTGCTTTCTGTACACTGAACTTTGTAACTCAGCAGACCATTTACACAAAATGCTACATAACACGCTAAAGGAAAAGGAAAAACTGAAATACATAATAGGACCCCCTTAAAAAAAAAAAAAAAAAAGAAAAACATGCTAGTCCTGATAGAACACAATAAAACGTCATCGTCAGATGAACAGTTTCATCTCTGAGAGCAAAATCAAGCTCGTATGCTTCAAGTCTGAAAAATCCACAGGTGTTTCTGTCCATCCTTCCACCATAAAAAATGATGAATAGCCGCAATAGCAAAACAAAAGGACAAAAAAAGGTGAAAACTAACAGAGCAGTCAATGTGCTACCTGGATCAAAAACACAGAAGATGCGACAGACTTCCAACACTGAACTCAGGGGAAGATTGGCCAGACAGAATACTAAAAAATGTAATATTATATTTAGTTTGTTGATTTTGAGTTTGTTCTGTAATATATTGTGGAATATGTTATCTCCATTCTTCCTAATGTTGATCAAATGAATAACCCAATGCTTATTCCAACTGGAATTTGAAAAAATAAAAAAAATGCTGTTCTCATTTTTGCACCACACTGTGTACATATGATGACATGTGGGGCATATATATGACCCCGTGTCCTGATGCTGCATAAAACATGTCCGTGTGTGTGTTACGGCATTTTAACATTCAGACAGCGATGAGTGGGGTTCTGGATTTAAAAGACTGCATGGGTCACTGCACCTCTCATCACACTCATTGTGAACACCCACAACCATTCTGGTGGGCCTTGACCGTGACATTCTGAGGCAACCTGCACACACACACATTCCTCATGGCGCGACGTGTAGAACAGGTTACCCCCCACATATGGTCCTCATGATGTTGCTTGTAAGGTATTTTATGAATGCACATGCACTCATACACATAAATATTCTCACATGTTCTCAATCTACTCAATGTATATCACACACACACACACACACACACACACACACACACATTCATAATGGTTTTCACTTATAAAGGACTCTTTAATCTCACACACACACACACACGGCTGCTCTCTCACACATGGTCACCATGGCACAGTATGTAGGCCAGGCTCCACACTGGCAATAAGAGGCCCTGCATATGGAAGCCATCACCAGCTTCAGGTCTGATGATGTCATTGCAGGAGGCCAGGTCACTAATGAGAGACAAACAGAGAGACTGAAGCTCAGACACTGTCCTTCCACTATGTCCTTCATCTTCTCCTGCTCTAAAAGCACAGAGCAGCATCTGTCGGTTGATGTTGTGGTCTGTTTAATGTTTAAAGCTCGCAATCATTTTAGTTATATGAACCTTTTTTGTTATTTTTAGGGATGCACAGATACAAGATTCCTGGCCCAGTGCAGCTGACTGATATTATCCATATACATAATCACTTCCAACAGAAAGGCTGATTCTTTTGTTTTGCCAGTGCCAAAACGTGAAAAAATAATTTATTAAATGTATAAATTATGTATAAAATGTATCTACCTGGTTTAACATTACGGAGAAATACATCATTTATTTAATAAATAATTTAATATATAATATGTAATTTATTTCTTGTCCCGTAAACTGAACACAGTAAACTCTGCTAAAAGATTTTAGCACACTAGCCCAGAATCACCTCAACGGTCAACTCTTCTGGAGTATTAAAAAAAAAAAAAAAATCATAAAATCCATCAAAATGCAAATATCTCTTTAAAATATCGATCATGTCTAATCATCTGTGAAATGCCAAAACAAGTTGTCTGCTGATATGATTCCAATATCATGTGCATCACTAGTTATTTTAATATCTATTGTAATAACATGTTCACACACATTACTCAAACTCTTTGATTGTTTTGTTTCCTGTAATTGTTTATTATATTTCTTATTAATATTAGTGCCACATGGTCCTGTTTTAGGTCTTTTATTATTAACTTTTTGTGTAAAATGTTGGCCATTTGGATGATTATAAGATGCATCTGTATGCTGATGTCACTGTTCTCTGTTTTATTGCTTCCTCTGTAAAATTAGCTGTAATCAATCTAAAAGAGCTTTCAAGACCATCCAATGTTCACTACAGGACCTTTTAATTAGTTCTTGATGATCAAGTTATGATGGTCTATTGTGAAAATGTGCATATCAATACCCTATATGGGGCAAAATGGCGGGTTAATTAAATTTAATTTGGCAAACATGCTCATGAGATAATCAAAAAAATCAAGACCCAAGCTTATACAAACACATCATGTTTTTCATTTAATAACAGACGTGGGATTGTTTCGTCTGTTTTAAAAAAGTTTGGACTAGGATACACAGTTGGAGCAGTAAGATTGATTACTGAAGATGTGTATACTACATACCACTGTGCTCTTTATTCGAATGTTTGGTGGGCTTGTCCAAAAGAAGATATTGGCCTTAGGCTATTTTTATGTTCAGAATATTTCTTGGGGCAATCAAGAAATGGCAATCAATTTATTATTATTATTATTATGCTAATTTTATGAAGCCTGCAAAGTAAAACAGAACTGGCATTTTAGTTGCAGTTTTGCACATGTATCTACCACCAAATTGTTTTTCTAGTACATTTGTGTTCTGTATATGTTACATACTCTTGAGTTTTTAAAATGGTAGTGTATAAGTAGGTATAGGTTAAAATATACATCAAATCCATATCTCTCTCTCTCTCTCTCTCTCTCTCTCTCTCTCTCATAGGTGAGTTATGTTGAGGGCACTGCTATAGTTCTTGGCTTCGAGGATCCCATGGCGCGTACAGACGACACACCGGTCAAGCGCTGCCTGCAGACCAAATGGCCGTACATTGAGCTGCTGTGGACCACAGAAAGATCCCCCTCCCTTAACTAGCCCCTCACCTGCTCACCTCTGGCTTCGAGGCCCCACTTTGCTTCAGGAATGTTACACCCACCCAGTACTCCCACCTGCACTCTCTCTGCACTACAACTTTAGGCCAGCGCAGTGCCTGAACTAAAACCACAAGAGAGACAATAATACTCAACTTACACCGGCTGACCTGTTTGAGCCTTTTCCATCTTCTGTTCTTTCTTTCTTTTTTTTTTTTGACAACAGGGTTTTTGTTTAACGTTTAAAACCCTGACTTGGAACAAAAACTGTCGTTTTTGGAAATTGTTTTGTTTTCGTTAGCAGAACCAAATTTGACTCTTTTTTGCAGGTGTTAATATTTTTTTAGCTGATTTTCTACAAATGATTTCCATTATTGTTTGTTTACTTGTTTGAAAAGATTAAAAAGGAAAGGTAAAAAAAGGAGAACTGACGAGGAAGGCCTACTGAGCTGACCAAATGAGTAATTTATGGAGCTCGGAGTAGTTTTTGTTTATTTTGTTGTAGAAATATACACTGAAAAAAGCGATGCACTGAATTCACTTGTTTCGAATGAGCTGAAACAACATGACATCAACTCAGTTTAGTCTTTCAGATTCCTATTGGCGACGTTTGTGTTTTAAACAGTATTGATATGGGAATCCAGTACATTTCCAGCATCTCTTTTTTTAGGGTACGTTCAGTGATAATTGTGACTGGGGTATATTCTGGTCAAAGCCTTGGGCTGGGGCTGTGGCCCCCCATGTGTGACTGACCAGTCGGGAGGCAGCCGCACTCTACAGCGTTTACGTAGCTCAGTGAAAACTGGACTTCAGTTTAGACAGGTTTATAAAGGAATGCACTACAACCTAATACAGGGCACAGGAAGACAGGAGGGAGGAGTAGGATGAAGAAAGTGAAGGAGTGGCAGTATTGGTATTTGAGCTTGGACGTGACCAAACTCCCTGTGGTGGTGTTATTTTTTTTGTGTGTGTATTTTTTTATTTTATTTTTTTCAGTTTTGTTTTTTTGCGACAGCAGTAACCTATTGACACCTATTTATTGTTCTCTGCCTGAGGCAAAAGAATGAACAAACACTTGCACACACTATTTATTCTGACCCTGATGGCTCACCAAAATAAACACCTTTTTTTTCTTCATGCCTGAATGTATTTGTCTTCATTTTTGATCTAGTGGGGCTTCTGCATGGACGGAATGCTATTAGCACTGTTTTACCGGTGCATGGGTGGCTGTCTTCACTCGGTCTTGACTCGATCTCATGGGTAAGTTGAATTCGAACACTGTTGTCGAGACCTACCAAGTACGACAGCTTCATCTGAGGTAACTGGAAGCTGAATTATTATTCAATATTAACAAAATGAGAATAAAAAGAGTCAAACTGTCCTTTTCCTGTGTACAGAACTTTCTTACTGATACAGGTACAGATGCTTTACTATGACAGAAGCAGCTGGAGCTGGAAGCCAAACTTACTCACTCACTCACTCGTCTTGTAAACCGCTGCTGGAGCCTAGCCCAGTTTCAGTCTACATTCAAAAAAGCTCTTACAAAGACGACTTCTTTATTCCGTCACCAGTTGCGCGCGTACTGATTTCGATCTTGACAAGAAACGCAGAGCCTTGGACTGTTTTGGACAGAAAACATTCCCATCTAACAGCAAAGCCTTCTGTACAGACAGCACCGAATCCTGGTTAATCAGAAGGAGCACAGCAACAAGTTTTCAGCGAGCACGACAAGGCTAAAGCTGGCTTCTTGTTCAAGCCCCAGAATGTAACTGCTGCACCATTAAGGTGTGGCTGGCGAATCGTAAGCTGACTTCGTACTGCACACCAAGATGGCACAGTTAGTTGATTTGAACATTTGAACAGGATCTTACAACAGAATTCCCCCGCTGTGAACAGAGAGAGAAGCTGCTCAGGAGCAGGAGTGCTGTGTGAGGGCCGTTATGCAACGAATGTGATTTATTTGGGTGACCGTGTGTTTAACTGATGATATCATGCACATCAAACGTGATTTTTCGAAGTGGCGATTCACATTAACAGCTCTGCGTGTTCTTTCTGATTGTGAGTTTGCTTTTATTTTTGTGCTTTATTTTAATCCTGTTGCGCCTGCTTTCCATTCTCATTCTTGCTGAAGTGTTGGTAGCCTCCTTTGTAAGTGAAGTATGCCTCACAGTTGGAGAGGGGTCGCATCATAGGGCTCATAGGGATAGAAGATGGCACGCACCAGCGACATGAAGGATATGGGAGTCCTACAAAAACCACAGAGAGAGAGAATTGACGAATTGTCCAACACGTAGTTACCCCACGAGTAACAGCCACGATTGCGGACATTCAGCGAGCAGTGATGCCCTCCATGAGTCGTCCTGTTAGTGTCAACACCAATGGAAGGCCACTGCACAACGCAGGACTATATCCTACGCAATCCCACATCAGATTCCAGAGTTGTTTCAGTCTTATTCCAGCACGGATCAGCGAAGCATCTCAATCTCTTTGTTTTCAAAGACTCATGATGTCACAGGATGTGACCGTTTTGGCCTTTCCGATCCTGTGGGTCATTAGATCAGGCCGCTCGAGGCCTGCCTCATTCTGTACCGTTCACAGCAGCTGGTAATTAAAAACGTTCCCCCGTTGAGATCCATGTGACATATGGAACAGATCGAGAATTGACGAATTGTCCAACACGTGCATAGTTACCCCACGAGTAACAGCCACGATTGCGGACATTCAGCGAGCAGCGATGCCCTCCATGAGTCATCCTGTTAGTGTCAACACCAATGGAAGGCCACTGCACAACGCAGGACTATATGCACGCCGACTGTAACGACAACTGCCCTTAACACCACGTCAGCATCGCCAAAGACTGCAATGGTGTCGTGCCAGACTGTCATTGAGTGGCTCATAACGGCAGCGGGTCATCTTCAGTGACAAGTCCTGCTTTTGTCGATGACTAACAAATCCGTGTGTGGAGGCACCGTGGTCAGCGCCAAGATGAACGGTTTGTGTCACTCCACCTCCACCCCTACCGCACAATCTGCAGGAACTGTGTGAGAATATTCAAGCTGCATGGGATGGATTATCAGAGGACACCATTAGGAACCTCTACAACTCCATGCTGAGACATCTGGCATGTTGCATTAACAAACATGGCGGCCAGACACCATACTGAGAGACACTACTTCTGTATGTGTAGCTCAATAAATATTTAATTGAATTTTTAATGTTGAGTGTAATTGTAATATTTGATTAGCTATGATATTACATGGTAATGTTATGTTAATAAGAAGAAAAACCACAATCATATGTTGATAATTATTAAAGGCACAAAAGCCTGTTCTCTGGCTAAGCAGTGTCGTGTCATTCCTTGAGCCCCCCTTGCCTAATCAACCTTGCCATCAGGCCCGATTTGTAACTAATTTACTAATATGGTGTTCGATTCATTTATTTCAAACCACACAAAAACACCACACTATTGCACTACAATGCAACACTTCTTCTCTTTTACAGTTACTCAGTTTGCCAACTCTCTTCAGTCACTTCTGAAATAAGTGACCATTTAAACGGAGGCATAAAGCTGTGTTCTGTGTGTACTGTGTTCTTCCTGACTGTGTACACCAGCCTCTTACAGCCTCTCTTGTTAAATCATAGGTTTATTTATTTGCGCTGTTACACTTTACTGTATATACTGTACATCTTAACTCCTGGACACTCTGGACACTTTACTGTATATACTGTACATCTTAACTCCTGGACACTCTGGACACTCTACTGTATATCCTGTATATCTGCACTCCTGGACACTCTGGACACTTTACTGTATATCCTGTATATCTGCACTCCTGGACACTCTGGACACTTTACTGTATATACTGTACATCTTAACTCCTGGACACTCCACGTTACTTAAATACCAATATATGCACATGTTTATTATGTTAATAACTGCTGATAACTGCACCCCTTGCACATTCATGCACATTTATTTATTACTATTGCACTGTCTTTCTTCAGGTCTACAGTTATATTTGTATTTCTTGTATATATTTCTCGCCTCCTTGCGAAGTGAGATATTTATATATTTATCCATAGTGAACTGTTCTATGTATAGTTTATAGTTAATAGCTAATAATACTGCTGAGTCGGTACCTACCCATTTAGGTTTTTCATACTGCACAACCCTGTTTTTTATTTTGTACGTGTTTTACTGTTTTACTGTGCTGTTTTTGTGAAACTGCTACTGGCTGCTAAATTTCCTTCGGGATCAATAAAGTATCTATCTATCTATCTATCTATCTATCTATCTATCAAATCCTTAACACTCTCCTAATGGGAAGACTGGTTTGACAGCTACTCAGTGCTGGGGTCAGGCTGAAGAGAGAACAGCTGGAGACGAAGTTCTCTGCAGAGCTGTAGAGAGGCCTAGAGCCCTCACCGGCGTATTAATTGTGTATTACAATGTGCAGAAATGTGTTCAAATGTGGCCAAACCTTTACAGGCAACAGCATTTTCTGTCACTGGAACAAAAGTAGCCAATCCTACACAATCCCACATCAGATTCCAGAGTTGTTTCAGTCTTATTCCAGCACAGATCAGAGAAGCATCTTAATCTCTTTGTTTTGAAAGACTCATGATGTCACAGGATGTGACGGTTTTGGCCTTTCCGATCCTGTGGGTCATTAGATCAGGCCGCTCGAGGCCTGCCTCATTCTGTACCGTTCACAGCAGCTGGTAATTAAAAACGTTCCCCCGTTGAGATCCATGTGACATATGGAACAGATCGTGCATGCGCCCGGCGACTCGCCTGAAAGCTTCATGTAATTACAGCGAAGAAATAAAAAACGCCATTTCGGTGGAACCCGAGTTTTCATCAAGCTCTCGAATAAACGGCATTTGGGCACCACATCAAACGCCACGTTTTCCTCTTGATCAATGGCAGAGTAAATGAATTTTGTGAAGCACATTCCGAACGCTCAGCAAACTTTTATCAGCCCCGAGTGCTCTGATGAGACTGAAGCTACATGTTTGCTCCTTTTGGGCCTTCAGACACATCAGAGCGCATTCACTGGCTGGGCTGTGAGCTTATTGTTGCTTTTAAGGTCCTCCAGAATTGTACAATCAGAAATGGGGATAAGTCAGGACAGTATGGGAAAAAAAATAGCAGTGCTTTTTACATTTATTTTGACTTTTATTTCTGTGCAGAAAGTATGTACCTACAACAGCATCAAAAGAATAGTTGCAACCAGGAGGAAGTGTGGGATTGCAGTGCTATTGGGAAGGAAGATAAAGGTTACCAGGAACAATACATGATGATAAATTTAGACTGATATGGGCAATATTTCTTCAGCTACACATACAGAAGTAGTGTCTCTCAGTATGTCTAACGCAACACGCCAGACGTCTCGGCATGGAGTTGTAGAGGTTCCTAATGGTGTCCTGTGATAATCCATCCCATGCAGCTTGAATATTCTCACACCGTTCCTGCAGATTTTGTGTTAGGGGTGGAGGTGGAGTGACACCAGGCCTTCTGAACATGTGATCTTGGCGCTGACCATGGTGCCTCCACACACAAAGTCATTGGCCATCTCCACCAAGACAAAAGTGGGACTCGTCACTGAAGATGAGTCTCTGCTATTCTGAGTCACTCTATGACAGTCTGGCATGACACCGTTGCAGTCTTTGGCGATGCTGACGTAGTGTTAAGCGCAGTTGTAACGACTGTTGCATGCATGTAGTCCTGCAGTCTCCAGCCAATGTTGCTGGCCCTAATAGGATGACTCATGGAGGGCATCACTGCTAGCTGAAAAGCCGCTGTTGGGTCACTCTGCACATGTCTGACAGTTCGTCGATTCTCCCTCTCTGTGGTTCATGTAGCTCATGTCACTGGCCTTCTTCGGTAGTGTCGGCACAACCGGTATGGTGCACAATATGGCGATAAGACCATCCCACTTCCCTGAGCCATACGATGCGCTCCCTCTGAGGCAAAATGTGCTTGCTAAGGATGCTACCAACACAACAGCATGAGTCAGAATGGAAAGCATGTGCAACAGGACGACCTTATATAGTCAGTCAGGTACAGCGATAAGGCCCGTCCTTGCTTACGTCACAAGGTGCTGCTGAGCATGAAACCTGAATCATTCGCCTGTCTTGTGATGCCAAACCTACCCATCAAATTTCATTTCTGTCAGTTGATTCCTTCTCCATACAACTTTTTTTTTTCAAAATTATGAGTGTATATGTACAATATTCATGTTTTTTTCTGGTCAACCTCATTTTATTGTTAAAATACATTGATTCCTGCATTTCAGGCCTCCAACACATTGGATTGGGAATTGGGACTATGAAGAACTTTTTTTTTTTTTTTTTTTTGAACACGCCTTCTCACAGCACTTACAACAGTTTGTCCCATTCTTTCTGCAAACATGTCTTTAGGTGTGCGATGATGCAGGGTCATCATTGAGGCATTTTTCATTTCAAAATTCCTTGGGACAGATTTAAGACCGCAGGCAGACCAGTCTAGTACTCGTACCCTCTTCTTCCTCAGCCATGTCTTTGTAATGTGTGCAGCATGTGATTTTGTATGTGATTGTCTTGTTGAAAAACGCATCGTCCCTGGAAAGTCTTCTTGAAGGCAGCATATGTTGCTCTAAGATCTCAATGTGCTTTTCTGCATTAATGCAGAATCACAAAAAGTGCGCTGACACAACCCGATAGCATGACACACCCTGGCTTTTGTGATGGTCCATCCCAGATGGCTCCAAGCCCAGAGAAGTCGACGCCGCTTCTGGGCATGGTTAATATAAGGCTTCTGTTTTGCACAGTAAAGTTTTAAGTGGCTTTTATGAACGTAATTCTGTACTTTAGTGCTTTGGTTTGCCAAAGTAATCACTTGACCATGTCGTTACATCAGCTGTTGCTGAATGACGGTTTATGATGCAGTGCCGTGTGAAGGATTGGAGATGGGTGTTCAGCTTAGGCTTGCGCACAGAAATTCCCCATTCCTTGAGTGTATTGCAAATGCACAGTACTTCTGTACAAACTCACAGTGCATACTTACATTACCGTGGCAGGTGAATCTCTCAGTACTCAAGGGGGCACTAGAGAACAAATCACAGCAGGATCTACTCTTATTCCAACAGCTTCAACAGCTAAAAGTGGGCAGCAGAGGAGAGTGATTTGCTTTGACAGGATGAAAAGGTAAGAATTTATCATTTATGTTTATGTAAGTGAATCATTTTTGCGTGAGACTCAACTCTTTGTCTGCTTTGGCAGTTGTGAAAGCATGTCATTGTAGCACCCCCTTCTGTAATGCTCAGAATGCAGCTTGCGCTTGCATTGCATTATGAATTGCGTCGTGACACATTTTTGAACGCTACAAGTTTTCTTAAGGCTGTGTGTATCTCCAGCACTCTGAGACTGATCTGAGCTTTGGGGTGGATTTTGTTAACGCCTCTGTTAGACGGTGTTTTGCTCCAGCCGACCTCAGACAAAAGTAAACATTGTAATGACTTATTATTGCCATGGACTAATGTTTGGCAGATGGGTCCGTTCGCACTCAGGTTATAAGGCATGGGTGCCATTGTAACATCTGCCCTCGGAATTTTACCTGTCAGAAGCTCACTTTATCAGTCTCTACAATAACTATAAGTTCATCATTTGAAATATATATATATATATGGCCCGACCTGATGAAGGAGTGGGATCTATTTTTCTAATAGAGAACATTTTTCTGTATTTACCGTGTATGGTAATTGTTGTAACATGCCCATTAAGCTTACTGTTTTTCATGAGTGTAGATATCAGTTAACGTTCCAGCCTAACGAATGTTTATTCAAGATTTACGACTGTATAACAAAGCTTGAAATCTGTTTAGAACAATGTAATTACACATGAATAAGCACCCTCTAATGTAAAGTGTCTTCTATAATTGTTTTCAGAGAGAGTTTTACACAAGTCTGCCGAAATTCTGACCCGCTTCTGCTGGCCTCGGCCCTGGTCAGCCTAGTAGACTGGCTCTCTGCCTCACGGCCTGTGAGGGGAATTTAGAGAATGCTCTCCTGCTCCTCTCTCATCCTTCTCTCAGTATTAACCAGATTCCTTTCATACATGCAGCCAATCCAGAATGCTTTTACAATGGTGTGTGTGTGTTTGGACAGAGGAAAAAAAATTTGAATCCTTGGAGGGCAGCGACCCAAGACAGATTCCGAGAAGACGTTAGAACATCTCGGGTTCGCTTGGTCTTTCGGTACGCCGATCGCAGCGAAGAAAACATTCACAGATGGTCTAATACTCAGACCACTGTCCTTTTGAAAGCTTCAGCCTGCGCTCGTTTCTGCACCACCCACGCTCGCGGTCTTGAGTTGCCGTTTTGACATCTCCAAAAATACAACCTGAAAAACGAGGCGCCCTTTTACCACCGACAGTCCCTGACTGTCTCCACCTGCTGAAGAGCGGGGCTGCCGTGAATAAAAGACTCCCAAGCGTGAACTGGGGAATATGGCCAAAAGTCTAACCACAGTATATACATTTATACACTATATGTCCAAAAGTTTGTAGACACCTGCTTGTCCAATGTTTCTCCTGAAATCAGGGGAATTCCATACCCTTTTGATGTAGTAGCAGCCTCTACTCTTTGGGGAAAGCTTTTAACACGACATTGCTATTTGGTTGTATTCAACCTAAACAGCAATAGCAAGATCAGGTGCTGATACTAAATTTACAGTTACATTTACGGCATTTAGCAGACGCTCTTATCCAGAGCGACTTACAACCGTGCTTAGTGTTCCATTGGATAATATTCCAGCTAGTACAAGAAGTTTAGAGCCTAAAACTCACCATGAGCTCGGACACTGCCCGAACAGGGGGCCAGTGCTGATACCTAGATAGATCAATACACATATATAGAGCAAAAAGAGCACTACCTGGCAACCCCAGCCCAGTGCTCACACCTATAGAAAAGAAAAGGTCATTATAAGTGCATTATAAGTGCAACACAACACAAGTACATACACACAACTTACACCTCTACTAGTGCTTACTCACTTAAGTGCACTACAAAGAGATGGGTCTTCAGTCTGCGCGTGAAGACAGCGAGAGACTCTGCTGTTCGGACGCCCAGTGGGAGTTCATTCCACCATCTGGGAGCCAGGACAGAGAAGAGTCTGGTCGTTTGCCTTCTATGAGACTTCAGGGATGGCGGTTCGAGTCTAGCTGTACTTGAAGCGCGAAGGGCCCGAGGTACAGATCGACTCTTCACCATTGCCATAAGGTAGGGAGGGGCTGGTCCGTTCTTGGCTTTGTAGGCGAGCGTCAGAGTTTTAAATCTGATGCGGGCAGCAACAGGAAGCCAATAAAGGGAGCGCAGCAGTGGAGTCACGTGGGTGAACTTTGGAAGATTGAAGATGAGTCGAGCTGCTGCATTCTGGATCAGTTGCAGGGGCCGTAGAGGAAGACCAGCCAGGAGCGAGTTGCAGTAGTCTAGCCTTGAGATGACCAGAGACTGGACCAGCAGCTGGGTGGCCTCCTGAGAGAGGAAGGGTCGAATCCTCCGGATGTTGTAGAGGAGGAATCTGCATGACCGAGTCAGGTTTGCTATATGAGCCGAGAACGATAACTGGCCATCCAGAATCACTCCAAGACTTCTTGCATCCTCAGTCGGGGTGATCAAGGAGTTCCCGAATGAGATGGCAAGATCATGGTGAGGACCTGTAGTGCTGGGGATGAACAGCAGCTCAGTCTTGCTGGGATTGAGCTTAAGGTGGTGAGCTGTCATCCATGAGCTGATGTCGGTCAGGCGTGCTGAGATGCGGTGGCATACCTGTGTATCAGATGATGGGAAGGAACTAAATGGTTAGTTCTGGACCACTCTGGATGGGGATCCATCATTCCAGAGAAGGCAGTTCCACTGCTCCACAGCCCAGTGCTTGGGCAGTTTATTGCCCTCCTGCCAATGCTTGTTATTGGGCATGTTAACTTTAAAGCTCATGAGCTGCTGCCTTTGAGTGTCCGATTCTATTAGTGATGCTTTTCTATTGAGACAATACAAGCCATGTTTACAACGGGTACACGTGAAAGTAGCTGATTTCACTATATATTCTTTTTGTTTTCCACTAATTTAGTGTCAGAAAAAACATGCTGTCAGAAGAATTTTCAAAATGGTAAGTACATAGGGGAGGGGAAAAAACATTCTTCACTTTAGGGGCAAGTTAATATAAAGATCGTATTGCTGAGCATTTCTATTGGGCCTATTCTATTTTATTTTATTGATAAAAATAGGGATATGTCATCCAAAAATGACACTGAAGCCTCAAAGGGGACCTATTATGCCTTTCTGGGTTTCCCCCTTCCTTTAGTGTGTTATGCAGCATATTGTGCATGTAGACAGTCTGAGTTCTAAAGCCCACGCCAAGTTCACGCCAGATGGAGAAACTCTTTACCACAGAAAGCACTTTTCTCAGCTTGTTGGGATTTCAGCCTTTTCTCTGTTACTAGGTGACATCATCTCGTAACACAGTCCTTATTGCCCGCCTACCAGGAAGCTTGGCACACCGTCATACAGCACGCAGAGAGCTAAAACAGTGAAAACCTTCCGCTCTAAAACGTCCTGCTCCAGTCTAGCTAGAGAAGATGGATTGATGAGTCTATCAGCTTGTTCTACCTGACTTTCAGGATGGGACTCTGGCTCAAACTGATACAGCAGAACTGGTGCCATTGTAAGAACAGTCACTTGTAGCAGGATGCTGCTCTGATTGACCAATCAGAACACACTGTGCTTATCAGGAGGCAGGGCTTAAAGACACAGGCACTCCATAACAGAGCGTTTCAGACAAAGAGTGAATACAGATGTGTAGTAAGAGAACAGTATTGTGGTTTTGGAGCACTAAAGCATGTATCTATTCTAGTAGACCTCTCTAAGATGGAAGCTGTAGGTACAGTTTGTCAGATGGTGACAATCTATCGTGTCTTGGATGATTGTGAAAGTAGTTGTGCCATCTTTAACAGCAACAAGCGTCACCAAATGCTTCCGATAACTGGAGAGTCTTTCACAACGCTGTGGAGGAATTTTGGCTGACAGTTCTTCACAGATTTGCTTTAATTGAGCCACATTGGAGGGCTTTTCTGTATGAACTGCCTTTTTCAGGTCCTGCTGCAGCAGCTCAATGCGGTTCACGTCAGAACTTTGACTAGGCCATTTTCAAAAGCTTAATTTTGTTCCTTGAGATATGGACTTGCTGCTGGACGTTCTCTGGACGTGAGATGAGCAAGATCTGCAGTTCCTTAGAGTTCCTCCTAGAGTTCCTTCCTAGGTGAGTCGTCACTGTGTGTTCGTGGGGGAACTTTATCAGGGCAAATGATAAAGGGGAAGATTTACCACTGTTCCAGGTTTCCTGCATTTGGTTGGCATTGAATGGCTATGAGTGTGGTTTGCTGGGGTCCTAGAGCAGTGTTTCTCAACCCTGGTCCTGGAGGCAGCCTGTCCTGCACATTTTAGTGGATTCCCTGCTTTAACACACCCCACGTGTTAGGAGCAGGGAAAGCACTGAAGTGGGCAGAGCAGGGTGCCTCCAGGACCAAGGTTGAGAAACACTAGCTTCTAAATTGGCTTTGTAACTGTCTGCTACATTTCAATAATTTTCTTTTTCACCATCTTGGTATAACGTGCTACATGTTGAAACCCATTAACCTACTTCAGATTGCTGGAGAATTTCTGTTTGAGTAACAATTAGATTTAGTAGGGCTGGTGGAAATTAAGCCTGACTATATCAAGTGTCACGCATCTGGACTCCATGGACTACACTGTCCATGATCCCCCGCTCCATGATGCCAACACCACGAGTGCTACCTCTCCCAATGAAGAACAGCTTTCCCGCTCTGCTTCCCCAGAATTCTGATTAACCTCACCTGTTTCCCATTTACTGTGTTGTGTATATATACCTGGCCCGGTCAATAACACTTTGCGAAGTATTGCCAACCCTAGCGTTGCGTACCGAGCGTTTCCCTATTCTCCATTTATGTATTCTTGTGTATGACCCTTGTTTGCCCTTTGGTTTTCGTCTTTTGCCTCTCCCTCTTGTTTTGAATGCCTGGTTTCTGATTGCCTTGGTTTTAACCCTATACTGTATCTGTATTTACGCCCGGTCAGGCCCATGTCTGTTTCGGTCGCTCTGGTTTTGTTCCTCTGTATGTCTGTTGGCTCTTAAACTCTTATTAAATTTTACCTCCGTGAGCGTCTGGGTCATCAATCCAGCATCACATCAATTTTAGTTCATCACATTTAATTCAGTTTGTTTAACTGGTTAATTGAGTGAGTGAGTTTTAGTTACTGTAGATTGTTGTTGTTTAATCTCCAGGTCTACTACCCATAGGTCTCTGAACGCACTCCTTCAGCTGATGGATCTGCGCCGCCACGCTGGTTTTTATAGACTTCATCTGCCCGTGTTTATGCAGGAGCCAAGATCTTGCTCCATATTTGATCTGGGCAGCAATATTTCAGGTGAGGAAATGTGCTCACCAAACTCTGAATCCCTACGGAGCACTTCTGTGGAGGGGGTGGAGGGGTTATAAGTGGAGCTAATATCAAATGACGAGCTTCTGTCTTCTGTTTTGTTTTCGTCTTTCTTTTTGAGGGACGTTCTTCTTCAATTTATCTGCACTCTGCTTGAAGAAGGCCAGTCCTCATTCATTCGACTCTGACCTTCTCCTCTCTGTGGCCTCCTTAACCTACTCTTTTTTCCCCCTCTGTTTTTTCTCTCTTTTTCTTGTCTCCCACTCTTGCTCCAGGCTATAATCCCACCTCTATCTCCTTCTTCCTTTCTTTTAATACCCCCTCTGTCTTTCCAGATTCTGATCTGATCTTTCCCATTCTTTTGTTCTCTCCACCCCTCTCTCTCTCTTTCTCTCTCTTTTTCTCTCTTTTTCTCTCTTTTGTCTGTTTCACTCACCCTGTCTCTCTGTGCTTGTCTGTCTCTTTCTCTTTTACCCTCTCTTCCTAAATCTGACTGACTCCCCTTCCTTTCTTTTTCTCTCCTTCTGCCTCTCTTTAGCTCTTGCTTTTCTCTTTCCTTTCATATCTCCTGTCTCTTACCTTTTCTCCCCTTACTTATTTTCTACCTCTCCTTTTTTCTTCCTCTTTCAATATCTCTCTTTTTTCATTCTCTCTTTCTCACTCTCCCTTCCTCTCTGCCTCATTTTGTCTCTCATTCTCTTCCTTTTATCTTCAACTCTCTCCATCTCCTCTCTTTCATTCATTCTCTCTCTCTCTCTCCCCTCCCTCCCCTGCCTCTCTCTTCCACTTTCTGATTCTCCCTTGTTCTCTGTCTTACTATCCCTTCTTTTTTACACACTCTCATTCTGTCTGGCCTCTTTTTCTCCCTCTCTCTGTGTCCCTTCCTTATTCTCTCTACCTCTCTCACTTTCTCTCTCCTTCTCCCATCTGTTTGTCCCTCTCTTTCTTTCTCTCTCCTTGTTCTTTCGCTCGTTTGCTCACTGTCTATTTCTTTCTTTCTCTCTCAATCCTTTTTCTTTTACCCTCTGTTCCTCTACCACTCTTTCTCTTTTAATCCTCTACCTTCCTTACTCATTGTTTCTCTCTTTCTTGCTCTCCTCCTTCCTTTTACATCCCATGTCTTTCACTTTCCTTCTCTCCCTCACCCTGTCTTGCTGTTCTCTTTTTTGTCTTCTCTCACACTGTCTCTTCCTGTCTTTCATTTTGTCTATCTGTCCTCTCTCCCTTTTTCAGTATGTCTGTCTCTCTTCCTCCCTCACTCTCTCCTCTCTTTCGTTTTCTCTCCCTCTCCTCTCTCTTCTTCTCTCTCTCTCTTATTGTGTCTTTTTCTCTCCCTCTTTCAATCTCCTTGTTTGCTCCCTCTCTCTTTTTCCATTGCAATCTGCTCTCTTTTTTCCCCTCATGCTCTCTCTCTCTCTCTCTCTCTCTCTCTCTCTCTCTCCCTCTCTCTCTCTCTTTCTCTCTCTGATGATTTCTGTTATGGGTAATGCTGATATAAGCAAGGCAGGTCATGTGATCAGTTTTCGGTCATTCTGTCGTTCTCTCAGGGCTGGAGGAATGTGTCACACCTGGCTTACATTGTTCCTCACCTTTAAATGCATTCCGTCTGTTTCTGCATGCTCTTGTGCGCTGGTGTGTGCTTTCTCACAGTGTTTTACATACGTGCTGCATGTGTGCCCTGTAAAACGTCTTGGTATGCTCAGAGTGAGTGATTCATTAGTTCTAATTAAGCGTTTATTAGGCCCGGGGCCAAAGTCAGTTTAACGTGTCTTGTGCATAAACAAAGTTAATTGTACAAGTATAAAGTGAGGCCTTGGCACAGTGTTCAGGACCTTTCATCTGAGAATTCACCTGTTTGTGGTCAATGAGGATCCTTAGCCTACCCTCAGGGGTGTAGCACCAAATGTTGAGCCCCAGGCACAATAGTGTGACCATGCCCCCCACACCCCCCAGAGCAAGAAAATATTAAATGTATTTTTTATGCTTTATTTCTTAAAGGGGTTTGGTATGTTTTTAAGGGTTAAACAACTAAAGCTTATTAAAGTAAGTGCCATTCCACAACTGGGTCCACAAATAGTTGCACCCAGAAGGAATCACCTTCACGAGAACAAAACTTGGAGGGTAGGTTTGACATTGTGAAACTTTGAAATGATTAAAGTTTCATACTCGGTCGCACGTGTGATGTAAGCAAGGATGGGCCTTATTGCTGTAACTGACTGACCCAACAGCCCCAGTTGTGGATGTTCAGCAAGCAGTGATGCCCTCCATGAGTCATCCTGTTAGTGCCAGCAACTTTGGCAGACAGCTGCATAACACAGGACTACATGCACAAAGACCTCTACAACGACTGCCCTTAACACCACATCAGCGTCGGTAAAGATTGAAATGGTGTCGTAGTCAGCACCAAGATGAACGGTTTGGTGTCACACATCACACATCCGGAAGGCCTGGTGTCACTCCACCTCCACCCCTACTGCAAAATCTGCAGGAACTGTGTGAGAATATTCAAGCTGAATGGGATGGATTATCACAGGACGGCATTAGGAACCTCTGCAACTTCAAGCTAAGACATATGCATGTTTCATTAGCAAACATGGTGGCCCAACGCCACACTGAGAGACACTACTTCTGCATGTGTAGCTCAATAAATATTACTCATATCAGTCTAAATTTATCATCATGTGTTGCTCCTGGTAACCTTTATCTTCCTTCCCAATAGCATTGCAATCTGACACTTCCTCCTGGGTGCAACTATTCTTTTGATGATGAGTGTATATACATTTTAATATATTTACTGTCATAAATATATTTACTGAAATTGCTCAACAAATGGTTACTTGAACATTGGAACTGCCTGCTTTGACCTTCTCTCAAGTTGAATCAAAAAAGAGGTGCTTCTCTTTCTCTCAGTGCCTGTGCCTGTTTCTGGAACTAAGCTCCTGCTGGGCTGAGACATCATTGGGCTGTGATTGCAGAAATATTGTCTGTTACATTAACTGTTTTAATAAATTGCCTATTTTGAATCAAATCCTGTGATGCTTTATCAGCTTGTGCTTGTTGCAATTAACTGCAAATGCAAATAATCTCACGTTATTACAACACATGTACTGATTTTGGTACACATGTTTTTTTTTTAAACAGTCAGAATTTGCCTGCCCTGTTTTTGCCTTCTCTCTGTCTCTCTCCGTTCCTTTTGTTTGTGAATTCCTGATTTTAGTTTAACTTTAACCAGGTCAGAACTGGTGACTACTAACTGCCATTTATAGCCAAGAACATGAAAGTGACATGATAGATAAGAGCACTGGAGGATCATACCACTTTTGTTTAAGAGGTGTGGGGAAAACAATTGATGCAAAAGATAAGCAGAACTTTCCAAGGCTTTTGGAGGGCCCTTCCATTCAGGCCAGGCCCTGATTAGTCAGGTCCACCATTACCCGCAGTCAGACACTCCTACTTACCCATATCGTCAGGACCCCCAAACCATCAACCATACTGCAAGATCTTTCTCAAGTAATCTCCATCTCCCATATTGGAATAATCTACAAAAGCAGTTCTCTCCAAAGTGTTAAGTTTACAGGTGAGCACAAAGATTTCAGTGTAAAGAGATTTTATTCCATGCGAGTTTGGAGCATTTCATTTGGGTCCATTCATCATGAGGATTCCAAACAGTGTAAAGGGCAGCTTTACATTCATGATATGTGGTATGATGATATGTAGTAAACCAACCAGGGATTTAATTTTTGGATGTTCTGATGAAGAAATCATCTTAGGGAACTCTAACGGCACATACCCACTTGGGCTTTTTTGTTGCTGAATTCCACCAACTCCTGATGTTAATTTGATTCAGGCTCCTGGCAACCATATGGATAATGTTTCTCCGCTTCTAGATGGCTGTTTCATGATTCTTCTGATTGTATCCATCCATCTTGTAGCTGGTCGTCCTCTTCCTCTTTTTACCTTCAGCTGTTCCAAGCATAATAGTCCTTTTGAATGAACTGGTTCTTCTCAAGATATGTCCAAAATTAGAGGGCCTCAGTTTGGTCATCTGGACTTGGGAGTAGGAGGTGAGCCTTGATTTGTTTGGTGTTCAAGTAACTCTCCAAAATCTCGGTCAACACCAAAGTTCAGGCAGCTATGTTGTAAACTACAGTGGCACAGACAAACGAACACTGCGTGACATGCAAGTGATCTTTACTGAACACAGCAGCAGAGAACTACCGTCAGTGCTATTAAACAGCCGGGATAGCAGACAGGTCACTCCTACCCACACAACTCTACTTGACTTTAAACAAGAGAACAAGAGACATTGTTTAAATGCTTCAGAGAAAGTTTAATGCTTCTTCTAAAGCTCTTCATTGAAATGAATAGGATGAAGCGCTGCAAGGCAAACCATACTGCCACAGTCGTATCTCGTAATGCATCTCAAAATGTAGGGAACAGTTGACCTACTTGTGTTTCACATTCATTCGTAGCTACTGATGCTGATTGGTAAAGCTTTACAGTACATCCCCAGAATTCTCAAAATTCAGCTGAACTTTAAATGCCTAGATTTATAGGATCATTCATTTGAAAAGATGTTTACTGTAAATGCATGTAAAATGTCACACGTCTGGAAAATAATATCTGTAATATCACTGTCCTGAGTTTACTGATAGCTTGTGGTGTGTTAAAACAACCCAGTCTAAATTTAGACTGAAATGGGCAATATTTATTGAGCTACACAGCTTTTGCAGCTTGAATATTCTCATGCAGTTCCTGCATAGTTTGCAGTAGGGGCGGAGGTAGAGTGACACCAGGCCTTCTGGCACTGACCACGGTGCCTCCACACACGGATTCATTGGGCGTCACCACCAAGAGAAAAGCGGACTCGTCACTGAAGATAACCCGCTGCCATTCTACGTCACTACATGACAGTCTGGCATCACTACATGACAGTCTGGCATTTGGACTCCTGGAAGGCAGCACTGCTCGCTGAATGACTGCAGTCGTGGCTGTTGGGTCAGTCAGGTACAGCGACAAAGCCCATCCTTGTTTACGTCGCTGAAACTTGAATCATTTGCTTGTCTCAGGATGTCAAAGCTACCCACCAAGTTTCATTCCTGCTGGTTGATTCCTTCTGGGTGCAACTATTCGTGCAGCTATTTTTTGACAATGAGTGTATGTTAAGTAATATTGGAATATTTTAAAAGTCTTTTAAATTCTCCTCCATTAAGTACTGACAGTATCAACAATATGGTCAGAAAAGTGTAGATGGAGGAGGAGTGGTTGATTAGCACATGCATTTACTAATACACTAGCTCCACAGCTTAAGCGCAATTTGAGGCGCCTCACTGTAACGAATAGGACCTGGCTAAAAGTAATGTAGGACCCTGGTGACGTTTTTAAAATGTGAATGAGTGTGAATTGAGTCATTCCTCAATATAACTTGTATACCCTGGAACGAAATGTTATTCCTTAGGCCCCCTTACTGGAACACACAACAGCATTATGTTACATAGAGGGCAGACACATGAAAGGGTAAAATAAGTGCAGAATATACAATAAATACCAGACAGGACAACAAAGCAATATACACAAATGGGAACACTGGCATTTAGTAGTATGGTAGTAATTAAAGAACTAGTGCAAACATTGCCACCTGTAAGATTTACAGTGCAAGAATTCAGTAATCTGACCGCCTCAGGGAAGAAGCCGTTGTGGAGTCTGTTGGTGGTGGAACGAATACTCTGGTACCTTGGCAGGAAGACAAAGAATCCATGACAGGGGTGGGAGGGGTTGTCTACAATGCTGGCGGCCTTATGGATAAAGTGCTTGCGGTAGGTCGATGGTGGGTAAAAACACCCCAATAATCTTTTCGTTGGTCCCTGCAATCTGCTATAGGGTCCTGGCTAGGCAGTGAGACAGCTGGTCTCTACTGTCCCCCTGT
Source organism: Semaprochilodus insignis (assembly GCA_034552555.1). Lineage (NCBI taxonomy): Eukaryota > Metazoa > Chordata > Actinopteri > Characiformes > Prochilodontidae > Semaprochilodus > Semaprochilodus insignis. The sequence continues at coordinate 17,122,910 of CM067497.1, forward strand.
AGGATGTAGTGAGAATGGAAGGGTGGTGGTTTGTTCTCCTCATCCCTCTCAGGAAGTGAAGTCGCTGCTGGGCTTTTTTGGGCTAAGCAGGTGGTGTTAAGTGTCCAAGTGAGGTCATCAGTGATGAACCATTGATGTAAAGTGGAGAGTGATCACCATGAGTCCTCCTGAAGTCAGCAATCATCTCTTTCATCTTATCATCATAAGAGATCGTTGTCTCTGCACCAGTCTGCAGGCTGGTGACTGTCATTGTTGCTGATAAGATCCACCACTGTAGTTGAGGATGTGATTTGATCCCTGCTTTGTAGCATGAAGTGATGAGTCAACAGTGTGAATAGCAGGGGACTGAGCACACAGCCCTGGGGAGCACCTGAGTACAGTATGGTTGGTGGTGGAGGGTCAAGTTGCAAAGGTAGGTGTTTATGCCCACCAAGCTCAGCTTTCTAATAAGTTGCTGTAGGATGATTGTGTTGACTGCTGAAGTGAAGTCTTTGAAGAGCATTCTCATGTAACTGTCTTTTCTGTCCAGGTGGGTCAATGAGAGATGAATGGCAGATGATGTGGCATACTCTGTAGAATGCTTAGGGTGATAATCAAAACTGGAGTGAGCATTATAGGACACACTAGGGTTCAGGCACAGGGATGATGGTAGCTGTTTTGAAGCACTGTGGGACAACTGCCTGCCTTTGGGAGTTGGAGATGTCAGTTAGAACAGAGCAGATAACTCTGGAAAATCAGTTGTCCTAATGTGGATAGTCTAAGTGGTCTTCCTCTCTGGATGGTGGGAGCAGGGGTGGTCTTCCTCACTGGCTGGTTGTTGTGTGCTTCAAACAACATATAGAAATTGCTCAGAGCATCTGGGAGCATATGTCTTTGGTGTCTATAAATTGACTGTCTGTGCATTGTTCCTTTGGGTCATGAGGGATCTATGCACTCATTGGGCACACTCACTCACACCTAGAGGCAATTTAGAATCTCCATCTCACCTGACCGCATGCCTTTGGACTGTGGGAGGAAACCCACATAGACATGGGCAGGGCAAACAAACTCCACACAGAAGGCCGTTCGACTGGGGAATTGAAACCAGGCCCTTCTTGCTGCGAGGCGACAGAGCTACCCACTGTGCCACAGTCCCGCATCAGTGCATTGTAGTGCTTTGCCTATCTGTTTCCCCGGGGACAGGTTGGCTCTTGCCGTGCTGAGAGCTTCCTTGTCATCAGACTTGCAGGTGGCATTCTGGGTTCTCAGCAGTGCATACACCTCTGTAGTCATCCACAGCTTCTGGTTATCTCATGCGGTGATGATGACTGGTGTTTGTGGATCTAAGTTTGTTCAAGTGCCTAAGGAGGTAAACTCTGTCCTGATTTACTCTCTGGTTAAACCACACATGTGTAATATGTGTCACCTTCAAATTAGCATTAATTTAGCTTCAGATGTTGACTCAAGTAGTAGGTTAAGATCAACGCAGCCACAGATTCTGATGCTGTCTGAGTCATACTGAGGAACAGGAGCACAGTAAAGGTGAAGAGGTGAAGCTAATAGCAGCTTTCTGCCACTTAGCATTTTATAGGAGCGAATCAGGAAGTTTTGGTTTTCCTTTTTAGGTTCGCATCAAAACAGCCAAGCTGCTCATTTTCGTGCGCCCGTTCGCACCCGCGTTTAACTTTAGAAGGTTTTACGCGCCAGAACACCGTTAGTTAACGTTAATAACCTTTAATTACGCTCGGCGGCGCGATTCAAAGCCTCATTAAGCAGAACTCGGTTTCAAATAGGACGCCGTTCGAGCGGTGCGCGCGCGCGGTGAGCGTAATGATAATGCAATGAACGTTTTCATTTTGTTTTCGCATGAAATTAGTAGCTCACGAGCCAATCGTGTTAATTGGCACCTCTGCCCTGATGACGCGCTCTGTGTGATGTGGTGAGTCTCGTGCGCCTGCTTTCATCCATCCGTCCGTCCATCCCTCCCGCCACCCATCCTTTTCACGCGCATTCTGCCTAAAATCCGCCTCCTGCGTTCTTATTGGCCTGCTGGTGTCCTGCCCCCTGCGTAACGATTGGGTGGGGTGGTCCCTCCTGCTACTCTACTAGCCAGTCGTAGTGCAGCGGGCGTGGTTTATCGGAATGCGGGCGGGAAAAAAGCGCATCTCGCGCGTACCTCATTATAATGTCTCGCGCTCAGGCAGCTGGCGTGGAGTCTGGAGAGAAGATAAGACGCGCGGCGCGCTGAGTGAGTCTGGGCGCGCGGAGCGGCACGAGGGGATTTCTATCATCCTCATCATCAGCAGCAGCAACAGCATCATCATCATCTCCATCATCACCATCACTGAGAGTAACAGTTTGGCTTTTGTGTTTCACCGGCACCGGGGACCGCAGAGATGGTGGCGCGCGCGGTGCGTGCGTGTTCCTGCGCGCTTTCGTGCGTGCTCGCGGTTCTGTGCGGGATGGTAGCTGCGTTTAACCTGGACCTGGACAAGACTTCGGTGTACAGTGGACCTGAGGGCAGTTACTTTGGCTACTCTGTGGATTTTTACCATCCCACACAGGACAGGAGCGCGTGAGTCCCACACGGTTCATCCTCTGCTAAACGGTCTATTGGTTTAGAACCCGCAGCACTTCAGTACAGCCTGGATCCTCATATCACTAAAGTTAGCTTTACTGAGTTAATGCATGTATACTTTCCTGAGTGTGTTCAGGATTAACTGCTTACTTAATACTAGATGGTATGAGGTTGATCTGCTCATCTCTGCTTGAGGCTGTATATGATTTAGAACCTCTTAGTACTGTATTACTCATCCACTGTACAATCTTTGGCCCTTTTTACATGTACTAACCTTTCTGAACTGAGACCGGACAGTCTACACCACCTATTTCTAATACTAGACCCGCACATCTGTAGCTGTACAGTCTGCTCTTAGTTCTCTCATTTTTCTCTCAATAGACATGTTGAACCTGTACAGCCTACAACCTCTTATTTCTCTGTCTGAACAGTCTGCACTGCAGCCTCTACCTTTTCCTTTTTTCTTACAAACCCCCCTGCAAAGTCTGTTCATAGCTGCAGCCTCTTATTTCGCTTTCCAGTCCTACTGTACCGTACTATCTTTTGCCTCCTCTTATTTCTATTAATAAAACCCCTGAACAGAGTCTGTACAGTCTGCAGCCTCTTATTTCTATTAGTTAACCCACTGAGCAGAGTCTGTACAGTCTGCAGCCTCTTATTTCTCTTAGTTAACCCACTGAGCAGAGTCTGTACAGTCTGCAGCCTCTTATTTCTCTTAGTAAACCCACTGAGCAGAGTCTGTACAGTCTGCAGCCTCTTATTTCTCTTAGTGAACCCACTGAGCAGAGTCTGTACAGTCTGCAGCTTCTTATTTATCTTAGTTAACCCACTAAGCAGAGTCTGTACAGTCTGCAACCTCTTATTTCTCTTAGTTAACCCACTGAGCAGAGTCTGTACAGTCTGCAGTCTCTTATTTCTCCTAGTAAACCCACTGAACAGAGTCTGTACAGTCTGCAGCCTCTTATTTCTCCTAGTAAACCCACTGAGCAGAGTCTGTACAGTCTGCAGCCTCTTATTTCTCCTAGTAAACCCACTGAACAGAGTCTGTACAGTCTGCAGCCTCTTATTTCTCTTAGTAAACCCACTAAGCAGAGTCTGTACAGTCTGCAGCCTCTTATTTCTCCTACTAATCCCAAAGGTCTGTAGTGCTGTCAATCAGTAGGTTAGTAAAAGTAATAAGAGAGTTGGATTATGGGGCATCTGTTCATCTAGGACAGGGGGTGTAGGTGACACTATAAGATGCATTTGTTGAAGGAACTGATTGATAAAGCTAAATAATGATCATTATTTGAATGAACCGTATTAGTCTTTCCTGCTCAGTTAGAAGGAACCCCCAAGTAAACATCGAGTTTGATTTACCTGAGTACCATCTCCTTCACAAAGCTTTCAGATTCATGCAGTCCAGCTCAGGATTCAGCACCACTGAGATGGAGCAGCATCTGCTTAAAGTTTAAAGAGTTCTGCTCTCTCTTTATGTAAATGTGCATTATTATTGCATGGTTGCTATTGATTTACCATCACACAGGATGTATTAGGCTTAAGCAGTAATGCTGTATTTCACTGCCGTCTAAGTCTAAGCACTCCAAAAGCTTGCTTTGTCACTACTGAGTGATGTGATTTTAAGATAGTTATTAAGATCTGTTATTATATGCTTATATGGTTTTATGTTGTTTGTTGTGTTTGTTTGAACCCTTTGAACTCTAGGTGTATTATTCAGTTATTCTTCTTAAGACCTATTATTTGTCCTATCTTAGGTCTAGAAATGGCAGCAATCCAATATCAGCATGAGCACAATCTGTTTTAGATGATCGTCTTACGGCTTCAAGCTTAAGCTTTAAAGCACAGAAGTGTTTGTGATGTAAATAATCCTGAGTGGTTTGATATAAACTGGTGCATTTTTAGAGAAACCGACTTTGTTTTCTTTCTCTATGTAACCTTTTTTCTATTGATAGGAACCAGGAATCATGGGCAAAAAAGCATGTCTCTGGCGTTATGCATTGTATTAGTATTTCATATCCTAACATTCTTTGAGGGGGCTTTTAAAGGCATTACACTCTGGTTCTCATCACCCCCTGTGAACTGTTCTGATCCCCAATAATGCAGCATTTCAGATCAGACCACTCTAAATGATGTGTTTACATCTAATTTACATTTATTTATTACATTTATTAATTAGTGTAATTACCCTTTAAGGCTTAAGACAACTTTTGGGGCAGTCATGGCTGGAGGTTAGGGAATCAGACTTGTGACTGGTGGCTTCGATTCCCTGAGCTGTCAGGACATGACTGAAGTGTCCTTGAGCAAGACAACTAACCCCAACTGCTCCCTGGGTGTTGTGAATAGGGCTCCCTACTGCTCTGGGCAGGTGTGCAACACAATTGGCAAATGGCTCTAAATTTCAATTCCAATGTTTAATATTTTTGTTCAGTAATTACTATGTGTTATGTAGTATTGTTAAACTAATACAGAATTTATGTGGATTAGAAGAGAAAAAGAGCGAGAAATAGAAGTGGATTTAAGGGGTTATAGGAATAGACAGATGATGCATGCTAATGTGGCTAACAACAAATAGAAGGCAGCAGTCTTCTATTAGTATGTGAAATGCTCAGCTCTAGAGAAACCTACAGAATTGCTACAGTGGTGGTGATAGGAACCGGACAAATACCTCATAGAAATGGTGAGATGGTTATGAATATACTGCCTGGTGCCTGAGACATTGTCAGATGATGTTTTTCAGATAAAATGTAAGATAAAGAAACATATATATTTCTAAATCTATTCATGGGGGAGGGGTACATGCAGGGCGTATATGAAAAAATAGTTCCCAAAGGAAAATATTGTTTGCATTGTACACATTGTGACCCCGGGCTACTATCACCACCACTGTAAAGAAATCTGTAAAGAGTCAGCAAATGTGTCTACAATGAACAGTTTCACATCAAACCACTCTGATTAACTTACACCGTGCTTGAATAACACAGAAACTGTAAAAGAAATATCTAATCTTGTAGCCCCGCCACATTTTTGTCTCCTGGTCAGTGTGCAGTTAACGTTTCCCGCTCACTCTATCTTTCTCTTTCTTTAGATTGGCAGTGCTGGTCGGGGCGCCCAAGGCCAACACCTCCCAGCCTGGGATAGTGGAAGGCGGGGCAGTTTACTACTGCCCCTGGCCTTCGTCCCAGCCGGACTCCTGCCGCCAGATCCCATTTGATAAAGCAAGTAGGTGCAATTGTGAATTACATGTTGAGAGACAGAGCTGCCAAATGCAAGGGTGCAATATTGCATATTGCGATAACAGTTAACTTATTTATATTTGGAACCAGCTTACTGTGAGACATGGCCTAATTGTTTGGGGAAATTTTCCAGTCTGGTGACGTGTGTCCTGCAGTTTAGAAGCCCACTGTGCTTTCAGCTTACACTGATTAAGATCCCCCATGGTGTATACATCATGAAACGATTTTCTATGTTTCACACTTTCATTCGGCACCACATTAGACAGTCACGCTGCCCTTCGCAGACAATTGCATATACTACAGCAATGACGTAGAAACACCTTAATAACCACCTAAAAATCACAGCAGTGGCATTGCAGGACCTTATCAGCCTCCTACGATACCTCAGAAATGGCATGTCACCTTATCAGCCTTGTGGGAAACTATAGCAATTGCCTACCAGTATCTTCACAACCACCTGGGATACCATATACCATAGCATCACCTTGACTTACATCAACACCCTAGTAACAACCTGACATACCATACTAATTATTCATTGGTAACTGGTAAATTTGTTTGTTCTTTTTGGTTATGATCTGAATTTGATTAAAATGTATTGTTTTGCAGGGGGAAAAAAATCAATCGTTCTTTGGATTTTAGAAATACTTTTGTCATCGTTTGACATCAAAACACCTGAAAAAGTGCAGCCTCAAACCTGTTTATACAGTGAATATATGTGAATATAACAAATAGTACAGCAAAACAGCAGTGATAATTTTAGACCAGTACAGGTTCAGTCATAAGCTACATGATATTGCTTACAGATCAGGGAGGACGCGTTTTAAAGGCATGAAGAGGAACGGTTTTAATATGCAATATCTATAAATATATCTGTAATATATCTTCTTTCAATCCCAGTCTATTTTCAGATGTTACCTTGAGGTTCAGACTTCAGCTCCGACAATAAAAAGATCAAAACCCACACCCACAAACGAGTTCATTTCCCTGCATATGGTTTGGGTTAAGCTTCAGGAGCGCAGTAATTACCAAGGAACCCCTGTAACTTTACCTTCACGTGCAATCTGGCGCAATTCAGATGCTCTGACGCGTAATGCATCACACGCATCTATTCCCGTCAGCGAGTGACCCTCAAGACATGTTCAGCCTATTAAAGGAACACTTCAGCAAAACATCACATGCAGTTTTCCCTTTACCACTAATGCAGTAATATCAGCCAAAACATGTTTTGTCCAAAAAGGCTAATGTGGCTAATGCTCATGCCCCCTTAATTAGCATCAGGCTAATTAGTAGTAGGCCTAAATTCCCTCAGTTGTTCTCAACCTCAGACTTGCTTATGTGGTTTCTGGGAGTGTGTGTGCCGTTATCTGTTAAAGTTAATAAACATATACGGGCAGAATTCACAGGTTAAGATGGATGCTACTTCTATTTTTAGCCCTGTAATGTGCTTTTTCTCAATTTTCATAGGTAACAGTGAGTCAGAAGTTGCCAGAAAGCACATAAGCAATCCTATCTGAGATTAATTAACAACTCAACACAGTTTGAGCGATTGTGTAAATTTGATTTTAGGCCAAACTATCATTTTACCTGTGTTTTTGGAAATTCAGTCTTCTTCTCTATAACATCTGTTTACGGGATGCATGATGATGCTAAGGTTTTCGCAATTTAGTCCAGAGCTGTGGAGTTGAACACAAAAGCAGCTCAGAAGGTATAGGGTTACTGTGAAGTCACGTTTTAAATCGCCCCTGTCATGTGGGAAGCAGATGCCAGCAGAGCTCCAGGGCATGCGCTGCTTCGCGGTTTCTGCATTGCTTTGCACGGCCTGCCAGACTCAGGTCTGGGAGTGCTAGTATAGGGGGGCTGTATAGGTAAGCTCAGGACACTCTGACTTTTTACACAACATGTTTGTGTCTTGCGTGCTACGTCTGAAACGTCAAAGTGAAGGTTTCATATGAGTGTGGAGTGTGGCAGTCCTGACAGACCACAGAATGTGATTTGTCACTGTGGATTACGGTGCTGTGCATAGGACGTCCCATAGAGGGAGCGCCAGTAAATGGATTCGTGCTGTTGGCTTGCACTTTTAGAATGTAGCTGACTGATTTCCCTGGCAAAGTAGAATTACAGTCTGTAAGGTGCCTTCCATCTGCTTTCCAAGACTGTTCAAAAAGGGGAAAAAAGAACCATGTGTCCATTTTTCAAGGCACATCTTTTAACAGCAAACAGAGCATTAGATTTATAGACTGGGCTTTAAGTACAAAGAAATTTGAGTTAGAATACAGACGTTCTTGAATCTGCTTTGTGCTGAAAATAAGAAGAGGAGAGAAGAGGATATGCCTGTGTGTGTTCTAGGCCATACAGTGAAGCAGCAATATACACATTTTTTGGCAAGCGAAATCTCAAATAGTATATTTAATATCTGTCATTTTGATATTGTTCAAAGCTTATTATAAGAGTCTTTCACTTGTCTCTAAAAAAATTGTGACCCGTTTTAAGTGGTTAAGAGGTTATCTACATTTATTGGCGATTAATTGTGCTTTCTTTAACATAGGGCTATATATATACATTCCCCGATGTAGTGCAAGACAGCAAGACAGTATGCCAAATTATGAATTAATATCACCGTTTTTGATAGTATTTTTATAAAATTATATAGTGAACACTACTGGTTGTTAATATTTATGAAAATGATACACAGTATGATACACAGTATGTCACAATATCATTTGTGCCATATCATCCAGTTCTACTCTAAGCAATACTTTAAACCAAATTATCTGCCAGCATACTGAGATAAATTGACTAAATTGACTTTTCACCCAAAAACCCTAAATTAAAAGGTCTACAAATGTCCAGAAATACACGACTAGTCAAAGTTTAGACACGGATACTCATAGAACGCTTCCTTATTTTTTGCTTAATGCTTTACTTTAGAATAAAAGTGAAGACATCAAACTATAGAACAGCGCACATGGAATTATGCAGGAGGATAAAACAGCTTTCTTAACCTGCAATGGAGATTTAGATAATAAGATTTTTTTCTAAGCAATTTTGGAGGACTTTTATTGGTCTGTCCATCATGAATATTCACAAAAATATATATATGCACTCATCAGTAAACGAATAGTTGCACCCAGAAGGAACTGTCTGATTGCAGTGCTATTAGGAAGGAAGATAAAGTTTACTAGGATGATAAATTATGATACATTTACACTGATACTGGCAATATTTATTGAGCTACATATACAGAAGTAGTCTCAGCATGGAGTTGTAGGGGTTCCTGATGGTGTCCTGTGATAATCTATTCCATGCAGATTGAATATTCTCACACAGTTCCTGAAGTTTTTTGGTAGGGGTGACACAAACCTTTCATCTCAGTGCTGACAACGGTGCCTCCACACAAGGATTCATTGGTCGTCTCCACCAAGACAAAAGCAATGTTGAAGATGCAAGACAGGCAAACAGCTGAAGAGCCAGACATAGAAACAGGTCAAGAAGGTTAAAAGAGCTGTGAACGCATGGTTTATCAATGGAATGGACATTGGAAAAAACTTTTCCACCCCCCGAGGCATGGTAGCTACCCAACTCAGAACACACACACACACACAAACACACACACACACACACACACACACACACACACACGGTACCAGATTCATTTGTCACATTGTCTTCGTCACAGTTGGCCTTTGACCCTAGCGGGTATCCTGACTGGTGACTTTGATGAATGGCTAATGCAATCAAGACAAATTAATTTGATACACCATAAACTTCCACATACTTGGAGTCACCATACAGATGCGGCTGGATCTTCTAGAGTTACGGCATCCTTCAGCAGACACATTCCACAGCTTTGAGAATGACTATGAAAGACAAAGACAAAGAAAATACGCTCTCCATCACTTCCATAGTTTGTGTGTCTAGTTCTTAGTCATTACGTTACCTTACCGCGTCTGATGAATGGTCTGAGCATAAAACGTCTTAGAGTAATGGTTTGGGATCAGTTTTTGCACCTCGTAGGTTACTGATCTCTGTTATGTGGACACTTTGTAAACGGCCGTAGATCTGAGAGGTTTACACATATGGGCGCTAATGGAGACTCCTATTCAGCACACTTCACTATGGTTTATTTAAAGGACCTGAGGTTATTAATGAGGCTGCCATATCTCATTACAGCAAAATTAAGGGATCATATCGATCGCTTTACAGGTTTGGCACTCCGCTGAGGCTTTTTTCTCTATTTCATTTGTGCAAAATTCTCACTTGCAGTCACCTTGAAGATAGGGCCAACACTTTGGCAGTTAGGTCCTAAATGTTCTTAAAACAACGCTGTAATAACTTGCAGATTCCTCCAAATGTAGCTGATCGGTCAAGCCATTTTTGGAGCTTCAGGGCTAATGTTGCTAACATGTCATGGAAGCTTATGCGTAATCAATTAGCATCATTAAAACTGCATGTAGCATTTGCTATATAGCATTTCGAGCTATTAAGTAATCTTGAAAATACTTGCTTATGTGTTTTTAGTACTATGTGACAAGGTGTCTATAAATGTCTATAACCCTAGGAATCAGAAGCTAGTTTTCCATTGGGAAGCTGAAGCTGTTTACATCACCTGGTGAGGCCGGCGTCTAAAGCCCTAAAGTGTGTGCATTATTGAATATTCATACCCAACAGCTGTACACAATCTACAGGAGGCTGCCATTTGTTTTTCATAAATAAACAGGTTGGATTTCACGATAAAACATTTTTGTTGCCATATGGCAACAGCATGCGAAATCCAATCCGCAAAGCATGCGAAGTAAATGAATATATTTCCATTGGCCTCACTGCACATTACTGTTTGCAGATCATTTTTTCACATTCCAGGCGAGACCTGTCTGGGTTTTGAATATGCATACCTGCCAACACTCTTGATTTTCATGGGAGTTACTCCCTGTTTTAAGCCTTATCTCCCGGTGTGTTCCTGAGTGATCATTTTGTTTGTTAAAAAAAAACGAATTAATTTGTTAATCTCACGATTTCATAGTGATCCAAATCAAATGGCTGTTTCTCAGTGTCCGTGTGGGATATGTGTCATGATACCTGGCAACCCAACTTAGAGGCCGAGGTGAGCATGCACAAATGATCCTGTCTGTGCGTCACTCATGTCTGCGCTGTGCCTGAGGAGATGCGAATGTCGCTGGTTGAAATGTGAATGGGAAAGCTTGTAACGCTCAACATGGTGTCTGTTTATGAAGAAAATCCCACACTGTAAAAAGTGCAACCTAAAAAATGCAATTTAATAAGTTTTAATGCAAATCAAAAAAGTACTTTGCTTGAAAGAATCGTCCTTTTTTTAGGCTGAAGTAATGTAATTCATCTGCTTGTAACTGAACTCAACTCAAACGTAATTAAAATTAAGAGACATTTTTTTCGGTCGGACCAACGGAACACAGCGGACCCTTCAAGAAAAAGGGGCAATCAGCTTGCTGGTTATGCAGCAAGCAGGAAAGGATTGGAAATATTGTGGCACGAGGGGGAAAAGGTAACCCCCCCTTGCTTATGGAGATCTGTGCAAGCACAGACTCCAGAACAAGATGAAAATCACATTTTCTTGCACAGGGGGCCTTGAGGGTAGGCCATATGCAGATAACACAGAAAAGCTCCCTCTTTTCTGCAGTCCTATGTTGGTAGGTATGAATAAGGCTATGCCCTGGGTCACGGTTTTGCTTTGTTGTCAATTTTGTGTATAACATTTTTCATCCACATTTTATAATAACATTATAATAATCATGCATTCTTTGCTGTTTAATTATTGTTTATGCTATTTACCCAAAATAAATAAAACAGCATAATGAGTTTTATTAATGTAGGAGGTATTGTGATCATTGGGAATCACATTCACGGTCTTTGTAAGCATTGGATGGCAGTCTTGGTGTTTGTGGAAACAAGAACCTGTGGATTACGAGCATTTCCTGTTTTTGTTTATCGTAGTTGAGATCAGACATTTCCCACATTTAGACATCCAGATGCCACAACCAGGTCACATTTAAACAGCTATGTAGTATCATTACACCATAAGCACAAGAGCTGCATGGCGCAGTGTTTGTTTACTGTTATGGAAACATATCCCTGATACTGGAGAAGAATGCCCAGTTATAAAAAGAGCCCAGTTATATATCACAAAATTGTTCATCGAAAATCATCAGATGCTCCTTATGAGTGTGTCTGTGGGTGTTTTGATCGCGCAAGATGCTCATGTGATTTTAAATAATGCAGATACATAGATATGGTCTTAGTATATAGCAAGGCATATTGCAATCGAAGCATGTAGCAATGGCATTTTTCCCATATTATGCAGCGCTAATGGGTGCAAAGTACTTGTGCAACATGAGACATCGTTGAAACATGGTGGACTGCTTATTAGGATGACTTTATCTATTTGGAAAACGTTATGGAGCCTGGACGCTGCTTTTTGAACGGAATTGGACATGGAGGTAGGGATGTGACATCACGTAAAGCAATACCGCATTACCGCAAAGGAGACAATGTACCAGATAATGGTACTAATTAGATTAATGTCATTATTGACAATTGGGCTGTACCTCAAAAATTAATCAAATTAAAGTAAGAGACTGAGTAATACAGTGAGGGAAGGACAGGAAGGCCTGGTTTACACTTGGTCTTAAAATGTGTCCTGTATTGAGTACTGGAGTCTCATCAGTACATTGTTTGGCTAATAATATCAGTGATAATATTTTGTACCAATTATTACCACCTTTTTTGTTGGTTGTGGCATTATGTGGGATGCAAGCTCACAACCTCCTGAGGACAGAGCAAAACCTTAACTTTTCCTTTTTTATAGCATTTTACAAAAAAAACTGCCAGAACTAAATAATTATAATGCTAGTAACATTAAGAAATTTTATTATTTTAGTTAAAATTGTTATAATTGTTGCAATCATAGTAAATTTTTTATTTATGTTATTTAAAATTGAGTTTCTGTTGTTTGCATTTCAGAAACACTGGAAAAAATATATATATAAATATTAAATTATATTACCCAATATCAGTAATCAGAATTTTAGCCCCTTAGAATTGTACAGTATAGTATAGGATCTACTTGCTTTAGTTGTGGCTGCTAAACAAATTTATGCAAAACAAATGGTTATGTAAAACGCTCTGTTCTGATTGGTCATTTGTCAGAAAGTCATCCTGCTCCAAGTTCTGCCCCCACACTGCTGTGTCTATTCTTATAACGGCCTTGGTTCTGCTTTATCAGTTTGAGCCAAAGTCCGATCCTGAAAGTCCGGTTAAACAAGTTGCAAGCTAGACTGGACCTGGACGTTTCAAAGTGGACAATTTATACTGTTTTAGCTCTCTGTGTGTTGTGTAAGGGTGTGCCATGCTTGCCAGCAGGTGCGGAATAAGAATTGTGTTACAAGATGACCTCACCAAAAAAGGGCTGGAGGTCTTTAAGGTAGCTGAGAAAAGTGGTCTCTGTGGGAGAGTACTGTCCATACCCTCTGGCATGTACTTTCTAACTTTGCAGACTGTTTACATGCACAAAAGGCTGTTATTTATCATATTATATAGGTTGATGATATGATTAAAACCGAACATCATGATGCTTATCGAAAATTTCACAATGCACAATATGTATCACAATATTTTGACACAGGCATACAATACAATCAATAAAATAATTATTATTAAATCAAATTAAACAAGACTAGTTATGGTCTCTTCGTAATTAAATGTTGCTTAATTACTGACAATATGCATGATATTCTCTGAAAAGCATATTGTGTACCATAATAACAAAAATGGTCACAATAATGATGAAACATTGCCGTATTGCCCGCCCCTATCCTACAATACAGTGTTTGATAGTGCAGAATTGTAATGCTCAGCCTCATGAGCTGGAATTCATCATTTTGTATCCTTTTTGTTTTTTTGTCCATCAATTTTGTCTTACTACAACACCCAACATGCTTACAATCTTTGGGAACCCATGCATGGCAGTAAAGCAAGCAGGACTGCTTGCAGAATAGAGGCTTACAAACCTAGATGTGATATTCAGCTTCCTAGCAGTAATGCTAGCAGTAACATCAGCTCACCCCAAAGTGCTTGCAGTTCCTCCCACCTTCAAGATACACCATCAGAAGAGCGGAGGATGTCTTTAAACAGGAAAATCTCAGAAATCTAAAGACCACTGTGCACTGCTGTAGGAGGCTGGGGGTGTTTACAGCAGATGTACTGAGCGTGTACATTGTGGGTAGTCCCTCAGAAACCAAATGCTTTTACAAATAATAACTGAAGTTTGTGCAAAAATATTCCTGCAATATCAGATATGTCACGTTTATCATGGGATACTTCATCCCCACAAGGAGGTGGATACATGGGAACATACACAGAAACACAGTTAAAAGAAAAAATACATTAATACACATTAGAATTTGCACTCATTAGTATAGATGTAGCTTTGCATAGCCAGTCTTGCATTATATTCAATGTGTCTTCATTCATTCATTCATTCATTCATTCATTCATATGATTTACTCTCTCCCTCTCTTTCTCTCTTTCAGATAACCGGATGATTAAGGTGAATGGAACAAGAGAGCCTTTAGAGTTTAAGTCCTATCAGTGGTTTGGAGCCACAGTGCGGACACACAGGGGCAAAGTTGTGGTGAGTGCTTCTTGGAAGTATAGTCATGTGAATCAGTAAGTCATGGCATGTCTCTTGAATGTTATGCTTACCTTTCCCTCAGCCTAAATTCAGAGGCTGATTAGTAGGAAATTCGGTCCTCTCTGAGATTATGGTTCTGGGTTTGGATGTCAGATGTAGTTCTGCGGTTAGTTGGGTTCATTATGACTGATAGGAAATGAATTTTTGCGTACTGTGGAAAACTGTTGTTCTATTTTTGAGCTATTAATGATGATGGCTTCCTGGAAAAGTGAGCTTGTGGTTGACTTTATAGAGAAGCACTGGTGTTTCATATACAAGTCCCATTAAAAAAAAAAAAAAACTAAATAGAAATGTAAATACCTATAATCATGAAATGACTGCTTTGTTTATTATAGACAGGATTGGCAAGAGCGCTTGCTTATGTATGGGTTACCTTGTATTATATTGTAAGATACACAACACTCTTCACTATCTTACATAGCAATAATAATAATAATTATTATTATTATCATTATTATTTTTATTATTGTTGTTGTTGTTGTTTTTGTTGTTGTTGTTGTTGTTTTTGTTGTTGTTGTAGAGCACCTTTTATACCATTGGCATCTCAAAGTGCTTCACAGACAGTGGTCATCAATATTAACAGAAATTATATGTTTTAATGAACCAAAGATGCAAATCAAATATATAAATTCTATGGCGATGCAGAGTTTTGAGGATGGTATTTTCTGGTTTGTGATGTAGTATTATGACAAACAGATCTTTAAAAGACCACCATGTCAAACAGTAAACCATAAGAAAACTTTCTTTAGATCTAATTAGCATGCCTGCTGGTGTGTTTCTATGTGTGTGTATCCACAGGCGTGTGCTCCTCTGTATCACTGGAGGACGGTGAAGATCAGCAGTGAGATGGATCCAGTGGGAACCTGCTATGTGGCTGTGCAGAACTTCAGCGCGTATGCAGAATATTCTCCCTGCAGAACCAGTGAGTGCACATGCATGCACCCCCCGCAATTTAACCCCCATGCCCATCCACTCTGCATCTATCCTATGCACTGTAGTACCGTGCTGATCCCACTTACAGTACACAATACACCGCACGGAAAGAATGAAGAAGAAAATCTGCTTAAGCAAGGCCACAGAAGCAGTGACTCATTCATACACTACACCACTGGGCCATCGCGTGCCCAGCTGTAAACAACAATCAAAGCTGGGGGCTGATGTTTATTCTGCTGTAACTTCCTGCTTGACTTCTGTGCTTTGATGATTCTATTCAGATATGAGAAATGGGAAAATATGTACTGTAAAATCTTAATGAGATCAGAAATGTTTTCCTGAATGGCTGTAATAAGTAACATTTCTCAGTAGTATAGCTGTAAATACGAAATGATGCCCTCATGATTGCCCCATATAAAATTCTCAGGCTGTGTACATAATCGCCCCCTAACAAATGCTGTCAAGAGGTTGAGGGTTCCACAGATGCCACAGTCACCCGTGTCCTCATTGTCTCTGGGATGGTCCACCCATTACTCTGCTTGATGGTAGCCAACATGGGCGCTCCGTTAGCCGACAGTGTAAAATCATAGAACTCAGCCCAAATAGAATTCTCGGGCTGTTTTCAACAACCCACACGCAAGACCAAAAAGCTAGTGGGGTTGTAAGTTCTAGGGTTACAATATATCCTCTGTTTTCAAGGACTTCTGTCTGGACAGGATTCTGAATTTCTTAAAATGTCCAGGATTTGGTGTTACAGTCATATTGACAATTGTTTTCCACGGTCTGGCTTGTGCCAGTGTCCTCTGTTTGTAACACCAAAAAAAAATATCCTAAAAGTGTACTTACTTATGAAAAATAATTAATTATAGCCAAGTAATTCAGTTGCATTTGAAACGTTACTCTGCAACGTTACAACGCTACTCTTATGGGATCAGAGATTAACACCTCTGTCCAGCAGTATTTGCGTATGAGTGATGTGAATGCTTGCCAGTAGACTTCACTCAAATGATTTTTTAATAGTGAAAATGTCAATATAACATCTTTAACAGCTCTTAGTTCTACCATAACAGTGCACATTTGACAGCGAGGGTGTGTAATGACTTTGGAAAGGGAATTAGTCAGAGATATATGAGCCACTAATGGCTACATAGGCCTCTCCACTTTCTGACAAACACTGTGAAGCACCAGCCGTTTGCTGGCAGGCTGCTGCAGCAACAGTGCCAAAGCAGAGAGCCATGATGTTCACTGTTAACATTAACCGGCTCTGGAGCTTTGTGCTGTTTTAAACACTCACTCACAGGCTGGCCACAGACACACTTACGTTATACTACCAACAAATTACTTTAGTTTTACATCACACTAGTGATGTAAATATTTCAGTGGTCATTATATTAGAAACACCAGTCCTGTACTTCAGCTGACTGGCCACTTTATTAGAAACACCTACTTTGTACTTCAACTCACTGGCCACTTTATTAGAAACACCAACCTTGCACTTCCACTAACTGGCCATTTTATTAGAAACACCTACCTTGTAGTTTTGCTCCCTGGTCACTATATTGGAAACACATGCTTTGAACTTTAACTCATTGGCCACTTTATTAAAAGTGCCTGATCTGAAATTCCACTCACTGGCCACTTTATTGGTAACACCTACCTTGTATTTCCACTCACTGGCCACTTTATTAGAAACACCTACATTGTATTTCTCTGCTCCCTGGTCACTATACCACAAACACATGCTTTGTACTTCAACTCATTGCTCACCTTATTAGAAACACCTACCTGCCCAGTGTCAGAGTCACCCTCTACCCCCTTATGATTGGCAAAGTTCTGACCACATTACCGCTGTTTAACATTATGGGATGTCAGACTATTCTTAGCCCAGGCATGACACTGACATGGTAGTGTCAAGGTAGTGTGTGACATGGTACTGTGTGTTTAGTGACAATACCATGTCTGTATCAATTGTATCAAGACTGGTTATTTGGTAGCAAGATGTGTCCAGCACAGTGTTCCTGCTTCAAACAAGCTAATCCTGCTATATCACTGCAAAACTGAATCAGGTGTGTTTGAGCAAGAAATCAAAACTGGATATACCTGGCCTAGAAGACGGCCTAAGATGAACTAATAGTGCATGAACAGACGGGCTAACTGTACAGCAACAAGATAAATAAAATGGTCAGGGAATGTAGGCATGTGATTAATAATCTGAATATACTAAATGGTGCTGATGTTTCCTGTGTAGACAATCCAGACCCTGAGGGACAGGGCTTTTGTCAGGCTGGCTTCAGCGTGGACTTCACCAAGGTAACAACTCTCTTCATGTTTTTCGTGTTTACGTGTGACATTTCACTCGTTCCACGTGGCACTGTCCTCATCTTTCTACAAGAAAAGGCCTCCCTCATCCTTCCTCTCCACCTCTCTGTGTCACCGAAGCAGGTGAAAATGGGGTTAGGCAGGGAAAGAGAGCAAGCGACATTGAAAGAGAGAGGGAGACGTTTGTGCATCTGGAGCTGGATATGTCATGCTAAACTCTGACCTCTCCCTCACAACATCACAGAGGGATCTACAGGAAGAGGCCTGCTTCCCTTAAAGCCATCTCTCTCTCCCTCCCTCTCTCTCTCCCTCTCCCTCAGTCCTAATTTGATTCAAGAATCTCTAGAAATAAATGCCTGCTGTATGAATGATTCTGTTTGACTGTATAAGAGAGAGGGTTATTTTTTGTTGTCCTTGTTGTTGTTGTTGTTGTTGTTGTTGTTGTTGTTTAAGGAGTCTAGTGCAACCATGAAGGCTTCTGAAGACTCAAATAACATAAATTTAATCCCACTCTCTGTGATTTCACTGATTCTAAAGATTTAACTAGCCGCTGTTGGCAATCTACTCATTTTCATTGTGATTTGAAACTCATCACGCTCGGAAGAGACCGGTGCTAGCTCTGCTAACCCACTATGATTCAGAACTTCACTTCAGTGTTTCCCATAAATCCCATGAAACAGCCGGGACGTGCGCGCAAATCTATTTGGGCTTTTTTAATGTAGGAAACTGTATTTAGTGCTGCTTTAAGGACACATTCAAGCTATTCTTATACTGTTCTGTAGAAATATGTGCATATTATTCTAACAATGCCAGTTTGAAATGTAAAAATTGAAATAGAAAACAGAAGCAACTTTAAGCCAGGACTCCTTCCTGAACTTCTAGGTAAAATATGTGCAAACTTTTTTTTTTTAAACAAAGGTTTACTGAAGGTATAAAACGTAGCGTTGATTCTAACCCAGAACGTAGCAGTCATTGTAAAATCTTAATAGGATGAAAAAACGAACTGTATCCAGAAAAGTGCATATCCTAAAGGCGAAATGGTAACGCAGCTTAAATATTTCCCACTTACTGATAGGCTGTGGTTGCTATGGGAGGAACGATGGATAAATAAACGACACATAGAGGAGTGTGGGTTAGTATGTTTGTGGATTAGAGTTTAGGGCTCTTCCCTGTGTGAGTACATGCAGTTTGGTGTCTGTGGGTTAAGGGAAACCGTATGGTCTGAATAGGGGTGAAAATGAATATAACTCTATGGGAGAAATGAGGGATAGAATAAAAATGACAAATAGATGAGTGTGGGTCTTACCAACATTAAATTCGTGCTTGGGGTTCTGCCTTAAGATGTGTCTGTCGGTCAAATTTGTTATTTCGTTCTCCAAAAAGTTTAAGCAGGATCAAAAAGCTATACATAAGCACACCATTCCCAATCAGACTGAACATTTCAGAGCTGGAACGGTGTTCAAAGATGGAGTTAGTTAACTGATACCAAACAAGGTGAATTCATGTGAATGAGGTTGAAAGTGTGATATTAGTAAAGTGTAATGAACTTGAGCTTATCAGCGCTCTTGCTGCGGCACACTCTGCATCTGCTATGTGACGCTGGGCATCACAGCATTCAGTATCCTATGTGTGTCAGGACTAACCGACTCCAGATGCACAGACACACACACACACACACAGACGGTTTTAAGCTTTTGCACATGAATAATGTCAGTGCTTACACCCCATCCCTCGCAGGCCAGTCAGCAGCAGTGACACCCAGTTAGGCTATGCCCACATACATGCATGACAAGTTTTAAATCACTCTCTTTTTCCATAACACACACACACACACACACACACACACACACACACACACACAGTTGTGACTTATTTCCCTCAAGCAAAATGTGTAAGAGCACGGGATAAGCAGCATGACCCAATCAGAACATCTTAGACTATCACATGAAGACATTTGACCATCCCTAATAAACAAACCCTTAAAAAAGAGTGGCCACATCAAGCAGTATCACTGTAGGCCGATTGCGTAGATGGCGCTATGTGTACATAGAACACTGAAAGCTTTATGTGCCCGAAAAGCACAGGCCTCAAGTTTAAGTCATGATTACGATCTGAGGCAGTGAACTTAAGCAACAAAGGCACCGAAAGGCAAAGTGGTGTTTGTATCTGTAGCCTGAGCAGACTATAGAGCCAAACACCATAGTACGATTTTGATTCCAATTGCTCCTCTGCATTGAAGCAAGTGAAGATGATAAAAACCAATGCCTAAGAGAGCAGAAATCGAGCAACTAGTGTTAGAGTGACAGAAACCCCAAATCAAACCTGTTATGTGGTGCATGGGGCTGTAGTGTTTTGGCTAAGCTAACAAGAGCATAGTTAGCAGGCCAAACGTACCATACACCACAGCGCAGGCTTGACTCCAGCTAACTTATGCTAAAATAACAACCATTTAGAGAATATGTGTGAGCCCTATGTTCAGTGAGTGGTGTTAGAGTGAAAGCCGAATCTGAACCTGTTCTGTGGTGAGTGTAGCTGTTGATGAGCTGCTCTCGCGCTTAGTTTTTTTTCCCTGGTCTGTTTTTTTCCCCGTCTTTTAATCAGCAACACCTATCAGTAAGCTTGTCCAAGGTATAAATCGGTGGAATGTGTTTATTTGGCCAATCAGATGTGGATTTGAAATGTGACTCTTTATAAATGAAATGCCATATCATAAACAATTTTAAATACAGGTATAATTTTTCAAGTTCAGGAGTATACCTTATTACTGTCATACGGGCTTACCCTAGCGAAGCACCTAGTGAAGACACTGGCTTGTAACTCAAACATTCACTCACTCGCTCGCATTTAGTAGGATGAAAATTCATTAGCAGTGAGATAGCTTTAGATTCTTCATGACGCTGTGTGACTATGTAAATTAAGTAACAGCACTTGCTGCTTCACTATGCTATCTACAGTCATATGCAAAAGTTTGGGTGCTCCTCATCAAAATGCATGAACCAAACCCTTCCTTGAAAATGAAAGGGGTCTGTTATGGTGGTGTGGCACAGCAAATCATCACAAAAAGGCTTTAACATATTAGCACAAATGTGCTATTTATCAAATGTGCTATTGTTATATTGATCAATGATCAATATGCCCATTGATAACTGACACTTCTTACAGGACGGGCGTTTTAACTGTACTTTTCTACTCAAATGTACTCACAGTGCGGCTTAAAAAAGTGTGCCTCTCTGGTCCTAATGTTAATTGTTATTTCTCTGTTTTCTTCCACTTTCTCAGGAGGGGACTTTAGTAGTTGGAGGCCCAGGAAGCTTCTACTGGCAAGGTACTGTGCTTCTCCTGTATGCCTTATACCTAACTCCATCCTTAGAGTACATTCAGTCAGTAATCAGCCTTTTAGACAAAAAGGCTGTGTTACTTGAGCTCCTCTCCAAGGACTTTTAGAATTCACTTCATAGCCAAGAGAATGGAAACCCCCCTCCTCCACCTGTAGCTTTCTGAGAGTATGACTGGAAAGGTATTTAATGAGAGAGAGAGATGATGCGTCACCTTCCCATGAGCCTCGTTAACACAGTACTCCAAGTTAACCTCTGTGCTGTCCCGGTTTCATTACTGAAGTTATGGAGCCAGCTCTCAATCCACACCAATTCATCTAGTCCTAGTTTATTCATAGTGAGTACATGAATGATGATTACGACTGAATAGAGGAAAACAGTGGCCAGGCTAACTATAGCAAACATGGGGTAAATGAACTCTTTATGGGCAATTACGTTATTGTTGGCTCTGGGTCCACTTGGTAATCAGAGGACTAATGCAGTAATGACTAATTGCTAATGGACAATACCTCTTTCCACTCTGGTTTCTCCAGAGCTGTTAATTCCACTCAGTCTACAATGAGACACATTAGTTTAGAATAAAGACACAGAGAAAAAACATCTGTAGTATTTTATTACATCTGTAATTTTTTTTTTCAAGAGAGAACTAAATCAATAACATGGTTACGTAGATTGCAATAACAGCCGGCCAGCAAAGCAAAACAAGTGCTAGCACAAGCAGTCATAACAACTGCCATGGTAGTTGTCTAGCTTGATAGTTAGTTATTATTTCAATGAATAGGATGAAATTAATTATTTTTCCTCTGCTGTGAGAATAATTCACACATGCTTCAATAAAATGGGAAACACAAATTAAGCTTTCAGACCACTGTAAAAATAAACAGAATTTAAAGACAATAAAAGTACATATATGTCTTCACTCACTTGCTCAACTGCTTAGATGAAGATATAAATGTCAATGGAAAAAGTGTGTAGTTCAACGGAGGGACTTTCAAAATAGGGGGAAATGGTATTTTATGGCTACTCTGAAAAAGAGTTAAGCTTTTGATTACTAAAAAAATAAGCATGACATGATTGGTTAAAGTAAAGCTAAAATTAAAATTGACCTAGTTAATTCATGTCACAAGTCATTTTAATTACCATTCACCATATGGTATCATGTTAAAAAGACAAAATGATTGTTTTCCAGTAATATCCAATCAGAATGTGCACTATCAGGGTAAAATTATATTAAAGCTACTCTCAAACTTTTGGGGATTTGGAGACTTCTCTGGTGGAAATGTGTAATTGCATGCAACATGCAGCACTGATTGCATTTTGGACCTTTTCCCCAAACAAATGATTCTGTGAACAAATGAATCTGATTGTGAGCTTGTTAATAGAGAATTTAAAGAGAACTCAGTTAAAACTTGATTAAGGATGTGTCCTCTGAGGATACAAGTAAATTATCTACTATTTACTACAGTAAACTTTAGTGTAATTATACTAAAACGTTGTATAATGCTCGTTTTGCATTTTAGAACTAAACAAGAAACTGGAGAAACTAAATCTAACATCTGATGTCTTGTTCAACAATTTTTAACTCTCTATTTTAGGCTTTTTAGCATGTATTGTTTTTCGGTTATGCTACAATGCTCAATTTGATCAAAACATCTTCCTTTTTTAATCAACAGTATCATATTTTATCTCCCACAACACAGCACCAAAGGAAAATTATGTTTCTACTCCTGACTTTAAGCTGTGCAACACGTTACGTAGGTCACAATAGGTGACTCAAGCTATTGACAAAATGCAAAACTGCTTGCTGATACAGTTTATAAAGCATACAGGTCAGAACCAGGATTTCTTTCTCAACTGACTTTCATCTGTTTTATTCACTTATCCATGAAATGTTGACTGAAAGACTTTGTCATGCAATACAAGTTAAATTGGAAGTTTTAAGCAACTTGCATGTAAAGCTGGATTAATCATTTCTAAAGGTTTCCGCTCTTCACTGAGCAAGAAAGGGTTGTTGGTCAAGATTTCATTATAGCAACTAAATGAGGCACAGCAATGTGATCTGTGTCCTTGTGTATGCTTTCGTGTGAAAGAGAATGTGCGTGTTTGTTTGCACAGTGATAAATACTGATTGTTGGATAATTGCAGTCATGTGTGTATGAACACATGCATGTAAATGAAGTCATTCAGTTAGACCCCCCCACATCAGTCTTGCTATGGGCGTTTAGGCCTCCTGGACGGCGGGAAGCTGAGGCACCTTTCGCCTTGCTTGTACTATATATGGCTCTGGTTTTGTGGTACTGTGTGTGTTCGTGAGAGAGAGCTAGAATACAGAATTACATTAAAAGGAATGTTCAAAAATG
Source organism: Semaprochilodus insignis (assembly GCA_034552555.1). NCBI lineage: Eukaryota > Metazoa > Chordata > Actinopteri > Characiformes > Prochilodontidae > Semaprochilodus > Semaprochilodus insignis. The sequence goes on from CM067497.1 coordinate 17,146,372, forward strand.
TACAAAGAATCATATACAGAGAATTTGCACAGACAAATGTAATAGGAGTATTGTATTGTCTGTAGGAGTATTATTGTAGTACTGTGGGCTCTAAGAATATTATTTTAGCACTCTGTCCTATTGGAGTATTTCTGCAACGCAGTGCCCTGTATGTGTATTACTGTAGTATTATAGGGGTATAACTATAGCAATGTGACAAATAGGAGAATTACTGTAGTACTGTGTTGTGCGGGAGAATTACTGTAGTACAATAAGAGTATTAATGTATTACTGTATGCTGCGGAAGCATTATTGTAGTACTGTGTTCTGTAGGAGTATTACTGTAGTACTGTGTACTGTAAAAGTATTACTGTAATACTGTGTTCTGTAGGAGTATTACTGAGGTACTGTGTTCTGTAGGTAGTAATGTGCTCCGTAGGACTATTACTCTGGTACTGTATCCTGTGGGAGTATTACTGTAGTTCTGTGTCCTGTAAATTATTACTGTAGTACTGTGTTCTGTAGGAGCATTACTGTGGTACTGTGTACTGTAAAATTATTATTCTAATACTGTGTCCTGTAGGAATGTTACTGTAGTACTGTGTTATGTAGGAGTATTACTGTGGTGCTATGTACTGTAAAAGCATTAATGTAGTACTGTGTCCTGTAAGAATATTACTGTAGTACTGTGTCGTGTGGGAGTATTACTGTGGTTCTGTGTCCTGTAAGAGTATTAATGAAGTGCTGTATCTTGCAGGAGTATTACTTTAATACTGTATCCCGCAGGAGTATTGCTGTAGTATTACATCCTGTTGGAGTATTATATACTATTCTATCCTGTTGGAGTATTATATACTATACTGTCCTGTTGGAGTATTGTATACTATACTATATGCATATACTATATGCATATTCCTGTAGTACTGTGTCCTGTAGGATTATTATTGTGGTACCTCGTTCTGTTGGAGTTTGACAGGACAGTAGGCACAAGTACCTGTGTCATTTCTTTAAGGCGTGGTTGTTCACCTGAGCGTTATCCCTTAAGCGATACACTAAATAACAGTAACAACACGGCTGTGTCTGTTAGCATGTGTTGGTACTTCATTAGCCTGATAATTGGAACAAATTTATGTCAAATCCAGAGCGAATTCTGAACATTCCAAATACATACTGTAATCACTGAAATTACAGTACCTCCCCTGGTAAAACTATTTCAGCTTCAACAGAGGTGTCTGCAGAGGATGCATGAACACCTGGGCCCACCTTGCCTCTTTCTTTCTCTCTCTCATTCATAAGTGCACACATGCACGCATACTCTGAGACTCACACGCACACTAATCTTAATTTTGTGGACAGTTACAGACGCATTAGAGGTCATAAAGCCGTGCTCCTTCTGTCCTCCCCTCCTTTCCCACGCTCGATCCATCCTGACCATGTGAACTACATCTCTTCATCTTCATTATTTCCAAAAAGGGCTGTGCATAAACAGAAAGGTAGCGGAAATAGAGTGAATGAGAGATGTGTTGTGAGATAATGCTTGGAGCAACCTCTGCCACCCCCCACTACAGAAACGTGTGCATGCATATGCGCACGCACATGTGTGCCAGTTTGTATACAGTACACTACTGCCTAGATGTGAATGTTGGGGTAGGTAATGTAATTGTATTTCATCACATCAACTTTTTATGGTGAACATAAAACAGCATATGGCATATGACATTAAATTGACAAAAAATTCCCTGGAATATCTTTAATTATTCTCCAACCACCAGTGAACATACACATGTCATCTTTTTATACATAATGTTAATGACGGCAAAATCGTGGTATAATGAAAACAATTATATTTACTGGAACTTATGTCACTTATGTTGTCCTAAGGTTGTCTCTTATGGGTGTGCTTGAGACCACTCACGTTGTTGTAAGTGGGTGTGTACAAGGTCCAGGAAAGCTAGCCCATTTGAAAGCACGTATTATTAATGAACAAATTTGTATGGAAGCCTAACTGCTTGCTTTCATGGCTAGCTTTACTGGCCGGTTAGCATGCTGACTAACCTAGCTAGCTAGCTCACTAGAAACACCAACAATATCCCCTACTTTCTTCCATGCTTCATTTTTCTGTTGTCTCTGATTATGTGCAAAGATGCCTCATATAAAATTGGAAAAGAAGAGACAGCAGTTATGAGCTTCTCTTCTGTGTTTAGCTACAAAAAATTGAGAATAGGAACAGAATGTCGGTAGGAACAAAAAGTTCAGAGAACAGAAGCTGGGGACCTCAGAACGGCGTGTCTATGATTGGTCCAAAGAATTTGTTGGAGACAGTCATTCGGAATGTCGCTTCACCACCTCATAACTCATTTGCATAAAGTTGTCGCTACAAATTGTATACACTCATAGGAAATGACTGGCCGCTTTTCGTTCTGTGGCCAGGTAGTGTGAACATAGGGTAACACATAGGCTGTATTCGAAATCACACACTCATAACCTTTTCATGTAATAACTGTCAGTGAGGGACCTTTAAGAGTCTTGAAACCCTTCATACGTTCCACTGTGAACAATTCCGACTCTGACGGTTTCTCTAGAGCATAGCATTTTACACCAAACCACTCTGAATGACTTTATTTACATCTGAGGAATTCGATGATGCAGAACCTTGTTAAAAATGACAGAATTCCTCTTTAATTTAAAGACAGTTATCGCAATTTAAACAACTCCAAATGTTTCAGTCCTACCGTAATCATGTATCATTAAAAAGTATTTTTCATTTTACTGACAGTATTTCCTCTGTAGCTTGTGGACACACACGCACATGCTCACACAGACACGCACAAACTTACTTAGATAAATGGTTGGGGCCCAGGTCAGCCCGCAGTTCTGCCTATAAAAGAGAATAATGAGTTTGTCTAACCTTCAGTGGGAAGAAAATACTCTCTCTCCCTCCTCTCTCTCTCTCTCTCCCTCCCTACTGTTCTGTCTTGACTTCTGAGAGGTGTATAGGGTTTGGTGCAATGATCAAAAACAATTGTTTTGGAACTTTCTGCAGGTAAACAGGTGAGCAGGTAGCCAGTGAGGCTATTATGAATGGGTATAACAAGGCAGAGCGTAAGTCTGCAAGTTAGCAAAATGTGTGCTGTGGTCTAATGAGCCCACCTTTCATATTATGTTTGGCAGTAATGGACAGTGTGTTCTCCAGGCCAAAGAGGAAAAGAACCATCCCGGTTGTTATCAGTGTAAAGAGGCGTGCTAGTGGGTAACTTTCTTTGTGAAGGTACTAATAATAATGCTGAGGCGTACATACACAGCTACATATGCTGCCTTCTAGACAACATTTTCGTTTCGCAAGACTGTACCAAACCACATTCTGCAAATGTTCTACACTTCGTGGTGAGAAAGCACGGGTGCTAGAATAAGCTGCACGCTGTGGTGCATCTTGAACTGCAATATATACAACAACAGAGACCCTACACCTTTGAGCAAGCATGAACTGGGGGGTGGGGGGGTCCTCAGTTTCAAACCGATTACTGTACACTGTGATGTCGCACAGTGGTATACATGCCTATGTCCCAACTATTTTGGAACCATGTTACTGGCTCTAAATATAGAATGAGTACATATAATCAAAACAAAGAATGAGAAAAAAATATTTGTATTTTCCGTACATGGGTTTCTGTGCATGATCCAACCTACAGTGTTTTCTGTGTGCATGTTCAGGTCAGGTCATCACTGCGGGAGTAGCAGAGATTTTAAATGGCTATTCTCTGAAGGCTATCCTCCGAAAAGTGCAGGGAGAGAAGCAGACGGGTGCCGCCTCGGACGCCTATGATGACAGCTACATGGGTAAGAGAGTGTGTCTAGACACCTGTTTATAGAATGGCTCTTCTTTCATTGAGGATATTAATAGGGAGTTCGTCCCCGTTTCCTGCAATAACAGCTTCTACTCTTCTGGGTAGACTTTACACTAAAACACTGTTGTGAAAGTTTGATGGCATTCAGCCACAAGAGCATGAGTTTGATCAGGTGCTGATGTTTGGTGATTAGTTCTAGATCACTCCATCTCATGCTAAAGCTATTGGTCAAAGCTTCATCACTCCTAAAAAGACAGTTCCTCTGCTCTGTAGCTCAGTGCTGGGGGGCCTTAAACCCTTCTAGCCGATGGCTGGCCTTATGCTTACGTGTGGCTGCTCTAGAACATCCCATTCCATTGGCACTGCTTTTCTATAGAGATTATACAAGCAGGTGGACCTCATATCATTAGAAGGTATGGTTAGATACTTATCTAGTGACTGGATCTGTCAGGTACAATAGTTTTTACCAAACTGGGAGAATCTGCTTTTAGCTAGAGTGCACCAGTGAGCTGGAATTCACTACAGTGAGTCTCTAAAACTTGGTTCGCCGGTGTCACTGAATCATTTTAGGCTTTTAGTTTCTAGTCACCTTCAGACACCTTTAAAAACAGCCTGTAACTGTTTTTTATCATCATTTTTGGTTTTTCATTTTTATTTAATTTTAGTCTTTTTTATTTTTATCTAAACTCTTTTGCTGTTTTTTTTTTTCATTTAATTTAAACCATATTAAATTCGATTTTAATTTCTTGTGTCCCTTTAAATAAATGCTCAGCTGCATTGAAAATGAGGGTCACCCTCAATGAACCTCTGAGTAAAAATAAGGGTTAATTGATATAAAAGGTATAATTTATTATACCATATGTTTTTAACTCAAACAAGCAAGTAAACAGAAATTGTGCTATATGTATGCGTTAACTTACTTTCCCATTAAAAATCAGCAATATCTGATTTGGTCAGGGGTGTTAAAACTTTTGCATACCTCAGTTCAGCTTTCTCAGTTATTTTAGAATGATCTAGAGCTCTGTTGATCAGTCTGGACACAAAATGTGTATATTTTATTTACATCTAACTAAGACATTAAAAACATTGATTCCTAACTATAATTTGACTCCTGCCTTCAGAGTAGCAGTATGTAATGTGGTTTGTGGAGCTTTTGAAAGCTCTGATTTATGATATGTCAGGGACTTCCTTTACACACAACTTTACAGGTCAGCAAAACTGGCCTATATAAACATACACACTAGGGATCCTCATGGAGGCATTGCTTGTTCTTTATGGTGGCATGAGGTGAATTTCTTAGAGTTGATTAATAATATTTCCTACATATGGCAATCATGCAAAGAGTTTGTATAGAAATGTATTTCATCCAAAATTCAGAGTATTGAATATTATGGTATACTGATAAAAAAAAAAAAAAAACATATTAAATTAAAACCACATATAATTACAATAAAAGGTCAAATGTTTTGTTAAAAAATCATATTTTTTCATTTTCTGTTTAAAATGTTTTTTTTGTTTTTTTTTCATAGGGGATCAGATAAGTTATTAAGTGCTAAAATTATCTGTTCATAGTCATCTGTTTTCATGTTATTCTTAATTATTATTGAATTCTCTTGTGAGAACAGAAATATTGGGAACAGTATTATTTAATAACACTTCCATATTTTTTTTTATCACGTTCTAACATGTTGTTTCCAAAATATAATTACAGTAATTACATTAACTGTCAAAAAAAATAGCTACACCCAGAAGGAATCAACCCGCAGGAGTGAAACTTGGTGGGTAGGTTTGACATTGTGAGACATGCCTTATCGCTGTACCTGACTGACCCAACAGCCACGATTGCTGACATTCAGTGAGCAGTGATGCCCTCCATGAGTCTTCTAGCACCATTGGCAGATGACTGCACAATGCAGGACTACATGCACACAGTCCTGGTAACCTTTGTCATCCTTCCCTATAGCATTGCAATCCAACACTTCCTTCTGGGTTCAGCTATGTTTTGATGATGAGTGTATTATGACATGACATTCTGAATGAAATACTAATAATTACCAGACATTTACAGGTTTTTACATTTATGGCTATTTAACCAGACAGGCCTTTTTTATCATTTCACCTGTAGTTCTGGAAATTAACTATATCTGTACCATAGTGTGACTTATTTCCTCTCTTTTTTCTCCCTCTGTTCTGTAGGATACTCTGTAACGGTTGGGGAATTCACTGGTGATTCACAGCAAGGTGAAAATCCCCTCTCTGTCTCCTGTTACCCGTCTTTCTGTCTATCTGCTCTGCGTCTGTCTTACACTGACACATCAGGCAGATCATTTCGCTTCAGTTTCTCATTCAGTTGAAAGGGATTTTTCCAGCTTGTCCAGCCTAGCAAGCTGCTTGTAAAGAGTTTGATTGTGTGCAGTGTATGGATCAGTAAATAAAGATTAAAGGGACACACTGAAAAAGAAATCAGTTTAAGCTAAAGAGGGAAGTTGCCACATTGTATGACCTTATTCTAGACACTCTAGACCCTTATGGGAATGTGGCTCTGGAGTGTGTAAAAGGCAGTGCGGTTTCTCCCTGAGAGTTGACTTGAGTGGTGGGAAATGAGTTCCTGAGAAACATAAAATATACCCCCCCCCTGACTCTTTGGTGGCGGGCTAATCAAATTATGCAGTTATTTGGAGTTGTCCCCATTCTTCCTGTGTTTGAAGTAAGCATAACGCTTTGTGTTTTTAGCTTGTTTGCAGTGTGTGTGTGTATATGTGTGTGTGTGTGTGTGTGTGTGTCTGTGTGTGTGTGTGTGTGTGTGTGTGTGAGAGAGAGAGAGAGAGAGACTCTGTGTGTGGTAGTAATGGGGGCTTCATTGACTGTGTCGGGCTTTGATCATGCTGCTCAGCTTCAGCCCAAAATTACAGAGTGCTCTGAGCTCTCTGTTAGTGAAACCCAGCCTCACCACCCACCACACATCTGTCTGCTCTCTCACCCACAGTCTCTTCTCTTCTCTTCTCTTCTCTTCTCTTCTCTTCTCTTCTCTTCTCTTCTCTTCTCTTCTTTTCTCTTCTTTTCTCTTCTCTTCTCTTCTCTTCTCTTCTCTTCTCTTCTCTTCTTCTCTTTTTTCTTTTTTCCTATCTTCCTAATCCTCTCTCTTTCAGTCTCTTTCTCTTTCAGTTCTCTTACAGACACAGATATCACCCACTCTCTTTCTCTTGGTCTCTATCTCTTTCTTGGTCTATGTGTTACTCTCCTTTTTCTTTCTTTCTTTTCTTCTTACATCATTTTCATTCTCTCTCTCTCTGTCTCTCTCTCTGATATATAAGGTCTGGTAGGGAGACTGGAGGAGAGTAGAGGGAATTACTCTCTTTGTGGTGTGTTTATGGCCTTGTTTGTAGTGTGGGATGGGGGTCTGCATTGAGGGGTATGAGGATGGGTAGATATGGGGTAATGCTCAAGGATTAATGCTGTTTGGGGCACAGGAGGTTTTGATGAGTGGGAGCGGAGTGGGCTTTGTGTCTGGTAGGGTTGCATAACACAACATTTGTTAATCATTATCTTGATATCAGCCGTGTCAACACTGAAATCACAGAAAGCTGCAATATGCAAATGAGCTTCTAACCAGTCACTGAGCATTTTACTGTGTGCTGTGAGCATTCTGACCAATGATAGATGGTTTTGGAGTGATGATGGCATTCGTGTTAATAAATCATTAATCCTAACATGTTGTGTGCAGCACATTCAGCTTATTGATTCATTAATTAAATTCAATTCAGTTCAACTTTATTGTCATTATACTAATACAGGCTTGTACCGTATAACAAAACACTGTCAGACTACTTCCACAGTGCAGAAATTAAAATAATAGATAAGATAAATAGTAGTAATAAACAATTACTACAAATAGTGCAAAAACAATAGACAAAAGACATGAAAAGTAGAAGCGTAATGGCTGCTTTTCTGCTTCGGCATTGAAAGATTAATAAATAGCAGAGCAAATTGTAGTTGCAAAATGTAGCAATGCTACTGCAGCAGGGTATAACTCCATTGCAGTCTAGTCTTACTGGGTGGTACTGTCACACATACACACCGTTCCCATCACTGCACTCATCCATCAGATAGCAGTCTTCTCCTGCTCTCTCACTCCATCTCCCTCTGTCTGTGTCTCTCGCCCTTAAATATTTAGGTGGGAATGATTGACACGGTGGTGATAGAGACAACCACTCCAAAACTCACCATCCTCACCTCACTGTTTACTTCCCAGATAACCCCGATAAAGTGTCTGTGTGTGTGTTTTACAGAAAGAGAAGCAAAGCTCAGCTAACACATAAACACACACGCATATAGAGTCTCTGGCTGCACGGGAAGGGTACTTGTTTTTGTTAGTGTTCTCCTCTCAGAGATGGAGCCAGTTTTCTCAAGTAATAATAACCACAGATGTTTAAAGGCTACCGGCATGTGTCAACTGCTCCAGACTCTGTATGTATGTATGTACATGTGTGACATTTTCCTGCTTTCATCCTCAGAGCTGGTGGCGGGGGTGCCGCGAGGAGCGCAGAACTTTGGTTATGTAAGTAGACTGCATCTAAACTAACTATACTACAGTATCTGAGAGGAGGCCCCTCTCTCTCTCTCGCTCTCACTGTGGGTCAGAGGTCAGAGTTGAAGCTGAAGGGAAAGGGCAGATGTGGCTAAAGTGCGGAGTGAGAGAGGAAGCGTCTGAATATATGCGTGACATTACTGACCCAAGGATTCCAGCAACGCCTTCATTAGAACAATAGAAATCCTTTACTCTGTTATAATATAGCCCAGGGCAAAGGTCAGTCAAGTGACATGTTTGGTGCACAATTCATGTTTACTTGCTAAATTTATCATATTTGGAAAAATAAATTATCAACAAATACACAGTAATTATGTACTAAAATGTGCAGAAGTGATCTCACAGTAGAAGATGTGGTCTCTTATTCTGTCTTAGAAATTCAGCAAAATGTTAAATATTTAAATTTAAACACATATGTTTTATACACTTATCATCATAAGAATAGTTGCACCCAGAAGGAAGTGTGGGATTGCAGTGCTATTGGGAAGGAAGATAAAGGTTACCAGGAACAATAAATGATGATGAATTTAGACTGATATGGACAATATTTATTGAGCTACACGTACAGAAGTAGTGTCTCTCAGTATGGCTAACACAACATGCCAGACGTCTCGGTATGGAGTTGTAGAGGTTCCTAATGGTGTCCTGTGATAATCCATCCCATGCAGCTTGAATATTCTCACACAGTTCCTGCAGATTTTGTGGTAGGGGTGGAGGTGGAGTGACACCAGGCCTTCTGGAACTGTGACGCGTGACAACAAACCGTTCATCTTGGTGCTGACCATGGTGCCTCCACATGGATTCATTGGTCATCTCCACCAAGACAAAAGAAGGACTCATCATCACTAAAGATGACCCTCTGCCATTCTGAGTCACTCTATGACACCATTGCAGTCTTTGGTGACGTTGATGTGGTGTTAAGGGCACTCGTCATAACGGTCTGCGTGCATGTAGTCCTGCATCGTGCAGTCGTCTGCCAGTGGTGCTGGCACTAACAGGATGACTCCTTGAGGGCATAGAGAAATAAATTACCCTTTTCTGTTAGGATAGATACATTTGGGAAACATTGCCTTGCACAAAAAACAGCACCACTGAAAGCTGAGCCTTGCAGCAACATTCTCCACTGTGAAGATGGAAATGTGTGAAACCCAGTGTGTGGACAAAAAAACATTTTAAAAATGCTGATATGCAGGCGGTCAGTGCTACATTGCTGTGTTGAGATCTGTGGTTGCCTGACATGACTGGTGCCTTTGGCTGTTTCCAGGTGGTTGCTAACATCAGGGTTTACTAATAATGTAACTGGCCACACAGGAGCTGTTTTATGAAGTCATTCAGCTTGGCTTCATCACCGGAGAAAAAAATAATTTTGATTCAAAGTTCTACCAGAAACAACTTACCTCTCCAATGATACATTACAGGTTAGACTTGTACATGTGTTGTTCCTTACATTTCAGGAGCAGTGCAGAAGATCTGTCACTATGCCTTTAATAAAAGATTTAATTTTTACTATGTTATAACTTTGTAATAACAATAATAACTATGTAATAACAATAAACAAAACTACACACGTAATTCAGTGTTATGGAGCCATGTAGGTTATGCAGTGTACTTCAGAGAACAGTGTTTCACACAGTATCAGAAACTACATATAGTCTATTTGAGATTATTTAAAGTTGCACTATGTAAGATTATATTGTAGTTATAAGTAGTATTAGTGAGCCAGGAGGGGAAAAAAAACATACTAAGATGTGGTGTACATGCACTGCTGTGAGTCACACTGTCACGTCATCTTTATATATTAACGTCAAATACAGAGGCTGAAACAGAAGATCTGTCTCAACATTCAACAAAATCATCACTATAGTGCTGAAGATATGATGATATTAGTGGATTATTCAGTCACATCCTTTGAAGACATCTCCTTCAACAAGTTATAGAACTTCACTCTTTCAGTGTGCTTGCAAACATCATACTCGTCCACTCAGAGGGATGTGTTCCTTTTACACAATGTTCTTCTGCAAACTGCATGCAATTACACATTTCCACCAGAGAGGTCTCCAAATCCCCAAATCCTACATAGAGTAGCTTTAACTACTTGACACAGTTTGAGGCATGTACTTTTCATGATGCTAATAGTTGGAATATATGCTTCCATTACTTGTGAGCTACAATAGCCTCATAACTCCTGTGCAAAACTAAAGTAGTAAACCTCACATACTAATCATGTTTTTTCAGATCCACTCCGTTTAGGGTATGGAAGAAATTGTGTAACTGTGTAACTATAAACTGAGTTTGATAGCCATTTGACTGCTAAGGAAAGAATCTGGACTGTGTATATGTGTATCAGTGTGCTCGTCTAGGTGAGTGCCCCTACTTCACCTCATCTGGATGTTATTTTACAAGTTATGAAGGAGTCCCAGGCCGGACTGTACTATCCTGGGATTCAAGGAGGGGGGTCGTCCCCTTCTGGCTCTGATTTACACTCAACCATTGGAAGTCATTTAAGGGGATTTTGTATTAAACTTGTGGTATGTTTTCTCTGCCTGTAATGATCTTGAGTGACGGCAGTGTCAGGCTTGGTTTGATTTAATGTCTTAGTCAGGAATGGCACACAAAGCTTCAATAAAGCAACTCTGGCTGTAATTATTACACTACTAAGACTCTGACATGGGAAGGAGCATTACCCTGCCTTGGCAGAAATTGCACTAGTGCGGTCATATTTGCATGCCTACATTACCATAACTCTGCAATGCATGTGGATCTGCATATCATATGGTTGATATGTTTTATGTTTGAGTTAATCACATTATCGTTTTTTAGGTCGCTGTGATAAACTCCACAAATCTGACGTTCATTCAGAATTTTACAGGAGAGCAGGTCAGTGTAAAGACACAAATGCAGACATTTCCTCAGCCTAATACCGAAATGGACATGGATATGCATATGTGGTCATGTGCACAAGCAATGACCACTTTATTAGAAACACATACCTTTTATTTCACCTCACTGGCCATTTTATTAGAAACACATACCTTTTATTTCACCTCACTGGCCACTTTATTAGAAACACATACCTTTTATTTCCCCTCACTGGCCACTTTATTAGAAACACATATTGTTTATTTCCACTCACTGGTCACCTTTTTTTTAGAAACACTTACATTGTATTTCCACTGACTGGCCACTTTATTAGAAACGCCTACCTTGTACTTCCACTCACTGGCCACTGTATAAGAAACACCTATCTTATACAATAACTCACTGGCCACATAGAAGCACATAACTGTTACTTACACTCACTGACCACCTTATTAGAAACACCTATTAAACAGCCTCTTTCTACCCCATTTATCATTGGTCAGTTTTTGACCCCTGGACTGCTGTTGTCCAGATATTGTTTGGATGGAGGACCATCCAACACAGCAGTGACTCTATATGTGGTGTTAGTTTGTGACACGTATCTAACCAAGAGTGGCTCTGTAGGCCTATGAGGTCAGGGTTTTTAATAAACTGGCCATAAAATTAGTATGTTCTTCAACCATATTTAAGAATATGATCAGTTTCTCCCCAAACCTCCCATATGGTTTTAATAATACTGAAATATATCCTCTGTGTTGTGTTATGTTGTACAATATATTACATGGATTAAGTGGATTAGTTTTTGTTGCATTCAAATATTTCAACATATGTTCAGATTAATTATGCATGTGGTGTCTGCTAGCGGTAATAATTCATTGACGCAGCACTTTTCTTATAGATGGCCTCATACTTTGGATACACTGTGGCAGTGACTGACCTCAATGGGGACGGGTAAGTAGCTGACACACATGCACAACACATTCACAGTTAAAAGAGTGTAAAGAATGGATTGGTAAAAGTATACACAAATTGGCACCAGACGTTTTATAATGAAATACGAGTTGTATTTCTAATTTATGAAACTAGATCTTCCTGTTTGTCAGCTTGATTTTATTTAGAGTTTTGATTTATTAGACACGTGCTAAACAGCTAAAATAATCCATTTAGTCTCTTCTCTTCTCTTCTTCTCTTCTCTTCTCTTCTCTTCTCTTCTCTTCTCTTCTGTGTTGTTTCCCTGCTATGTTTGAGTAAGGTGGTCTTTGTGTGCTCTTTGGGGTCTTGCTGTGTTGAGTCTGGGGTTTCCTCTCTGGTGGTTATGGACAGACAGACTGATTGTATTGCGGTCTGTGTTTGACTCTAGATCATAGGTGTAAATGTAGCGTGCTGGTGTTTGAGTGTATGATGTGCTGTTTACTCTGTAATACCCTCACTAACATACACAGACACAGAGCTGAACCCACTCAGCATGCAGTGCCAAGGCAATGAACAAAGAGTCTGCGCCAGTGCACCGTGTTTGAATGTATCGTAACAATAGCACAAAGAAATGCACAATTAGTTTGAAATCATGCAACAAAAAAAAAAAGAAACAAAAAAGGAGGGCAGACTGATAACGCTTTAATCAGAACAGAAAGGCTCTGTTTGTTTTGTTGCTTGTCTGGAATGTACAGTAAAGCTACATTACATCACTCTGCCTTTGTTCTTTCTTTCATACTTTTTTTCTTCTTTCTCTCTTTCTTTCTTTCATTCTTTCTTTCTTTCCTTCCTTCTTTCTCTCTTCATTTCTTTCTCTATTTCTTTGAATTCTTTTGTTACTGCTTCCTCCAATTTTTATTTTTTCATTATATATTTGTCTTTTTTGTTTTGTCTTTGTTCTTTTCTTATTTCTTGTTAATTGTCATTGTTTTTCATTCATTCATTCTCTTTTTGTGTATTTTCTTTTTTCTTTTTTCCCTCTTTTAATTTCAGATTTATTTATTTTGATTTATGATCCTTCTTTTTTCCATCTTTCTTTCCCCTTTTTATTTTTCTCTGATGGCTTCTGCTTCTTATTCTTTCTTTTCATTGTTTCTTTCTTTCTTTCTTTTCATTTTTCTCCTTCTTTATTTTGCTCTTCTGGCTTCAGTTCTGGTGCTTTGAGAGGGGCAGGAAAATTTGGCCTCCATCCTACCATAAATAACCCAAAGCTATTTCTCAGCTTTTTCAGCATCTGATCCCAAAGAGGACGTTTTTATTTGAGCCATCAATCTTACTGGAGTTAGGACTTTCGACTTTCTGTGTCGCTGTCTGTCTAACATTGGCTGGACAGACTGAGGCCAGTTTGATGGCTTCATATTTTTCATTGGCTATTCTATAGTGCTGATGTCCAGTTATGGGTTCTGCACTTTCTATATCAGTCTATCAGTCTCAGGAGTCACGTAGGTTGGGTTTTGATGTGTGTCTTATAAAAGTGAAGGAAAGAATGATCCTGCGCACATGTGTGTGTGCGTGTGTGTATGCTTGCATTTCTGCTGACCTTTTTGTAGAAAGTCAACCATCTTGAAAAGTGATGTAACTGGTTCATGTGTTGGTGTACTTATGGGCTGGTGTGCATTTGTGTATGTGTGTATGCTTGGTCACTGTAAGCCACAGCCTAAGACTGTTGTATGCAAATGTTTAGGCGTCACTGTTACAACAACTAGTTAGGCAAGTCAGGCATTGATTAGGAATGGTCAGGTGATAATAATACCAGAGCGTGATAAACGATCTGACTATATTAAACCAACACTCAGCAAACAGCAGAAAACGAAAGAACAGGGAGGCTAAAAAAGATAACAAAGTGCTTCCAGCTTACAATTTCCACTGTCTGGATTATCTTTAAAAATGCCAGTTAAGGAGAACTGTGGAATTGAAGGGAAGATCTTTTCATTTTCCCAACACACACCAGTTTTTTAGCTTCTTAGTCCTTGCTGCAGCTTGTCCCCCTTTCTCTCCTCCCTATCTGCTCCTTATAAAGGTGCCCATGTTGCCGAAGCCTAAGCCTTGTCAGCTGGCTATCATTAAGGCAGCATGAGTACCTGAGCAAACAGGGGAAGAAAGCCCGTCACTGCCCCTGCTCTGCCGTTCGGCCAAAAGGATCATACATCAGCCTTCATGCAGTGGCCTTGCTGCAGAACAGGAGGCGGTTCACGGGAGGCGGGAATGGGAGGCAGAGCTTGGGCACCATTCTTACACCATTCATGACTGTCGTTGTTGTCCTCCCACCCTCTATCATCACTAACATTCACTGACACTGCCCTCCTGTCCCCTCAAACTTTTGCATACGGCTATATATGCAGAAAATATCACACCCATACACAAATACAGTATATGTGCATGAGTACATGTGTTTGTTTGTGTGTAGGTTGGATGATGTTCTGGTGGGAGCTCCTCTCTATATGGACCGGGAGTTTGAGAGCAAGCCTCGAGAGGTGGGCCGGGTTTATCTTTACCTGCAGGAGGACGTACTCCTCTTTTCTCCTGCCATCACTCTGACCGGTACACATGTGTTTGGGCGCTACGGCAGCGCCATCGCTCCGCTTGGAGACATCAACCAGGATGGCTACCTGGGTAAGTGTGTGTGGACCTTTTCCAGCATTCCTTTATATTCTGTAATATTCTGGCTTCATGTCATCGCTGTCCAAAGGAAAACAAGTATCTCCAAAATGGAAACTACAGCAGAGGGCAAAAACCTAATTTAATTTGAATGTAAGTCAATGGAACCAGACCGTTTTCCAAGCAATTCTGGGCCATTTCTGTCGGTCCATTGGTCATGAAGTTTTCACACAATGTAACTGGCAACTGCTATGTTCAAATGATCCATAAAAAGTAAAAATAGATCAAAATGGAGATACATGTCTTTCTTTGCACAGCAACCATATTAAGCAGCTGCCTTCAGCAAACTTGCCTTGCAGGACCCATTGTGCATCACACAGTTGTGAATGTAAAAGAACAGGATACATTGTGTTGACCTACTAGAGCAATGTAAATGCGGCATTAACATAGGACATCCAAAATTGCCTCAACCCTGTTAGCTTGGCGCTAACGTACTAGTGAAATGGCATAGGTGGGCTAGCATTTCTATAGAGGTGCCTTGTTAACATGTGTGGCCTGCAATTAACCAACAACTATAGCCCTGGTGTGCGTATTTTTGGCATCCAGTATGTCAAAAGACAGCTATTCTTTCTCCTCCCCCACGCTTCCTAATCGCTTCGGCCTGTGTTTTGTCTTGGAAGAAGAGGATATCCTATCCTCAAACCGAGCACTGAAAATGAAAAGCTCTCCAACCAATCAGAATTGAGGAGCTTTGCCGGTGACCCCGCAACCCTGTCACTGGTTTCCTGTTAGGACTTGCTCCAAAACATGTATGTGATGTGTATGTCTATGTGTTTGTTCTTTGTTTTGCTTTCTTTGTGGGAAGGAAATTTAGATATGAAGACAATAAAACATTCAATGTGATTTGCTGGTTCGTGTGACCATGAAAGTCTTTTCTTATTTGTATAAGAACAGCAGTAATAACAACAGATGGATAGTGTTTGTACATAACTGGATAGCTGTGTGTATGTGTTTTGGCTATTTTTACTGTATGAGATATGTTCAGCCATTGAGTCCCGAGGTTACATTCTTTAGCTTTGTTTGTTTTCATATTTATTTTCTCTGTCTGCTTGACTCACTCAACCCAAAAGCCACTCTCTCAGTCAGTGTGTCGTTCTCTGAGTCACTGTTGAGAGTATATCTTCCTTTGGACGATGACAAGCCTATTAAAGTCTGGCAGCTGTGAAAAGAACTAAGAATGTGTCCGCGGGGTTAAGTGTGTAGACTGTGTACGCTAAATTCATTATTTGATACATGATACAGCAGAGCCTCAATTTGGTGCATTTTTGATACAGCAAAAATAGTGCATAAAAATACCATGTTAATGTTTTTCAGCTGACAACTGCAATTATACTACAATTGTAAGTACAACAGTTATATAAATAACAATTACCCTTTACATTGTGTGTAAGTTTCATGATAATTGGACCTAAAGAATTGGCCCAAAATGACTAAAATAGTCTAGTTCCATTGACTTGCATTAACAGTTAAGCATGTTTTTTAATTCTCCTGGAAAGTTACCATTTTTAAACAAAAGTTTAGTTACTTAGTTGTGTCTTAATGTAATGTTCTTGCCACAATACGTTGCACCGTTACATCCCTACATAGGATGTAACAATTTCAGTTAAAATTTTACATTTAAATAAAAAATTCTGTTTAATTTGTAAAACCTTGTAGTCTTCAATCTGTTGATTGTTGCAGTGTGACAGCATTGTAAAGAAATCCAAATCATTGCATATTTATGCTTTTCCAGAGAGCAGAACGTGACACTATACAATTTGGGCACTGCAACAATTGTAAAGTGCTTGTGTTGGCAATCTGGCCTTTTATAAAGTGCAGGTATGCTTTCTGCATCAAGCATCGCACCAATGATGCCAGAAGGAAGGCACGGCAGCACTCGAAGCTTGAAGTCTGTTTTTTTTAACTGCTTGCACAAGACGCATGCCTCTAAAGACATAAGCGTCACATATGCCTGCATGTCCTTCGGCGTGAAACAAGCTTGTGTTTTGGGTGTGTGTTAGTGCAGGCCTGTTGAGGTAGCCCTCGATTTATGAGGTACGCTTTGATTAAGAAGGACTACAGTCATAGCAAAGTTTTATTAAATAACACCATACAGTATATTGCATATGCAGTGACTACACAATTAAATTCTTACCTTGTTTACCTCTAAAGTCAGAAAGCTGACTTAAAAAGAGACCATGCACACTCAACAGAACACAGATACATTATATAATGTCATACAGATTTTGCATTATTAAGTTATTGAATGCTGTTATTATTATTATTTACTATTATTATTATATATATTATATATACAGTGTTGTTGTGATAATTCCCACCAGTGAATTAGATGTCCTGCATCACACAAGGCTACAAGACACTTTCACGTCACGTTACTGAGCAGGATATGTTTAGGACGCAGGTCCGTTCTCATTACTGACACACTTAGGTCAGTTACCTATGCTAATGTGTACCTTTGAGTCTGAGCTAAAAATCCGAATTGAGCAATGAGGCTCATGAAATGAATGTACATTGGACGAGGCTTTCCTTTAGCTTTCTTCCCAATCGGCATGAGGTTTGGTTGTCGTGGCAGCGCTGCATGTTGCTTTCAACAGCTCTTCCTCCTTTAAAGAGGAAACAGGTGGAGAGGGCGGGGCTTAGGCCTAACTAATCACACACAGATGCTATCAGATCAATATAATCACTCACAGAAACGGTTGTAGACTGTGAATGAGCAACATGCACATAAAGACAGATGAAGGCAGACACAAGACGTGCGTCCCATGTACTGCCAGATAATGTGACATACATATTCTCTGTCTCTCTTACACAAACACACGTGCTTGAATCCTGACGTAAGCTGTAACCTGAACACATCAGTCCTCTAACGTGTGTCGAGACAGATGTGATGTCCACAGTGCAGGTTCTGTTCTGGTAACCGAACACGCTTTGTTCCGTTGTACAGACAGCACCGGGGATTCGTTACAGATTGTTGCCATATGCACTTGGGACGCTGCTATGAGACAATGCTTTGGGAAGTCTTTGAGAGTGATTGCCAAATCAATATTTGATACGGATATGCGTTCCTCTAACCGATTAACTGGCTTACACTAACACCCCTCATTATGACCGTTTATTCTATATTTAGTACTGATCCAGGGCCATTTGCCAAATGATGTTTATGTCTGTCAGCATGTGTGTGTGTGAATATACTTTAACTTAAAGCACAAACTTTGAATTCACTTACTCATAAAGAACGTTATTTTTGCTGCTTTCTACCCAAGAGTGGCCAAAGGCATAAGTTCCACATATTGCACACCGGACGAGTCTGGGATTGCACACATAATCAGAAACAACACAAGAGATACGACAAAATCATGCTCCGTTTAGGATCTCAGGCACATTTACTGAACACACCATCACCTGCACAGCTGCAAATATTCACTGTATCAGCGCTGAACAGCAGAAAAAAGTATTTATCCGCCCGACTGTTCACTGTGTGCTCGGGATTAACATTAATATCATTGCTGTCCAAAGAAAAACAAGTATTTCCAAAATGGCAGCTTTACAGGAGAGGGCAAAAACCTCATTTAATTATAATGCAAGTCAGTGGAACCAGACATATTTCCAAGCAGTTTTGGGCAAAAATGGAGATATATGTCTATTTTTAGACAGCGACAATATAAATCACATCATGTCCATTATGCTTATCTCATGTTTATCAGTTGGTCCAGATTTGGTGGATGCCTTCCATGGCACTGTTGTTCTAGTAGTCCCACAGATTTTCAGAACAATTCAAATCTGGCCCAGTCCTGATGTGTGAATGCTCCTGAATGTTCATCATGCCAATCACTCATTTTTGCCCATCATTACCTTTTGCTTTGTGACCCATTTTCCACACATTGAGACATTCACTGCTTTGTACCATCTTTTCTCAGTCTAGGAATTATTATCTGTTGCATATCTAAAACAGTAGCAGCAACCACCCTGAGGCTTGTATTTAGCTTTTTTATAAATACTACATAAGCAGAAACTACATAAGCAACATTATGTGGGTTGTGCTGTGTGTGTGTGAGGATTTGGGTATGTCGTTTAGGTATGTCCTAACTTTTGACTGGGACTCTCCCTATGAAAGATGTTCTTTCTCTGGGACTGTTAGTGGGTACCATGCTTTGTGAGCTTGTATAGTCAGTGCAGAGACCTGGCAGCCTTTGGACAGGAAGATGCATGCCGCTGAAAGGGTTTGCATGGGCCTCAAGCTCCAGTGTTCCACTGCTTCCATCTGCTTTTGCTGTTTCGCTGCTTTCACACAGGAAAAATGAGCCTGCATCCAAGCAGCCATTGAGCAATGGCACTCGTGTGTATGTGTGTACATGCTGTCAGGAGCTTCCTCCTGATACCCTCCATTACTTTTAAGTGAGCAGTTTCAGTGTGTGTTGAAGGGTTCGGAAACCCTTCCTTGGCCTCTGACCGTAGAATCCGCCTTGTTCATGCCAAACCGATGGGCTTGTATGAGCTGGATACTCATATATCACTGTCTTGAAATGCGTTGTGTCAGCGTAGATTTAATTTGCACAGGATCGTTTTTGAAAGATTCATGTTTTATTTAAGAAACTGTCCAGTCGTAAGACAGCTCAGTTTCTTGGGTGCAAGATGAAAATGACGAAACCAACAGGAGAGAACAAGAGAAGCTGTTCAGAGTCTGAAGATTTAGTGTCTATCATGTGATAGTAGGAATAGTACTATGCTATGTGGCCAAAAGTATGTGGACACCTGTACAGTTGCAATCAAAACTATGCAACCCCCATTGCAAATTAGGTTTACTAGCAAAGTTATCTAAAAAATCTTTATTAAAACCAGCATCTTTATTAAAAACACCTACTGTGTACTTCCACTCACTGTATAAGAAAAGGCTACTGTGTACGTTCCCTCCCTGGCCACTTTATTAGAAACACCCACCTTGTACTTCCACTCACTGGTCAATTTATTAGAAACACCCACCCTGTACTTCCACTCACTGGTCACTTTATTAGAAACACCCACCCTGTACTTCCACTCACTGGTCACTTTATTA
>CM067497.1:17176311-17233121 GCA_034552555.1 Semaprochilodus insignis
TAAGTAGTGTGTTGGTGTACAGTAACTCAGTAAGTGTAATGCGTTAGTGGACTGTAAGTAGTGTGTTGGTGTACAGTAACTCAGTAAATGTAATGTGTTAGTGTACTGTAAGTAGTGATGGCGTATCTGTACTGAAGTATTTCTATTCTGGGGGTCTTTTTACTTTAACTCCAGTACATCTTAAAGTCTAATGTCTTACTGTTAACTCCACAACGTTATGGCCAAATGTGTCCTTCCTTTTCTCTTATTTGAGCATAAAAACACACAAAAAAAATATGAAGCGAGTTCACCAATCATGGCACAGCAAGCATTTTGTTTTGAGCTTGTTTTGACCTGTTGGACAGAGCTTGGTTCTAGCTAATGGAAACTGTTCTCCTTCAGTGTTCTGTGCTTATGATCATTTGAATAGACATCAGTGTCAAACTAATTAATAACCTTCTATTAAAGACTGGTGGACTGAGAGACACTAGAGTCTCTTCACCTAAACTGAGCTGATTAAGAGTCTTGTTCCAGAAAAGATAATAGGACATTAGAGCCATAATAAATCATACTACTGTTACTCTCCATACTTAAGTACATTTGAAGGTAAATAATTTAGTACTTTTACTCGAGTGGAGGTCTAAAGGGAGAAACTGTCACTTTTACTGGAGGAATATTTTATGTTGGGTATCTCTGTTTTAACTCATCTACATGATTTGTGTACTTTGTCCACCACTGGATTTTGCATTTGAGACCTATTAAGCCGGCCTCTCTTTTGGCAGTGTGTATCACATTAACATAACGACTTGTGATGTATGTAAATGTAGTAAGACGTAAGAGGTAAAAGACGTAAAAGATGTAAGATGTCAGTTCAGTAGTGTTTGGTTTGTTCTGTTAATGACAAAATTCTGTGTTTTATCATTTGTTTAATTAAATGAAAACATGATTAGGTGAAAGCAAAAGAACATTAGTCTTAAGTTTAAGTCTGAAATGGGTTTTTAATTGTTAACCATTTCATTAGGAAGACCAAACGGTGTGTGTGTGCATGTAGTGGCATCACTTTTTGCTCTTCTTAAGCAGGTTTCCCAGTGGACCCTATGAGTCCACATGATTCAGTTAGAAGTTGGTTCCTTTGTGTGTGCTGGACCTGTTTTAGAGTATTTGCAGATAGAGGAGGCTGATTTTGGCTAATTTAGAGTTTAAAAATACTCACTAATTTTTAAACTAGGTTTCTGAAACTGTTAAGCGTTTCAGTACACACATTCAAACACTTATACATACACACATACACTTGGCAGAGTGACGCACAGCAGACCCAGGAAAAAGACTAAGAGGAAAAGCAGACTTCTCTCTCTCTCTCTTTCTGTCTCTCTCTCTCTCTCTCTCACTCTCTCTCTCACTCTCTCTGTCTCTCTCCTCTCGTATCTTAGCTGGAGTCATGAAGTCACAGCCTTTAAAAGCCACACTCCATCATCTCGGAAGAGTTTAAAGGCCAGGCAGCTGATTAGCCTTTGAGTTCACCATTGATGTGGTTTGTGATGTGCACATGTGAGTCTGTGTAATATAGATTTAGCCAGTTTCCATTTTTAAGATGCTATAAAAAAGTCTTTGTTCTTTCTTTACATCAGAACAGCTTCTGACACATTACTTGCGAAAGCTGTTATTATAAAACACACATTACAACTGATATTGCTGAAAGTCTGCTAGTTCTTATCAAATCAGTTCAACTTTTATTGATTTATAATTAAATCCAATATCCATATCCAAATGCAAGATTCAAAAGAAAAGACTCGCTGTGAGCATTAAGCAGGGACACTGAGAGGAACCAAGATTTAAAAGGGAAAGCTCTCTGAGGCTATGTTCACACAGCAGGCAAATTGGCCCAAATCTGGCCTGTTTTTAATACACTCATCATCAAAAGAATAGTTGCTCCCAGAAGGAAGTGCGGGATTGCAATGCTATTGGGAAGGAAGATACTTCCTTAAGATAAGGTTACTAGGAACAATAAATGATGATAAATTTAGACTGATATGGGCAATATTTATTGAGCTACACATACAGAAGTAGTGCCACTCAGTATAGCATCAGGCCACCATGCTTGCTAATGCAACATGCCAGACGTATCCGCATGGAGCTGTAGAGGTTCCTAATGGTGTCCTGCGATAATCCATCCCATGCAGCTTGAATATTCTCACACAGTTCCTGCAGATTTTGCAGTAGGGGTGGAGGTGGAGAGATACCAGGCCTTCTGGACATGTGACGCATGACAACAAGCCGTTTATCTTGGCGCTGACCACAGTGCCTCCACATACGGATTTGTTGGTCTACTCCACCAAGACAAAAGCGGGACTTGTTACTGAAGTTGCTGCTGCTTTTCTGAGTCACTCCATGACAGTCTGGTACCACACCACTGCAATCTTTGGCAACGCTGACGTGGTGTTAAGGGCAGTCGTTGTAACGGTCTGCAGGCATGTAGTCCTGCGTCAGAATTTGGAACTTCATATTCACTCCTGTGATGCTGGAAGGTTTCAGACAAATTGGTCTGAATGAGTGTGCCATGTGAAGCACTGTTCGTTTGTGTGTGCAGGTCAGTTTTAACATCTGATCTGTTCAGGCTAATGTTGCATATGGGTAACATTTAATAGAAATGGTGAGAAATTTGGTGAGCAGATCAGATTCAAGACAGCTTTATCTGTTGTCTGAAATTAGCCTAAGGACACAAGGAGTACTGAGAGGTACCAAGACTCCAAAGAGAAATCTCTTCTCTGGTAATAGGGACTGAAATCATTGCCAAAGAAGACAGAGAGCGGTAACATCACAACAGAAAAATGTCAGTATTCTGAGGAAGATTTGGTACCGACCATATTATGCCAAAACTGAAAACAATCACTCTTCCACTCACTGACCCGGATCAGTTTATATCTCAATACCAATATTATTGATTATTAAATATATCAGTTGAATTTGATATTGTACAACTTCCCTCACTGCCAGACATGTCCGACATCTCTCTCAAATGCACTGGCCACATGTGTGCACATATGCATACATATTGGGGGTTAAGATAAAGATTGGGGGTGACGTTAACCGCCCCAAGTTTAGGACTGCATTCATGGTCAAAATCATTGCAGAACCATTGTACACATTGAACAAATGAGTCACCTTGCATGTTTAAGGTGGTATAACTTCATAACTGAATAACTTCAGGCTGCTCCAGATGGTTATAAATACCTAGGGCATGTGAGTGATGGGATTCATAGATTCAGAAGAGGTGGTACAGTGCAGTGAATGTCTCGTTCCATGTGTGGAAAATGGATTTGTTAAGCAAAATGATTGAGTATGATTTTCCTGTTTGTCTTCATGCTTTGTAGTGCTAGATAGAAGATCCTGCAATATACTGTCATATGAACTCATTGCAGAACCAATGTACACATTGTACATGTACATACACATACAGATAAAGCTCCTTTGGATAACAGCATCATTTTTTGTGGATTTTGCAGAGTATGTGGATTGTGTGTGATTGTGCAGCCAAACAGAGACCAGAACTCTAATTTGAGAGAGTTGTACATAATTTGCAAACTGAAAAAAAAAAAAAAAAGAATTACACTATTGTCTTCCAGCAAACATGAGCTCTCATCAGAGGGAGGTTATAGAGCCCTGAAGGAAGGTTTTTATTGGATAATGAGCTGATTTGGCTCTGTACCCCCTTTAACGATCACTTTGTATTACCTGCGGGAGCTCAGTGTGTATGCATATGTGTGTATTTGGTGTTCTAACTGGAGCTTTTGTACGTGTTTTGGCATAAGGTGGAGTTTGGGTGACCGCCATATACCTCTGTTAGTAAAAAACAGTGTCACACTCACACACACACTCACACACCAATGCTTCATTTTTATACAGTGTCAGCACACGGGGTCACGTATGTGTTATATAATACTGTAAGTCAGAGACCACTCCTTCATTTGTTCCAGCTTCCATTCTTTTAAAGTGTCTACAAGGATATGTCTCCACAGCTCAGTCTTAGAATTTGGTTGCATTTTCAGCATGCGTAATCCAAGTCAGGGCGGCACAGTGGTGCACTGCATAGCACTGTTGATTCACAGCAAGAAGGGCCTGGGTTTGATTCCTGGCCCGGTTGTCCAAGGTCCCTTCTGTCTGTGAGTTTGCATGTTCTGCGTGGGTTTCCTCCCACAGTCCAAAGACATGCAGTCAGATGGATTGGAGATGCTAAGTTTCCCTCTAGGTGTGTGAATGTGTATGTGTGTGTCTGCCCTGTGATGGACTGGTGGCCTGTTCAGGGTGTTTCCTGCCTTCCGCCCATTAAACGCTGGGATAGGCTCCAGGACCCCCACAACCCAGAAGGCTAAAGCGGTTTTAGCCGCTTCACACTGAACACATTTTCAGTGCTTTTGAGATTTGGGTTATGGGGTGGTCAGTCCATTCCAGCAACTTCTTTTTCTCTTTTGTGTGGTCCTTTTTTAAGTACTACTATAAGATAATCCCTGAGTGAATCTAATCTCCTCAGAAATCTCTCCTGAAACTTGTACATACATCATTTATTTTATGCCTAATATGCTGTATTAATAGTACTGTATGTGATATCTAGTGTATATGTAATAATAGAACACCTCCTACATATATCATTGCTGATGGAACAAAACCACATAAGCTCACTGGACAAAAAATGAGTCACCTTGCGAGTCACCAGTTTAAGGTGGTATAACTTCATAACTGAAAACTGTTATTCATAACTGAATAACTTCAGGCTGCTCCAAAGGCTATAAATACCTGGGGGGAGTGTGAGTGACGGCATTCATAGATTGAGAAGAGGTGGTACAGTGCAGTGAATGTCTCGTTCCATGTGTGGAAAATGGCTCCAAAGCAGATGTTAATGATTGGCTAAAGGAGTGACTGCATTTGGACGTGCCAAAGACCAGGAAGTAGCTGAATCTGCAGGTGTATCGAAGTGTACAGTCATACGGGTCTACCAGCAGTGGCACAAATCCCAGTCTACAAGAAACTCCTCAGAATTGTGCCAGGCATCCAATTCTGAAATCTGGCCCAACTGCACAATTCTTTAATGCAAGACTGCCTGAACAGTAATGTTGCTCACATCCAGAAACTTGTCCATACCAAATCCAATTGCAGCTGTTATTCATGCTTATGGAGGTATTACATGCTGTCAGGTACATTACAGTCACAGGTGACTTTTTTGTCCAGTGATCTTATTTCCAGAAAATAACTTTACAGGAAGAGAAATAAAAGCCCTTAATTTTTCAAGTAAGATCATGTGACAAAGTTTTACTGTAATCATTGTACTGTATCATTTTAGAGCATTTTTATTGAAGCGTACATCCTGAAATTTTGACACAATGTAAACACAATGTTTTCATTTTCATATTATGTAAAAACATGAAAAAACAAAAATTGAGATGCAAGGTTTGTTTTTTATGATTTAATGCATATCTAGGTACATAAGCTCAATGCAAACTTCCTAAGCCTTGCCCTAAACCTAACTTTAACCTACATAACTCAGGTCTGAACAAAGGAAACATAAAACTTTTGTATTAAAAAAGACACAACTTTCTATGACTTTCTCTGGTATTCCAAAGTTGGGAAGGTTTTGTCCCTAAAATGCAGGAAAACAAACACAGGAATGCCCATACAACCTACTCCTACTCCACAATTACCTTTAGTCAAACTTGGTCAGACTTCTACACTGAGGAGACCATTTGGTTGCTTAGGAGAAGGAAATAGATGGAATAGAAGGACGGATGGATGGAGAGAGGAGGAATGCAGGGTCTGGAGGTGTAAGGGGGGGATTGCATTAGCTGGCTTTGTTCTCTGGCAGGAGAAGCCCCTTTGCTGCAGATAGCTTTAACAGACTGGAGCTTTATTAAAACAAAGCCAAACGCTTCAGGTTCTGCACCCAGTCCTCTAACTCTCCCCTTTTCCTCCTTAACCCCTCACTGTGGTCTGCTGCTGCGGTAGCTGGGGGCTTCTGACCTGAATAGTTTGAGTCTAGTATGCCTGCACACAGACATGCAGGCACGCTCACACTTCAGTGCCAGTCTGAGTGAACCGAACACCCAAATGAAGTCAGCAGATGTCAGTTTTGGACAGATTAAATTAGACTTGTAGCCGCTCTGCTGTCCAGCCCTTTCCTTTGCTGAAACAAGGTGAAAGATTAGGCCTTCAGTGCGCGTTACATCTTCATGATATGGACAAAAAACGAGTAAACCTTGTAATATATTAAAGGTGACTTATGTATGTATTTATTTATTTATTTGTATTAATATGTTATAGTTCCTGAGCTCTTTGGATGTGTGAAAAACACTAAACAGCTAATTCAGTATGTGCATAGTGTTTTACTCTTTCATTTGGTCTTGCTGTGATGGTCAATTGTTGCCTTTGTATATTAATAGAAACTGTACATCTCAAAGGAGGGGGATGCTGAGGGTGTGGACATTGCATTCTGGTCAGGAATCTGGCAACCCTGCATGATGGGCAAAGAATTACGAGTGAAACATGAATGCTTAAAACAGCACAGTACTTTTTAATGTAGTTTCAGTACAGCAGCTGTTTTCTATGGACGTCCTAAAAGAACATAACTAAAAGGTCATAATGTTCTAGATTCTATTCTTAATTGTCTTGTGATCTCAAGATAACAAAAGAAGTTTTTTTTTCAAGATCTTATTTGTCTTTTGAGGTCAAGATAATGAAAGCTGTTTTCTCGAGATCACAACTTGATTCTCTTGTGTTTTCTCAGGATTGCAACTTATTTCTCATTTGAGGTTAAGCTATTAAAAGCTGTTTTGTTGAGATCACAACTTTATTGTCTTGTGATGTCAAGGTGACAGAAGTTGTTTTCTTGAGCTGGCAACTTAATTATCATGTAATCTCAAGATAACAAAATATGTTTTCTCAAAATCACAACTTCATTGTCTTTAGATGTGAAGACAGCAAAAGTTTTTCTTGAGATGGCTACTTGTCTTGTGAGTTCAAGATAACAAAAGTTGTTTTCTGAAGGTGACAATTGTCTTGTGATGTCTGGGTAAAAGTTATGTTGTGATCTTGAGAAAACAACATCTGTTATCTTGAGATCACAAGACAGTTGAGTAATTATGATCTCAACATAACAGTCCAGAAAGTCATGATTATAACTACCTCATGGCCTCTCTGGACTTTCAGACTGTTCTACACAGTTCTGTGCAGTTTTCCAGGATTGGGAATACCTGCATCCCTCGTGTTAGTGCATGTAGCTCTGGTATGAGTGGATCACAGTTTGATAAAAGGTTCCTAGACGGTCTTCTATTGTTATATGTCACAGAGCCTTTTTTTGGGACAATATAGAAGTCTTTTTGCTAAGTGTGTCTCTCCGCATGTTTTTCCCCCGCTGCTTCGGAAATCAGAGGTGTGCTTCTGATCCAAAGAAACCAAAGCGTGTCTCTTATGGGTCAGACCTCCACTCTGGATTGGGCGTCCTGCCAGGACGGCCGAGCGTAAATTCCTCCTTGGGACCGGTCTCAAAGTGCTTATTAGGGTTTCTGGAGCCACTCTAGAACATTCCTATCCTTTAAGCCTCTGATTCTGGCTGACTGCTAACGGCCCTGCAGGACCAATCTGTACTCACCCGCCTGTTAACTCTTCCTCCATTTCATAACCAAAGCAAGCAACAACAACATTCTTCCCATCATATTTATCACACCGAATTAAAGCTTATTCACCAAAGTCTTGCGGGAAATTTGAACACACAGAAGCCTTGCGCGAAGGTCTGAGTTTTACATCAGTAGTCAGGTAGTCGGCCCTGTCAGTCTGCTCTTTCCACAGGACAGAGAAAAAGCACGAAGCAATGTACTTAATTGCAAATTATGATTGATCATCTTTCATTCCAATATTGCTGTAATGTGGTGTGAGTGGTTAATGCGGGTCGTCATAAGTCATTATATAATCATGTTTAATGTTGGTTCAGTTGTACAAATAGTCATTTTATAGAATGCCAGAGATGGAGTGTGTGCAGAGATGACTGATGGTTATGGCTAAAACAGCTGTCAGTAGGAGAAAAGAGGAGAACAGCCAATAGGGTGGAGGGGAAATGGAGTATTCATGTTTAAATGGTTTTAGGCCTTTAGATGTTTAAATGTTCCACTTCTGGCTTGTATTTGATTATGAGCAAGCAGTGGATTTACAGGCGTTATGTATAATCTGACAGATGCTGAAGTATTTCTTGTTTAGCTCTTTTGTTTATATGTCATACCTAACTTTGTTTAAGTATGTTTAACATGTTTTGTCATCAACCTAAATCTTATCAATACCTTATTGAAAACGTTCCCTTGTTTGCTAAATAGCCAATGTATTTCACCAAAATTCTCCCCTTGCATAGCTTGTATAGACATTACATAGACATTACCCTTTTTTATTCCCCTCATAGGACTCACAGCATTTCTTTCGCTTTGTGTCAGAGAAACATAAACTTAAGAAACTTACGAGAAACTCAGAGAATCTTAAGAAACCTGTCAGAGAAAGCTAACAACCAACCAACTGGGCCATAAAACTAGTCATCTACCCAATAAAACTATGTAATTCCTTCCATTTCTTTCTATTTGAGGTGGATAAACTTAGTGAGCGATTGCTAACAACAAGTGGTAGCTGTCATTTGTTCAACCAGTCGTCTCTTAATTTGTTAGTCTATTTGTTCAGCCAGTCTTTTTTCATGTATTCACTGAATGTACATTCACCAATGAAGTGAGCGCTATTGTGTTTAGCTCAGCATATAGACTTGTAGGATCAGTTCTCAGACAGGTCTGACCAGTAGTGTTTTATGTAGTTTGGCACCATGTAAGCATTTTTAATATTTTTACACTGAGACTTTGAAAATCTTAATAAACCCATAATACACCAATGTGATATGAAATATGAAATTGCATTGGCCTATATATTTTGGTGTAGTCCAGCTTTTTTTCCAGAATTACTGGCCCAACTTTCTACATGGCATTGGCATAAATTAAGATTCATTGCAATACAAGGCAAGGCAACACAACATTTTGCAATGCAGTACAATGTAAAGTAGTACAGCACAATATAATATCATGCAGTACAACACAATGTGTGGTGATGCAATGCATTATGATACATGAGACACTGCACAATGTATTACAGAGTTGCACCAATAATTGCAGAATTTCCCAAACGTTAGTCATTTGATGATGCCTTTGGTGATTTTCCTTTGGTGAATGCCCTGTCACAGGGTCTATATGAAAAGGGATCTTCATTAATGCTGCATTGAAGCAACAGAAGTTGCATCGCTCCCATACACTTCCTGTAATATATTGTAGTCTGTCAGATATAGCATGTATAATATTGCAGTGTCCCACTACTGGCTCGTTCATCCTTGCTCTCGATCTTGCATCCTCGCTGATCTGAGTGAGAGAGACTTCTGTGAATAAGTTGTTGTGGTTGTTATTATAAAGATGTCCACATGTGTCGTTTAAGCTATTCTGTGCCAGTATGGGGGGTACCTGCAGGGCTGTGATAGTGCCTACCGTCAAGTAGAGTTGTGTCCTTAGAAGTGACCTGCCTGCTATCCTGCCATTCATAGTGATGGCAGCGGTTCTTCCCTTTTGCTATGTTTATTAGAGGAGTGTTCGCTTGCAACGCTGTTTCCCGCATCTGCTTGCTCTGCGCTGATGCCACAATATGAGCATTGTAGTGAACTGTCGAGCTTTAACTCCTTTCAAATCACTGCAGCCCAAAAACAATACACAATGCACTACTGTACAATAAATTGCAGTGCAATACAATACAGTACAATATTACACAATGAGTTACATATATGGTAGCAGCATGTTCTTCCTCTAATATGTATCGAACCTGACGCCTCTTTAAGTATGCAGCCCAGCTGACATTCTGTTAGACATGCTTGTTTGTTGTGTTGTGGTCAGGAATTCTTACTCAGGAGGCTTTTGGGAAACTGCTTGATTGTGTTTGGTTCTGATCTGAGTCAGTGGGTCTGGGAGACATTTATAGCTTATTGGTCGCGCTGTTTGTGCTGATCCGAGGTCAGTAAAATGTGAGACGTCTGTGTGATGGAGACTGCTGGAGTCCCTCAAATCACTCCCAGCTGCGGCATGCTTTGAAGCTGACATGCTGTCCCCTCTCCCTCTCACAAACACACATACTTGCCCAAGCACATACTTATGATTCCAGAATCAGCGTCCCACTGATATTACATCAACAAATATATACATGAAGTAAAGGTAGATGGATTAATCATAAATTGAGATAAAGTGTCTAATACAACAGCCTGTGTGCAATTTTCAGATAACCAGCTTAAACCTTTAATAAGACCTACTGCTTATTAAAATGCTTCAAAGTTAGATCAGCATTAAAGTGCATGAATCTAATATGTCATGCTTGAACTGTCATAATCGTTTTTCATGAGTCATCCTACACTCTGGTTCACTCATCCCTGTTACCTGAATACATCTACCTCTATGTAATATCTGGAATAGTCCCATTTTCAACAGGAAGATGCATTTTCCAGATTTCCTGAAGATCATGAGAAGAAGAAAAGTAAACCTTCTCATCCTTTTTTTTTTATTGCCAATGAAATACGACTGCCTCCGTTTTAAAGCAAAACCATCTGACCCAAATTACAGATTGAAGGTATTCCTTTAGAATGCATTTAAAAGGCAATTCCACTCATGTTAAAGCATATTTGCATTATTCAATGGTAAACAAAAGTGTAAACAGAGTGGTTTGATATGAGACACTCCAGTCCAAATTAGAATTGTTCACAGTGGTGGCAACAGGAACCGGTGTTGAATGTGGCTAAATGCTACATCACAGATAGCTATTAATGAAATGGTTACAATTATGCTGCCTGAGTTGTCATTTTACAGTAGTTTTGAAAGAAATGGCCTATATGTATTATTCATACATGGCGGAGGGGTACATGCAGGCCGTTATAAGGCAAAGTAGTTCCCGAAGAAAGCAAATGATTCTTTTCAGATTTACCATTATTTTCTCATTATCATTACATATAAAAACTCATGTAGCCTTTTGTTGTGTACACCCATTAGGTCTTCAGTGGTGAAAAGCAACATCAATGTTAACTCGTTTTGCTTCTATTTATATCACTTCTTTTGTTTACTTCCGAACATTCTTGCTGGGAGCAGGTGACGGTGGTGATAATGGTTGCTTGCCAGATGGTGTAGTCATCGTTGGTGTTTAATCTTCCCTCAATTGGCTACCTGTACTTAAATGATCTAACTGGAAGCAGGACCTTTAACATGATTTATAAGAGGGTAGAATACGCCGTCGGGGTAGAGCTGCTTCTTTATCCTTGAATGATGGACTGATTAAATTTAATGCTGCAGCGACTGAGGTAAGAAGTATTACAAGATAGGACAGCTAGCTAGCTGCTCTGTTAGCATCCCAACTTTGGTAGATATCACGATACATAGACGTCTTGGATACACCGTCAAACCTTATATTTCTTCACATTCTGTTGATTATTTTTGTTTAATTTGGGATGGTTTCAACTAAATATCTTTCACATTGCACCTTTAAACCATTTCACATCAGGCTACTCCGAATTACTCTGTTTAACATAAAGACTGAATTATGTGAGTTATTAGTGGAATTCCATTGTAGGTGAATAATTGTCATATCAATAAAATATATCAATAAAAGGATATCAATAAAATATCCTCAGTGTGCATTAGCATGTATGCTAGTTAATTACAATTTGTGTATTTGGTAGTGCTGTGCAAAAAAAATTAAAATAAAACCCTTGATATCTCTTGTTGGGATGTGTAGCACATGTTTGAGTGCCACTGTCTCCTCTGCCCAGTGTCTTTGTACTGTTAGGGCTAAAGTATGTTTGACCGAGACCCATCACAATTGTTCTAACAAGAGTTTAAAATGGTTCAAATCCCTCAATTGTAGTGTATCACGTCACCTTCAGCAACTTGCACAATGTGCATTTTCTTTTACAGACTTTTGATGCATAAATTTAGCACGTTTCAGTGGAAACCCTGCAGTCAAACCTTGTTTAGATGTTGTTCCTGCAATGGGTCAGTGCATTTTGTGAATGGCCAAATGCATGTTTTCTTAGATTCAGTGTTTTAAAATTAAATAAATAATTAAATAAGTAAATGAGCCCTTAACGGCACCCCAGTCGTGTCATTACTTATACATTTAGTCTATCTTGCGATCCCTCTGCCATTTCTCAGTCTCTCTTGTTTCTCCTTCTCTCTGTTGTAGATTTGATTGTTGGTGCCTTTGGAGCAGGAAAAGTGGTGGTGTACAGGTAAGACCACAGCATTCCTACATGACCAAAGTCAAGCAAAAGCATGTAGTGTAGTAATGTCTTTAGGTGCATACACACATTCCATCTCTCTCTCGCTCTCTTTCTCTCGCTCTCTCTCTCACTCACACATACATTATTACACAAACACTTCCACATGTTCCTGTCATCAGTGTGAGCAGCTGAACAGGTTAAACTGTCTGAATCCGTTTGAAAGGAGCTTGGATGGACCTGGACTTGTTTTTCAGTGATCATTGATACCCAGTTAGGAGTGGTGAACCATGACTATAAGAGCTAGGTCTTCAGATCAGGTCTTATATGAGGAAAATATTATAGTATTATATTCTGCTAGCACTCCTATATGGTTTCTAATGGTTTGATGAGATGCATGCAAATAACCTTAGCTGATATATATATCGCCTTGCATGTTGCAGTTTTACAGTGACTCATAGAGCTGCTGCTGTTTTCTGCTTCTAACACTGAACACTGGTTTTGCTGCCTCTCTTATTCGTGGTCAGTGATCTATCTAGGACGTCCAGCAGACTTAGTGTGAAGACCTAGACCTAGTTTCTAACAAATATAAGGGCTTTAGTTCAGCTTCTGAAGGCCTGACCAATGATAGCGTACGGTGGCCGTATCTGTCTAGATAACACTGAGAAAACAATCATGTTTGGAGAATCTTCGTGTGGCCATTTCAAGCTTTTAAGCATTTTGTTTCCAACCAAAACTTACCAGTATGTTTACCTACAACAAACTTGGTAATGCTGTTGCGTAAAAATGAACTTAAAAGACTGGTTAAAGACCTCAGAAATCACTAGGTCTTCTCCAAAGACCTTCAAGACCCTGTTGGTCCTGATTATGTCTGTACATTAGTGTTGCACCGATACCTATGACCAGCTCCATAAAGCAATTTCTGATGTCTGAATCTGTAATGCCAGTATTTTGTGGGATAGAAACATTAATGGGAGCTGCTTACCTGAATGTCTGAGTCAGGTTTCTTCAGTAATCACTCATTTGTCACTGTGTAGTAACTGACAAGTGTGAGTTAATGTTAGTCCAAATTGTTATTGAAGGAGTGGAAGGAACCGCTGGACTATCGTCGTAATGATAGCCATTAGCCTTGATTTAGCATTTAGCTTGCATAGCCCTGGCTGGGGTGCGCCTCCGTCGGTCAGCTGTATAATTTAGCAGTTGGGTCTCATAGGCCGTTGCTTCAAACAAGCCAGAAAAAACTCAGGTGATCACCATCGTAATGTTTACTAAACTCCCACAGAGTTTGACGCTCAGAGATGGAAGTGTGAGTGAACGAGATGCATACATAAGAAAAATGATATGAGTCAGTTTGGATGTGAAACAACATTCAGTTCCGTTTTTGCCATGTCAGAGCAGCTGCTGGGCGCTGAAATGCTGTATATACACCACAGGTTTATCTACATACCGTTCAGTTCTGGTTTTGGTAATGTTGTACAATAAATATATTTTACATTTACTTAAGTTGTTAAACGTGGCTCCTATTTATTAATTACATAATAGTAAACACAAAATATAAAAATAGTAAATAAACAAAAATATGTATATAATATGTATGACAGTCATGTTTAATTGTAGAACAGATTTGACCAAAATAAATAAAAATTTAATAAAATTAATATAAATAAAAAATAAAATTTATATCCTATATTGTAGGATTAGGTATTAGAATTGAAAAAGTGGTATCGGTGCGTTTCTACTGTACATAATTAAAGGTGCAGCATTATGGCACAAGTTTCTTAATGGGTATGTATGCATCCATTTTTCTGCCCTTAAAGCCCCAAGAAACCTAACAGATTAAGTCAGTGTTGTTCTTCTGTATCTCAGCATGAACAAAGTTTGTATCTTATGAATATCTTCCCAAACTTATAAATGTCTGCTGTATTTCATCATATTTCTCTCCTCTCCACGTAAACTGGGAGGTCCTAATCTCGGGTAACGCTTCAGTAAGCATTTTCTAACCAATCACAAAGCTGACATTTCTTGCTCTGCCCATACAATCCAGTTTCATAGTCTGAGAAGCTTAGCGAGTTAAAGCTAGCACAGCATAACCAAAAGCTAGCAAGCTAGCCCACCTGTTTGTAGCTGCCTGTCGTCTCCTCATCCATTTGTTTGTTCGTTTTGTCTGTCTGCATGTCTGTTTGTCTGTTCCTTCATCCATCCTTCCATCCGTTTGTCCATTCCTTTGCTTGTTGCTGTCTTCCATCCGTCTGCACATCTGTTAGTCTGTTCCTTTGCATGCTTCTTCGTTCACCCGTATCGTTTCATCTGTACATGCATCTGCATGCCTGTTCATCCATTCCTTCACTCGTTGCTTCATCTGTCTATCCATTTGTTCATTTGGCCCATACCTTGTTTTTTTTTTATGTCCACATAGAATATAATGATGGATAATGATGTTAGTTCTATATAAGGGGCGGAGCAGGCTAGAAATGTTGGACATAGACCTGTCAATCAAACTGCTCATTAACCACGCCCACACAGTTCTCAGATAGGTCTGATCAGCAGTTTTTAACCCATATTTTATCATATTTATGGTTTATATTATTCATTCAAGATTTGCCTGATGTTTATTATGACACTCAAGTTTAGTATCATACAAACACGTTCATGTTTTACTGTGTGGGACTGTAACGTAAATGCATTTTGCCATTTGAAAGGTTGTAACTGAGATTGATCTTTGACCCCTGAGGCTTCGGGACATGCTGTTTCTCTCAGATTCAGTTTCTTTCTGAATGTTTCGAATCAGCCCCTCGCTTCCGTCCACAAAGCCACCAAATCTTAGACACACACACACTGAAACACACACTCACATACTCACTCTCTCTCTCACACACATACATACACGTCTGATGTGTCACAGTGCTGGTGTTAAAACGATTAGCAGGCATGGGCGCTGGTGTGTTTGTGTAAGCTAACGTTACCAGCGCTAAGCCGGCAGTTGAGTGCTAGCCTCTACAGAGAGAGAGAGAAAGAGAGCTTAACCAGACACAACACTCTATCCACTTAACCTTTTCCCGCCATTACTGCATTACTTAAGGCCTTGTTTGCTTAGCATGGTGAAAATCCCTTCAAATCCACATCAGTGAAACCCAAATTCCAGTAATACTGAATCTCTATATACTCACAGTGTAATTTTGTTCACATTACAAGGCCCATCACACTGTTATATACTACTATGGATCATTCTACCGAATTGGTTCAAAAACCTTGAGCTAAAGACTTAATTAGTCTTTTACTGAAACTCATGAGCTTTCCTTTGGGTCACTAATAAAAAATAATAAAGCCTTTGAAAGGTAATTAAATGTATCGTGTGACAATCTTATCTAATTTTGAGAGGAACTCAACAATGCTAGCCAGTACATGACTAGCAAACACAGTTGTCAACAGTCGTATACACATAAAATCACAGCATTTTTTATGAATCTGTTTACTTAATAGCTGGAAATATGTGAGTTGCAATTGATGTAATGTTACACTCTGATTTTCAGACTTTCAGACATTTACTTCAAAACAGTGGGATCTAAATGATCAGGCATGGACAGGCATGCAGTCTAACTTCCTGCTCTGAAATGAAAGGGCTCCGCCTATGGAATTAAACTATTTGTGTTTTGGTAGTGACATAAAAAGATGGGACTTTTTTTAAATGTTTTTTTGTTTTTAATTAAAGTCATGATCTAAATCTATTTTTAGCTCCACTAAAAGAAACAAAACAAGATCTATTTAAAAACAACATAGCAGAAAAATGCAAAAAAAAAATTAATAATAATAATAAATAAAAANTCTATTTTTAGCTCCACTAAAAGAAACAAAACAAGATCTATTTAAAAACAACATAGCAGAAAAATGCAAAAAAATTATATAATAAAATTAATAATAATAATAAATAAAAAATAATAATAATGGGACACTCTGGACACAGCTGCACAGATCCCACTAAAGCATTGTGGTTGAATGCAGATGTATGTACAATCAGATCCTTATAGCAAGGTTCAATGTTGTGTAAACCTGTTACTGCAGCAAAGGAGGACAAAGCCCCTCTGTTAATATCCATGACTTAAAAAAACAAGGTGTCTGCAAACTTTTGGACATGTGAAGTATGTGCATAGTCACACATTTACTATTCGGGCTGCAACCAGGGGTTATACTGGGACTTCAGAGCTGGAGGAACCCTGCTGCTTTTCATTCCTTATCACTTCTTAGCAATGATATCATGGACATGTGAAGCTGATTAAAGCATTCTGATTATGATCTAATGGTTAAATTAGATTAATGAATTTACTTAGTTTGCAGTTTTAGTATTACTTGTTTGTCATGACCTGATTCTTGGCTGATGAAAGATGAAAGTCAGCAAAATGAACTGTTCCAAATGCCACCCATATGACATCAAGAACCCATCCTGTCCCTTTTTACTGTATGCTTAGAACTGTACTGTATATCTACAAAACATCTCAAAATTATTTTTTCTACAAACTGTATTAGCTTCTTAGATAATAACCAGCAAGGTGAAAATGTATGCCTTTGAGTACATGGAGTAAGAGTCAGTTAGCAAAACAGTAGTTTGGACATCATAATTCTGTAAGGCTGTCAAGATTTAACATACATGGAATAGACCCCTTTTAGTCATGATCTATGTTTTGGAATTACTTTGGATTTAACAGTAAAAATAAGCACAAATAATCTAAGTGAGAGATTATTAACAAATGTATTTTGGTAGGTATTTATTACCTATTAGACATTTCATAGTTAAATGGATGTCCTGATTGAGGCAGGAGGCCTGGAGTCAGCTTGGAGCTGACAGTGACTTGTACGATATTGAACGTGTTTTGACCTTTATTGGTTAAAAAAATAAAACAAAATAAAACAGATAAAACCAAAAACAATGAAGATATTTCTCTAATCTTCACGTTACTTGGACAAACAGACATGTTAACTCATCACCCAGTGAAAAAGTTTAGAAGGTAACAGGTCACCAGCTATCACTGCACTGGTTAACTCTAGTGTTAGCATTAGCTCATCTGAAGGGCCAGCCTCGGCTCTGTGGAGAGAACAAAATATTTCCATTTGCTTTGTAAAATAATAAGACATTTTAAAATGTATGCATCTATTTTGACATCTTTGTTTGTGTTACTGAATGTCTCAGTCTATACTTAAATCACCACATATTTACCATATTTATCACCACTTATTTATTGCTATGTTATAATAATGATTATATGACAGTAATAAAGTGCCTGTTTTTTCTTAACCTGCTGTTAACATCACTTGAATATCATTGCTTGAATAAAGTTTCCTTTGTCACGTCCAAATTCCATAGTTATTTGACAGATCTGCTAAAATAAAACCAATTCTGAACCTGAT
Source organism: Semaprochilodus insignis (assembly GCA_034552555.1). NCBI lineage: Eukaryota > Metazoa > Chordata > Actinopteri > Characiformes > Prochilodontidae > Semaprochilodus > Semaprochilodus insignis. Next base: position 17,193,995 of record CM067497.1, read on the forward strand.
TAGATGATTCGCATTTGCTTTTTTGCTAACTAGGAGGGTTTGATGTTCATGAAAATCTTGTCACTAGGGCGAGGCCAGTGGTGACTGTGGACGCTCAGCTGCTCCTGACTCCGCGAATCCTCAACCCGGAGGACAAGTCCTGCCGTGTGCCCAACTCCGACACCATGGTTCCCTGGTAATTGTCTTTATTATTTACATGAATGATAGATAGATAGATAGATAGATAGATAGATAGATACTTTATTGATCCCGAAGGAAATTTAGCAATGAACAGATAATCTGCTGTGGATGGAATGGGCAGTTGTATGTTAATGTGTTCATGTGACAAATTTGAAACAGGCTGAAACAGGCCGAACCATGTTACACAGTACCAGACATGGGCATACTGGACATCACTGCTTTTTGCAAAAGAATGGCATAACTACATATGACAGTCACAGGGTTTGACAGGCAAAGGCTCACCTGTGAGGTCAGATACAGAAAAGTTTATTTACCACATGACATTTTCCAGGTTGAAACGTTAAAAGCCTTTAGTATAGAGCTCAAGTCAAGTTGCAAGGCAGTTAAGGGCAAGTTGCCAGTCAACATGCAATTCAAGTGCAACATGAGTCCCCTTTTCTGCACAATACGTTCAAACAAGTCAGGAAATTTAGATTTGCCATGATACAGACACTTAATTTACCTTTGTCTTTTTTCATTTGCTAGAGTGAAATCTGTTCCACTCGCAGTGGGGAAGGTTTTGTGGGTTGTGTACTTCTACAGTAACGTAGCAGTTCCGATTCAGCTGCAAAAATCACATTTGGTTTATGGAAATTTAACACTCGCATTCTCTTTACAATCTGCCAAGCCACACGCACACACACAGCCCTGTGTTTTTGCCTCTGTGCATGCAGAGAGTCTTGGTCCCAGAGGCACTTCTGAGGGGGGCCTTACTGTAAACATACCTAATGTGTTTGACTGCTCGGGATGTGTATGTATGTTAGGTTTGGCTTGTGGAAGAAAGTGGTAGAGGTTTTGGGAAGATAGACAGAAAGCACTAAAGTGTGGAATTCTGTAATAACAAGAGAGTAACCTATTAAAATAAATCTGCTCCTCTGCTGGGACGTTGAAAGAGCGAGAGAGCAAGAGGGAGCGAGAGAGAGAGAGAGACATAGTTACACTAGTCAAAACATGAAGCTCATGTGTTCCAGTCTCCTCTTTTGTGTTTGTGTTTGTGTTTCATCTTTATCTGTGGAATTAAGCCCCTGCTGTGTCTGTGACTTTGTCTGTGTGTGTATCTGTGTGTGTCGGTTTGTGTATGTATATTTGTGTGTCTGTCTTTGCACGTGTGTATTTGTGTGTGCATACGTGTGTGTGTGTGTGTGTCTTTGTATGTACGTCTGTGTATGTGTCTTTATGTGTATGTACAGTATGTCTTCCTATGTACAGTATGGGTGCGTGTGTGTGTCTGCGTATGTATGTCTGTGTGTGTGTGTGTGTGTGTGCATGTCTGTGTGTGTATGTGTTTGTGAATGTATTTGTATCTCATATGTTGTAGTAGACGTTGTAGTACATTGTAGTACGTCTGTGTGTTTGAGTGGGTGTGTGTTTGTGTGTGCATGTCTGTATTTGTGTGTGCGTGTGTGTGTTTGTGTGTGTGTGATATTGTATTTGTGTGTGTTGGAGTGTTTGTGTGTGTGTTTGTGTGTGCATGTCTGTTTGTATTTGTGTGTGTGTGTGTGTGTATGTGTTTGTGGATGTGTGTGTGTCTGTGTGTGCATGTCTGTTTGTATTTGTGTATGCGTATGTGAATGTCTTTATGGCTGTCTTTGCATGGGTGTGTATGGATGTCTTTGTGTGTGTTTCAATGTGTGTACGTGTGTGTTTTTGTATGTGTGTCTATGTGTGTATGTCTGTGTGTGTTTCTGGTTATGTGTCTGTGTGTACATCTGTATTTGTGTGTATAACTTTGTGTGTGCATGTGTGTTTCTGTGTGGTTGTCTGTTTGTATTTGTGTGTGTGTGTGTATGTGTTTGTGAATGTGTGTGTGTGTGTGTGTGTTTGTGTTTGTGTGTGCATGTCTGTTTGTATTTGTGTATGCGTATGTGAATGTCTTTACGGCTGTCTTTGCATGTGTGTGTATGGATGTCTTTGTGTGTGTTTCAATGTGTGTACATGTGTGTTTTTGCATGACTTAAAAAAAACAAGGTGTCTGCAAAGTTTTGGACATGTGAAGTATGTGCATAGTCACACATTTACTATTCGGGCTGTAACCAGGGGTTATACTGGGACTTCAGAGCTGGAGAAACCCTGCTGCTGTTCATTCCTTATCGCTGTGTGTGTATCGATGTCTTTGTGTGTGTTTCGGTGTGTGTACGTCTGTGGCTTGCGTCTATGTGTGTTTGTGTGTGCAAGTCTGTTTGTATGCATGTGTGTGTCTGTATGTGTATGTCTGTGTGTTTCTGGTTATGTGTCTGTGAGTATGTCTGTGCATGTGTCTGTATGTGTGTGGCTTTCTGTGTGTGTGTATAAATCTGTATGTGTATGCGTGTGTGTGTGTGTGTGTGTGTATGTATGTGTGTATATATATCTTTGTGGCTATCTTTTGTGTGTGAAAGTCTTTGTGGCTGTATTTGTATGTCTGTATGTGCCTCTACATGTGTGTGTGCGTGTATGTATGTATGTCTTTCTGTAAGGTGTTAGGTGTTGATGTATCTGCTTAGTCACAGCCATAATATCCGATTACAAGTAGGTTAGGAAAATTCTATAGGATACAGTATAATTCCTAACTCAACATAAAGTTTAGTTCTGTGCTAAAAACGTGTGCAAGATCTTATCTTGGCTTTAAGTCAGGTCTTAACTTACAACCAAAGACAGGAGGTTTCTATAATATGAGCCTGAAGCACGTTTTACCTGAATCTGTTCAACTTCATAATAACTCCATGCTGCAGTTTACCCTGCTATAGTTTGTACATGGCTATATTGTATGAATTGCTCTATTTGGGAATGATAGACATTAATGATGCACGTGCACAGAGAGGACCGCTAAGAGTGCTGTGCAGTAATTGTTGCTGGCAGATGGGCTGCAAACAAGAAAGAGTTGTTCTGGGGTCAGAGCAGAGGTTACGGGTCATCCCCTGGGCACTTGTGCGTGTGTATGTGTGTGTGTATATGCGCATGTATGTGTATGTTGTCTTTGGTAATTACGCTTGTCATGAGAGAGCGTTACTAACGAGGCTGACAGAGAAACATCATTAAGTTATTCAGCAGGGATACTTCCTGCCCTAAAAACGCACATGTGTTGTATGAACACACACACACACACACACACACACATGCATGGTGACCAGAGCACATGTGTTTGGTCATAGCTGTGCACCAAATGTGTGAGATCGCTGGAGGGGTCATCACAGGGTTGCTGTGGTTGTAGCGGAATACACTGTGCTGGAGTTGGTCCTACAGTTTGTTTGGCATGATGAAATGGTTTTCGGACACTAACGTCACACTGTCCATTCACTCAGCTCCACTTACCATATAGGTGCACTGTAGTTTCTTTAGATTTAGGCATGGAGATTGGGATAGGCCCACAACCCCAGGTGTTTATGGGTAATTCAACCCTAGACACACTCAATAAAAGGGATGTTAGTGTATGTGTGTAGGCCATTTGGGTATTACCGATTACACACATTTAAGGCTGAGTGGTCATTTGGGCATTTTCAAAATGAATTTTCGTGTAACTTTCACACTCCGGAAACACGCATGCTGAGGTGCAGCTGCTGAGGTGTGAGGGAATTTGATGAAACCCGAGTTTAACAGTAATTGTGAGTGCGTGTATCTGGGCATGTGGGGGTGGGTGAGCGTGTTGTTCGTGACAGGTCCATCATTCGGAAATGAAATGCTGGTATATTAAACAACTTTCATTTCTCATAGTTGAAGGCATTTTCACATTCCACCAAGTTAATCACGCAGTTCTAGGAGATTTCGTGGAGACTTCCTGTGGCGCAGCGATATTGGCCGTGATAAGTATATGTGCGTGTGTGTAGGAGAGGCAATGTGACTTGATATTACAAAGAAGCAAAAGGTACAGGCAGCAGCAGAACGTTCTTACAGAATAGAACAACAAATTGTTCTCTCAAAATGTTCTGAGAAATTGCTGTTGATACACTGCCCAGAAACTGTACGACACAACAGGAAACGAAAAACTCGGATTTCACATGCAGAGCTACACTCACTGGTTTATTAAAGGATTCAAACCTCTGATGTTTCTATTTCTGTTGAAGCCCGATTTGAGCTAGCCCTTAACCAATAGTCACTTTCTGACCACAGAACTGGTTAGCGACTAACAATGACCCCAGCAACATCACTATGTTTGATATGTCTATACCAGCACCACAAACACCGCAAAACCACTACTGTGATAGTTGCTGCTATGTGGAGAATAGAAACCCATATACCTGTAGCTAAGTAATGCTGGCTAATACTGACTACCCACTGTTTTATTGCACCAGCGAATGAACGTGGCATCTGCAGATTTCAAATTCATAACCTCTTGATCAAAGTGTCCAGTGAGTGGAAGTACAAGAGAGGTGTTTCTATTAAAGTGGCCAGAGAATGGAAGCACAAGGTAGGGGTTTCTAATAAAGTGGCCAGTGAGTGAAAGTACAAGGTAGGGGTTTCTAATAAAGTGTCCAGTGAGTGAAAGTACAAGGTAGGTGTTTCTAATAGTGTCCAGTGAGTGCAAGTACAAGGGGGTATTTCTAATAAAGTGATCAGGGAATGGAAGCACAAGGTAAGGGTTTCTAATAAAGTGGCCAGTGAGTGAAAGCAGAAGACAGGGGTTTCTGATAAAGTGGCCAGTGAGTAAAAGTACAAGGTAGGTGTTTCTAATAAAGTGGTCAGATAGTAGAAGTACAAGGGAGGTGTTTCTAATGAAGTGGCCAGATAATGGAAGCACAATTTAGGGGTTTCTGATAAAGTGGCCAGTGAGTGAAAGTACGAGGGGGTGTTTTTAATAAACTGTCCAGTGAGTGAAAGTACAAAGTAGGTGTTCCTGATGAAGTGGCCAGTGAATGAAAGTACAAGGTAGGTATTTCTAATAAAGTGGCCAGTGAGTGAAAGCCAATGGTTCACTGTTATACCCGTTGTTTGAAACAGGTTGGACTAACCAATGCAGTCTTTCTGGGTGTGCGTTTATAGAAAGCTCTAAGAGTGCTGCCTTTTGAATTCCAGAAAAATGTCCTGACTTCAGTCATTATGCACATGTCCACCAGACAGGAAGTGCAAATTTCATGCCATTGCGTGGGCGACTCAAATTACAGGCCTTCATTATGATACAATTGGAGTGGGAGAGCAAATGAGAGAGTGGGTGGCTAATGGGGCCCTCGCAGAGTCGGGTTATTCAATTAATACTAGCGATCCACCCAGTCCACTGCTAGCATAAATCACCTTGATGTCGAGCAGTGGTCAAAGCAGAAACATGAATGTGTCAGTGATTTTGTCATCTGTAATGTATGACATTGGCCTGATTTAAAGTTCCTAAATCTTGTGATATTGTTGCTATCAGCTATTAGGAGAATGGTTGGTAGCACTTTCTGAGAAGCTTGTATTTATTAGCACTTATAAATGTGCTTGTAACTTTGTGACAGTGCTTTATATGCATTTTATAAATGCTAATAACACTTCACAAGGTCCTAATAATGAGTTATAATTAATTCTTTGGCGGCATGTAGTAACACAAATATGTGTGCCTAATTATAATAATACTTATAACACTGTCAATTATAAAAAACATTCTAAACATGTAAAATGCGATCATTGACTGCCCTAAGTAAAGTGATTTAAGTAAAAATCTCTCTCCCTCTCTCTGTCTCTCTGTCTGTCTGTCTCCCCCCTCTTTCTGTCTCTCTGTCTGTCTGTCTCTCTTTCTCAGTCTGAGAGTAGATGTGTGTGCTAAAGTCTCTGGCATTGGGATCCCTGATAAAGTTGGTAAGTATATTAGCTCTATTACTCTTCTTAAATTTGGTAATGTAATTTGGCTTGTTGAACATACAGATGGTGATGAATTGCAGGGAAACGTGACCCTTTAAATAAGGAGTCATTTTAACAAAGTGTGTTTGGCACTCATCACTGCTGAACAGAGCAGAGAATTTATAGTGTGAGCATTGTTTAACTCTTTCACTCTTTCAGTGTTTCACTGTTTTAGTGCTTCAGTGTTTAATTATTTCACCGTTTCATTCTTTTAGTGTTTTACTGTTGCACTCTTTCAGTGTTTCACTCTTTTAGTGTTTCACTGTTTCACTCTTTCAGTGTTTTGCTCTTTCAGGGTTTCACTTTTTGACTCTTTCAGTATTACACTGTTTCACTGCTGCACTTTTTCAGTTTCACAGTTTTACTGTTGCACACTTTTAATGTTTCACTGATGCACCCTTTCACTTCACTGTTACACTACTTCAGTGTTTCACTGTTGTGCGGTTTACTGTTTTGGTGTTGTTCTGTTTCGCTGTTTAACTCTTTCACTGTTTCAGTGTTGTGCTTTTTCACTGTTTCACTGTTGTGCTGTTTCAGTGTTCTGCTGTTCCGCTGTTTTAGTCTTGTGCTGTTTCACTGTTTTACTGTTTCAGTGTTCTGCTGTTTCAATGCTTCAGTGTTGTGCTGTTTCACTGTTTTACTGTTTCAGTGTTCTGCTGTTTCATTGTTTGATTGTTGTGCTGTTTCACTGTTTCAGTGTTCTGCTGTTTCACTGTTTTACTGCTTTAGTGTTCTGCTGTTTCACTGTTTCACTGTTTTGGTGTTCTGCTGTTTCACTGATTCAGTGTTGTGCTGTTCCACTGTTTCATTGTTCTGCTGTTTCACTGTTTCACTGTTCTGCTCTTTCATTGTTTCAGCGTTCTGCTGTTTCACTGTTTCACTGTTTTAGTGTTGTGTTGTTTCACTGTTTCATTGTTGTGCTGTTTCACTGTTTCAGTGTTCTGCTGTTTCACTGTTTCATTGTTGTGCTGTTTCACTGTTTCAGTGTTCTGCTGTTTCACTGTTTTAGTGTTGTGCTGTTTCACTGTTTCAGCGTTCTGCTGTTTTACTGTTTTAGTGTTGTGCTGTTTCACTGTTTCAGCGTTCTGCTGTTTCACTGTTTCACTGTTTTAGTGTTGTGTTGTTTCACTGTTTTAGTGTTCTGCTGTTTCACTGTTTCGTTGTTGTGCTGTTTCACTGTTTCAGTGTTCTGCTGTTTCACTGTTTTACTGCTTTAGTGTTCTGCTGTTTCACTGTTTCACTGTTTCGGTGTTCCGCTGTTTCACTGATTCACTGTTCTGCTGTTTCATTGTTTCAGCATTCTGCTGTTTCACTGTTTCACTGTTTTAGTGTTCTGCTGTTTCACTGTTTCAGTGTTCTGCTGTTTCACTGTTTCACTGTTTCAGTTTTCTGCTGTTTCACTGTTTCACTGTTTCAGTTTTCTGCTGTTTCACTGTTTCAGTGTTTCAGTTTTCTGCTGTTTCACTGTTTCACTGTTTCAGTCTTGTGCTGTTTCAGTCTTGTGCTGTTTCACTGTAGAAGAAACACAGAAACATGATAATATGATTTCTTTCTTCTTGCCTCCATCCTTCCTTCATTTCACTCTTTCCCACCCTTTCCCCAAAACTTTTTTAAATGCATAGTGAGAGAATAATCCTCGTCTTTCTGCTTCTCTCAGCTGTGAGTATGGAGCTGCAGTTGGATTGGCTTAAGCAGCGAGGGGCTGTGAAGCGGGTGCTGTTTCTCGACTCCCACCAACACCACAGAACACTGCAACTGCTCCTGGGCCAAAGGGACCGCCGCCGCTGCCTCAACCACACTGTCTATCTCAGGGTCAGCTAAGGCTCTATACTGCATACTTTACTGGAAATCTAATTTTACCCCTTTACCCCAAATGTAGTCTGCCAGTGTCTGAAGCTTGTTTCTTTAGTTGTGTGTGGGAGCCACAGGCTGATGTAGAGGTATGAGCAGAGTTTGGGGACTCGAGTCACATGACTTGAAAATTTAAGGACTTGAGACTTGCCTGACTAACACTCGACTCGACTTGACTTTGACTTGGTATTCATTACTTGAGACTTGACTTTGACTTGAGGCAGATGACTCGAAATGACTTGATTTGTGTTAAATAGATGCATTTTAGGGATGTTTTGTTGAATCATGATTGGGTGATTTCTGTTACAATGCGCTCAAACCTGGTAACCTATCAGAAAGCTGGAGACCAGCACAGGTCAGCGCACGACGTAGCTCGTATGAAGGCGGCTATGCCAGAAATAGTGAGGTTCGGACTAGAGGATTCTGTTGTGGATGAAGGCCAGGAAGCTCTTTGGATCAGACTTGGTAAATACCACTCACTTCAACAATCAGCAGCAAACCAAACTAAACATCTAAGGTTTAAATAAGACCTGCAGAATCCTCCTAACCATGTCCTAATCATTAACAGCTGATGTTGGTGCACCTGATTTTAAATTTAGGCATTTTAAGAAGTAATACATTCAGGGATGTCCTAACTTTATTTCTGTTAACTACATTTTATACATTATTTTTAAAGACAATTTTATGTGTTTAGTTATGTTGCCTCAGTCTCTCAATTCATATGAAGATCAGATGTTTAGATATGTTTAAAAAAACAAATGTTTTATTTGGTAGATTTTCATTTTTTCACATGACTACTTGGCTCTGGCTTTTTGTGCACTGTAACAGGAATACAATGATGCAGTATCATATGAGAAACGCACTTCAACAGAAGAGTTAAAGGTCATGAAGAAGTAAAACAGTGTTAGTTAATGTTGAATATAAGTTCAGCTCTTTATGGCCGCTGTCTTTAACTGATTTAAATGTGGAAACTGGAGCATCATAACTCCATATGACTTGACTTGAGACTTGCTTGACATATGGCAGGACTTGACTTGACTTGCTTGAATTTTCCCACATTAACTTGGGACTTGCTTGAGACTTTAAGTTTAAGACTTGAGACTTGTTCGTGACTTGCACATGTGTGACTTACTCCCACCTCTGCCAGTTAGCATTGTAAAACCTGCAAATCAAACAGATATATCAGTTATCTCAAGACTTCAGTGCAAAGCTGATCAGGTACAAAACAATAGACTTGTTTATTTATTTAATCGTTTTTTAATCGTCACACTAAATTCCAACTGAATCTGCTGAATGCTTTCAGTTCATCATAAATGTAACCGCAGGAGTCCAAACAAGAGTAAAGTATTTTAATGGCCAGTGTGTGAATGTCAGAGACATAAAGCTGAATGATTTAAATCACGTTGTGACCTAACCCATGAGAAAGTGTTTTATGGGCCAAAAAATGAGCTGCTTGTGTGAACAAAATTGGAAGCTCATCTAGCTGTAACCGGACACAACTGGACACAGGCTGATCACTGGTTTCTAAGAGGGACATGTTAATGAGCTGAAGTGGGAAATGGAGGACCTCGCTATCTGGAAACATAGTCACTCAGCCAAACCAGAGTGAAATAACACTCCTCCAGCAGCAAGATCATTGCAGTGCAAACCCACACGTTCAGTGTGTCACGTGTGTGTGTGTGTGTGTGTGTGTGTGTGTGAGCAGGGAAGTGGATGGTTAAACTCAGACCCCAGCCTTATGATTCTGTATTTCTGAACTGCATTGAGTTCATGTGGTGTTGTGGTACTCGATTCTGGATTTAGTCTTCTCCTGGAGACCGGCCTCTGGACTGCAAATTGGTCTGGACTAGCCTCATGGTGGTCTTGACATCTTTTATCATCTCTCTGTCTCTCTCTGTCATTCTTTCTCACACTTTCTGTCTCTCTCACTCTCTCTGTCTCTCTCTGCCTGTCTCTATGTCTTTCTCACTCTCTCTCTCTCTCTCTCTCTCTCTCTCTCTGTCTCTCTCTCTCTCACTGTCTTTGTCTCTCACTCTCTGTCTCTCTTACTTACCAAGTCTCTCTCTCACTCTCTCTGTCTCTCTCTCTGCTTCAGTCTATGCCCCTGTCTCTCTCACACTCTTGTCTCTCTCTCACTCTCTTTGTCTGTCTCTCACTCAATCTCTCTTACTCTCCTGGTCTCTCCTTTTCTCTCACTGTCTCTGTCTCTCTCTCATTCTCAGTCCTTCTCTCTCACTGTATTTGTCTCTGTTTCATTCTCCTGCTCTCCCTCACTCTCCCTGTCTTTCTCTCTCCTCTGTCTCTCTGTCTCTTTCACTCTCTGTATCTGCCTCTCTCACTCTTTCTGTCTCTGTCTTTTACTCTGTGTTGCTCTTTCACTTTCTTATTCTCCCTTTATGTCTGTCTGTCCACCCCTCTCTGTCTCTGTTCCTCTCTGTCTTTTTTATCTTTCTCTTTTTTCTATCACTGTTTGTCCCCTTCTCTGTTTTTTAGTGTCTCTCCCTTTCTTTGTCTCTCATGTTCTTTCTGTCTCTCTCTCACTGTCTTTCTCTCTCCATCTCTGTATCTCGCTTTGTTTTTCTCTTTCTATCACTCTTGCTATTTCTGTCTCTCTTTCTCTCTCATTCCATGTATCCCCTCTCTTCCTCTCTCTCTCTCTGAGTGAACTTAATTAAGCTCTTGGATTTATTGTCCTTGGCTGAACAGCACAGAGGTGTTTATGAAACCATTTTGTTGACTCTTCTTTCTCCTGCCAAGAACAAAGAGTTATGTATCAGAAGAAAAGAGGACTGAGGAAGGGCAGATCAGAGGCAGGAAAAAGGAGGAGAAGAGGAAAAGTTGGTGTGAGATTTAGGAAAACATAACATGTCCCATAATAACACATGCTGGTATGAGTGGATCAGAACCAGCAGTGAACTCTAAAGTATTAGTTGATTATTGTGGTTCAGGGTTCTAGATATTAGCTGTGTAAAGGTGAAAACACTATGCTTTTTTAAACACTTCTTTTCTTTCTTTTAGTGATATACTTTGTTGGGAATGGTTTTCACATGTACAAGAAATATCAGTGCTTTATTCCTATTAATCAATACCACTGATTGTCCTTATTCCCCAAAACTCATTATGTCTGGAATCGTCACAAATGGATATACAGCATTTTGGAATGGATCTCTTCCTTTATCAAGGTGCAGAAGGTCATTGTAGAATACAATGTAGAAAGTTTCAAGGACTCAGTAAAAACTATAGTGAAATTATTGCCAGTGGTGGACAGTAACTCTTTAAATGTAATGGGCTTAAGTAGTTGTTTTGGTGTATTTATTTAATTAGTATTTCCATTCTAGGGGAGTTTCACTACATGGAGTTACAGTCCAATATCTTACTTTTTACTCCTCTGCATTATGGCCAAATCTGTTCCTGCTTTTGGCTTATGTGTGCCTAAAACATAAAAAGCCATTTTGGACAAATTCTATTGGTCTGTCCATCATGAATATTAAGTAAACTGAAAGAATAACTTTTAAACTGTGCAAAAAAATGAGATAAAAGTTTTTAGTGCAACAAAAATATCTATTAGAGATGGCGATATGGCAAAAATAGAGTATTGTGATACATCAGGAGTATATGTGGCATATCAGGATATGTATTGTTTCAGACATCTCATCAGTTGGGCCTGTTAAGTGTAAACCTGTAGGGTCTTTAAGATAACCAACCACGTCTATGTAGTTGGGTGTGTCTAAGCTTGTGACTGGTACTGTATTTGCGATCGCTGATAAAAAAAAGCTTTTCCATTCATATTTCAACCAGTTGAAATATTCTTATTTATAACATCTCTGTTCATATGCAGAGTGACCCCCCACATCATAACATCGGACAATCAGACTTTTCGTACAGTGTGAGCACGTAAATCATAGAGTATGTCTGTACACATTGTTCTGTTCAACAAACAAATGTATAAACAGTTTGAGATATGATTGAGACATACTGGAGAAATGTTTGAGCTCATCAGATACATTAGCCTCAAATGCGATCCCTGCTCTTACGGTGCTTCCAAGACACTTGTTGAAGAAGACAGTTGATCAAAACTATGAAACATACTTTACTTACAGTTGTACAAAAGCGCTTTTCTGACATAGCACAAGACTTTTGATATTGGTATTAAGCATGTTCTCGCACTTTGCCTATTGATGCATCCCTAAATTCCACAGTATTTTGGAGTTCGTACCTCACTCGTACCCAGTTAATATCTAGATGCTTTTGAGCATTTCAGTGTAGTGTAATTTAGTCTTAAAACTTACCATCAAGTTATCCAAAATATTTGGACTACTTTAAAGGATAGCACATGGAACTATTGTAAAAGCATTACTAAGAATTCTTTTTTTTTTCTTTCTCTCCATCTCTGCTTTGTTTGTAGGATGAGGGAGAGTTTAGAGATAAGCTTAGTCCTATCAGTGTGGCCCTGAACTACAGCCTGGATCAGACGGCCTCCCTGCCTGGCCTGCAGCTACAGCCCATACTGGACCACTACAGCCTGACTTTCCATCAAGAACAGGTGTGTGTGAGTGATTGCATTCTGACCACAGTGGTTACCAAATGCTGAACAAAATACAGACTGACTGTGTCCATATGGAAAAGGAGAAAGAAACAAGAAAGACGGAATAAAGACTTTATTATTTGTTCTTTAACGTCTTCTCGCCTCCAGGCAAACATCCTGTTGGACTGCGGAGACGACAACATGTGCATCCCAGATCTAAAGCTCTCTGCTAAAATGTGAGTCCTCTGTTGTGTGTGTGTGTGTGTGTGTGGGTGTGTATGAGTCTCTGTGCTTCCGTGTTCATTTATAGAAAGAATTGAGCTGTGCTCATGTGTACTTTGGCACTTGTTTATATCCTAATTGTATATTCTAAACTGTATGAGCATGGCCTTGTTTTAGCTGAACGTACACAAACAGTGTACTGTAGGAGTTTTGGCCGTTCTACATTTGAGAACTGTTGCAGTGTTTATATCTGACTCGGTTATGGCCTGCTAAAGCTCTTAGCATTCCACACAATCAAAATATTTAAATCTTCAGACAAAAACAGATTTCTTTTATTTGAAACAAACAGACTTAAATCGTGTTATTTATTCCTGCTTGTCACGCATAGGGACCAAACTGAACTCGCCATCGGCGACGAAAACCCGCTGCTGCTCACCATCAACGCAGCCAATCACGGCGAGGGAGCGTATGAGGCAGAGCTGCAGGTTCGCCTCCCACCAGAGGCAGACTATAACGGCGTGGAGCGCCGTCGAGAGGTAAACTACGTCACCCGTAATGCATTTCAAATTCACAAGTGTGTCACAGGGTGAACTACGTTTCCCATACTGCATTTCTCTTTCACTCAACCCTTTAGTTCTTCTCTTAAATCATTTTGTTGTTGCCTTTTCTTTTACCCACCTGAACATTACAACACAACCCCCTCAAATACTCACAGACATGCTGCCCATTTGTCCACACCTCACACAATAAGCAAACAGTGACTTTGCCAATTTGGCAAAGTGGGTAGCGTGGAGAGCTTTGTCGCTTCATTCAACAGCTGAAACTTTCAGAGCTACCACACATAACTCACATCTTTGAGCCCCTTGACATCCTCTTGACATTTGTGAAAAAGCGAAGGGTTCCAGTTTCTGAAGCACAGTCAATCCAAGTCAAGTCATGACCATCTTGGTTGTCACCATGCCAGAAGCAGAGATGACCGTGATTGGTCAGAGAGTTCATGTTGCCAGCCAAAGTTTGCAAAAGTCAAGCACAGCATGAATAAAATAAAGTTGCATATAATCACCTTTCAAAAAACTGTTTGTTGTGTTCCAATTGTTCACATGCTCATTTACTGTCATCCATACTAAGCACACAAAAACATACAAAAACTACACTTGGTGTGTAAAGACAAGTGTAAAGACGCGTGTAAAGACATTTAAACTTTATCACATCATTCATGGCATGTTTGCATTTAGGAGTGCATGTGCAGAGCTGGTCCTGACCTCCCTGGGGCCCTAAACAAAATTCTGCCAAGGGGCCCACCTTCCTGAACCATGAGGCATGACAACCATTTACATTTGCCACACAGTCACAACTGGCACCCCAGTGGCCCTCCCTCATTTAAAACAGTTTGCTCCATTTGTCGGTCTAAGAATAAGTAGACCTATGGACACATGGGAAATGCGGTATAAACAAACAATATATCATTATATCAATATATCATAAAATTACAGATTGTACTATTAGTCATTTCATCAGCTGCATTGCATCAGGCCCGTTATACATTTTCAGATATAATGTACTATTGCTATTATAGCTTGGATGAACACCTGATGGTATTAATTACTAGGAGATGTGCAGCCATATTGCCCAGTATTGCCAGCTAATTAAAACTTAATTAAAGATGTGTACATCTGTACATATCATAGCTTCTATTCATAACTGTATATTACTGGATAAACAGAACTATTCTGGTGTTCAGTATTGAGTATATTTATTGTGTAATGTGTATATTCGTGGTATTTAATGACTGCAAGATGCTGCACACCTAAGATTATCACTCACCTTCACACCTGTGTAAATATGATGTGACAATAAACATCATTTGATATAATTTGATTTAAAATGCTGTTTGTCTGTGAGGAGCGTGCCATTATACTCATATATATGTATATGTAGCTGGACTGGTCTCCACTGAGGCTGCTGCTACAAAGTGCAAGCTTCAATTTGTGCATGTGCATTTGAACACATCTTTAGCATGACAGGGCTATCTTTTCTGAGCAGTAGTTTCATCAAACATCACAGTTGATAAATCTATTTCAGCCACTTCTTCCTCTCACCCTTGACATGAGAGGGATGCATAGTGACATGCATAGTGAGAGTGTAGGGCAACCGGCTCTGTGAATGTGTTTAAGTGTTTAAAATCTGCATTCATTCTGGAATATTATTGAGGGTAGTTGCTTTAAAGCAGGTAGGGGAATTGAGAGCCGGAGTTTAGTAGTTTTGTGTTTTCCCTGCACTGTAACACATGCTAGTCCTGATGATAAATGCTGAATTGAACCAAGTGTGCTCAGAAAAGCACCAAACTGTGCAGGGATATGTTCCTTTCAGGACCAGAATTCCTCATTCCTACTTTAAAGTCTATTGCTTGTTGACGTTCTGTTTGAAGCAGCTGTTTCAGACTTATTATGCTTCATTGTGAAATTTCAGCTCAATTGTTTTATTCATATCCGGTCAAGGGACCCCGTCGGAGCTTCGCCATTGGACCCTTTGTTACTGAAGCAGTTTAAAACTTTAGACACAGTAGTTTAGAGAGAAAGGAATCATTTGGTGACAAATTAAATGTCCACAATTGTCTGTTTACAAATGTAGTTAACTGGGCAGTTGAAGGGCCACTACCCACCCAGAGATAGCGAGGCCATTTAGGCAGTCGTAGACTTCTGACCATGGATGGCCATGATCTCCTGATGACAGGGCCAATGTTTAGACAGTTAAGTCCTAAAGTATCTTAAATTTAGCTGTGCTAACTTCCAGGTTCCTCTAATTGTGGTCAAAACATTTTGTGGTCTGACATGTGGCTTCCTTAGTTTTAAATTAGAGCTGCAAGGCTAATCTAGCTAATGGGTAAATTAGATAAGATACTACTTTATTGGTCCTGAAGGAAACTGCAGATGTCACACGACTATACATATTGCACAGGGGAATAGCCACGCTGATGACATGCAATTATACATCTCAATTCCTTTGGATAACCTAGACTTGGCAGAAAGACTTAGAAACTAAGTCACATATTTCTCAGTGGATGTCACGGAAGTTTCTACTACTAAATGAAGAAAAAAATGAAATATTGATTCTCGGTACTAAAACCCCAAAAACAATGCCTTACGACAGATTGGGTTCTTTAGCTAGTCATATAAAACCTGTAGTATGAAACCTGGTCGATCTTAGACTCTGAGCTCAGTTTAGTCCCGCATGTAAATTCAGTCACTAAAATAGCTTTTTATCATTTAAGAAATATTGCTAAAGTTTGGCTAAAGTTTTTGTCTCAGAGCGACGCAGAGAAATTTGTGCATTTTGTATATTCAAATATATATTATATATTATATATTTGAATATACAAAAGTACATTGTGTAGCTAAGAACAGTATAAGCAGCCATGTTAAAGTCTGGAATGTGTCTGTCCTTTTGGCTAATCACCTACAAACTATGTAAAATTAATTTTTCCCCAAATGATTCTTTAACCATATGATGTTGCCTTTGAGCAGAGGTCAGAGCTGATGAAGCCTTAGCTTACTGTATCTCTCTGAACGCACCACATATTAACAGCCTGCCATCCACTTCTGCTGGAGAGCTGAAAACACAAGCCGGGGCAGCTGCTAGGCCTTTGATGCAGTAATAAAGCTGGAATGTGGTGAATGTTGATCTAATTATGGCCAGAGCTCCTCATTAACCCACAGCATACTGCGCGTCAAGACAAACTTATGTACTTCTAGGCCCTTATTTCTGGGGATTTTTGGGGTAACCTGTGTGTATATGAAACAGCCGGTACTCTGAACTGACCGTTAAGATTACAATCTCGCTGTCCTTTGCTGTCTCGCTCTGTTATTGGTTTCGCAGACGTGGGCTTTGGTAATTGCAGCACGTGTTGTAGAGTGGCTCCTAATGTGATTAACGTGGCTCCATCAGCCCGCGTCCCCTGGGAACCGGCCCACTCATGTGTTTGGGTCGAGAGGAAACAGTTGCTAGGCATGGAGATGTATGGAGAGAGAGAGAGATGCAGAGGAAGAGAGAGAAGAGGGATAAGGGGGAGAGTGGGAAAGAGATGACAGGATGGGGGCCTCAGTGATGTATGGTGTTATTACCAACTGTCAATTCATCATTTCTCTCTCTCTCTGCCTCGCTCTCTCTCTTCTTCTATTCCTCTCTTCCTCCTCCCACAATTCTTTGCCTGACGCCACAGAGCCCCGTATCTGTAGCTTCAGCTAGAGCTGTTTGTTTTGATGACTGTTTTGTTGATGGCTTAGTCTGCATCCATTTTTAAATCGAGGGTAAATCATTTATGGAAAGGCTAAATAAAAGAGGCCCCAGAATTGATCCTTGAGGAACACCAACATCACAACTAACAACGAAAGCTTTATTTACCTTAACTCTCTGGATCCTTCTTTCTGAACAGGATTTCATCCAGTTGATACCATTTGGGGAATGATTACACTGACAACACGTTGTAGCATTTTATGCTAATCTAAAACTACTGTTTGTCTTTTTAAAATGATCATGTTTCTTACGGATTGATAAAGAGATCTAAGAATTAGTACTGTACATTAAATGAATAGTAAAACAAAATTGTGGATCTCTCTCCCTCTCGTTTCAGGACCTACAGATTCTCAATTGTGAGCACAGGGTGGAAAATGACTCCCAAGTGGTGGTGTGTGATCTGGGGAACCCTATGGTGGCTGGAGCAAATGTAAGAAAAGCTCTTACATTTTTTTGTTCCTCCTTTTCATTCATTCTTATTTGTTATGCTCTTCTGTCTTTATCATTAATTAGGGATGTCATACAAAACAATGAATTTACATATAGCCAGCTTTTCAGCTTTTCAACATTTGTCCCCACCCACTCAAGTTATAAGGAGTGTTTTAGCCCAGATTGCTTTCCAAATGAGGCACAGGGAAGGGAAGGCAATCAGAACAAAACCTATATACATATATCAGTCTTTCTATATATAAACCCCTTTCCACAGTAGCCACTTCCACCTGTCTTGGTCCCTCCACTTCATTTGCATTACACATTTTGTTCTTCAAATAACGTTGATGGAATGTTTTTTGGAATGAGTATACTTTAGAAAAGCAGAAGCATACTGGATACTGAAGGCAGGTGAACATTTATGAAAATTATTTTAAATGCTATTTTTTTTATCGTAGCAGATGTACAGGATTGTTTGACATTCCCTTCCCTCAACTCTCATTGCTCACTAGCAGCTCAACACCTTTCATTCACAGAGAGCCAGTGTTACGGGAAACAAAAATCATTGCTGTTTATTTGTAGGAGATTTCTACAGAGATTGGAAAAAACTCATGGACTGTTTTATTGTGTAAATAGTCCCATATAAAATTCATAAATTGAACTCGGCAGAAAACAGTAGAATACAGGCTATTTATGGCACTAATATGTAGGTTTTGGAGACTTCTCTGGTGAAAATATGTAAAGGAAAGAAAGCTGTAGCACATATGTTTGCAGTGCTTGTTAAGCTGATGTCCAACAAGCAACTTACAGCAATATGTAAATGTTACATTAGAAGTCTATCCCGTAGACTCTAATTGGTAGAGCATTATCATCTACATGGTAATGGTGTTATCCACCACACTGTCATTCATACCAGTACTTGGGCATCCATGCCATCCAGACTGGATTCCCAACAAGTCATATGAAACACTTAGGTTGCATCTCAGTTGTGTTCTACACACTAATACTACATGGTATATGCTGTGTACTAATCTCAATAGTATGAGTTTGGCACACTATATTAGCATACTACATTGTTTCATATTAACAGGAAGTGATGATGCTTACGTCATACCAAGCTGGGCTCTGAAGGCTGTTTTTTAAGAAAACGCAACAATTAAACACAATATTTACTAGAATACATTTGTTTTCACAGGCTGTTTTGACAGATTTGGCTTGACACTAGATGGTATTTGTATCAAGTGCGCAATTAGGATGCACCCTGTCTTTCCGACAGACTGCAGTATACTGCAGGAAGTTTAGGGGGCGATATGGCTTCTACTATTTCTTTGCATAATGAAAAGAAGAAATTGCTTTACAAATGTATGGAATATTCAGATTTGGTCAAATTGTTGAATAATACTCTATAGGTTAATCAACAGTAGATATGATCAGTTAATTGCAAGCAAAAAAAAAGCCATGTTGTGTGAAAGGTTGTAAAACCTTGACTAGACATTACTTACGTAACTGCAGCAGGAGAAGTCTGTGTTTTACTAGTCCAGCTTCATCAACTTTGGCAGCTGTTCACTGGTACTTTAAAACACATGTTGGAATGGGTTGACAGGACTGACCCAGTTCCCCAGTGTGGTGCACCTGTGGCTCGTCAGTAGGGGTGATTATAGCACTCCGCCCCTCACACCTCTCCATCTTATAAATATTTGAACATGTGGACTGATGATAAGCTGTCATCAAAACTCATGTGAAAGGACTTTCTGTACAGAAATAGAGCTTGTTTAATATTTAGCTGCTACAGAAAGACAGCAATTGTCAGCTGTTGGCTATGGGGACGTCAGTAATGTGAATGAATGGCATCAAATAATCCTTAAACCTGGAATTTTGTCAAATTTTGGCCCGTGTAATGAAGTTATGTGCCACAACTACTGGCCCTGCGTTAACTAGAGTTCTGGCCAGTCCTGGTCCTTAAAACACCACCAAGATGCAGAGTTTCACTCCAACACACCTGATCCATATTGACTTATCATTACTGAACTGGACAAACAATGCTGCTGTCAGTATTCATGTAGTGATAATTCACTCTACATATAGCAGGCATGTTGCTCCATTGGATCAAAAGGAGGGACACTCTGTTTTGTGTGATGAAAGCATTTGAATGCCTTTGACTGCCTTAACCAATTTGAATGCTGAGCGTCATGCTGTGCTCTCCAATCATGGCTAAAATGTTCTAAAGTGTTCACTGCTGTTACTAATTGTAATAATAATGCAGCTAAAGGGAATATATGTGAAGCATTGTTGGGTGAAAACACCAGAACCTCTTGAACCTCATGAATTCTCTAAATCTGAAACTGTGCAGCTTATATGGTTTAGTAAGTGCAGCCTTCTGGTGTTGTGACTAGGAGTGCTACCTTGTCGATATGTCCTTGGGGCATATTTATAGTTCTGTACATACGACTCTAGGTAGGACTTTATGATAGCTTAAATCACCTGATCGAAAAGTTCTAGAAGCGTTAAAACTATGAAAGTGAAGTTGTCTTTCTCTTTTCCAGCTTCTTGTTTGAATTTTCCATTTCCATCTCAGGTGTTTTATTAATAACCGTTTATTTATGTCTGTTGAATGACGACTCTACTCTTCAGCTTTCCTCAATTCAACGAGTATAATTTTAGTAATATAGTATAATTTTAGTAATATAGTATAATTATATAGTATAATTTTAGTAATATAAAGCTGAGTCTGTAATGAATTACAATTCAGTAGTCTAGCATAGCATAGCATGAATTGCTAACTGCCAGGTAGCCTATGTTAGCCTATAGTAGCCTGTGAGCTGTTCTGACAACCAGGGGTAACTAATTGTGTATTGCTTACGATGGTAATGGTTTTGAGCTGTAGGGAGAATACCACAGCCTATTTATGTCTTTCATTCAGCACCTTTTCACATTTGGTATTGATGAAATCCTACCAATATCCATCGCTACTTGCAAGCCTACCCTGGTTGATGCCCATGCGTTGGTGCTTTGTTTGATGCTTCTCAGAAACTTGCGAAAGCGAAAAAGGCAAATCCTGATACCACTTTGGATTCATCTTTGTGGTCCCATGATCCATATTGTGTTATTACTATGAGCCCATATAAAACACAGCTCGATGAATGATTTATCTTGTTTATAGTATTCGCTGAGCAGACAGTGTTCTCATCCTGTCTCACATCCTTTTTCATCTTTACTGCCTTCTCATTCCAATATATTCACCCTTAAGCGCGTGAGCTACAGTAGGAGGATCCCGCTAAAATGCAAGTCCAGTCCCAATGGGCTCGTTTTCTGAATTATTAAGTCAAACAGGAAACAGTCGGTGTTCCTCTGCTGACTGAGTAATACTGTTAGAGGGGGAAAAGGTAGGAGGAGAGAGACAGGTCAAAAAAGGAAGAGAAATAAATGACCCTCACTACAAACAAACATTTATCTGTAGGATAGCTTTTATGCTATGAAACAGGGCCAAGGTTCTCCTAGGAGGTGAATTCCAAGCCTTGTCTGGAACAATACGAATGAATCCATATTTCTGGCCCAGTGCCAATCTGAAATGCATAAAAACGGATTTTGAAGGTATTTTTAATTTGTGTATGTATGTGTGTGTGTGTGTGTGTGTGTTTTACTCTCCTTGTGTGGACTGAATAGGCAGATATAGTGAAAGTGATGTCACGAAAAATGTATATTCAGAATTGGCTGTTATTGGACTGTAAGTTACTGGAAAGTGATGTATGTTTTGATTCTGTGTTACAAACTGCATCAAATTCTTTAGTGTAAGGATGTTTGGTTCTCCATAATATGAGCCCTTTAAAAGCTATTTATTTGAGTTTAGGAAATATAACCATTTGGTAACTCCCAATCATATTTTAAAATCATTTTAGCCCAAATTATTGAATTGCAATAATTAAATGTAAAGTATAAACATAAAATTAGATTGTATTATTGGCTATCACAATTTTAGACCTTCAAAACTGGTATTGGCCACAATAGTGTTATATTAGTCAGGTCAGAGCATTTAGCTACAGTCATATGCCAGGAGTAGACCACCATTAAGATACTAATGTGTGTGTGTGTGTGTGTGTGTGTGTGTGTGTGTGTGTAATAGGATTAAATAATCATGATTGTGAAAGTGGAGTGGATGTCTCATCAATCCGGATAGTTCCGAGACTCATTGACTTTTGCAACCTCTCAATATGGCACCAGTTTGTGTGTGTGTGTGTGTGTGTGTGTGTGTGAGTGTAACAGGAAGAGTGGTTGGAGAGTTTGATTGAATGATCATGATTGTAAAAGTGCAGTGGATGCCTCATTAATCCAGATGGCTCTGAGACTCATTGACTGTTGCAGCCTCTCAATATATGTGTGTGTGTGTGTGTGTGTGTGTGTGTGTGTGTGTATACACTACTGTGAAAAAAATTAAGAAAGATCACATTTCATAAACTCAACTACTAAACATAACACCATTATGTAATTGTACATATAATAATATAATTTTCCAGTATTTAGTGTGTTCACCCTTTGCCTTTATTACAGCCTCCATTTTTTTGTTCATTAGAAAAGTAATGCTAATTACAAATATAGACTCCTCCTGTTTCAGGAAAATGATCCAGTATTACATATGTGAGTGGCAAAGGTTTGTGAACATTTCAGTATGTGGTGTGACCCTCTTATGTAGCAATAACTGCAACTAAGCCTACTGCTAATTGTCGATCAGTCCTCCACATTGCCTCACATTTTGGCCCATTCATCCATACAGAACAGCTTCAGCTCGTAAATGTGGGTGCGTTTCCTCCCAGTTCTGCCAGAAAGACTCAAAAGGCAAAATTGGGACCAAAATGGTAAGGCAGACTCTGATTGGCCAGAGTAATGAATGAATGAATGAATGAGTCTTCCTGGCAGAACTTGTGTTAAAGCTTTCATGAACTGCTTGCTTAAAAGTCCTTCCACAACATTTTCCTAAGATTAAGGTCTGGACTTGGCCATTCCACAACATGAACTTCTTCTAACTTCTAACCAACTATCATGTTTAACCATTTTTTGGTAGAACGGATTGTTGCCCTGCTGCAGGACCCATGTTCTCTTGAGATTCAGCTCACGGATAAATGTGACATTTTCCTGTTGAAGTTGCTGGTATAATTCAGAATTCATTCTATCATCAATGATGCAGCAAATGAGATGCAGCAAACAGGCAAACCAGGTCCAAACCATGATACTACCACCACCATGTTTCACAGATAAGGTTCTTATGCTGGAATGCAGTGTTTCCCTTTCTCCAGACATAACACCTCTTATTTAAACCAAAAGCTTTATTTTGATCTTAACCGTCTGCAGAACATTTCAGCAAACCAACAGCTATGTTTTTTTAGGAGAGCAGTAGCTTTCTTCTTGCAACCCTGCTATGCACACCATTGTTGAGGTCTGGAATCTCCTCCATTTGTACACAATCTATCTGACTGTGTATTGCTGGAGTAGAGATAGATTTGTAATCTTTTCAAGCCTGACGAGCATCAACAACTTGTTTTCTGAGGTCCTCATGCCAAGATACACTTCATCAAACATGTGTTATGAAGATATCCTATTGAATGAAAACACCTGACTCTAATTACACCTTCGAATTAACTGCTAAGCCCAAAGTATAAGTATAAAACTTTTGTCTCGTTTGTTTAACTGGGTTCTCTGATCTACGTTTAAGACTTGTGTGAAAATCCGATTATGTTCTATGTCATATTTATGCAGAAATACAGAAGATTCTAAAGGGGTTCACAAACTTCCAAGCACCACTGTACATTCCACAGTATATCCGAAAGCAAACAGGCACATGCTCGCACTCACACACTCACTTCATTGCTGTTTATTCCTTTCCTGTTATGATAGCCGTGCTGGTTAAAGCCAGCGCAAATTGAATGCTAATTCTCTTCTAATTTGACACATAAGCTAGTAAATGCTTTCCTCTGACAAGTGCCAGATGGAGAGCACGGTTTATAACTTTATTACTGCTTAATAATCACCCCTAAAGCAACAGCATAGCGAAAAGTCAAATGTGAACAATGTTCCTCTTATCCCAAGTGCAGTCAGTCTCCAATCTAAGCTGGTTTATGCTACTCTGGTTTAGCTGGTCACCCAGCATGGTCATGCTGGCCTGTGTTTAAGGTCCACTTCAGAGACACAGAGGGAGGGGAACAGGTCAATTAGGTTTACGAGGGCAGGAAAAGAGGGAGAAGTTGTAGTGGAAGTGTTGGTGAAATGGACGTGGGGGAATCGGGAAGCCATGGGGTACATGTTGTGTAAAAGACAGTGGGATAAAAGAAAGGGCCTAAGGTGACTGGTGAAGTGGAGAAAAGATGTCAGTGCTTGAGGGACATGTGAAAGGGAATTGGATTTGTTTCTTGTGTTTGCCTTTTTGGGCCACGTGTTCAGATTTGCAGTCTGATTATTGCGCATTGCTTGCTGTAGTAATCATGCATGTGTAGGCAAAACTTAGCAGACCTAACAACAATAACTAACGAATAGGATGGTCATGCCATATTTCACAACAGTGTTTGTCTTTTTGTTATCTACAGTATGAACAGAACATGAAAGCAGTGTATGTTGATCTGGCTACCAGGCTGCTACTAGACTACTATACTAGATTTCTAGTAGACTAGTTCCATCTGGGTGCAACTGTTCTTTTGATGATGAGTGTACGTATTTGGACAAACAAGTATTCAGTACAACTGTTCTTGCTACATAAAGCAATCATGTAATCTTTTTTTTTTTCTATGCAGAGACCATAGAAAATGATGGACACATTTGCAAACGATGGTTATGCACAAAAGCTCCATAGCAGCCCGTTCATTTTGGTCTTGCTCAGAAACGCTCTCTAGTGTTTAACCAAGCCAGAGGACATCACCAGTATCATTCACTACACATTCTTCGGTATTATGAATAAGTACAGGGATTTGTCGGTATCAGACGATGGTTAGCTGAATATCCACTCCTATGGATGCTCAGATATCTAAATAAATGTCAGTGCACATCATTATTGGACACTATTTTCCCCCTGTTATGCCAACAAGGCGCATTTGATTTAGGGAGAGATAGAGAGGGACGGATGGAAGCGTCTAGCGTGTTCATGGGAAAGTTTAGGCTGACATGTTAACGTTTTCCAGATTGGCGGTTGTCATTGCCATGGATACCGGGTATTCCACTGGAGCCTGCAGGGTTAAACCCACATGGGTCAAATTAACGTGGCACCAGCGACATGGCCGCATATCCCCTGTCCCACACACATTTAGATCCAGATTATTCTCCCTTCATGTCATAGCATCACTGCACTAACCACATGGGAAGCACATGGTGACTGTGATCTGACCAAACACTCCTGAAACAAAAGAAACAGCCACCCCCACCACCCCCTTTCTCTGGGACAAGGTTCTCTCTGCCTCCAGGGACCGTACCCCACGAGATCGGTGCCTTTCACAGTCATTTTGCCTCAGTTCTTCTAAATCTGTCTGGCCCACAGGCCGCTTTTGACCACTTGACCTTTTAGGAGAACGGCGTGCTTCTGAGGAATGTGTCTTAGCCCGGTTCCTGTTGAAGAAATAGTTTTGCAAAAGATCACAATTGCGCTGTTTTCTCCACACCACAAATGTAGTCCATCAACCAGGAATTGTTTGCATCTTTTGCTTTGTAACCTCCAGCCATACAGTTCAAATAGGCGGTAGGCGTAAACACAGCACCACTACCCCACAAGTAACACATTTATACATCTTTAACTAACAACCACAACTATTTACAAGATTTCTCTTACTGCAAGTCCGGTGCTCCTGTGGTGCTCTGTGCATCACCGCTCTGCATGGCCACTCCTCTTGCACATCACAGGCTGCATCCACAGCCAGGACTTCCACAGGTTTCCAGGACTTTTGGACAATTTGTTCCAGAGGTTACCCCGCACTGTGTGAATTCCTTTCCGCACACTAGAATTCCAGCGTTTCTCTGAGAAGCAGGGTTATGTATGATTGTTTATAATATCGCCAAGGCCCACTCACGGCTAGAGAATGACGGTTCAAATCTGCTTGAGTGTTTTTGTCTCTCGTCCAGCTGTGTGTTTGGATCCAGAGCAGCGGCGAGTTTCCTGCAGAACTGTCGTGTACTGTAATACTACTGGTGATTTGGAGAGAAACTTTAGACTTGGCTTCTGACCGGTACAAAGCCTAAGCGAAATTTAAAAAACACTTATTTTATTATTATTATTATTATTATTATTATTATTATTTTAACACTTTAAACCACAAGGGCCCGTATATAGTGCAAAGGTCAGAGCCCACCTTTTGTTTGTTTCCTTTTCAGTCAAAATAGCCGAAACTCACTTTGCAGCTTCCATTCTATTAGGACACTTGCTTTAAGTTTTTCAATGTAGTCCGTTTTTCAATAGTGGCTATGAATAGTATTGCAAGCCCAGACACATTCTGTGATGTTGAGGTCTGGACTCTGGGGTAGTCAGTCCATTGTACTGAGAACACCGGCAGCTTCTTTTTTTTATTTGCAGATTTCTATTTCTCACTAACCGCTACTTGACAGCTACACATCCTGTCAGACCCATAGTGATGAGTTGTCTTCTCACAGTAGAAGCATAGACAGAAGCATCTGTTCATGTATCTGAATATGGAGCAAAAATGGAGCTTCATTTTCTTTTACCTTTGAAAGATAAAAGCTCATCTTCTCTTTTTCTGTTTTTCAAATTGTTGATTGTTGTTTTTGACTTTCTTCTTCCTTGTCCACCTGGACCACTGCTGGACAGTAACTCAGTAAATGTAACACACAATTTTGGCTTATGTGAGCATAAAAACGTAACATGTCCAAATGAAAGAACCGTGAACCTAGCCAACCAATCAGGATACAGCGGTCACTTGGTTTTGAGTTTGTTTTGACCTGTTGGACAGAGCTTGGTTCTAGCTAATGGTAACTGTTCTCCTTCAGTGTTTTGTGCTTATGATCATTTGAATAGACATCAGTGCCAGACTAATTAATGACCTTCTATTAAAGACTGGTGGACTGAGAGACACTAGAGTCTCTTCACCTAAACTGAGCTGATTAAGAGTCTTGTTCCAGAAATGATAATAGGACATTAGAGCCATAATAAATCGTGCTACTGTTACTCTCCATACTTAAGTACATTTGAAGGTAAAAACTTTTGAAGGTAAAGAACTTCTACTTTTACTGGATGGGTATTGGGTACATTGGGTATCTTTACTTTAACTCACGTACATGGTTTGTGTACTTTGTCCACCTCTGATTTGGACTATCATATCTATTAACTTGTACTTCATGACCGGAAAGTCAGGAAAAAGTCTGACGTTTCCTACATATGAAACAGTTAAACTATGTTAAAAAACACTCAATAGAAAACAAACCCAAAAACATCTTTGGGCTCATCAGCAGACCTCTACCATGGATATAGCACCAGACAGTTCAGCCTCTACTGAGCACTGGGAGTAATGTGTGTCCCTCTCTGGACGTCACGTAGAGGACACTGGGTTCACCCAGAACAGAGACTTACCCTGTTTCACACTCAGACATATGGATTCCGTCTCTCCTCTGCTTGTACTGCATACTTGACTCTAAACAGTATCTGTAAAGAAGACATGTGCTTCATATCTTCCCCTCCATCACACCCCCGTTCACTCTTGGCCTAACGTGTGTCATAGAGGAAACGTCGTGACTCATTTGTCCATAAACTTGGCCTACACGCATCCACAGGCTTTAGCATGAGGACTCACTGGAGTGTTTGTTTGAAGCAACACTGAAAGATGCTTGCCTTTGTTTAATCACAAGTCCACGCAAACAGCAGTGGATGCACGCTCGGTGCTTAGACACGTTTATTACAGCATGACGTTCTAATAGCGTTCTGATATCTGTCACTCCCTCAGTTTTACTGCCTGTATTCGGCTTGTATATCCAGTCTGATCTGAGGTCTCAGAACATGTATGGATGTTGTAAAAGTAGCTAGAACCCATTAGTTGCTTTTTTCAGTGCCGCTGTATATGCTAGAGATGCCTCAGCTGAACCAACAGCATGGGTGTCACCCAGGGTGTGTCTACAGGTGGGCTGGGGCCCATCCAGAGGTATTCTGTCCATCTAATGAAAACTCTGAAAAGTCACCGTTTAGTTTTCTGTCATTTTGTCATTGGTCATCAAGAATGCACTGCATTCCTATTGGCCGGTTTAAAGATGTGGATGTGTAGTCCGTGATCTGAAGCTGTAGTGCAGTTAGGGGTTATGTAGTTATGGGTTATGTAGTCCGTGATCTGAAGCTGTAGTGCGGTTATGGGTTATGTAGTTATGGGTTATGTAGTCCGNTGGGTTGTGTAGTCCGTGATCTGAAGCTGTAGTGCAGCTATGGGTTATGTAGTTATGGGTTATGTAGTCCGTGATCTGAAGCTGTAGTGCAGCTATGGGTTATGTAGCAAGATACAGATCCGAAGCAGAAGAGCAAGTCCACCTCCAAGTGTCTCATGAGAACCAAAACGAAGGTGAAGAGTAACCTACTCAAAGTTCTACTTTGAGTTCTACTTCAACTCCATTGAGATGTTGTGGATGTAAAACGAGCAGTGTATGTTCAAACGCCCTACAATGTGGCTGACAATGTGGAAGACAGTTCCACAATACTAAGCTCTTCTAAAGTGAACACCTTTGTCTAAAATAATGACTCTTGGTTTTACAGCTACCAGATGTTCATGAATCTCCCATTAAAGCTGTAAATCATGCGAGCGAATGTTGTTAATGAGCAGAGACTGAAGAATATTCTTATTGTTGTACTTAAGATAGATGCTGCCCTGCCTGTCTGGGAATGAGTGCCACTAAAATAGAGCGCATTGTTTTAATATCTCCCACGCTCTTTACGCACGTCCCTCATTAGGGTGGTGTTGTCTCATGCAGTCCGACTCTAGACAACTTTGCCCGAAAGTGATTGGAAAAAGGGGATTGTTGATGGTGTGTTAATGATGTACAGCTGAGATGCGTTAATCCTGTCTCAGGATTCACTAGGGATTCATTTGTGGGGAAGTATCTACGGCTCAATCAAGCCCAGCCCTGTCTCTGGAAACACTAACACTGTTGTGTGCTCTTCTGCTTTACATTTATTTCTCCTAAAATTGACCAAAATCATTTTGATCTGTTTGTTCTGAGCTGCATATTTTATACTTTAGATGATGCTCCTCTGATTCTCATTCAGTTTCGCTCCGTATATTAGACTTATTGCTAGTATATAACACCACTGAGAGACTGTAGGCCATCTGTTCTTGCACAGTTTGTATCAGCCATCTCTCTGGTGGGTCAAAATGTACCTAATAGCATGTAATACCTCCACAAACACAAATAACAGCTATGATTGGATTTGTCATGAACTGGACAAGTTTCTGGATATAGGCCACATCAATGTTCAGACAGTCTTGCATCAAAGAATTGTGAAGTTGGGCCAGATTTGGTGGATGTCTTCCCTGGCAACATTCTGAGGAGAATTTCCTGTAGACTGGGAGTTTAGCCACTGCTGGTAGACACCTGTGACCATACGCTTCCATGCACCTGCAAATTCAGCTACTTCCTTCACACTATGGCCTTTGGCACGCCCAAATGTCATCACTAATTTTTGCCAATCACAGCAACAAGACATTCACTGCACTGTACCACCAGTTCTCCAGCTATGAATCCCGTCACGCGCAAGGTGACTAATGTTGTTGTCCGGTGATCTTATTTGCTGGTGTATGGCTGCTAACATGTATCTTCATGGCTGTTGCTGACTTAAGTCAAAAGTATCCAAAGTTGCTCTGATGCGTCAGTATTAAGCTCCTTTAGTTTTAAACCAGAGTGATGCGGCTCATTGCACCAGGAGAGTTCACAGTCCACACAGGAGGAAGAAATTCATGTTGAACACAATGGAAATGTCGGAGAGAAGACGGTCACCTCATTTGAAGACATTGATTTTGTCAGGCAATGAATATTTTGCCCAAGGAAATAAGACAGGACCGCCAAACCAGGGTAAGTGGCCAGTCAGTGTTTGTGTGATCATACAAACTAGCAAAGCGTGCGATGGAGTCTCACTAAACTTCACTCTAATGAAAAGCCCAATCCAATCTGAGGGTCCTTGACATTTTCCCACGTTAAAATGTTCTAAACTGTTTTGCGTTTCATTTTGTTTTGTGTTTCAAGACATTCAAATGTAGTGATCTCATTAGCGTAATTGGACAATTACCGTCGCCACGGAAATATATGATCCAGTCCTTGTAAAGCCTGAACTTTGATGAAGTTCGCTTTTACATTGGCCGCACGCAGTCGCACAAACGTGGTCCTCATTTCCAACACGGGACGTTTGTGATGTACCAGCTCTCTGGCGCTTTTCTCTCTCTGCTTTTCCCCACCAAAAAACGCGCGACCACAAAAAGAGAGGCTTCGTGGCTGGCTGGCTCTTTAAAGTTTAACGGCACTTGTTCCTCTCACCCCTCCGTTATGAGGCAGGCTTTGTAGAGCCTGTTTTACGGGAGGTTTTTTTGAGTTAGTGTATAGCCCTTAGCCACAGAGCTGGCCTTCATTAGGCAACCCAGCAGCCATTATCATAGGCACACTAATGAACTGCAACATATGGGCACAGTTAGAGAGAGAGACAGCCATGTGATGTATATAGCTTTGTGAGCGAGTGAAATGTCATTGCTTTTAGGAAATCACTTTGTTATTGTTATTGAGTTGGTTGGGGAAACAACTGTTTGTCCCGATACAGAAAGCAGCAAGAATGGCCAAAATGCCCCCGACTCCCCTCCCCACCAGTGTTATAAAACAACACTGCTCTGTTAATGAGGGTGGAATGGGGGGCCTGTCTCAGTATTGGATGCTTGAGGGGGTTGAGAGGGTTCTTTTATTTAGCAGATGTCATGTACAGATGTAATTTTAACCCTTAAAAGTCACAGTTATTGCAAATGAAGTCATGTTAGTATTGAATCTTTACATTTCTCACTTCTTATTTCTCATATCCCATTGAAATAAGTCACGAAAGTTTTCAATCTGTGCCACATTAGAAGAGGAGATACTTTTTGGAGTTTAGTTATGGTCAATTCCACACGTCAAGCACACCACCAAGATACCACCAAGCTTGGAGGGTGATGGCTAGCTCAAGCTAACCTTTCGGTGCATCTTTCCAAGCTTGGAGGGTAGTGGCTAGCTCATGCTAGCCTTTTAGTGAGTGGTGGCTAGTTCATGCTAGCCTTTTGGTGAGTGGTGACTAGCTTATGTTGGCCTTTTGGTGAGTGGTGGCTAGCTCATCCAAGTCTTCTGGTGCATCTTTCCAAGCTTGGAGGGTAATGGCTAGCACAACCTCAGTGAACAGTTCAACATGCTTGGAGGAGAATGCTAGGTGCCAATTCTATTGTGCCAACTAATAGCCTGTTTGTTTTTTTAGGTATGTTTACAACAGCGTGTTTGCTGTAGTTTCATTTTGTTTAGCTCTTTCATCATTTAAAAGTGCATTATCGGCCTTGCGTGTACAATCTTGTTTTGTGGAAAGAAAAGTGTTCTTTGGCAGTTCAGATATGAGACGTCATTTTCTTTAATATTTAACTGCATTTAAATAGTAAAATAAATAACAACTACACTCACAATATATCTCTACAGACAATAACCAAACACATAAAGGTGTGGTGTCCAGGGTTCTTTCTGTGTGGAGTCTGTATATTGTCCTCATGTCTCAGTGGGTGTCCTCCCACAGTCCAAAGACATGCGGTCAGGTGAATTGCCCCGTAAGTGTGAGTGTATGTGTATGTTGGTGCGTCTGCCCTGCGATGGATAGGTGGCCTGTCCAGGGTGTTTCCTGTCTTCCGCCCAGTGAGCACTGCGATAGGCTTAAAACGATAACAGATAAAGTGGTTTAGAAGATGAGTGAGTGAGTTCGATTTGTCCTCCTTTTCAACTGTCTCTCTCTCTTTCTCTCTCTCTCTCTCTCTCTCTCTCTGTGTCCCCCTCCTTCTATCTTTCCAGGTGTCTGTCGGTTTGCGGTTCTCTGTGAGGCGTTTGGAGGACGCTGATGCCCACATTGGCTTTGAATTGCAGGTGCTCAGGTACGGCCCCATTTCATTCAATTCCTTCATCCTTCCTTTGCTCTTTCCGTCCTAGTTTTAGGAACCTCTACACTGTAGAGTCCAGTTAGAGACTCTAAATCATCTGCTAATGCACGATTGACCTCTAGCCCTTCATCAGTGATCACTTTCTGAAGGAATCACTGCTGGTCATAGTTTGCAGACTTATTTATTTATTTTTAAGTGGTTTATTTTTGTCTTGACTAACATTAGTTAACATGAAGTAATACATTAACCATGGTTAACTAATGTTAAGTACACCTGTAACAACTATTACAAGTTTACTTAACACGTATACATGTAGTTGTTACAGGTTTACTTAACCTTAGTTATCCATAGTTAATGTATTACTTCATGTTAGTTAGTCAGTACTTCATGTAAAGTGTTACCAAAATGTACAGTTTAGAAGATATTGTAAACAAAAGACAGCATCAAAACATGTTCTTGGGTGTGGTAGGCAGGTATTTTGCAAAAAAATAATAATTTGTCAATTTGCTTTTCCAAACTGCTGTTAGAAGCACATACTGAAACTCTTTTGGCCCAACAGTGGCCCAAACACCTGAACAGTTGAAGTGCATTTTAGGTGTATTACCAAGCTGGCGCTGTCTTTTTTTTTGGGACTGACACATTACACGCACACATACACACACGTCTTTGCACTGCTGATTGTTCTTGTCTGTGCTCTTTAGGGGGTGTGTAGGAGTGTGTTATAAGAACACTCTGTCCTGTGTCGGTTCTTGTTCACACACTCTCTAACACACGCGCGTGGGTGCACAGAGTGTTTTATGAGAGGATGTTGGTTTAGTGTTTGTGTGGCTGTTGGAAGAGGCTGGCAGAGTGCTGTGTTGGGGGGTGTCTCCCTGAGGGTCTAATCACAGACCCCAAACACTGTTCCACTGCACAGAGCAAGGTCGGGTCACACAGTGGGGGGAGAGTGTGTGTGTGCGTGGGTGTGTATGTGTGTGTATGTGTTATCTCTACATAATGGAAAGTTTTCCAGGTGGCTTATGTTAGTTACATGTCTCCCCCCCTATGATTTTTACCTTGGAAAGAAAGTAGAAAGAGAGAGAGACAGAGAGATAGTAAGTGAGGGAGAGAGAGTGAGTAAGGGAGAGAGGGAGGGAGAGGGAGACAGAGAGAGAGCAAGAGACAGACAAAGGGAAAAAGACAGACAGAGTGAGAGAAAGAGTAAAAAGAGGGAAGAAGGAAAAGAGACAGAGAGAGAAAGAGCAAGAGATTGACTAAGGGAGAAAGATACAGAAAGAGTAAAAGAGTGAAGAAGGAAAAGAGACAGAGAGGGAGAGAGAGAGAGAGAGAGACAGGCAGACCAATACAGAGAGAGAAGGAGGGACAGAGACATGTGTAAAAAGTGAGGGAGAGGGAGACAGACAGAGAGAGCAAGAGATAGACAAAGGGAAAAAGATACAGACCGTGAGAGAAAGAGTGAAAGAGGGAAGAAGGAAAAGAGAGAGAGAGAGAGCAAGAAAGACCGTCAAAGAATGATAGAGTGAGGGAGAAAGTCAGGGAGAGATAGACAGTGAAAGAGAGAAAGACAGACAGACAGAAAAAAGAATGGAAAGAAAGAGAGGGAGGAAAGGAGTGAGAGAGATGGAGAGACATGGACAGTGAGTGAAAAAGAGAAGGAAGGAATGTGAGAGCAAGAGAGAGAAAGATAAATACAGGGAAAGAGAGAGTGAGAGAGAGATAGAGAAAGAGAAAGACTGAGTGAGAGACATAGACAGAGAGAGGACAGACTGAAAGACAGTTCATTGTCCAGTCCAAAATAAAGCTGCAGAAAAACTTGATTTGAAATCATTTCACTTTTTAAACGAGCCACCATACGCCCAATCAGGCCATATGCACATATTAATATATTTTTAATGGCACAAATATGTGTCAAATGTTCATTTTCAATTCTGTCTGTCATATAAATAAGTGGGTCTCTTAATATCTTGTTGTCTTGTGAGCTAGTTTGAGAAACAGCATTTGGTTGCAGGTCTCTGGGACTGGATGCGACCAGCTGTTGCATGGATTAGTTACAGTTCATAGCAGGGCCTGTTTGCACCTAACATCAACATGCATTTTTGGTGATCAGATCAGGTTTGAATTTCACTTGAGTGCATGAAAAGTCAGGTGTAAACACCCCCAGGATGCACTGCGATCGCATCACTCAAACCACATTCGGAGGCGGTCAAAGATGGATCTTAACCACATTTAACGTCAAGTGTAAACGGAATATGTTTTTGTAATCCGTATACAACTACGTGAGCAGCAGTGTATCTGAAATGAAAGACGGAACAAACAAACATCCTTCATGCACTCCAGGTCGATGAAAGCACCTAAGCCAAGCTTGTCGCCTCGTATGGTGACGGAGGAAAAGAGTAAACAGAAGTAAAACGGAAATAACGTACGTGTTGACATGCTTTTTCATGGGAAAAGTACAATCTGATCTTGTCTGGTCAAAAAGGCAATTTAGTGTAAACTGTAAATCTAGCCTAAGTATGAAACACATGCTAATACAAGGTGTAAACAGGCGCATAATGAAAGACTGATTAGCCAAACCGGTTACTGGATGATAGCAACAAATAAAAGCAAGTATTTCCATGATGGTCATTTAACAGGTGAGGGCAAGAAACGTTTTTAACTTTGAATAAAACTTCTTTGCATCAACCTTTTGCCTTCTCCAGTTGATTTCTGAGCGTTTCATTCAGTCCATTCACAATTACATTTTGACACAGTGCAAAGGACAGCTGCTATGCTTAAATGATCAAAATGAGTGGCAATAGAGAGTACAGTTTTTTGGGCGAACAGCAGTGATATAAATATACATACAAATATATTTTTACTGTTTTTTAAGGAAATAAACGCTTACAGCCCAGATACATTTTATTTCCATTTTTTTATTCTATTTTTCTCAGGTGGCCAAAACATTTTGCGCAGTATTGTACTGTTTAACTGGATTTAGTGCAACATAGTATATGAAACATTACATAAGAATCATTGTATTCAGAATTATTGAATGTTATTTATATGATGTTGTAGTATATTATTAAATATCCCCATGTTTTTAAACATAAGAAAATGCAAATGCAGTATGATACATGTGGCGTATGGTAAAGATGTCTGAAAGTAATGTTTTGATAGTAATGTACATGTTCATCCTAAATAAGTTAATTATGATTAATATTGTTGTTCTGTAATAAATCTCGATATATCACATTTTTGTTCCATGAAAAATCTCAATTAATCACATTTTTGTTGTGTGACGAATCTCGATTAATCACTTTTTCTCTGTGGAGAATCTCGATTATTCATGATTAATCACTTTTTTGTGATGAATCTCGCATTTGTCTTATTTGCTCA
The DNA here is from genome assembly GCA_034552555.1 of Semaprochilodus insignis. Lineage (NCBI taxonomy): Eukaryota > Metazoa > Chordata > Actinopteri > Characiformes > Prochilodontidae > Semaprochilodus > Semaprochilodus insignis. The sequence goes on from CM067497.1 coordinate 17,228,795, forward strand.
AATTTCACACTGAAGAAAGGACACCTAGTTTTGCAAATATTTTAAAATGGCTGTCAAATTCTTAAAATAATTAACTGTGTGAAGCTGTGAAGTTAATTATGATTAATCATATTCTTGTGTGTATTTAATTGTGATTAATTGCGCTTGTCCTATAAAATTTGATCCCAAAGAGGTCTGTAGTCTGCAGTCCGCAGACAGAGAGTGATGTTTTGGTGGAGTGTGTGTTGGTATGTGTGGTTAGGTTGGGATTTCTTGGTTTTCTTAGCACAATGACTGGCGAGACAGTTGACACAGAGAACTTTGGCACTCGGACAGTTTTTCCTGAAAACTCAGTTGTTCTGCACACAGCCAGGCACCCCTGCACTTTGCATGCATCTTCTACCTGTCATAGATTCAGTGTCTTACACAATCAACTGTGTTGGACAGTAACTTCCAGTCAGGAGATACACCGCCTTCATCAGTTAAACCATATTATATACACTAACTGGCCACTTTATTAGAAACACCTCTGTGTAGCTGCACCTTACTGGTGTACAGTTAGAGCACAATTACTCATCCTCTAGCCCTTCATCAGTGGACGGTTTTCTGACCACAGAACTGCTCTTGTCTGGATGTGTTTTGGAGCAGTGGGACATTTCGAACTCTGAAATGGTAGATGAGGGTTGACAATTGTTTTAAGGTATGCAGACCTCACAAAGTTGAGTACAAGGTGGATGTTTCTAGTAGTGCATCATTTCTGGGAAATGCTGTGTGATGAAAACATGACCATGGACACTCATTGCATGCTTAAATAGTTCTTTGCATGGTGAATTCGTTCCTCAGATCGATGGAGAATGTGTTGTATATGGTTCTGTTTAGAACCTTTTTGGAAATGGTTCCCCAAAAAGTGTTCTTCTATTGTTACATAGCTGATATGATTTGAATTCAAGTTTGTTGAAGAGCCATTTTACTAGGCAAAAACCCTTGAAGAACCATCTATTTTAAGAGTTGGGTGGCTCTAATCTAAGGTTTGGGAGTCCAAATTAAAGTCCGTATTGGAAAATCTGTTCACTCACTGGCCATCTCACCAATAGCCCAGGCGAGTATTTCCACTCATTTAACACCTGGCTGAGGAGAAAGCTATCAAACTGAAACTGAAGGCTGCCAGTGGTGGATGAAGTACACAAACCATGTAGCTGAGTTAAAGTAGAGACAGCCAAGGTAATATATTCAAATGATCATAAGCACAAAACACTGAAGGAGAACAGCTTCCATTAGCTAGAACCAAGCTTGGTCCAACAGGTCAAAACAAGCCCAAAACAAAGTGCGTGCTGTACTCTGATTGGTGGACTCGCTTTATTCGCTTTTATGCTCACTTTTCTCAGATATGGTCCCATACATTAATTATTTAAAATATGCAATTTCTCTGATAATGTGGCCAAAGACAGTAGTGGTATAGACTTTAGCCATACAGTTGAAATATGTCTAATTATTTGTGTACATGTTTTTGTCCTGCAGCTCCAATAAAGATAATTCAAAGAGTAACTCTGTGAATTTGACTCTGAACGTCGTTGCAAGAGCAGATGTGGATATCAGAGGGTGAGTAGACATCATTTCTCTCTGCTTACTTCTTTCTCAGTTTGTATCATCACTGTCATGAGAAAATCTTCTTAATGCAGCACCTGTTAATGAAACATAAAGAGAATCTATAAATTGTTGTTGGTTATGTTCAGATAGTCAGTCCTATGGTGCACTTGGTTATATGGCTTTAATGTAGAGTCAGTGTACTGATAGAAGTGGCTTTTAGTTTTAGCCAGAGACAGCAAAAATAATACTAGACCCACCAAAAAGGTGAACCGCTGTCAGAGGTTTACATTCAGTTAGAGAAAGCCTAGCAAATGAACAGCGTTGGTAGTAGTAGCTCTACACGTAGCACTGGAATAAGAAAATATCAGTACATCTGAGTATCACATTATTATGTTTTGTGATACTGTATTGATTATCAAAAAGACAGTATGCATAGTTTAGGTGAAAAGATTTGTGGCTGACAGCGGTTCATTTTGAGTTGTGTTTTAACCACCAACCACTAGACAGCAGTGTTGTAATCTTCAGCCCTTAGACGCTTCCACTCCAATGCAAACAAGTAGCATAAGGGTGAACCACTAACATCAGGATTATCAAGCCTGTGCATATGGTGGTGTGTCTTTATACTATGACAGTTTCTCCTATATGTCGTCTTGCTTACAGTATTGCAATATATTGAATCATAACCCTTCATCATGATGCGTATCATATCACCAGGTTCACAAGCGTTCTGCACTGCAATAGTGAAGCTATTTGATTAATCAAAAAGTGGTCAAGACTTGCACTAACAAACCATTGTTGTGCTTGTTCGCTAACAATAGTAAACTCCAGTGGAGAAAGTGCATAGCCAATTAGCCCATAGTGAAATAAACCAACAATAGGAATTAGGGCTTGCACGACCGAATAAAAGTCGAGTTGATGTTGACTAATAGCTGATGATGTCATGAATAAAACAACAGAAGCAGAGAATTCTTTACACAATGCTTTGTGATAAAGCCAAACTCCACAGGCGCAGCACCCACACATTCCCTTTCCAACCCTGGAGCCCTGGATCCAGGAATCTTGCAATTTTGTATCCGACTTTGGTGCACCCTAGTCATCCTTGCCAAGAGGCTCATTCACAGTGGAGGTCCGGAGAGCCAGAGAAATTTAGAGCGCCATAACTTGGCAAAAATAAGAGGAACCAACTTCAAGCTTGACAGGTTATAGAGAGTTATGCTCCATCTCCAACCACTGATGATAACAGCGTTCTGCACTGTAGGTCAGTTGAGAAATGTCAAAACTCCACAGGTCAGTAAAGCATGACATTCCCTTTTCACCAGGATCCAGGATCACATTGCTAACCTTTAGGATATACTGTTAATGGACCCTGAAATCACAGGGCTCCTCACCTGTGGTCCTCTCTGAGGTGTCCATTTTGTTAGTGTATAACAATAATGTGATCAGCGACAAGTTGTCATCAAGCTTGAAGCATGATCACTGAGTATTAAAGTTGACTAGTCAACAGTCTGTGCAACCCCTAGTAGCAATAGAATTCAATAAGGATACAAAGTGAAAATGGAAAACTGAGAGATAGGAAGGCATGTGATGAAAGGAAAAATGTCATGCACAGGTATAGTAAGGACTGCACATAAATACGTCTTCCTCCGCCTTTTCTGTGAATTTAAGGGTGCAGTATTGAGGTTTCCTCAGAATTGTTCTTGAGTTTTCCGCTCATACGCAGTTATTTTTGGGAGCCAGTGAGGACCTCTTCCTATATGGTAGAGGCCAGTGTGGAGAATAACAGGAAAAACTGAAAAATATATCACTCTGAGACCTCGGGCTCCTGTAAAACAGCATTCCTTTAGTGGAGATTTCTTCAGACGAACACCGGACCCTCAGTAAACACATCCTTTTTTCTTGGTTCGTTTCTTTCTAATATATTGAACTCAAACAATAAACCATAACTTTTGAGTCAAGTCTAGTTTTTTATATTGGAATTCCTCCATATAACTTGTTCTCATCATTCTTCAGGCCCCATGGTGCAACACACAATGGCAACACATTACACAGGACTACATGAAAGTTGGAAACGAGTCCAAAACATTCAATAAACATACATGACCAATACACCTGATGCTAACCAGACTCACATATACATTTACATTAACGGCATTTAGCTGACGCTCTTATCCAGAGCGACTTACAAGGTTAATCATATTACAGGTAGGCCAATGTAGTGTTAGGAGTCTTGCCCAAGGACTCTTATTGGTGTAGCACAGCATAGTCACCCAGACCGGGATTTGAACCCCAGTCTCCCACATGTGGTGGTGGATCCCTGGTGGGTAGTGGTGTTACCCGCTGAGCTACACCAACCACCATATACATGCATGTACCATATACATGCATGTACTGTATGTATGTTGTATACTATATTGTGAATTAACATTTGCAGGAAAAACCTGTATTTAAGTTTGTTCCCCGCAGAACAGTTTGTAAACAACTGTATTTGAAACAACATGTCATCACTACGAACTATATAGCATCATAGCTGCAAATTGCATATAGTAAATATTAGGGCTGTACCCGACTGAGAATTTTGTCAGTCGAATCGGATTCGCCCGTCCTGGCCGACGATTCGACTATTCGTTCATGTTTTTTCTCCATATGCATTATCTAGTAATCAATTTGCATACGTTTCAGATCTGATGTTCTCCTCATTTAGAAAGTCAGCAGAGTCACAGGAACATATTTTTGAACTAAAAGAGACGTGGCATATGATGAA
>CM067497.1:17233378-17299957 GCA_034552555.1 Semaprochilodus insignis
TGCATTTTGTAAGCTTTTGTCTGTTTTACGAAAGAAAAAAATCTCGTCACTGTTGTCAGTCGACTTGAAGGGTCTCCAACTGACAATTCGACTCGTCGACTTCTAGGGGGCAGCCCTAGTAAATATATACAGTAAAGATGGAAAACAACGAGGAGGATTAGTGTAAGCAGTTTTTAAACCAGGCTCGTGGCAGAAGTAATTCTGTTGTTGTTGGTATTTTAGTCTCTGCTATATTTACAAGCAAATCTCTGTTCTCTTCTATCAGGCTAAATGAATAAATGAATAACCACTCTTTCTTTCTTCCTTTCAGTGTGTCTCTACCAGCTCAAGTAGTTCTTCCGTTCCCTCGCTGGGAGCCTAAAGAGAAACCAGTTAGAGAGGACGACATCGGCCCCCAGGTCCAACATATCTATGAGGTACAAAATACACAGGTGGATTTAGTGATTCTGGGGCTCTAAGTGAAAGGCATCAATGGGACTCCTGGGAAGCACATTAATTTGTTGAAATTAGTTGAGACAAATGATGTAACATTATAACTGAAAAACAAATCTGTGTCAGTATAGAGACAAATGTTTTGCTTTCCTTCCTTTTCTTGTATTTTCGGTCTTTACATATGTAACAACATACGGTATGTAACAACATATGGACAATAGTCCATTATAGCCATGACTTGGGGGGCGCTGCATTGAAATTGCTGAAAAGAATCACTACAATCACCAAGAGCTATTTCTAAAATGAATACATGTATATTTTGAAATAGGTTATTTAATATCAACACATACGATATGTGTACACTCATCATCATAAGAATAGTTGCACCCAGAAAGAAGTGTGGGATTGCGGTGCTATTGGGAAGGAAGATAAAGGTTACCAGGAACAATAAATGATGATGAATTTAGACTGATATGGGGAATATTTATTGAGCTACACATACAGAAGTAGTGTCTCTCAGTATGGCATCAGGCCGCCATGTTTGCTGGAGCTGTAGAGGTTCCTAATGGTTCCTAACTGCAACACCATTGGCAACATTGCCATGATGTTAAGGGTAGTCATTGTAACCGTCTGCGTGCATGTAGTCCTATGTCATGTAGCCGTCTGCCAATGGTGCTGGCATTAACAGGATGATTCATGGAGGGCATCACTGCTCGCTGAATGTCTGCAATCATGACCGTCGGGTCAGTCAGATACAGCGATAAAGCCGTCCTTGCTTACATCACAAGCGTGACAAGCTTGAAACTTGAATCGTTTGCATGTCTCACAATGTCAAACCCGCCCACAAAGTTTCATTCCTGTTGATTGATTCCTTCTGGGAGCAACTATGTTGTGCTATTGATTATGGCGATGAGTGTATATTGTATTTTTAAGGGGCCATTGGCGCATGGGAGGCCTAGGCAGCTGCCTACCTTTGCTTAGTCCCTGCACACACACATGCACAGAGGTGGTAGTAGCTCCGGAGGAAGTGCATCACATGTGAGAACAATTTGCTCCAGAATGAAAAGCAAGGAAAAGAACGAATTACAAGAGAGGAAGAGGCTAAACAGAAGCATCGGTGGGGCTAGCATGCTCTGCTAAACTAAAAGAGCTAGTAAACATCTCAAGACTTTAGCCTGATCAAAGGGGTCCAGACCACTAATAAAACACACACACATACATGCACACACATACATGCAAGTGCACTCCCAAGTTTGTATTCCTGTGCTTGTGGGGGAATTTCTATTTATTTCTGTAGATAAGGGCCGCATACAGGTACTTAAACATGGATACCAGCGTTATTAATGTTGTGTAGTGTAGAACCATAACATTTCTTATTTTTAATGCATTCTTATAAACAGGTATAATTACTGTCATCTTAAACTAATTCACCAAGTCATAGGTAATTTGAATAAAGTTAAGAAAAGTAACTTTCTTAAAGTTCTTGAAGTTCTTAGACCCGTATTACTGTACGCTTCCCTACACCTGCTGCTTCCTTCAGACTATGGCTTTTGGCATGCCGAAATGCAGTCACACATGGAACAAGACGTTCACTATGAATCTATGAATCCCGTCAGTCACACTCCGCACATATCCACATGCAATGCCATCTGCAGGATCCAAATTTTATGTGCGGTGAGCTTATTTTCAAACCTAAAAATAAATAAATGCTTGTTTTATTGTCTATATTCAAGTGCTATGTAAGCAGTTTCTCCTGTCCATTCGTAATTATTTCTGAATTTGTACAGAGTAATCCATTTGAATTTTGAGATTTGGCGAAGCACTGAATCATTTTGTAAAGAATAATAGTTCCAACAAAAAAGATATATAGTCCTATATTACTGTCACACTAGCCAAGGCATCTTTAACAACTACTGCTTGTATACACCTCTGTAAAACAGGCTTCAGTCTGACAAGCCACTTGATTTCCTACCAGAGTCAACTGATGAGAAGCTGGCTTAAAAATAAAGCTCTCAAAGAAAACAAACATCCTAAAAGGGGAACAGTGTCCGAACAGAGAGGATATTCAATAGCAGAAGCGGACTTCAAAAGCGTGTCCTGTGGTCACGGATTATTTCTCTTATTGCTTGTTTGTCTTTGAAAATAGAGTCGACCTCTTTTCGCCGAGAAAGGCCTGCAGTGAGCACGGCCTGTCCTGCAGCTAATAATTGTTTTAATTGGCTGTAATGTTAACCAGACACTGTTTGGCTGCCTCATGTCAGCCTTTGGAGTGCGAGCATGTTTTGCTTAGCCAGGTTGCATTCCATTCTGAGCGGAGCTGGATGCTAATGCTAAGTACTAGGCTCTGATTTCAGCTCAGCACATTCTAATACCTGTCTGATGCTGTTAGAATGTTGTTGTGGCCTCTGCTTAGGTTAGTAGGAATCTGACCACTGACCCCTGTGTGGGGCAGTAGTAGGTGGGGGAGTAATGAAACTCCGGATTTTCAGGAGACAATTTTGGAATCAGAGATCAAGATTCAGTTAGATTTTTGATTAATTCTGTGTTTAAAAAATTGCGATTTTACAGAACCCGAATTATATGACACACAGTTTGCTTTTTGTCGTAGCTGCAAAGGCAGGCAACTGCATATTAATGGCCATGGTTTGGGAATGCGATGTCCAACAAGCTTATATAGGTGCAACAGTCACGTATCCACATACTTTTGGCCATATGTTCAGCCTCATCTATTCAAATGACCGTTCCTACCCTTATTTATTTAGCATCTGACCAGTGATCTTTTAGGATGGAGTCAACTAAACCAATTTTCCCGTCACAGTTGCACAACAAAGGTCCCAGTTCGTTGAGTGGTACGGTACTGGAAGTGGGCTGGCCCAGCCGCCATCGAGAGGAGCACCTGCTCTACGCCATGCAGATTATCACTGACGGACCAATCCATTGCCACGCCAATGGCACCCTCAACCCACTGGAGCTGGAGGTAACACCGACACACCCAGATCATTGCTACAATAAGCCTAATTACATTTGCCTGAAATTTATACCTGAGTCACATTTATTCTTGAAGACAGGAATATTTGGATAGCACTAGTGCAGGAGATGCAGGTGGTTCCTTTTGGATTTCAGCGGTATCGCTTTCTTGTTGTGAAATCTGGAAAATGTTTGTGACTTCAAAGTCTGGTGGAGCTGGACTGCTAACCGTCAGGTGCTTCACATCCATCAACATATGTCTGCAAGTTCTTATTGATGCCTAGAAGAATCGATGTAATGAACTGTTCTCTCTTGTACAATGATAATTGTTATGTGCAGTACAGTTCAGTTGTATTTGTACAGCACATTTTACAGCATTGCCTTAAAGCAGCTGTCAAGAAACGCAGGTTCAGACCCCAGTTGAGTGTTGCTGATAGAAAGAGTAGCTGAAGCAACATAAGGGTCCTCACCAAAATCACTGAGGCCTGATTCACACCTGGCCTTAACATACATCCTGGGTGAGCCTGTCATAAGTGAACAGCTCATAGCCCAGCTGGGGTCCAATTTGGGGTCCGCCAGAGATATTTTTTTTATCCGATCAGTTTGAAATTCAAATAACTCGAGCAGAGACAAAAGCAGGTTCTGTGTGTAGCTTCTTTCTTCATCTTCTTTGTTTATAAGAGGCGTTAGCAGTTCATGTGTTCAAGCCGTTTCTAACAGCTGTACGTGAACAAGGACATGTCTGACAACAAATGCCGCAGGACCTTCATCCAGCCACAACATCCTTTCAGAAGTGGTCACTGGAGACAAGTTTGAGACACATGGAAATTCCAGGTGTAAAGGTCTACATGTCTTGCTGTCCACTTGTGGTCAGATCACTATAGACAGGTGTTAATATCAAGTGATACAAGAAATTTACCAATTTATAGTGATGGATACAGGACTGTGTCAGAGGTCAGAGGTCACCCTTTATGTCATTTCAATCTATTCATTTTTCACCATCAGGAAAAAATTACTACTGCAGAATTACTACACAATTACACAAAATAATGATAAATAAAATNTGATAAATAAAATAAATAATATATAATATATAATAATAAAAATAACAATATTCTACCTCCAAAATTCAGTCTTTGGAGTTGGTTGCTTTTCTGCTTTTAACGATCCAAGTAATCCCAAACGTGAGTCCCGTCCTATCACAGTGGAAATACCTTGTTCAGATCTGGAGCAAGAGTTTAGGTGGTTTGCTCCTCTCTCTCTCTCAAAGATGAAAGCTTTAAGTGCTGGTTATCTTATGGTGGTCTGTCAGATTGTAAACAATTATTAGAAATTCCATATTTCCTATAGTATTTTTCCAAAAGTAGCCCATTCATACTTTTTTCTAACGATAACAACAATGCATAACGTCATATGCGTTAATAATGTGCAAAAATGCAAATTCATAAATTCATTCAAGAACCAGAGAATCCTATAAGGCAATCTTAACAACGTATACTAATCAGAAGAGCCTAATGACCTCATCACAGTAGGAAATACTACTAAGAAATGAAAGCTTTCTCCCAGAGGGGGTGGTGAAGGTTGGGATGTAGGAGGAGGAAGGGGGGTTTGTTCCTGACCAGTCAAGGCCAGACTAGTTGTCCCCACCACTCTGGGGGGCAACAGGGGGTCCAGCTGTCTGCTTGGCCCAAAATTACCTCCAGCTGCCGGAAAAGCACTTTTTTTTTTTCTTCTTATCATGATGCCTCAAACTCTTCCTCTTTTTCTTTGTCTTATGTCTTATTCATGAGCTCACATAGACAGACACGGGGACATGCTTACAGTTTCAGTCTCTCTGTTTCACTCGGTTTCTGTCTCAGGTTAGTCTGTTGTCTCAGGTTTCTAGTAAGTCACAAATAAAGCACAAAAATGCTGCTTAGCTTACATCTGGTAAAAACACTCATCATTCAAAGAACAGTGTACAAATAGCTGCACCCAGAAGGAATCAACCGACAGGAGTGAAACTTGGTGGGTAGGTGTAACATTGTGAGACATGCAAATGATTCAAGTTCCACGCTTGGTCACGCATGTGACGTAAGCAAGGACGGGCCTTATCGCTGTACCTGATTGACCTAGGAGCCACGATTGCTGACTTTCAGCAAACAGTGGTGGCCTCCATGAGTCATCCTGTTAGTGCCAACATCACGGGAAGACGGCTGCATAATGCAGGAATTCATCCACACAGACCGTTACGATGACTGCCCTTAACACCACGTCGCCAAAGATTGCAATGGTGTTGTGCCAAACTGTCACGGAGAGACTCCGAATGGCAGCGGGTCATCTTCAGTAATGAGTCCCCTTTCTATCTTGGTGGAAACGACCAACGAATCCGTGTGCGGAGGCACCGTGGTCAGCCCCAAGATGAACTACCGCAATCTCTGCAGGGACTGTGTGAGAATATTCAAACTGCATGGGATGGATTATCACAGGACACCGTTAGGAACCTCTACAACTCCATGCCGAGACATCTGGCATGTTGTGTTACCAAACATGGCGGCGTGATGCCATACTGAGAGACACTACTTCTGTATGTGTAGCTCAATAAAAATTACCCATAACATTCTAAATTTATCATCATTTATTGTTCCTGTTAACCTTTATCTTTCTTCCCAGTAGCATTGCAATCCCACACTTCCTTCTAGGAGCAACTCTTCTTTTGATGATGAGTGTACACCTCTGTCCATGTAAAATAGTGTTTAATAATATATATTTAACATACAGATAAATATACACAGTCAGGTCCATGAATAACTGGATGCTGACAAAGCTGTATATTGACAGCATATTGACGTTGAAACTAAATAATGAGAATGAGCTCAAATTGCAGCCTCACAGCTTTAATTAGAGTATATTTAAACATCCGAATCAGGTCCATTGTGTAGGAATTACTACCATTTTCATACATTTTTACCTTTTTTAGGGGCTCAAAGGTAATTGGACAGTTGGTTGTTCAGCTCCTTTATGACCTTTATGCTATCCCCACTTTAATTCACTTAAAAGTAGGTAAGCACGTAGAATCTGTTGCTGTTATCTCTCGATATAAAGTCAATATAAAGCAGCTTGCCCTGTCAGTGAAGCTAGCCATCCTTACGCTGAAACAGTCAAAACCAGTCCAAAGGAGAGATAGCAAGAACATTGGGTGTGGCCAGATCCACTCTTTGGTACATTCTTACAAATAAAGAACACACTGGTGATCAAGAACGAGAACACAGAACAAGAACGCCCTTCAGGAGGTCAGCATATCTGTGCCAAAGTCAACAATCAGGACTTCACCAGAGTAAATACAGAGGGTTACCACAAGATGTAAACCACTGGTAAGCCTCAAAACCTGAAAGACCAGATTAGAGTTAGTCAAAAAAGAGAATGGAGTCCAGTGTTGTTTCCCAAACTGCTAATGTTTGCTCAGAACACTGTGTTAAGCTGTTTTTAGCAATTTTCATGCACTGTAAAGAGTAGCTGGTGTTTTCAAATTTCAAAAACATAAATAAATTACAGTAAAAAAACAACATAAATAATGTAAATACCACATTTTCTTCTTTTAACAATAGTTTAGGGGGGAAAACTATAAAATCATTATGAATACCTGCTCTTTATGCCTAGGAACATACTTTTTTGGGTCATTTGAACACAGCAGCTGCTGTTTACATTGTGTGAAAATTTCATGATGAATGGACCAACAGAAATGGCCAAAAATTGCTTGGAACAAAAGTCTGGTTCAATTTACTTACATTAGGGTCAAATTGGGTTTTTGCCCTCTCCTATAAAGTTACCATTTTTAAGATACTTCTTTTTCTTTGGACAGCAACGATATACAGTATGTACCTATGTATACTATTTAAAGCTTTTATCTTGGTTTTAAGTGTGTTTGTGCTTGTACAAATTCCATCTCCATCATCAGTACAGTTGATTTAACATAATTAAGATTAGCTAAACCAGGCATTGGATGACAAGCACAAATAATACTGGAAATGGTATAAAATAATTGTAGTAATGTTATATGTATTTACCAGTATAAGCAGATGCTTATTGACCAAATAAACAGCTTAATAACTGTACATATTTAAACAGCTGTAACTGTACATATACACATGTAACATTGCTTAACTGAAAAGTAGCCTATTCTAATTTTAAGCACCTAATTTCAAAGGAAAGTGAAGTGTTCCCAAACCTTTGAGTGAAAGTAAAGGTGCTATTTTGCTGAAGCCTTCTGGTTTCACCCACCATGGTTATAAAGCGTTACAAGCATTTTAAGCCTCTGTAATTGATTGTGTGCTCACACTGTGCTCGGAGGTTCAAAGCTAGCAAAGTCCATCTTGACCTTCAGCTGCTTTACTGACAGCTTCAGAGGAGAAAGACGAGCCATTCAGAGGCTTTGATCTGAACACACACACATGCACAACACAAATGTGTGCTGGCCAGATGATGTTAGGCAGGCCATCTCTTAATGCCAGTCGCTCTGACGCTGTTTCCTTCAGATGGTTTCTGTAAGGCTCCTGTTATTGTGTTTCTGCATACAGTACCCAGAAAACCCTGCAATGCACACAAACAAATGACAAAGTCTGCAGTACAGGACAAAAGCAATTATGCTAGCATGTCCTTCGAGTTTGTGGTTATACTTACAGATGTCCCCTAAGCCTTTGATGTGTTTGATGTGACTCCCCACCCACCCATCTCTTTCTCTCTCTCTCTCTCTCTCTCTCTCTCTCTCTCTCTCTCTTGCTCTCTCTCTCAGACCTCCACCCTACAGGACACTCCAGAGCTTTTGGGTTTTCTGCGGAACAGCAGCAGCCCCACCCGCCGCAGACGATCTGTCACCAGCACACAGAGCTACAGCAGCAAAACACTGGTACGCATATTCATACACATTCAGGCTTGGGCAATAATCACCAATATGTCTGTATTAAATATCCCAACAGACTATATTACCATTCATATTCAGGAAAAAGGAGATTTGCTTTTTAGTATTTAGGCCTAAAAAATCTTAAATGTTAAATGTTAATTGCACATGGGAAAGTGAGACAGTGTTCGGGAGCAGTACTGGTTGTATAATCTAACAGCAGCAGGAAGAAAGGACCTGCAATACCGCTCCTTCACGCATTTAGGGTGAAGCAGCCTGTCGCTGAAGGAGCTACCCAGTGCTGCCAGAGTCTTATGCATGGTGTTGGAGTCATTCTCCAGCATAGATGCCAGCTTGGCTAACATCCTCCTGTCTCCCACCACCTGCAGTGGGTCTAAGGGGCTTCCCAGGACAGAGCCGACCCTCTTAATGACATACCTATATAACATGACAGATGCTGACTTTTGAACTTTATGCTGGTAGCAATCAGGATTGTCATACATACCACCTTTTTAGTGATAATAAAAAACACTTTTTGACGTCTGACATTCACATATTAATGTTACACTAATGATGCCAGGCAGACCAGCCTAGCAGGAATGGACCACCACACTGGCTAAAACATGCACATGCAATGAAGCGGTAAACTTCCCAATCATCATCTCAGTACAAAGGCAAACTCATAGTTTAAAACTATTGACATTGCCTCACTATCACCTTCATATCCACCAAAGCTGAACACACATACACACACATGCACGCACACACACACACACGCACGCTTCTGCATGCACAGTCCACACACACAAATCACAGGATTCCCACAGCGTGGGAACAGTCACTTAAATATGACGTGTTGACTCTTAAGTTCAGGTTGACATGTGTTATGGGGACCTTAATGACCTCTAAGGGTCAGTTCACCTGTAAATCTCCAAACTGGACATTCATCGTTCACACCGTGCTGCATGTGTGTCTGTGCACCAGCTGGTGTCAGTCACATGTTCGGAAAAGATAACATAAATTCAAAGGTCACATGTGTACACGTATTCCGTCAGGATGATTATAGACTGTAGTCAGACATACTCATGTCTCATGCTTACTTCTCTGTCATATATGAATGGCCAAAACAAAACACTTTACTATGAGCGTTTAAATCTCTCGATGCACTTTGTCCAGTTTAATGTTGATTTTGGGATTGTGGGGGAGAGTGAGCAGGTGAACTGAAGATGATTGTGCAGATGTTGTATACCACCTTTCATTTCATTTACAGTCAAAATAGCTATTAAAGTTCAAGACTTTGAAGTATTTAGCATGTCCACCCATTAGCTTCAATGACGAATGCTTTAAATGCTGTTTATGTAACAGTTTTGGTTGGCTAGCAAATCTTCCACACTTATCTGGTTCTTTTAATACACCCATAAAAATAGTTGCTTCCAGAAGGAATCAACAGACTGGAATGAAACTTGGTGGGAAGGTTTGACATTGTGAAACATGTAAATGATTGTAGTTTCACACTCGGTCATGCGTGTGACGTAAACAAGGACGGGCCTTATCGCTGTACCTGATTGACCCAACAGCCACGATTACGGACATTCAGTGAACAGTGATGCCATCCATGAGTCAGCCTGTTAGTGCCAGCATTATTGGCAGACGACAGCATGACACAGGACTACATGCACGCAGACTGTTACAACTGTCCTTAACACCACATCAAAGTCGCCAAAGACTACAATGGTGTCGTGCCAGACTGTCATAGAGTGACTCAGAATGGCGGCAGGTCATCTTCAGTGATGAGTCCTGCTTTTGTCTTGGTGGAGATGATCAACAATTCTGTGTGTGGTGGCCCGTGGTCAGCGCCAAGATGAACAGTTTGTTGTCATGCATCACATGTCTTGAAGACCTGTTGTCACTCCACCTCCACCCCTACCGCAAAATCTACGGGAACTGTGTGAGAATATTCAAGCTGCATAGGATGGATTATCACAGGACACCATTAGGAACCTCTACAACTCCATGCTGAGACGTCTGGCATGTTGAGTTGGCAAACATGGGGGCCCAACCCAATACTGAGACACTGCTTCTGTATGTGTAGCTCAATAAATATTGCCCATATCAGTCTAAATTTATCATAATTTATTGGTCCTGGTAACTGAATAACTATTTCAGTATTGGCCTTTCTGATGGGAAATTCCATCAGGATAACTATAGACCGTAGTCATGGATCTGTCACATTAAATTAATAGTGGTGTGTAGAATGCTATATGGTGCGCTGTTGTCATATTTTTATGTCTCTTTCTCTCTTTCTCCCTCTGTCTGTCTCTCTCTCTCTCTCTCTCTCTCTCTCTTTCTTTTTCTCATGTGTAGAATTGCTCCAATATTTATTGTCTGATGCTGAAGTGCGTTGTGGGTCGTTTGGATCAAGGACAGAGTGCAGTGGTGAAAGTGCGGTCAAGACTCTGGGCTCACACCTTTTTACAGGTAACGCACTCTCATGTATTTCTGTCTTTTACTGTGGAACACCAGTTATGACGCAGTCTCTGCTTTAGCCATGCACAGCTACTTGTACACTGAGTTTGTCATGGTGTAATTGGTACAGTGGTGCAATGGTGTAAACCGGTGAAACAATTAGTCACCTGTGACTGAAACATATCTAATAGCGTGTAATACCTCCACAAGCACCAATAACAGCTGTGATTGGATTTGGTAGGGACCGGACAAGTTTCTGGATCAATCTTTAGCTATTCAAAGAATTGCACAGTTGGCCCAGATTTGGTGGATGCCTTCCCTGGCACAATTCTGAGGAGAATTTCCTGTAGACTCTGGTAGACCCGTATAACCATACGCTTCCATACACCTGCAAATTCAGATACTTCCTTTTAGGAAGTAGAAGGAAATTTATCTTGGTGAGTATAGACATCACCATGTAAATGTACGTAGTGTTTATAGAGTTACGCATGTATCAAGAGACAGGAAATGTCTGTTGTTTTTAGAGGATAAGAACTTGGTTCCTCTTCATTTGGTCCCTTTGGAACAGTGCTGAAGTTATGTTGATGTCACCCTGATATTGTCAATCTTTAAACTGAGGGACATCATTTTCTATGCTGAGGTGTTTTTAAGTTATTCAGTTTCTGAAATCATT
Source organism: Semaprochilodus insignis (assembly GCA_034552555.1). Classification (NCBI taxonomy): domain Eukaryota; kingdom Metazoa; phylum Chordata; class Actinopteri; order Characiformes; family Prochilodontidae; genus Semaprochilodus; species Semaprochilodus insignis. The sequence continues at coordinate 17,244,793 of CM067497.1, forward strand.
CAATAAATGTATAATTAGTCGAGATACTGAAAAAGAAGAGTGCCTAGTATAGAACACAGCGGTACACCCAATGACAAATCCATAAACTTGCTGAGAACTGGAAGTATGTAGTTGGATGGGTTACCACTCTGAAGTACAAGCATTATACCTAAAGCCTTCTTGTGGGGAAAATATATAAATCAGAAGTGCCTCTCTTGGGTTTACCTTCAACAGCCGTCTGAGATTGCAGGGAAAATATATAAATCTGGAGTTCATCTCTGGGGTTTACCCCAACATCTGGCTGCAAAGGAAGTGCTATGCTTATTGCCTTGTTTATTTTAGTGTGTTGGTTTCTAAAAATGTCTATAAGGGCAGCATCCCCACAGTTCATGGCTGTTCTCTCCATCACTGAACACCACTGAACGGAATGTTTGACCTAACCTCAATCACTGTGATGGAGAAAATATGATGTTAGCCATTGTCTCATACCAAGAACATGCAGGAAAGAGTCTTGTATTCAACTGTTCACCTTACACTGCTGACTCATGGCTTAATGAGGCTTAACCTTGTCACACCAAACCCCTTTAATCTTCTCTCCACTTGAAAACCAGGCCTCTGAGTCTCTGTGTTTGGGTTGATAACATTAAATGAGGGTCAGGTTTTACAGGAAGTCTTTAGGCTTTTGTTTTGTCGTTTGCCTGCTTCTTTTGGCTATCTTTGCTGGAACCATTACAGCCCAAGAGACTTCAGTCAAAAACTCCATCAAGCTAATACCAGCACTAAACTGACATTTGTATGACATTAGTATGGAACTAATCTAAAATTTTTAAGTTGTTCGTTTGGTTTTTAGTTCAGCCTCAGGTTGCCAAACAATGTACAGTATTCTAAAACGAAAAAGTAATATTAGTAAGTTTACAAATTGGCATCAGTGATAGTCATCTCTTTACACTTGCATCAATTCAAATGGGTAATGATCCAAAAAAGTGATCCAAAGATATTTATATTTGGATATTTAAGATATTTATATTTGGAATCTTTTTTGACTGAAATAAATCTGTCGATTCAAGATTGCCCGACTTGTACCAAAATCCAGTTCACTTACATAAATAGGGGGCCCAGTATATACCCTGGTGGTACACCAAATAACAAGTTCATGTGAAGTCTTTGGCATGGATAACAACTGGGAATTAAAAGAATAATTCGTTAGTAAGGAAAGGTCAGTACCCTCAAGTAAGGGCAAACAGATGCAGTCCTCTTAAATCTTTAATCTAAATATTTAAATCTTTAGTGGTAAAAATATGCATCAGGGTAAAATGACTAGATCCTACAGGCTTCTTCTATTCGAAGACTTGAAAAGCCACTCAGAGAACCTCTGTAGGAACTACTTCAGAGTTACCTGAATGACTGTTTAACATTCCATTTAATAAAGAATAAGAACAATGAATTACAGCAAACAATGTTTCTGAGAGTGAGTCATCCAGTTTGGCACTGATTTATGATCCAGGTTTAATATATGCCCATAGGACTCATGAAGGCTTATTTATCCACTAAACATAAGCTGATATGTGAAATAAGTGACACTGGCATGTTGTTTTTTCTCTGCATGTATTATATTTCAGTTAATGTAACATTTGTGTCTCACAGAGGCGGAATGACCACTACCTGCTGAACTCAACCGTGTCCTTCCAAGTAACGGGCATGCCGTATCGCATCAAGCCGCACACACTTCCCAGGCAGAGTAATTCGGTGAGCAGTAATCAGTGTGTATGGGTGTGGGATATTGAGAGGAGGGGCAGGAAATCGGGAAATGGAGGGAAAAGGACTGTGACAGAGGGAAATGCAGGAATGGGGGGTTGTGTTGAATAAACACTTCTAAGGGTCGGGTCTGCTTGTGCTTCGGATAAGAAGGTGAAGTGGATTATGGGGGTCATAAATTCCTACCTCTTTTCTTTCTGTCCAGAGTCCCAGACCATAAGGTTTAAGACAATTAAACCCTGCTTTGCTCTAAACAGATGTATTCAATCAAAAGAGTTACTTTTAATGCGAGCATATGCATGGATTTAGTCTGGGCATGTACAGCATGTTTCTACCCATCACAGAGTGGTACTGGTGTGGTAACACTTTATTTTAGTGCTCCACTGTAGAAGCGAACCCTGAATTATTTTATATTCATCTCATACATGTTTTGTGAACCTTCTTATTGAAAATAAGGTAACAACCCTCCATAAAAAATAAACTTAAGCTAAAAAAACACATAAAATATCGAGTTTTCAACAGACTATTATGTTTTTTATTGATTTTGTACATAAATAATTAAAAAGACAAACGCACTTCTGCACATTTTAATTTACTAATTCTGTTTATTTGCTGAATTTAAACATATTGGAAATAAACTTTAAACATAAAAATGTGACCTGAGCAAAAAACTGTGGCACGTTTTATGTTTCTATAAAATGTATATTTTCAGATTGACATGTATAATTTATAGAATTCATGCTTTATATTTTCCAGCATGTTAAACCTAGCAAATCAATAGAAATTGCACTTTAAAATGTGCCATATAGAAGTTTGTTCTCTGGGTCTGGCTTAGGACCAAACCCAGCCGGCACATCATATCAGTAGAGATTGGTCAGCTATCAGTGCCTAAAATTAGAACCAAGCTGCCAGAAGATCTCAGATATGCCTCAAATATGGTCATCTTTAAGACCATGCTGTGACACATAACCATTTTATACAATTTGCGAAATGCAGGGGGCCTTGGGGCTCTGGAACCTCCTGTATATAACCTCTTGGATGTCCCCCTGAATCAAAAATCTGGGTAAACTTACCATCATGTTATGATGACCACAGACATTGAAATATAAATTCAGGGAAGGTTTATTTTTCCAGCTGTTCCACCCACAATTGATACCTTTAATAACTTTACAATATGCCCCAGCATATTTATAAATCTGAAAACTTACCCAGTTTCCCAAGAGACTGGTAGAACAAGGGAACTGTCACTCCTTTCTTAATCTGAAGAGAAAAGAGGAGATGTGTAAGAGTATGATGGGTGCAGAACCTCATTACCTAGCTAGAAAAGGCACAATTGCAACAGAAACTGTTAAGCTTAGCTTAGCTTAGTTGTTATTGAAGGTGGTATCAGCACCAGTGTGGTAAGTGAATTAGCAGCCAGCCAACACTGGAGTAACCAGCCAGCACAGGGGCCCCTTGACTACCAAGGAGTATTATGGATACTTATTTATTTAAGTTTTTTCTGTGTGTGCACTGTAAATCACTGTGAATGATGTTTGTGTATGAAATGTGTTTTATTCTCACACTCACCCAGTATACTCTCTATCCCACCATTCGAACCCCCACCCCCCGTAAGAAAGGAGATTAGTGGGTCAATTTGGTTATATGATGAGTAGTTTTCAGTTTTCATTCTAAACGGATCAAGAGCCAAAGAAACCTGCGCCAAGGAACCAAAGCATGCTGCTCAGAATGTGTGTGTCCATGAAATGTAAAATGTGCTCTTGCTTCAGCATTAAATAACCTTGTCTTGCCTTGCTTTGCTTTTCATAGATCGGTACCTTTGTGGTGTGGGCGATTCCTGATGTGTCCTTTGCCATTCCTTTGTGGGTGATTATCCTGGCTATTCTGCTGGGACTGCTGGTGCTGGCTATACTAACCCTGGCCATGTGGAAGGTAGGGTGACTTCACACATACAGTCTTACAGGGGTTACATTGGTATTTTGGGGGGTAGGGGGCTACTTATTTGGGTTCTAGAAACAATTTTTTTTAAATGTTCTTAACATTGAAATCATGGGAATGTGATAAGTTGATAAGATGATGATGAGTTGTGAACTCCATAATTGCCTAAGCTGGCCATTAGGTTGTATAAACATTGCATAAATTAGGCATTCTGTATATGGTTGATTTAGCTGCACCAGTGGTAAGTAGATGTCTAGTAAGTCAGACTTCTACCTATCATCAGAAAGCCTGGTGCAACCTCTTATTTTGACAGGAAGGGGCCGTTTGACTGACATGCAAAAAAATAAATTACACACAGTTGTTCAAGCATGAAGTGTAGGGGTGGGTGACCTTCGAGACCACTGCAACAAAAACAATAATAACTTTTAAATAACTTCTAAAGACGAAAGCCAGTATCTACATCTTGTTCTGAAAGGCTCAGTCCTGGCACAAACAGCAAAGAACTGCTTGCAAACTGTTTTCCCCATTGAACAGTTAAAACTTGTGTGGAAAGCCAATAAAATGAAATTGATAATATCCTGATATTTGTGGCCAGCTTAACATACTGGGGAATCAGCACAGTGTAAGATAACGGAACCGTAGTGCTTTAAGCTTATGCTCTTTTATTAGAACACAGCAGCAAGGGAGAACCACCGAAGTGGGCAGGAAGCAGGCAGGTAGCCACACAACCCACCGAACTACCCCACAGTCCAGCACGAAATAGCATAAATAACACAAGTGCCCAACCACAGCTCAACCACAACAACCTATTTAAATTTAAGGCTCCCAAGAGCCTCAGCGCGAGCCAGTAGCGGGACACCACAAAACAACAGACACAACAGGGCTAAGGCTACTTCAGTGCTCACAATTACAGTTGTATGCAAAAGTTTGAACACCCTCGGTTTTGTGTTTTGGTCATTTCTAAATGGAAATCAGAAAAATTTTACAGATGATAAACTTAACTTTTTATTTCTGTTTATTTTGTATATTTAATATGGTGGAATCAATTTCAAATCAAATATGCCAGGCCACATTTTATGTTTTCCTTTTTCCCTATATGTTTATTTCTGCAAATGAAGAGTAGTTAAAATGTGATGGGTTCACTTATTTCTACTTACAAAATCAACAAAACATGTAATTTGGCCAGGAACTTTTGCACATGACTATCTGACTACGCGATCTACGCCAGGCCTGTGCAAAAAAACATGTTTTTTTATTATCTGGCAACAATGACAGCTAGTTAAAAGTTGACACAAATGCCTAATTTGTGTGGTGAGTCAACAGTGGGTAGAATAGAATAAGTACTACGAGCCACTGGTTGTTCGAGCACATCTAGGGGGTTTTCTGTCAGCACGTTTGTGACATGGAATGGGCAAGAATGTTGAAAGGGGTTTTGCAAAGATTGAATTAGATATAATTTACATTTCTATCAGTTCAGATTTTATCCTCACTCTCATGTCCCACCATTCAAACCACCACCCCCACCACCCCCGTAAGAAAGGAGATTAGTGGGTCAATTTGATTATAAGATGAGTAGTTTCCAGTTTTCATTCTAAACGGATCAAGAGCCAAAGAAACTTGCTTCAAAGAAACCTGTGCTTAGAATCGAAAGCATGCTGCCCAGACTGCGTGTGTCCATGAAATGTAAAATGTGCTCTTGCTTCAGCAAAAAAAAAAACTAACAAAGGCGTTCCAAAATGGGTAGAGAGAAAGAGATGCCGGTGAGAGATAGACAAACCGAGGGAGAGACAGACAGGAATGGTGAAGAAAGAGAAGGAAGAAGAGGAAAAAGGGTGAGAGGAAGTGAACTACAGTGGGGACGAGGGGTGAAGTGAGACTCAGAATCAAAATTGGTAAATGAGATTAAGAGAGGGGAGTCGAGAGAGAGAGAGAGAGAGAGAGAGAAAGGGAGAGAGACACTTAGTGCATGTTGAGAATAAATAAGCATGTTGATTTTATCTGTGTTTTGTCTACAGTATAGTTCTCAGGCTCTTGATTGGGTCCCTGTGGAGGGGGTCGTTTTCACATACCCACACACAGAGTGTCATTCCTAATGATGTTATTAAGACTGACGTGATGATCTTATATACCTTTATTGTCATTATACTTGCACTTAGAGCAAAAATCGTTTCTTTGCATATCCCTGCTCAAGCTATGAATATTGAACCCACAACCCCCGTGATCATTCGCCCAGACCTTTAACCACTATTCCAGCCCTGCCTGGTGATGTGTATGTGCATGTAACCATCAAAAATGTTATAATTTCATACATCAACAGTGTTAGTGCATAAAGCCTAGCAGACATTGTTTATGTCTTAAGGGATATATGCTAAAAGGCAATATGGCTTCTCTTCTCTATGCTTTTTTATTATTGTATGGCTCCCTCTTTTGGTAGGCAGTGGTACTGCACTGTACAAGCTTTAATCACCCCTTAAGTTAACACTTTTCAGACACAAACCTCATGATGCATTCCACAGGTCTTCAGACCCTGACCTTGAATCTGGTTTCTGGTCCTGGCTTTTAAAATCACTGGAAATTAACTGAACTATTGACATAAAAGTCCTTCTATTGTGACTGCAAACTCCAGTACCAGAAACTACACTGAAGGTCCAGATTTGAAGACACATAGTCAGTTGCAGGAGCTGAACGTTCATAGACTAGCGATCATAGACTAGTTTGAATGTCAAACTAAATGTGCCAAAATTAGATCCCGGCTTGAAGTCTGAACAAGACCTATGTTGTGGCTGCACATTATGATCCCATTCCCACAATTTAGTAAGCTGTGGCCATGGATTACTTTTATTAAAAATGATATGTTACTAGCAGGGCTTTGTAGGACCTCTTTGACCTGCTGTTGTTTTACCTAGGATTTTATTACCTACATTTGATCACCATCATCATTTGTGTAATTGTATGTGGCTTGTTGATCAGTGGGATTCATTCATGATGATAGGCTAAGACTTAGAAGAGTTCTAATAAGGCAATTACTGGCTGAATGCTATTACAAGCAATGTAATGAGACAGAAAAAAGAAATTAGCTTGAGAATTTAGCTACACTAAATCCAGCTTTACAGTCCCGGGAGTCTAGACCTTTCATGTGAATCATTCATTAATCCTGTTATATGTTAAGGCTATCAGTCAGAAAAAAATCCTGCAGAGTTCCGGCTTCTTCTCTACCAACAACATCTCTACTCTGGCAAAAAGCACATCTGTGGAAGTGTTTAAGAGGGGAACGATGAGCTATACGCTAAGATCTAATTCCTCTCTCATCTTCATATGGTTTATCATTCATTCCTTCTCTCCCTCAGTGCGGGTTCTTCGACCGAGCGCGGCCGCCTAAAGACGACGATGTGTCAGACCGGGAGCAGCTGACGGCCGAGAAATCCACAGAGGCGTGAGAGAAGGACAAACGAGAAGAAACGCTGAAGACAGACCAAAAAAGGCAGTGCTGGGGAGCTTTGTCAGAGGGTTTCGGTCTGTGGCAAAGAGACTGCAAAGAGACCTGAATGGGCCATCCGACCCTCTAAATGAACTACAACCTCCCACAATGCACTGGGATCTGTGAGCTGGACCACAGTGCCTTTCAGGCAAAGCTTTACCTGAGGTAGACTGAGGCGCCTTATCTCTACTTCAGCAGAACTGCAATATCAGGAGGATGTAAGAGGGAGAATTCCTGACCCTTTTGTGTCACGTTCGCCAAAGACAATCACCATATGCACCAAGACTGACCAGTATAAAACCTATGTTGCTGGGAAAACAGGATATCCCTTAAAAACCAACTGTTCACTGTCGCTCCTTAAATTCTGCATAATTCAGCCTTTGGGGTGTAAAGTCATTCAGAGTGGTCTGATGTGAAATGATACATTGTAAAGAAATCTTTACAGTGGGGTTGATAAGAACCAGGGGTCCCAATGTCTAGAACACTGATCATCAAAAAATAGTTGCACAAGTAGTTGCATCCAGAAGGAATCACCTGACGGGAATGAAACTTGGTGGGTAGATTTGACATCATGAGACATGCAAATGATTCAAGTTTCACGCTCAACCGTGCATGTGACATAGACAAGGACAGACCTTATCGCTGACCTGACTGACCCAACAGCCACAATTGTGGACATTCAGCGAGCCGTGATGCCCTCCATGAGTCATCCTGTTAGTGCCAGCACCATTGTCAATCAGCTGCGTGACGCAAGACTACATGGACACAGACCGTTACGAGGACTGCCTTTTACTCTGAATGTATTTCAGGCCAACACCTCGTGTAAGAACTCGTGTAAGGTAGATTTTTAGATGCTTTTCACATCAGATCACTTTCTGTTTACGTCTTAAATTATGCAGAAATGTTGAATCGCCCTTTACAGAACTATAAAACTGCTGTTAGTTGCTATGAGCTTCACTAATGAGTGCCCCCCACCAGATAGAGCGTTTTGTGTACTCCCATACATCCATTCAAAATGCAAGAATCAACACTATTTAAAGCAACAGTTTTCCCCTCTCTGCAAGGACATGTTTGGTTATCCAGAGTTGCTTCTTTAGTTTTGCTCTGGAGCTACAAGCAGTTAGCCTGCTGATCATTTCAGATTGCAGGAGTGGTATACGAATAGATTTAAATATGTGCAATATTGCGACATTTTTTGAGTTGCTGAATCATTTGTACACTGGCTCTGTTTTGAACTTGAGGTTCAGGTTATTCTGTATATAGAGTTTAAAGAGTATTATTTGTTAGGCTGGGTGATTGATGCAGACGTCGCTCCGCCGATGAAAGAAGGGAACACAGTTTTCACCGTTTGTCATTGTTCAGTTTGCTGAGAGTCATCTTTTCAGTGCCTATAAAGTTCTTAGATCTTGTTTCGTACTTTGAGGATAAAATTTTGTTACGTAAAAATGATGATAAAATGATCTCCATGCCTAAATGTCACCAAAGCAACCATTCACAGCCATATTGCAAGATGCATAGCCAACATGCAATAAAATATATGTAATGATATTTTGGTAATTATCGAATGTCCAGGACTTTTCGGAGAAAAAAAAGTTTTGTTCACTGTACATTGTAATGTTCTGCTTTATACAGATCCAGATTTGATTTTCTAGCCAATAACTATCGTCACCCTCAAATAAATTTTGTACATAACTGCTGGAGTTTTGTACTATGTATGCTAAAACAAAATTCTAGGAAATGTCTCTGTGTTGACTAGCTAGTGATTGCGCAATGCGCAACACCATTGTAATCCATTTTATTCTTCTTATTTGTGTTGTTGTTCTTCTTCTTCTTCTTCTTGGTTCACATTTTTTGTCCAATAACTAGTCCTGCAGTTTTCAGATACTGACACCGTTCGAACTCCGGAATATTTGAATTGATCAGGAATGGCGAACGCGTATACAGGTTTTTGATCTGACGAACTGTTTCCATAAAAATTCTGAAATTTTTCCCATTAAGAGTGAATGGGGTGGAAAAGTACACACTCATCTAGTTCTATTTGACCCTCAGACACTGTTTCACGTACCCTTTCACAAGACAGCCAGAGCTGGTCTGTTTGTCTCCCTCCCCCCCATTCATTCCACCCACATAGTCACATGCATTTTCACAGCCATTCAAAAACAATTGTTTCCTTTGACCAACAACCACCTTACTCATGTACTTACTCAGGACACATCCCCAAACTCTAACCCACAGTCATACTGACCCGGACTCCACTCTGTGTCATTTTTTTCATCCCTCATTCTTCTCATTCATTTTCAGCAACACCTTAGCAACCAGCTCGCAACAAACCTAAGCTGGACAATCACTCTACATTTTCTTCAGAAAGCGAACTTATTTAGTTACATTTGTCGTCGTTTATGATGCTGAGGTCATGTTTAAAACTCCAATAGCACTGCTGTGTCTGATCCACTCATACCAACACAACAGTGTCACTGCAGTGCTGAAAATGATCCACCACCCACATAATACCTCCTCCCTGGTGGTCCTGTGTGGGGTCAATAGTCACCATTTACCTATTTTGGTAATACACTCTTATGAGAGTTTATAAGTGCAAGAACAATACATAACTATGTTAGTTTGAATATTGTTAGCGTACTTTTAGATCTTTAGTTGAGTGGCATTTTAAAAACAGCTCATTTTACAGCTTCGTTAAATCCCAGCCCAGTGTCGATATCAACTACAGATGAGCAGGGATTACCTGGGCAAACACTGGAGGTGCCAGTATTTGACTACTGATATTACTATTTCTCAGTGAATGTCACAAATGTTTCTACAGCTCAATCAAGATGAGTGAAATACTGACCTTTAGTACCAGAACCAGGGATAAATGCTTTTATCAGAAATTTGCTTCTTTAGCTTTGCATATCAAACATAAAGTACTAAGCCCAGATGCGATCTAAGACTTGAAATTATAAAATATTGCTGAAGTTTGGCCATGTCTGTGTTGGAGCAACACAGAGAAACTTGTTTATGTGTTTGTTACAAGCAGAGTTGATCACTGTAATGCTTTTCCTACTGGGGTTCCTAAGAAAACAATCCATCCTCTTCAACTGGTATAAAATGCAACAGTGCAGATCCTAACAAAAAAGAGCTCATGGGAATAAATAACAGCTCTGACGGTTCGCCGAAGACGTCTATGTATTGTGTTGCAGAGATATCTACTCAAGTTAGCATGCTGACCAGTCCTGTCTCGTAATACCACTTTCATCTCAAGAGGTTAAGGTGAGTCACTGTAGTGAATAGTCTAATAAGTCCAACACGGGAGAGAATGAAGAAGTAGTAACAACTGAAAGGAAGAGTAAAGGCAGAGGTGGCCGAAGTTTTTGGCAAGAGACAGTCAGCGCCCACTCCTGTAAACCATGTTCAGCACTAAAGAAAAGAAGTGATACAAATAGAGGAAATAGAAGACAAGAGTTAACATTGGTGCTGCTTTCTACCGCTGGAGATGCTCTGGGTAAGTTAAAAGATGAAGTTTGATTCTGAACTCTGAACCCAGCTTCTTCTGGGCCTGGTAAGAACTGAAGACAGAGGAGGAGGGACTGTGCCTGTTCTGGTGTTACGTTGCCCCCTATTGTTTGGCGTATGAATTCGACAAGTTGCATCATCTTATAAATTGCTCCGTTTATAAAGTTTTGCTTTTGCAGTGCGCTTCGGGTCATTGTGACATGCTGTCCAATGAGATTTACAGTGTTTGTCTGAATCTAAGCATATTATAGGGTATAGTCCAATGCACATCAGAAGTCCTACAGCTGTTTCTGTCAGCAGTCATGCCGTCAATTAAGGTAAGGGGACCCCTTGTGGCAGATATACTTCCATACCATAAAACGGCCTCCATCATGCCTAACAGATGTGGTGGCACGCTTTGAATCATATTCCTTCCAGCAGTTAATTTCCTTTCGCTATACTCTTCTACTAAAAGTTAATCTTTGTCTGCTCTGTCCATTAGATGCTGTTCCATAACTGTAGGGGCTTTTTTTTTTAGATTTTTCTGGCTCTAATTTGATCTTTCTGTTTGAGTTTTACCAAAGATAAAACCAGCATTCACCAACTTTGCATGCATGTAGTCCTGCGTCATGCAGCCATCTGCCAATAGTGCTGTCACTGACAGGATGACTCACGGAGGGCATCACTGCTCACTGAATGTCCGCAATCGAATGTCAGGTACAGTGATACTGTGAACTGTCCTTATTCAACTATGCCAGTGTAAAGTAGCAAGAGATTCCAAATCTTCCAAAAGTACCACACCCGAAATCACACCAGGCATTTTATCTACTTACTTGTAAGTGACTTAATGAGGGAATAACAAGCTCCAGTATACTGCGGCAGACAACAGTCACACAACAGCTTCATCAGTGTTTAAATATTTGAGGAGATGACTGCAAGTTTCTGTACCTTGTAGAGAATGTGTTAACTCACTTATTTGTCATGCCTATTCATGGTCTTTCTAGGTCCCTCTAGCTCCACTGGTTTTTGAAGGTGAAAGAGGAAGTGAAGAGATCTGGTCTACGTACACTGTGGTCAAATATCTATTCAACCACAGTCAAATTGCTACTGATCATCTTGACAGCTTGTGAACACAGCACCGTGAGAGAACAGACTGCTTCTTTTCCCCCCAAGTTGGCTCGTAGGTGGTACATTCTTAACTGGTGACTCAAACAAAAAGGAAGAAATGGCAGCTACACGGTACGGAGATAACCTCTGCTGCCCTGTGTGCTACAACACCTTCAGAGATCCTGTTGTCCTCTCGTGTAGCCATAGTGCTTGTAAAGCCTGTTTGCAGAACATCTGGGCGAACAGCAACTCTCAGGAGTGTCCACTGTGTAGAAGAAGATCTTCAAAGCATGATCCACCTTCTAACCTGCTGCTGAGGAAACTCTGTGAATCTGCTATACAGCGATGCTGTCAACACAACGAGCACCTCTCGCTCTTCTGTCTGGAGGATGAACAGCCTGTATGTGTGGTATGTCGAGCATCAGAACAGCATAAGAATCATGACTGCCGTCCCATACGTGAGACCGCTGACAGCTTCAAGGTAAGAGCTGATGTATGTAATGTAGAATGCATGTTATGAATGCACAGAGGTGGATAGAGTATAAATGTCTCAGGTTCAAATACTGCTTAAATGAGCGGCGTGTAAGATCTAGGGCTATGTATTATCAAAAATAAAATATAATATAGAAAACTATTTATGTCATTAGCTTAGAATGAGCCCTTCAAGTCTCTAGTACATAGGAGCGGAAAACGGAGGCTGCCACGTAGAGCTGCAATGGTTCCACGGTATCCCAGTATGAACCACACACTGGCTGTAGAGAGCTTTTAAGTTGAAGTGGCAGCTGGAATTTGGTGGCCCTATAGCCAATAGCCAATTGGTAGTAAGAAGAAGATATTCTTGTCCACAGCATATTGGCTCTGAAATTCAGCTTCTTATTTGCCAGCTTCTTGTTCAAATCTATTCCATTCCACCTTAAATGGTGCAGCAGTTATAACACCTCAGGTGCTAGAATGTAACCATGATATCTTAAAAACACAAGTTGAACAAAAAATCTCTTGACCGAGGAGGAGAAGAAGAAGAACAACAACAACAATAACAACAACAACAACAACAACAACAATATAAATGGGAAACAGTAGTGTTGTGCATTGTGCAATCACTAATTAGGATGTTCTGATAACCTAAATCAGCTTATCAGGGGGAAGCAGTGATATTAAGCTGAGTTTGTACTAAAGTATCATTAAAATACAGTAAATCATCTGAAACACTGAGTTACTATGATGCACTAATGATATGAGCTATGATGATATGAAGATAGGCTCGATGGGTAGAATACATTGTTAGAATACCAGTGCTGACAAAGCATTCTGTGTTATAAAAGAACCCAAATCTGGACAAATAAAGGATTGTACTTATTATTTAACACGAGGGGAAGCAAAGCAGGGTAAATGCTCACCATTAAAGAACCAAAAACGTGAAGAAGCTAAACGAAACCGAGACTGACGCAACAGCAAAACACCCGATGGCCTCCGTAGTGCTAGGGAAGAGAAAGGTGGGTGGAGAGGGGTTCAGTAGGCTTCAATACAGCTGAGTTCCTTATAGAGACACCTTTGGTTAAAACGCAACAGCAAAACACCCGATGGCCTCCGTAGTTCTAGGGAAGAGAAAGGTGGGTGGAGAGGGGTTCAGTAGGCTGCAATACAGCGGAGTTCCTTATAGAGAGACCTTTGGTTAAAAAAAGCTCAAAAAGAGTAGAAAAGCACTACAATGAATGACTAAAATGGAACTGAGTGAAATGTAAAGTTGTAGTTTTCTAACAAGTGTAGGTGTAATGGTGGCAGGCCAGACACAGGGATCGGATCCATGGTAGGATTTATTCACCAACACAAAAACTGCAGAAAATGTACAAACACAAAAGGGTCCAAAGAAAGTAACGCCCAGATGTTTTCTAAAAACAAAGCAAAAGGTCTCAAAAATTCAAAAGCTCAGAAGATTTCCAAAAGTCACAAAAGGGAACCACAAAAAAACACCCCAAGGGCAAGCGGTGTCAAGGAGTCAAGAGTCCGGAGCAGAGGGAGTATTCTGAAAGGTAACAAAACAGAGATTATTCATGGAATTCAGGAACTGAAGATCATTACACAGTAGCCAGTGCAAACGGTACGGTAGTTAATGCTCCACAAACACCTAGGGAGGGGAAGGCCATTTAAAGGGAAGGATAATTATTTGGGATGGGGAGCAGGTGAGAGAGGTCAGGTGCGGGAGGGGCTAGGTGAGAGGGAGCAGGCGCGAAAATCCTCAGAATTCCGGCGTGAGAAGTGTCCCAGGAGTGCCTATCCTGGGACGACCTGACAGTAGGCCTACTGAAGTATACATACACTTGTAAAATGTAACAAGTGATTTCTTTACAGTGGTGGTGATGGTAGCCAGACAGAAGTTTTATATAAAACCAGCAGATATCAGTTTAGAGTTTATCATACTAGATATGTATGAATTATGCATTTATTTAAAACAGCATTTTTATTTAATTGGAGATCAGAGTCTTTACATTTGTTATGTAATCATACTTGAACTATAACACATCAGGAATTTTCATTAATTCATTTATAAATGGTTATCAGTTTAGAGTCTATAAAACAGAGCATTTAATGTTATAAAAGAACCCATATTAAAAAAAAGAAAAAGAAAAGAAAAAAGACAAACCCCCTTTTTCCAAACCCTCCTCTACCAAGGTATCTCCCCAACTGAGACACCAAGCAAACCCAAAGCCATTACAAAAGGAAGTGTCGGACTAAGCTTCTTTCCTGTCGGTTGATTCCTTCTGGATGCAACTATTTGTGCAACTGCTCTTTAGATTATGAGTGTAACTCAACCTGAGGAGCCAATAATTCAATTAACAACTGTGCAAAAATGTAAACTTACAGAGGCTTAGAAGCACATATTTCATTTTTATATTTCATTTGTGAAAGCCGGTTACAATTCATCATTAAATTTATCCGCCAATAAAACAACACTTGCTGGTTAGAACTCTTCCTTGGGTACAGTTTACAATCCTAGGGTACGGTTTACAAATCCTAGGGCATGGTTTACAATCCTAGGGTACGGTTTACAAATCCTAGGGCATGGTTTACAAATCCTAGGGTACGGTTTACAAATCCATGGATATGGTTTACAAATCCATGGGTACAGTCTACAAATCCATAGGTACTGTTTGCAAACTCAGAGTACAGATTATTAAACCATGGCTACAGATTTTTCTCCTTGCAATTTTTTCTTATTAGTGTCCTCTACCGGGCTCCTTACTATTCTAAAATGGAAGGTTTTGCCTGTATTGTATTAACTGATCAGTGTAACAACCGCCTTTCAGCATGATAGCCAAAACTGATAAAGTCTGTGGCTAAATTTTAAGGCTCATTTGTCGTTTGACGTATTCATGTTGTTTGCTCGCATTTGTCGTATTTATTTTCATGCGTTCATTATCATATGCTTTCACATTTTTAAAAATCTGCCATTCTAAACCTCATAGCAGAACATGAACATTGGCATGGCAACCGTATTACCGGCAATCATCAGAGGAGCTCTATAGCAGTGTCGATTCATTTTTAAGGTGGAGAAGTGGGTTGAGTATCCTTATTGTATCAGGTTAATGGTGCTTTACCTTGCTTCCCCTACGAGGCACATTAGATTCACAAATTTTACAAGTAGCTTTGGCTCAGTCCGAATGCTAAAACACTGCCAGACTGACCCCATGTTTTCTACCTGCACACACAATTCCCACACTTTTAGTCCCATAGTCAAAATTCAAAAGGTCTGTATTTCCAGCTAGCATTTGGACAAGGAAGTGCAGGGTGCTGTGACCAAGGGGCCTTCAGCAGGAGTGCATCTATCCTTAACTCTTGGAATATGGTTCATATGTTCTACGTCACTGATTACCTTTCAGTATCAGCTAAGCTAAGATGTACTGACTGAGCACATACTTGGGCTGGAAATCATCCGATACCAATACAATCAAACCTTCCATCTCTAGTATGTACTTCTCCGCCATGAATTTAAACAATTTAAAAAAGTGTTTTAGGCCAAAACTCTCTCAAAACACTCAGACAGTGCATTCATAACTGTTTCACAAAATAACTTTCTGAAAAGGACCTTTAAACGGCTTTAAACTCATCAGATTTCTGGTTCCCATCAGCACCATTGTGAACAATCTTGGCTCCACAAGTTTCTCCAGAACTGAGTATTTCACACCAAAGCATTCTGAATGGCTGTGTTAAGACCTTAGCCACTTAATTATGCAGAAATTGGTGGAACTGTTTTTTAGTTCCTTTAAATTCATGTAGGAGTAATTGAACCTGTTAGTACCCACCTACCCAGCTAGTTACTATCCACATAGATGGCTTTATCTAGGAAAAACCAGTGACTGCTCCCTACTGTTTGGATTAAGGCATAGCCAAGATCACAGATCACCATCATCAGGACTAGGGGTAGATTTCCTATTAAAGTGAACAGCTAAACCTTATGCTTTTTTATTATTTGTTTTAACATGAATTGAACATCATTTTCTTATTTCCTTGTTCGTTTTTCAACACATAAATTCTCAAATGACCCCAGAGCTATGATTTTACCACAGATGAGTTATTCTATTTACAAGCTACTGAGCTGTTCATATGTCATGCTCCCCTAAAGTATTACTGTATTGACCCGTTATTTGAACTTACCACACAAAACACATGAAACATACATATGACATTAACTTTGTTGCTGTGTGAATTGTGATGTTTTTCACCTACTGACGAGATGAAATATGAACTTTTTACCAGAGAGAACTCGAAACTACCCTGGAGCCCTTACAGGAAACACTGTGCAGTTTCACACAAGCGAAAGAGACCTGCCACAAGACCACAAAACACATCAAGGTAAGAAGAGGAACTGTTTAAAAGTGGCTAGAAATGCATGCACAATGTGAAGTATAGCACATGCACGGCGTTAAAAAGGATATTAAGCGGTCATCGTTCTGACAGGTGCAAAACTTCTAGGCTACAAAAACCAAACAAACAGAAAACATCAAAGGAACTGTTTAACAGGAAACAGATTAGTAGTTAGTGGTTTATGAGAAGAGAAACCACAAAAAATTAGATCATAGATTGTGTGGCTGTAGAAGCTCTGAACATAGAGCCATGCAC
Organism: Semaprochilodus insignis; assembly: GCA_034552555.1. Lineage (NCBI taxonomy): Eukaryota > Metazoa > Chordata > Actinopteri > Characiformes > Prochilodontidae > Semaprochilodus > Semaprochilodus insignis. Next base: position 17,261,654 of record CM067497.1, read on the forward strand.
ATGTTATCATACTCAGTATTTAACTTTACTTAGTATCTCACAGCTGATACAGCACTAAATTTTCTGCAACATATACAAAGATGATGGATGAGGACATGACATTTCAGCATAGAGGGAGCAGTTGGGTAGATGTTTGCTTTAGGCTTTTAAAGCAATAGTGAAGAATCAAATGTTGCATTTAGTTTTTAATATAGAGCTTTTTATAACAACTGTTATCACAAGGAGCAAGCCAGGGACGATGATGGCCAAAGAAAATGCCCTAAGAGCAAGAGGAAGAAACCTTGAGGGGAACCAAGACTTAAATAGGGAACCCATCCTACTCAAGTCGCCCCCGGGTAACAAAACTAGAGCAAAACAAAAGCAATGTTAACAGAGAACATTACTGAATAAGTAACCGGGCTATTATTAGGTACAAGTACGTAGATTAACCAATAATAAGAGTTAGAGTCCTATCAGAGTCAGATCTATGAAAATCAGTTCCTGTTACCAGTGACAACTAGTGACTGCTGTGTACTCATCTTATTCCCTCACCTACCTTGTTTTATCATTGCACACTTGCCGCAAAGTAATCTCAGATAGACTGATACTGAATGGCATGCTGTTATCTACACTGCATGGCCAAAAAAAGTCACCATTTAGACTTAAATAAGCCAATACTGCAGTTTCAGCTGCTGACAATTCTGATACCTGATGCAGTGAATAGCTTCTCATTTCTCAAACAAACATGTTGGTAGCCTGTGGCCATAGGAAAGAAGATACTGTGCTTCAGTAGGTTCAAATTACTGGCCTACATTAAGCAAAGAAAACAACTGAACAGAAGCTAAAATTGGAATTGGGTAGCTTGGATAAGAACTGTCCAATGCATTATGAAAACCTGGAATGACTGGTGAGCCGTCAGCTTTGCAACATGAATTGGCCACCACAATGTCCTGCCCTTAACCCTGTTGAAAAGTCCTGGAGGGACTTTACAGAGTGGTTAACGCTCCTGTCATCAGTACAAGATCTGGGCCAAAAATTCAGTTAACTCTGGAAGAAATCCATCCATCTTCTTAACTACTGCTTAATCCCATTAGGGTCGCGGTTGCAGTAGGAAAAGCAAAGGAGCCCAGACGGCCCTGGCAACTTTCAACTTTCTCCAGCTCGTTCTGGGGAATCCCAAGCCATTCCCAGGCCAGCTTGGAGATATAGTCCCTCCAGCAGATCCTGGGTCGACCTCTGGGTCTTTTCCCAGTTGCCTGTGCCCGGTAAACCTCCAACGGGATGCCAAATCAAAAAACCTAAACTGGCTGCTTTCAATGTGGGGGAGTAGCGTCTCTACTCCCAAAGAGCTCATCTTGGAAGACTGAGCTCCTCACCCCAAAAAGAGTGCAACCCACCACACTGCAAAGAACGTTTATTTCTACCACTCGTATTCGCGTCTTCATTCTTTTGGTCATTTCCCAGAGCTCATGACCATAGGTAAGTGTAGGGATGTAGACTGACCAGTAAACAGAGAGCTTTGCCTTACTGCTGCCTTAGGTTAGGTACTTTTTGGAAGTTTAGGTCTGGATCACAAATGCCGCTTCAATTCCTCTCAAAGGTATCAGATGCATTCTTCTACAGTCAGGGGGGTTAATATCTCTGTAGCTGATGCAGCTGATCAGTGGCTGCTCCGAAGCATCTTATTCTACTGGCACTGTTTTTGGGATTATATAAGCTGTGTGTTAGTACTGCGGCTCTTTTATTTCAGAGGCAGGCCCAGAAAACAGAGAAAGAAATAAGACAGGAGTTTGAGAAGCTTCACCAGTTTCTACGAAATGAAGAGGAGGCCAGGTTAGCTGCACTAAAGGAGGAAGAGGAGCAGAAGACTCAGATGATGAAGAAGAAAATTGACAAGATAAGCAGCACAATATCTTTCCTTTTAGAGACTATCGACGCCACTGAACAGGATCTAGGGGCAGAGGACATTGCATTTCTACAGGTAAATGCTCTCTAGGCTCTTCTGCAGTAAGTCATGAGGGCCAATAAGCTACAAGGAACATTTTTACCCCCAGTCACCTTCTGAATCATGGAAACATGGTTACACCTAAATGGGCTATTGCTTTGTCATTAGCTTAGCAGCAGTCTTGTTTTAACACATTCATAAGCAACTTATCCCTCTAGGTCGCAGGGGGTGTTAAACCCTATCCCAGCACTCATTGGGCGGAAGGCAATAAACACCCTGAACAGGCTGCCAGTTCTGTTTGGTTAAACCAGTAACTTCAGGGGTTTAACCCACAGCTGCGTGTTAAGCATCTACTTGAACCACCACTAAACTACTGCTAACCCAGACATACTGTCAAAATACATTATGATGGGCCAAAACAAAGCACTGCATAATACGGATATATTTTACTACATAAAGGTTTTAAAACCTCTCTCTCTCTCTCTCTCTCTCATATATATATATATATATATATATATATATATATATATATATATATATATATATATATATATATCAAGTAGCTACAAAGCAATGATTCAACAGAAGTCACAAGCACATTGCTGCCACAAAAAGCATGCCACAAAGTCCAGAAAGCATTATGGCATGAAGTTATGTGGTTTTAGGTATGGTATATTAAAAAAACACGTCTTTAGCCGGTTTAGGATAAACTTCAGTTAAACTTGAAATACAGCACCATCTAATGGCAGATGTGATTTGTAAATGACACGGAAGCTGTGTTTGTTTTGATCTGTAGGTGCACTTTAAAGGTGTAATATGTACGTTTATGGTTTATAATATTCCAAAATGAACTACGATTGTCAACAGAATGTAAAGAAATAACAGTTTTGATGGTATGTTAAAGATGTCTATGTATCGTGTTGCACAGGTTTCTACTCAAATTAGCATGCTAAGCAGCTAACCCTGGCCTATCCTGTAATGTAGTACCACTTTAACCTCAAGAGGTGACAGTGAGTCCCTGTAGCATTGTTTGCCATCAGTACAACATGAGAGCCGGAAGAAGTAGCATTGCTGCCCCGACAGTGTATCCTAACCTCTGGTCAGTTTCCTTGTTTCTTGTGATAGGGGTTGCCACCAATTTGTTTGAAATATAAATTGAACAGGTTACATTATACAAGCTGCCCCTCTGAACCGCAGCTTTTAAGGATTCAGCAATGGAGTTTTAGAATCCATGTGTCTCATTCTGGGTTAAACTCGGGTTAAACTCTATACCACAGCTAAGCTAATGACAGGGCAATTGCCCCATACATTTGGGTTCATTCCCAGAGTTTTCTGACATGAGTCAGAGTAAAGTCAGGACCCCTGCATGACCACTACAGAGCAGGTATTATGTGGGTGGTGGATCATTCTCAGCACTGCAGTGACACTGATGTGGTGGTGGTGTGTTAGTGTGTGTTGTGCTGGTGTGAGTGGATCAGACACAGCAGTGCTACTGGAGTTTTAAACACCTCATTGTCACTGCTGGACCAAGAATAGTCCATTACCCAGTGATGTCCAGCCAGCAGGGTCCTGTGGGCAGCGTCCTGTGACCACTGATGAAGGACTAGAGGATGACCAACACAAACTCTGCAGCAGCAGATGAGCTTTGGTCTCTGACTGTACATCTACAAGGTGGACCAGCAAGGTAGGAGTGTCTAATAGAGTGGACAGTGAGTGGACACAGTGTTTAAACACTCCAGCAGCACTGCTGTGTCTGATCCACTCACACCAGCACAACACACACTAACACACCACCACCACGTCAGTGTGACTGTAGTGCTAAGAATGATCCACCAACCACATAACATCTGCTCTGTGGTGGTCATGCAAGGGTCCTGACCTTTGAAGAACAGGATGAGGGGAGTCTAACAAAGTGCACAGAGAAATAGATGATCTGTAATAGTAGAACTATAAAGTGGTCCTATATGGTAAGTGGCGCTGATAAAACGGACACCGAGTACAGAAACAAGGAGGTGGTTTTAATGTTATATCTGGGCAGTGTATACTGTATATATAAATATATTGTGTTTTTAATGTCAATTCTTCTTTCCACAGAACTTCAACTCCTCAATGAAAAGGTAATTGATCTGTTTCCTACCTCTCTGTTTATTATGTTTCTGAACTGAAACTTGCAAAACAACTGACTCATGCCTGCTCTTTCAGAGCTGAGTGCTCTCTGAAGGTTCCACAGATGGATTCAGGAATGCTGATAGATGTAGCGAAGCACCTGGGCAACCTGAAGTTCAGAGTGTGGGAGAAGATGCAGGAGATTATTCAGTACAGTGAGTTTCTGACTCTTTCAACTTTACCTTAAAAGTAGCTGTGACTAAACAGCAGGTTGATGAAGGTGACCCATTAGAATGCATTCTGCTTGTGGATGTAGGCTACTTATGGCAAACTTGTGGCACAGCATCAGCAAACTGCACATGAGCCAAAAGTGTCCTTGATTTAAAACATGCCCATTTGGCCCACATGATTTAAATCAGATCTGGGTCAGTCCTGGCAGAGATAGGACAGTATGTTGGTCTATTTAACATTTTTCTGTCATAACAGAAAAACATTTGATGGGCTAACATCCTCTGCCTCAATATTAGGAACACTACTAATTATCTTAGTTTGCAGTTTGATTCAAATTCACTTCATAATTATATGTATGAAATATAAAAAAAGGATTCATAGCTGACTTAAAATTGTGTCTTGAATAGTAATTTAACATGAAAGTGTTGAGTGTGGACCAGAATTGGGCCATCGCTCATTTGCTATAGAATGCTGTCATGAGGCTCTCAGCTGGTAGGCCAACTAGGCCTCGTCTGTAAGCAAGGTGTAGGGTCCCCAGTCATGCTGCATTTACATGTTTGTGGGAGATAGATGATGGCAAACAAGATATGCCACTGTTTTCAATGGGGCCATAAAGGAAAATTCTGCCACGACAAGCTGCAATGTTCCGCAGGCCACAATGGTGAGCGGAGCGCTCTCTCAAGAGACAAATTTCCCCAGCTTCTGTCTTCAACGGCAGTGATTAAACAAACCCGATGTTGGTTTGTTTTAGGAGGCATGGGCATCTCACTGTTGAATTCCAGTATTATCCAGAAGTCTTCCTTTCTTGTGCTGCAGACCAAAGACAATATGGTACACACTGACACTGGTACAAACCAGCTTACTGCTCTGTAGTCTGTAAAGTTAGCTTATTGCAGAAATGGTGCACAGTGGTACTGCTTCAGAGCTCCATGTGTGGTTGCCAAGGACTAGGACAAAGCAGCACCACCATGCTGACTGCCCCAGTCATAAAAAGGCTGCTTGCTGTTTAGATCCTGGCCAGTTGGTGCCTAATATTATAGTGCGGGAAAGGTGGCTGACCACCACTTTGGTAGTGTGTTTTTGGCCTTGGTGCTCAATTTTGACCGACACCGAAATGATATGTGCATACATCCCTTTGAATATGGCTCACTGAATACAGTAAAGGACAATTTCCATAATACATTAACAGATTAAACAATTCTGAGAAAAAAGATATGTTAGAGATGTCCCAAGACTACTCTGACACAACGTACAGTGTTTAAAGCAGTCTTGGGATCATTACTGGTAACTGTCATGACTGGTACACTAATGTTAAAATATGCCATGACAGCTTGATGATGTCGCATTATGGGTTCACTACTGGAAACATGATACGTTATATTACTGAACAAAATATGTTATGGCAACTCATGACAGTATATGACATCTGTTATGACATGTATTTGGCATGCTTATGTCAATGTTGTGTAGCTGGGCTTGCTCAATGCTTCGCTGTTAAGCAGGATGTTGTATGTATTGTTGTCCTAGATGCAAATATATGACATATATTATTATATAAGGATTTCCCTTTCATCCAACTCACACTCATCGTCAAAAGAATAGTTGCACCCAGAAGGAAGTGTCAGATTGCAGTGCTATTGGGAAGGAAGAAAGGAAGAAATGACAGAAAGCTCCATGTTATATAATAAGGTGTTAATGCATCTTCTTTGTTTATTCCACATACTTCCTAATAAATGGATGAATGAAAATAAGTATAATAGCTACATAACTAAACTCTAAATACATGCACTCTGTGAGCTAAACAATAAAGTAATTGACAAATGAAATAAATAAAAACATATTGTGGCTCCCTGGCAAATTCTAATTATTTCATATTTAAATGTGTATAACATACAGTATGACTTGTAACTGTACTGTATGTATTAGATGTATATGAGTGACCCATATATTATGCATATGTATTCACCCACCTATCAGGTATATATGTATAACTGTACTGTTATGCATGTATGTTGTATATTTAATACATATATGTACTCAACTTATATGAGCATATAATTTAAAATATATGCCTGACCCATCTACGTACAAATACGGCCATGTGTCAGATTTATGTATGAGGTACAAACCGGCACTCGGCATGTCCTCTCTGGATTGGGAAAGGTTCCTCTGCTTCCATCTTCGGGCAATTATTTTGCGCTTGCCCCGACCTAGCAGATCTCTATGATTAGCACATCTGATTAAGTAATAGAATATTAAGATATCCATATATTTGAATTACCACAGCCTTTGTTACTGCCTCCCCTAGTACGGTACTGATACATTTCATGTACTGGCAGCACCTGCTTACTCTTTTCTTTATTTCTCAGCTCCTGTCATTCTGGACCCCAACACTGCCCACCCACACCTTACACTGTCCGATGACCTGACTAGTGTGACATTCATTGATGAAGAAAGACCAGAGATACAGCAAGTTCCTGAGAATCCAGAAAGGTTTGATAGGTGTGTGTGCGTCCTAGGCTCGGAGGGCTTTAGCTCAGGGAGCCACTGGTGGGACGTTGAGGTTGGGGATAGTTATTTGTGGCAAGTAGGAATAACCACAGAATCCAACCAGAGAAAGGGAGTGCTTTTCTACAACGGTGTCTGGAGTGTGGAGAGTGATGTGGAGTTTTACACTTACTCTCCAGCACAACCTAAGTGTCCCTTCTCCGCGGAGGGGGGTCTGCCAAGGATCCGAGTGCAGCTGGACTGGGACAAGGGAGAGTTGTCCTTCTTCGACCTTCTTAATGACACAGATATAGTAACCTTCACTCACACTTTCACAGAGAAGGTCTATCCCTTCTTTTGGACTCGAAGAAGCAGCTCTCCAGTGAAGATCTTACCAGTGACTCTTGGGGTTGTTATCTCCTGTCATGGTCCAACACCTGCTCATGAGCTTACACCTAGTCATGAGCCAACACATGGTATTGAGCTAACACCTGCTCATGAGCCAACACCTGGTCAAGAGCTAACCAGGTTGTAACTTTCTGCTTGTAATTTTCAGGCTGTTTCACCAAGCTGAATTTTGGCTGGATGTAACTTTGATGCCTACCTTGGAGCAAGTGTAAATTCATGATCCAGACCTTTTCTAACACGCAGAGACTTTTTTTTTCTAAAACTTGAGTCTCTAACTAGCAGAGTTTGGTGGAAATAAAGAAGGACAGGGACTGAAGGAGCTCAAGCTCCTTTCCCTTTCATCCCAAAATCAATAGTGCTTGTTTAGATTAGCTCTGAATGTGTAATGTGCCCCTGTGCAAAACCTATGCAACTATTACTGGAGGGCATGCACAGTTTAATTGCTTAAATTACGCAGTAACGCTACCTACTTCAAATACATTTTTAGATATTTAAAGTCATGTTGCCAGCACTCTACAATGCAAAATCCAGATCGAATTTTTGCTGATTAGCTATATACACTCATTGTCAAAAGAATAGTTGCACCCGGAAGGAAGTGTCGGATTGCAGTGCTATTTAAAGGCATAATGAACGGTTTGTTATCACGCGTCACACATCCAGAAGGCCTGGTATCACTCTACCGCCACCCCTACTGCAAAATCTGCAGGAACTGTGTGAGAATATTCAAGCTGCATGGGATGGATTATCACAGGACACCATTAGGAACCTCTACAACTCCATGCTGTCTGGCATGTCGCGATAGCAAACATGGCGGCCCAACGTCATACTGAGAGACACTACTTCTGTATGTGCAGCTCAATAAATATTACCCATATCAGTCTAAATTTATTATCATTTATTGTTCCTGGTAAACTTCCCAATAGCACTGCGATCCCACACTTCCTTCTGGGTGCAACTATTCTTTTTTAATCCTAAGCCTTACCTTAACCCAAAACCTAATCCTAACCCTATCTCTGTATCTAATGCTAACCTTAACCTTGACCCAAATCCTAATCCTATCCCCCAACCTGGCCCTAACCCTAGCCTCAACCTTAACCTCAACCCAAAGACTAATCCTAACCATAACCCGTACCTAATCCAATTAAACTACAGTTACAGGATGGCGTCAATAGCATGTCTACAGAAACTTGCTGAGGATGTTGAAATTGTCCTGTTACATGGTCAGGTTAACATCTTGAACTTGGACATGAACTTGGACACTCCAAATTAAGTGAACTGAATTCAGCAGATCATTAATACATGTTTTTATGCAGTAATTATTATATCATTACCTACTGAATGTATTCAGATGCTTCATTGTTGCTACAGTATTGATATGTTATGTTACTAAGAGTCTGTTGAGCATCTATTTTATCAAAAAATGACCACTCCAAGTAAAGTGTCACCACTAGGTAACCTAGCTAGCTAGCTAGCATGTGATAAATACAGAAGGAGGGGACAGACATATAACAAATAGTGCAATTAATTTTGTGTCTGCAGTAATAAATGTTCAATTGGATCCAAGCATTGTTTATAGTAGTTATTTAATAACCCTAATTGCACTACAGGAAATGTACATTAAACATGATGCTGATAATGAATAGTGTGATTGTAATAATTGTAATTTCCTTTGAATGACATTTGTCTGTAGTTTGTGTAGGCTACTTTCATGTTTTTTACTTCCACAGGTAAAGCTGTACTGTATAAGTTTTGGGGATTTGGAAATGTGGAAATGTTGCAATATGCAGAAGAACATTTGTAACACGGGTTAGGCTTCGAACCCCTTCAACAAGCGGATAAACCTAATGACTGCAAACATGTTGAACGAGTATTCAACATCAATGACAAATAGGACAAATCAAGGCTGCAACAGCTGTACATTTTGCCTGTGTGCCTTGAATGTGCACTTCACTTACTTCACTAAGTAGTAGTGTTTATAGTAGCTTTATAATTCCAGCAGAAAAGATATACAAAAGTTTCCTGTATGAATTACATATATTGCTGATTTCCTAAGTCAAAATACGTTAACACATCTACACAGAAGACACAACTATTGCTAATTTGTTAATATTTACCATTTCGGAAAAACATTAAAACAAAATGGGGTTTGTGCAATGGTTATGGTTTCACTTAGAAAATCAACAAAATTTGGCTATTATTATAAATTAAAAAATATATATCCATAGATTACAATATATGTCCTCAGCAACATCAATGAGACACAAATATCAAATTCTGAACACTCCTATAGTAGGGGGTACTGTTTGATGTCTTAACACTGATTGATGGTAAAGAGATACAAAAGTATTTAGAAAAAAAGAGATTTGCAGTGAAATATAGCCTTCTACGTTTCATTAAAGAAAGGTCCTGAACAAGACCTCAAAGACTAGTTTAACTTCTGTCTTTAAACTTTCTCTGCTGATAAAAATAATAGCCCACTTCAAGTACATCTCCTTGTATATAGACTCACTGTCCATTTTATCAGCTCCACTTACTGTATAGGAGCACTCCATCTGTTTCTCTGTATACATTTACGGCATTTAGCTGACGCTCTTATCCAGAGCGACTTACAAGGTTAACTGTATTACAGGTAGGCTAATGTAGTGTTAGGAGTCTTGCCCAAGACTCTTATTGGTGTAGCACAGCATAGTCACCCAGACCGGGATTCGAACCCCAGTCTCCCACATGTGGTGGTGGTTCCCTGGTGGGTAGTGGTGTTACCCACAGGACCACCACAGAGCAAGTACTATGTGTGTGGTAGGTCATTCTCAGCACTACAGTGACACTGATGTGGTGGTGTGAGTGGATCAGAGACAGCAGTGCTGCTGGAGTGTTTAAACACCTCAGTGTCACTGCTGGACTGAGAATCGTCCACCAACCAAAACTATCCAGCCAGCAACGTCCTGTGGGCAGCGTCCTGTGACCATTGATGAAGACTAGAGGATGACCAACACAAACTCTGCAGCAGCAGATGAGCTACGGTCTCTGACTTTACATCTACAAGGTGGACCAGCAAGGTAGGAGTGTTTAATACTCACACCAGCACAACACACACCAACACACCACCACCACCACATCAGAGTTAATGCAGTGTGGAGAATGATCCACCACCTGCATGCTCTGTGGTGGTCCTGTGAGGGTCCTGACTATTAAAGAACAGGGTGAAAGAGGGCTAATAAAGTATACAGAGAAACAGATGGACTACAAGGTGCACCTAGGTGATACGTAGAGTTGATAAAATGGACAGTGGGTGTAGAAACAATTTGTATTTGTTTAAAAGGCCGACAGTGCCACCTAGCGGGGTCTTAAATACCTACCTACATACCTACCTTAAATATCTATCACTCAGCACATAACGAAGCTATCCAGAAGTTTATTTTTGTTGTGTTGGTTAACTGTTGTATCATGTCGTATTATAATTACATTGACTGTATGCTGTTTCTGTTGTACTGCTGGGCGGTGTGTTAATGCATTTTGGAGGGTTTTGACGAGTTTTTGACCAGAAACTACGGAATCAATCTGGCAACCCCGTAGCTTCCCTCCTACCCATGATGGAGACGAACTGAAAATGAAACTTTAAGAGGGGATTGTAGGTTACTTCCCAACTACGAATACATTCAACGACTGTTAAAGTAAAGACAGATTTCAAAGGTTTCGACTGTGTCTCAGGCAAATGAAAGGAAATCTACTCCTTGCTAAGCCACTGTTGTCGGTTTGTTTTGTCGTCTTGTCTTGCTAACGGTAAGCCGGCTAAACTTCATACGATGGCCTCTAAACGATCCTTCAGTGAGGAGGACTTCACCTGCCCCGTGTGCTGTGACATATTTAAGGAGCCGGTTCTCCTCTCGTGTGGTCACAGCGTGTGCAGGGTCTGTGTTCGTCAGTACTGGAGAACTAAAGGCTCTCAGGAGTGTCCGCTCTGCAGGAAACGGTCTGTTGGAAACCCTCCCGTTAACCTGGCTCTGAGAAACCTGAGTCAGACTTTCCTGGAGGTTCGAGGAGACCCAGAAACGCTGTGCGACATTCACGGAGAAAAACTGAAGCTGTACTGCGTGGACGAGGCTCAACCTGTGTGTGTGGTGTGTAGAGACTCTCGGACACACCAGGACCACACATTCCGTCCTGTAGAAGAGGTAGCAGCGGAACTGAAGGTGGGGTCTGTTTCTTTGGCTAGTACGTTTACATAAATTACCATCTAGCTGGATGGATTATCGAAGCTGAAGTTGTCATTTCTTGATTGTAGGATGCTCTTAGGAAGACGAAATTGAAGAAACTAGAAGATGCACAGATTAACTGTCAGCAGAAGATGGATTACATAAAGGTGAGAATGAGTGGCCTGTGTAAGGCAATGGCTTTTAGCAGCATGTCTAAGTCATTTTTGCTAATAATGCTAATCTTTTATTGAGCCTTGTCAGATCCATGTTCTTGCAAAGTTCAAAGGAATTAAATGACGTATATGATGGTTAAATGGATTTCTCCATTCAAGAGTTTATATAAAAACATAAGAAGGTAGTTACACTATCTTGCCAGTTTTTTTTTACCACGTATACCTATTGGTGGAATAGTTTGGGGGAACTTACTAAAGCACATGTTAAAATGACTAAAATGATGAATAATGAATACCATCTGAGATGTGTAATCCAAGCCCCCATGAAAACCAAGGAGAAGGTGGCACACCCTTTTAGAATATACTGCACCCGTTTAGAGAATAACACACCTATTTAGAGGATATCACACTTGTTTAGAAGATACTGCACTCGTTTAGAGAGTAACACACCCGTTTAGAGGATACTGCACACCCTTTTAGAATATACTGCACCCGTTTAGAGAATAACACAACCGTTTAGAGGATACTGCACACCCTTTTAGAATATACTGCACCCGTTTAGAGAATAACACAACTGTTTAGAGAATAACACACCCATTTAGAGAGTAACACACCCGTTTAGAGAATAACACACCTGTTTAGAGAATAACACACCCGTTTAGAGAATAACACACCCGTTTAGAGAGTAACACACCCGTTTAGAGAATAACACACCTGTTTAGAGAATAACACACCCGTTTAGAGAATAACACACCCATTTAAAGGATAACACACCCTTTTAGAGGATAACACACCCGTTTAGAGGATACTGCACACCCTTTTAGAATATACTGCACCCGTTTAGAGAATAACACACCTGTTTAGAGAATAACACACCCGTTTAGAGAATAACACACCTGTTTAGAGGATACTGCACCCGTTTAGAGAATAACACACCCGTTTAGAGAATAACACACCCGCTTAGAGAATAACACAACCGTTTAGAGAATAATACTCATTTAGAGGATGGCACACCCTTTTAGAGCATACTGCACTCGTTTAGAGAATAACACACTCTGTTAGAGGATATCACACCCGTTTAGAGGATACTGCACTCCTTTAGAGAATAACACACCTATTTAGAGGATATCACACTTGTTTAGAAGATACTGCACTTGTTTAGAGAATCATGCACTCATTTAGAGGATAGCACACCTGTTTAGAGGATACTGCACTCGTTTAGAGAATAACACACCCGTTTAGAGAATAACACAACCGTTTAGAGAATAACACACCCGTTTAGAGGATAACACAACCGTTTAGAGAATAACACACCCGTTTAGAGGATATCACACTTGTTTAGAAGATACTGCACTCGTTTAGAGAGTAACACTCATTTAGAGGACAGCACACCCTTTTAGAGGATACTGCACTCATTTAGAGAATAGCACACTCATTTAGAGAATAACACAACCATTTAGAGGACAGCACACCCTTTTAGAGGATACCGCACCCGTTTGGAGAATAACACTCCCATGCAGAGGATAGCACATCTGGTTAGAAGACACTGCACCCATTTTGAGTCTTAACGCATTTGTTAGGGCATGTTAGAGGATAACGCACCCAATCGGGGCACAGCCCATTAAAAGGACAGTGCATACTTTGAGAGGATTTCTAGTTTTGAAGCTTCTATAATATAAATGGCTGGAATATTTATCCTGGTTGGTGTCTTTATCCTTATTACGTACAGAGAATGCAAGCAGCTTCTATGTTTGATTTGCAGATTTCCTGCTTTTTTGTCTATTTCCAGATGAACAGAATTTAGAAACCTGTGTTTTCTCACAAAATATTTGCCTTGTACAAAGTATTTATATCTAATCTCTTCAGACATTTCTCCTTAAAAATAAATAAAACTTAATGGTCATTTAAACTGGGAATGTAACAAAGGCTGTGTCTGATTGTACTGTATAATTTTTGCACAACTGACTGACTGGTATGTGTTCATCACATCAGAAACAGACCGAGCACATCACGAAGCAAGTTAAGGAGGACTTTAAGAAACTTCAACAGTTTCTGATAGATGAAAGTGAAGTCACAGTGACTGCACTGCAGACAGAAGCGCAGGAAAAGACTCAGAGGTTAAAGAAAAGAATTGAAAAAATCAATCGAGAGAAAGAGTTCCACTCAAAAACTGCTACAGACCTTGGAAAGGAGCTAACATCTGAAGATATAAAGTTTGTAAAGGTCAGAATTTTCCCGTTTTTACCTTTTATTGAAATCTGTGATTCTAGTGTGTAGTCTATTACTCCTAAACACCTCTTCTGGTTTTAACAGAACTTCAAGCAGACTCTGGAGAAGTAAGTAGGGTTTGTGTTGCTTCTCATTTTGTTTGGTTTCATTTTACAATTTTCAGTCCAAACCCTGAACCCCTGAATTCTGATGTTTCAGAACCCAGTGTGCGCAGATGGATCTAAAAGTGGCTGGAGAAATAATCAATGTTGCAAAGTACCTGGGAAACCTGCAGTTCAGAGTCTGTAATAAAATGCAGAACAATATCAAATACAGTAAGTCTAATTTTCACTTTACTTCAGATTTCTTGGACTTCACTGCGTAGTTTAACTGAAAACTATGGTGACATGAGCCACATGCAGTGACCACTGCTAGTCAGGTGTTGTGATAAACTCAGACTTTTCCATGGAATTAACAATCTCCATAAGAGCTCATTAAAAGTTCAAAAGAGCATGTGTATTTGACAGGTTTGGGAACATTGCCCCTTCAGTTAGGTACTTACTTGTGGTTCTGTAGTGTTACTTGGTTTGAGCTTAATTTACATCTGGATTAGTTTTATCTGGGGAAGTACTGTAATATAAATAGTACTGAACATGGAGCACCTTCAGAAATAGTGGTCCTGCTACAATCCCTCAAACTGTAATCAAGCATACCCTTAGTTCAGGCGGGCAACGAAGTAAAGCTCAGGCCATTGTATGCAGACATACGACTGACTAATTTTGTCAGGGTGCTTATTTAAAGGAGTAGTTCATATTAACATGATTGATGTCTGCTCCTTTAGTCTACAGCAGATGTTATGCTACATTGCTAAAAATAGCTGCTTTTAGATTTTATCTGTAAAAACATGCCAAAAATATCTATGTACATAACAGATGGACATGTTTTAAACATTGAAACTGAAATTGGAACTACCTTAGCATTTGCAAAATGCTCCACTTTGTAGTACACCTCTGTCACTGTGTAGACACTAGATTTTAACAGAAAACAGCTCTCCATATTCAGATAACGAGTTTACAGCAGAATAGGTGCCAAATATGTAGTAATATACTTCAGGAAAATTTTTTTCTTCAGTGAAATTGATACAACCAGGACCTGCAGAATGTAACTGCAGCATCCCGTGGGCTGGGGAAATACAATGGTGAAAAAGGAAGCCATCTCTCCTTGCGTTCAGCATGTAGCCTCTCCCCTTCCCCCGGTCTGTTCTCAAGCAAATATGCCCACGATGCTGATTGGCTGGGTTTGTGTAAGGACAACGATTTTTGACTTGTTTTCTTGTATCTTGCATCAAACTTTAACATGTCTCCACAGCTCCTGTCATCTTGGACCCAAACACGGCTCATACTCAGCTCGTCCTGTCTGAGAATCTGACCAGTGTGAGGCACTCTGATGACGAAGACAACGTGATTAGCCCACAGGTGCCAGACATTCCGGAGCGGTTTAATAGGTGTTTGTGTGTGTTAGGCTCTGAAGTTTTCTCTTCCGGGGTGCACATCTGGGACGTTGCGGTTGGAAACAACACCTTCTGGATGGTAGGCGTGACCACAGAGTCTGCGCACAGAAAAGAGCACAATGGTTTCCCCAGCGGAACTTGGGCTGTTGGGTATGAAAAGGAACAGCTGTGCGCTCGGTCTCCTTCAGAGGCATACACCCCTCTCAGTATGGCTGCAAAACCCCAGGTGGTCAGAGTTCACCTGGACATGAATGCTGGAGAAGTGCAGTTCTTGAACCCTAGTGGCACTGTTATCCATACATTCAAGCACCACTTCAGTGAGAAAGTCTTCCCGTTCTTCCACACCCTGTGTAGTCTCTCTCCTCTGAAGATCTTGCCCGTCCAGCACGTCGTGAAACTGAAAAAACTGAAATAGCCTTTGAATATCTTATAAATTATATAATAATGTCGAGGTAGTAACTGGATTCATTTTTACCTGCAGATGTGACGTTACTTATTTACCAGCCAGCAGGCAAAACAGGCAGTGTTTAGGCATCGTTTTGTTTGTGAAACGCGGGGATGTCTGTTAAACACAGGAAGCATAGAACATAGAACAATGGCTCTCAAAATGTAAGGAGAGAGGGTCTATTTGTACCTCTGTGTTCTTCCTTATTTTTTTCTTTTCATTTTATTTTCTGTTCACAGCTTGTTGATTCCATCATATCAGTCTGTCTAAAATAATGTTACTAGCACGGTCTGAAATGAACGTTCACCAAGCTCCAGACATAAGAGGATTTTCCGGCTAGCATAGTGCTGAGCTTAGAGCTGGTAAAAAACGTGGTAATGTAAAATCTTGTTTGGTGTTCTTTCTGGACTTTAAGTTTGCGTGAGTCAACTAAGACTCACAGTATCTGTAAAATACTATATAAAGTTATAAATTCATCAGTGTGCTAGCTGTTCATATCATTACAGTATTGTTTTACACAGAAACCTTTTAATTCCTTTGATTCAAGTCATGTATTTCTCATTTGGACGCTGCAGTAATCCAGCAGCTCGTTCAGTAAAAACCTGAACAAAGATAAACAAAGAACATCTTTGCAAACTTATCCGTGCACTTATTTTAGAATGCAGTTGTACACAAACATTTGCTACCTTTGGTCTTTTTAATGTACAGTTACTGTTTATTTGCTGAATTTTACATACTGGGGAGAAAAATAAATAAAATAATAAAAATAACTAATAAATAAAAGCAACTATATTTCTGGGTATTCAGGTTTATTTTCAGATTTCTTAGAACAGCAAAAATATAATGTAATAGATGGTGGAAGTGCTGGACAAGAGCAAATAATGGTAGTACAAGATCAAAGGTTGACCTATATAACCTAACCTGCACAAGAAAGGTCCACTGTTTGGAGGAAATATCTTTAATTATATGGAGACGATTTTGCTACAAACACAAGGTGGTAACAGGGACATTTTCAGTCATTTTGATGTTCTAATGTTAATTTTTTTTGGGTGTTATTGTTAGGACATACAAGCAATTTCTATATCCATCTTGTCAAGTGTAATATAAAATTGTAAAATGTCTAATTGTAAAATTGATATGGAAAAAATCAATTTGAAAAATGTTTTATGAAATGTTCATTCTAAAAATACTTTTGTTTAATATCAAGGTTCACATTTCACATTTTATCCTTTTTCCTGTTTGTCTTTACTATTAAACTACACATTACATTGAAAAAAAGAATTTTGATTGCTCGTTGAGTGTTTGAGAATCAATAAGGTGACGTTTATGTTTATGACTATTCTGTAAAATCATGTGCTGGATCTTTGCTGCCAGTTGTACCAGCTGAACATAAGATCGTAAGTTTGCGTTAAGGGTAGTTAATATCAGTAGTTATGTAAATTACATATACCTATAATTCTTATTCTTGCTAGTCAGAATGATATTTAAATGATATGTTTTTACTAGTAACAAATTAGTTATGACGTTAGTTAGTTATGTATTGTGGGTGTCATTTTAGGCTAAAACGTCTTGGCCTCATCTTCATCTGGAAGAGTGAAGGATTCAAGTTACTAAATTGTGTTTAGCTTCAGCTGCTACAGTAGCTCTACCTGCTTCACAAAGCTTGAAAACAGGAAAAATTAAATAAATCCATTACATACACGGGTATATTACAGTCTCAAACACAACGTCATTTTATGTTATTAATGTTATTGACAATGTTTTATCTGTTATGATTGAATTTAGTGTGAATTGTGCTACTTCCATGCTAGTATGAGTTATACACCTGGAAGTGCCTTGAAGCCCTTTGTTAAACACATGAATTTGTTCTATATAGTGAAAAAAGGCTTCACTGTAGAAGGCTTATTATATTATGTTGTATTATATTGATATATATGTGTTCATGTTCATTTTGGTTAATTCACTGAGGCATTTTTTCTTTATGTTCATTTCAACCAGGACTCTTGAAGTGATGAGGAAATGCCTTGCACAGTCTTTATTCTTAGTCCTTATAAGTCTAAGAGACTGTCCTGGGCTGACAGCATGGAGGAAAGACATACCTGAGCTTACACTTAGCGATTCAATCCATGTGTGAGGCAAGCCGTGGTCAAACACAGCACTTAATAAATCTTTACACTTTGTGGGGAATACACTGTGGAGTTTTCTGGAAACACTACAAAAAATTATATATTACATTAAATTCTATTATCATATTAGCCGATATGAGGACATTAGCACATACTACAGTTTCACATTCTCTTTAAACGATGGTATTGTCAAAAATCACATTTTTATGCAAAGTACAAAAGTAAGGAAAGCCTTCCCTTTCCTGTGAACTTTTTAGGTCCTATAAAGTGACCTATAAATGACCTATAAAGTCATTTTGACCATAACAGATACACTCATACCAGCACTGCAATGCCATGTCAGTGTCAGTATTGTGCAGAAAATGGTCCACCATCTTAATAATATCTGGTCAGCAGATATTCTATGGTGGTACCTTTCCACTGATGGACACAGTAGAGGAGGGGATGTTAAATTGTGCAATGATAGGTGGGCTACAGCCGTTACACTAACATACTAAAGGTCATGTGATAGCAGTATGTAAATTGATTATGAAGTGGTGATCTCTCAGGGAACGGCTTGTGAACACCCACACCTATATAAGATGTGAAGTGTTATCTTGTAAGCAAGGTTGAACACTGGACAGCATGCTAATGACAAGGGGACATGAATTGTCACCTTGCCATGGTTGGTACCATGACTCATCAGACCACATCACAGCAGTCCTCTCGGGGTCCAGTTAGCAACCTCATGAGCTCAGATGATGCCTCGGTGGCTCCTTCGTTGAATGTGGATGTGATTTCTAGATTTCGCAGAAATTTATATGAGCATGCTGGTCAGTGTTTCAGCCCTCACAACTTATACAGGTGTGGGTGTTCCCAAGTCGTTCCCTGAGGTAATCAACTGACACACTGGTATGCCATGACTTTCGGTATGTCAGTGTAGTTGTACACGTGTATAGTGGACCTGTTAGGTGTACCTAATAACCCAGCGACTCTGGGTATACATTTGTGATGTATTTATAATCTCTGCGCAACTGGCTGATTGATATTTGTGCTACCCTTATTAGCAACTACGCCAGCGTGAAGAGAATGAGATTAAGGATGAGTTTAAGACACTTCATGAGTTTTTAGAAAATGAAGTTGCACCCATACTGAACACACTGCAGGAGTAAGTTCAGGTGAAAACACAGAAGCTGAAAGAAAAAAAAAAAGCAAAAATTTGTGAAGAGATACAGAACCAGTCAATGTCTGCTACAGAGATTGAAAAGGAGCTGCAGTCTGCAGATATCAAGTTTGTAAAGGCCAAAACTCAAGCACCTCTCTCTCTCTCTTTCGCTCTCTCTCTCTCTCTCTCTCTCTCTCTCTCTCTCTTTATGGTAATAATGCATATTTTTCTTAAACCTAAACTTCTCTTCTGGTTTCATCAGGACTTTGAGCAGACTTTGGGGAAGTCAGTAGGGTTTCTCTTGCTTCTCATTTTGTTTAATTTTCACATTTTCAGTTCAAACCCTGAACCCCTGAATTCTGATGTTTCAGAGCCCAGGGCAGAGAGATGGAAAACTTGGGAAACCTGCAGTTCAGAGTCTGGAATAAAATGCAGAACATTACCAAATGCAGTGAATCTGCTTTAGACCAGATTGAACTCCACTTAGCTGTAGCTTAGTTGAAACCTACAAAGACTTGAGCAGTTTACTAGCTGATGTGCCAAACTCTCAGGATGTCTTTCTGAAGAGTACAGCTTGAAAATGAATTAGTTCTCATGTAGGAAGAACACTTCTAATTGACAGGTTTGAGAAGATTGTTGCTTCAGTTTGATAGGTTGTTTTCTGTGTGTGTAGGTACGTATTTTGGCTCTGTAGTGAAGGTAAACACTAAACTAAGTATCTAAGCTTTAATTTACCTCAGTTCATTAGTTGCATCTGGGGAGGTACTATATTGTAGGCGACTACTGACAAGCTATGTGTCTTTAAACACAGACATTATAAAGTCAGAGGAGACAGCTGACTGGTCGAAATATCCCCTAATGATGAACATACGTATCACAAAAGGTCCTGGCCAATCTACAGTGTTTTTACAACCCTGATAAATAATAAATCCAGAGTGAATGACTTGCAGAAATTGGCTGAAGCTAGAGCTCCATAGTAGGCCTGGTCTAGTCCTTCTCATAGTACCTGCTAATAGACACAGCTGTGCACCAAGTTATTGTTATTGATATCATGCTAGTAGTGGAACAACCTAAGAATGATTAGTACAGATGCACCAACATCACTTTTGCCCTTCCGTTTCCAATAGTCATGCCAAGTCCTGATATTTATACACTTACATGTTTACATGTTTTATTTTGGTGAAGTCTATGTTCTATGTCACAAATATAAAACATACTTGCGCTCTGTTGACCCTCACTGCTGCTGTAGCAGTTTGGAAGTGTTCAGAATGTGCCTACAGAGGAGCTTCAGTGGGCCAATTATGCAGACATACATGAAGCAGTTAATTATTCATAAAATCATATATTGTTTTACATTTAATAAATATTTTGTACACCAGTTCTGGTTGTACAGACAGCTGCGGCTCACTACCTCCAAAGATTTCACCTCTCTGTTTAGGCTAAATGAGCCGATTCCATCAAATCATGCAGCACAGAAAACATCAAAAAAAAAAAGATACTGCATAAAATACATTTTAGGTTAAACAGCTAAATGAAATAAACACATTAAGATTTATATTCTCTCACTGGTGCTACTTTTTAGTAAGAGTTTTTACAGAAGGATTGCTCAGACACTGCTCTAATACATTTACAGTTCTACAACCCCATAACAGAAGAAGTTGGGACAGTATGGAAAATGCATATTTTATTCATTTTTGTTTCATTGCAGACAGTATGAACCCAAAATATTCCATGTTTTGTCTGGTCAACTTAATTTGTTAATATACATCCATTCCTGCATTTCAGGCCTGCAACACATTCCGAGAAAGCTGGGACACTTTGGAACATACCCATACCTCTCACAGCCCGGAGAATTTGGCACCACTTCTGGACATGATTAACATAAGGCTACTGTTGTGCACAGGGAAGTTTTAAGAATGTAACATTTGTGAATGTAACACCATATAATAGTGCTTGACAAAGGTTTGCCAATGAATCCCTTGTCCGTGTTGTTCTTGATGCAGCACCAGGTGTTCAGCTTAGGCTTGCACCTTAGGCAAGAACTGAAATTCCTCCCAATTCCTTTGATCATTTAATGATATTGTGCACTGTTGATGGAGAAATAATAAGTCATCCAAATATACATTTTATACAAGACAATTTGATCATTGTTTGATAACAATTTAGTAATTTTCTTGAATGTTCATTTTTGAGCCACTGCTTTGAGTCCCATTCTTATACACATCACTGACTACAAAACATCACTAATAGCTATTTATTTTTTTATCCGCACTTTATTTTTATAATGCTGCAATATTTGTTGTACATGGGGAGTAAGAGTTTCGTTCTTGTTATCGGCCCTAAAAAGCATATGGGTGGAACCCCAGTATTTACTCTTATATAATTAGTAATAAAAACCATATTTAACAACTTAAGTTAGTGTAAAATGTCATTTACTGTGCTACACAGAAATTAACGCTATACAGATAAGCCTGATGCTTAGCGGACACACTAACCTGGCTGCGGGCTGCTTTGCTTGCTAAAGGCTAAGTCAAGGCTAATCATAACTCTGAGATACTGCTTGTACTCTCTTATGTCGATATAGGTGCAACACTGATTACCAGTGTGTGTCTGCCTGCCCTGCGATGGACTGGCAGCCTGTCCAGGGCGTTTCCGTCTTCCACCCAGTGAGCGCTGGGACAGGCTCCAGTACCCCCTCTGCAACCCAGAAGGATAAGGGGCTCAGAAGATGAATGAAAGATGGTGAGATTTTCTTGAGAGAGCTATTTGTTCATTTATTGAGAGTCCTGTTTTTGTGTCTGTGGACAGGACAAGGTTAATTAGAGATTCCACCAACTTTCCGTAGAATTTAATCATTAAGATATACACAAAGTCGTTTAGGGTGGTTTGGTGTAAAATGCTCTGTGCAAGAAAAACTCACCATCACAACTGTGAACTGTTCACGGTGGTGATAGTAGGAACCAGACGCCCGAAGAGGTTTAATATCCTTAAAAACTCCATCACAGAATGTTCTTACATATGAATGGGCTAAGGATACGTTGCATGATGCCTGATGCATTGTTTTATGATAAACCGTATGATGGTGTTGAAAGAGCCATTCATGATGGAGATGACGGTATGAGGCAAAATAGTCCTCAAAGAAAACTTATTTTTCAGATTTTTGATGATTTATTTTACAATCATCAACAATAACGATTTTTGAAGACGTGTGTAGGTTCACTGGTGGTATTGGATGGTAAATAAAGTGGATATATTTGTGTTGTACACATGGCAGTATAAGGAATAAGTGTCTACTTTAGGTGTAAAAAAGACAGAATGCACAATTACTAATATTTAATTGAAGAAAAAAAGAACTGCAATTTTAAAAGTATTAATGTTGTAGTCGTAGTTATCCGCCAGGTGGCGCCAATCACCTTCAGTTTTTGGGTGAGAGAGCAACGCCGGTGTTTAACATAGGACTGAATCCCAAATGGATAACAACTAGTGCACTAATTCGAGAATTAGTATAGCAATTAAGAGAACTAATGCACACAAACGATACTTGTCTAACTGTTTGAAATTCATTTGTATTCCAGTAGCTTAATTTTAATATAAGCACATGAACCTTTGACACGTGGGTTACGTATGTTTAGTTGTATCTGTATTTTTTGATAAAAACAAACCAAAATAAAAAAAACAAACAAAATTAAATAAATAGAATATATATTTAATAAATGAATTTTGCCCATTTTCATACATTGCAAAATATACTTGTTAGATACATTTGGAATATGTTTATGTTTTTCTCATTTGGCCAATCAGAGTAAGTTACAGTAATTTAAATGCATGTTTTCGCGGCTACCCGCCAGGTGGCGCCCTTTCCCTTTCAGATTTTGGATGGAGTCGCTTCGCTGGGGTTTTACTTTAGGCTGAGTCCCAAATGACACACTGCTGGATATCTAGTACACTAAATCAGTGTCGAAACCGGCGTTCTAATGATCTACGTAGTGCACTATATAGGGAGTGAGTGAGCTATTCGGGATCGAGCCACTGAAGTTGGCTTTGTATAATGAGCTCTGTGGAGAGGGTGCGGGTTGAACTGGTGGCGCTCCCTCCCTCCCTCCAATGTGCAGAGTTCTCCCGGGCCGAAACACACTCACTCAGCTGAACTTCATCACGGAGGATGCCCACGGAACATTTATTCGTCAGCAGGAACGATATGAGCAGCAAAAATCCGAACGTATGGACGGTACCAGGAACGTGCCCTGCACTGTAGTGCTGTAGGAAGCGCGTTTAGTTAGGAAGAGACCTGGTTTCTGCTGAAGTCCTCAATAATGCGTCTCGCGGCGGCTCTCGGCAGGTCTGTGGCGGTGGTGCTCTGCCTGTTAGGATGCGATATCTGGAAAGCAGTGACTACAGCTCTGCGGGAAGACAGCGATGCCAAAGGTAAGGAGGCTCGCCTGATGTCTGACAGGTTTTCCGTCTCGGCTTCGTGTTCCTGAAGAACAATGCCACCGAGGGCTCTTAAAATCAGTGTGACCAGAGATGGATGTGATTACCTTCCTGCTAAAGACTGGCGCTAATCTCCATAACAAAGCTAGGCTAGCTCTGCCAGGCAGTCACCGGGAGAAAGTGAGGTAGCGTTAGCCAGCCGGCTAGCTAACCTCCTGTCAGAATAAAAGAAGTTCTGCGCTAGTCTTTTTTAAAGGGTTAAATTTGTAAAAAAAATTACCTGGTTTTTAATAAAATGGTTACATTTTAGCCTCCAACCCGAGTTATGGTTATTTTCACAGAGGCGAGCTGCGTTTTTCTATTGACTTTATGAGAGTTTAGATTTGATACCTCAGCCTGTTATACTAGCTAACCCACAACTGATATCCTAAAAACGTTTATAAATATGTGAGAATATTAAACAGGTTTTTATTAGTGTAACAATGGACGGATAATATCTACTACTCTTATACCTACACCTATTTTCGGTACCCGGTGTAGTGAGTTTAACGCCGTTTTGCTGGTCCGGTTCACGTCGGTTATGGTGGTTCCGCTTGTTCTCCTCAGTAAAACCTATTTAAAATATACCACATCCACATTGTGCTTTGGAGATCAGCTAGTTCTCATTCCTTCTTTGAGTTTTCAGACAGAACATTTTTCGGCGGGCTTTTCAGTACAGAAGCTTACAGTCATCTAAACCAAGTAGCAGCAGACATGGGGGAGGTTCTCCACCATGCTGCTTTTAGGTTGCCAAGTTTGGACCGTTTTCTGATGCAGATCCACAGGGACTGCAGACAACAGCCTGCAGAGTGACCTAAAAATGGTCTAGCGCACAGGAGAAAATGTGCAAGGGGTTCTCAGCAGCTTGCTGTCCTCTTGTTTCTCCATGACTGGCTTCATGCTGAAACGCCCCCCTCCCCCCTCTGCTGGAGCAGAAGGCTCTGTTACCCTCTCATGCTGTGTGAGGGGGTGGGGGGGTGGGTAGTGCTGGGTGGGTCTGAGGCAAATCCACAACCACCTTAGGGGCTTGATGCCTGGCTCTGTGTGTGTGTGTGTGTGTGTGTGTGTGTGTGCGCAATCTGTTTTCATTCTCTGAATAGTTTGATTGTTTTCTGGAAGCCCTAAACGCTGACGTGACAGTTAAAGGGCCCATATCTTATGGTTTTCCTTTCTTCTTGTCCCCACTGAAGTCCACTTGTGACAGTTCTGTGGTTTTACATAGAGATGCACTGCTGTAGGTATTGTGGGCCGATACTGATGTACGATGCCCTTCATGTACCTTCCTGCTGGTGCCGATACGCAACCATTTACAAAAATGTAGATCTTGTGACAGTATCTACCTGGATTAGCTTTACATAGACATAAAAGCTTGTGTAGAGGGTTACAGATCCAGCACTATGAATTGAATGCATACATTTTATCTCAGTAGCCTGACATTGCCTAAGAATTCTGGGTTGCAGTAAATACAACATCAAGCAGATGTCAGTCAGATCTAATGTATTACTGTTGCTGAATATCCTTAAGGAGCTGTAGAATAGAAAACTGTATTTACATTGGTGTGCTTGAACAAGGATGGTTCAGGCCGAAACAAAGACAACAGAGCAACAGGAATGAAAATGTTTACGAAGGGGATGTTGTCACTTTTCACTCCCTTCCCAAGGAACCGAACTGTTGCCAGTGGACTTAGTTAGTGCTCGTCTTTAAATGAGACTGAGGCTTCCTGTTCACCGGCTCCTTAATCGAATGATCCGTTCCACCTTGAATGAAAACGTTTATTATATTGAAATTGAATGATATTAGTTTATTTTATTTTGCACCAAAAAAGGGAAATACGCTCATACGCTAGGACCAAGTCATAGGATTGTAGATGGGCATGTAAAACCATGTGTAGGTATCTGTCGTCCCACCGAAGTCACGTAATGTCCATGTAAACATCAGCAAATAATTTAAAATGCAGTATAAATGCGTTATGTGACATCTGTAAATCATCCAATACCTATGCAATTCCAAGAGCATCTTTCACCCATTATAATTTATTTACCTGACCCTCTTTCTTCGAGCCCTCTGTTTGAAGAGGGTTGTTTTGTTTACCTTTCTTTAGGACTGATGTACATGAATAAGTTTTCTTCTGATTGGTTGCCCTGTATATTGCCTTGTTCAAAAAGCAGGCCCTTTATGAAGCACTCCATATACCTTCGATGTGAATGAGTAAGCTACTCTTCTGTAGCCTTAGTAGGTAAACATGCGTGACAAAAAAAATCTAGCTTAATTAATAGCACAGGCGATGAGTAGTGCTGCCACCTCACACCAAGAAGGGCCTGGTTTGATTTCTGGCTGGGGTGTCTTGGGTCCTTTCTCCCCGTGTCTGCAGGGGTTTCCTCACACAGTCCAAAGACATGCAGTCAGATGAATTGGAGATGCTAAATTGCTCCTAGGTGTGTTTGTCTGTGTGTCTGTCCTGTGATGGACCAGTGGTCTGTCCAGGGTGTTTCCGCCCAGTGAACGCTGGGATGGCACCCCCTGCAAAAGGATGAGTGGCTCGGAAGATGAGTGAATAAATTAATAAATAGCGTATTTTTAAGCTTCCGCAGTGTTTACAAACTATTTTGTTTCCTAAAACTGTGGAAAATTGTTTTCCATGATTTTAGGCATTTACAAATGTTGCTGTGGATGCTCTACATGTTTGTTTCTTCCCCATTTTCAGACATCATCATACATTTACTGTAAGCTCTTGTTATCCACTCCCAGATACGACGACTTAATGGAGTCTGGCTTGTAATAGTTTCCTGCTATGATGACTTGTTTCTCAAACAATGGGTCTTAGAAAATCAGCTGATACCGTTGAAGGAACAACAGGCTTTCATTGATGATTCAGACAGTAGTTGCGTGCTGGATGCAGTGGGATTAAACTGAGATTGAAATAGTGTAATAGTATACTCTTGTCCCAATTGTCATTGGTTCTGAGAATAAGGTGTGAGGATTTACACAATTCATAATTGAGAGTTCTAGAGAGTTCTTGAAAATTTGCCTTATGTTATTGTTTTCATTATGATGGATTCCACATAAAAGTCCAGTATTTGAGACTGTATATGGGCACAGTGGGCTTTTGTCTGGTCCATTCACACTTATTTTATTGCAGCATAAACACTAAACAGAAGTGACTCTAAATCAAACAGAGTGGCTTACAATGTACTGAATTGTTACATCCCTAAAAGTTTTCTTCAGGCTTCCTATGTGAAGTTGACATCAAAGGTTTTGTCTAGTTTTAATAGTAGTGTGTTGATGCATGATGTCTATAGTGGCAGTAAGCAAGCTTAATAGCCATAATGCACATGTTCTCATGAATGAGAGCTGCACTTACAGCAGGCAGCACCAAATTTCTATAAAATACAGTTTCTCCATATGTTTCACTGAGCAGTTGAAAATGAAACAATCACAGAAACTTTCTGCTGGCATTAACAGAGACAGCAACTGAGCAGGGTATCGTACATACAGCAATGTGAACAGTGTTTATATGAATGTAACGTAGTTATCAGTCTGTTAAAAAAATCATTTTAAACAGAATATTAGGGTACCCAAATTATTATTATTGTTATTATTATAGGTAGATTTTCTCAGTTTTTTGTAACATTACATTGTTTTATTCCTTCTGGAAGGAAAATAAGATTTTAGGTTGTACTTTATTAAAGTTTTTTTTTTTTTGTCTCGCACTGAATGAGGGTGCAACTTTCTAGTAGCCCAAATCAAACATCTTCATGGGCCAGTTTTGGCCCTCAGGTCTCATTTTGAGCAGAGTAAGCAGATAAAACATCAGTGCAGCGTGTGATGTTATTCACATGCTAAAAATGAAATAACATGTAAGTAATTGGATAATAAATACTGGATTTGAACCAAAAAAAAAAACGCTATATGAGAAAGAAATGCATCTTGATTGATGTTTCTTGCAGCTCTGTCAAAGTTTTCTTGGTCTTCCAAACGTCACCATGGCCAACTGCACCATTCCTGTTCCCTGCCATTTCTTTTTCCTGCTTTGTGGTCATCAGTTACTTTGAAATGGGCCCATGGCTGCTGATTGTTGGAACACGGTTTGAGGAGTAGCCTGTTTATTAAGCTTTGAAATATGTCACCTGGCCTTTTCTAACGATAGTGAATAAGCTGTAGCCCCAGCAAGCCACTTAAGGTCTGAGAGCTTGGTGAAAGTTATTACAGCCCAAATCTCTCTTTTTCTTGTTTTCCATTTAGAGATTGTACATTGAGATTGGACGTTTTGACCAAGTGTGCTCAAACTTTTGCATGTCAGGGCTTACCTTAGGCACACAGTACACAGGGAGTGCATGTTCTTAGGACTCTCTTATTCCAGAGTGGAGGAGAGAGTCAGGCAGTCTGGCTCACATCTGGATAAGTCATTTTTTTTGCTTGAAAAGGAAAGGCGAACATGTAGGCCTGCTTGTTTCATGTGGTACGGAACAACACATAACCCTAAACTCCGAAAACAGTATGTGCATTTACATTTGGCTCTACATTAGAGGCTCTGATACTTATCTTGAGATGATACAGTTATGAGTCGTTTATTGGGAAAGTTGAGCATTTGGCCTACCTGTTTGTGTGAGCATATGAACCAAAATGTGAGTTGAAAGTTGTCAGATCTGGGTGTTAGTGTTAATGTGTGTAAGTCTAAGGCATGTGCTGGTTTTATTGCCCTAGCCAGTTTGATCTCTGCTGGAAGTGGGTAATCAGGGCATGGAGTTTTGGTTAGAGCTGAGGTTTGGGGTTAAGGCTTGTGTTTGGTTTGATTAAAGGAGGGAAAGGGACAGATGTTTTGGGGATATCGAGCATGGCTGGAGCTGAGCAAGAGTTGCCCCAAGTCTTTTTTTTTTTCCTCTTCTGCCAAAATCATTAAGCTTCAAACATAGGCGTTTGAACATGTTGTCACGGGTACCAAATGGAGTTTTTTTTCTTTCTTTTTTGTTGTAAAATGTCCTTGTTTCAGGGGGTTTTAACAGTCAGTCTTGCCTTTAGCAAGTTTTGGTAATTGACACACACCGCAAATAACTGTTAATTACTGTTGGGCCCAAAATTATAGACAGGATCCAATTATTGACATCAGGGTTTGGTCAGGTTTGGACATTTGAAGTCTTGGGGGCAATTTGGGGTTGGATTGGGGTTTCTCATAGCCCATATCCCTCCTTAAACTTATATGGACTTGCATGTTCAGCTTAGCTTTGTTACTTTCTTGTTCAACCTACCTTTATAACCCTTAATTTTTAACTTGGCACACTGGAGACACTCTTACCGTGGCAGTGAAGTCAGCATGAAAACGCCTTATGTAGTTTATTTAGGCTAAAAACTTTTGTGGTGTTTGGTATATGTTGCTGAATAAATTTGTCTAAGTGCAATGTGAACATAATTTTGGATAGCTGACAAGTACAATATCTGTTTTGTGTTGATTGTTAATTGGTCAATGGCTGTCAGTGATGCTAATGTAACTAGTGATATCAGTGGGACTGTATGGTTTTATTCTAGTCAGGTTTTACAGTTGGGTTTAGACAAAATTTAGTCGGCTTTCCAGAGCAATGTAGTCGAATAGTCTCTCCAACCCCTTGGGGTCCACAGTTGGGATCGGATGAAATTGGCTCAACTCTGCACCTGGGTTCTGACAGAACTCAGTCGGGTCCACAGCTGGGTTTGACAGAATATTGTCCAGTTGGATGGTCTGGTCTGCGGTCAGGTCTGTACAAAATTTAATCTTGGCTGCATTTGGGTTCAGACAGAATTTAAGCTGGTCTACATTTGGGTTTGGACCAAACTTTTTAGGTCCAGTTATAGCACATCTATTGTGAGACTAAAAGCAGTTGTTTGTCATTATGATAGTTTGGTGAACACGCATTCCTTCTACAGCCTCCTGCTACATTTTAAACGTACTTCAAATGAACAGTTAGATATTAACCAGTCTCATGACTCCAAAAGTCCTGGAGGTTCTCTCTCTCACTCTCTCACACACACACACACACACACACACACACACACATTTTAACCTTCTATGACCTCTACAGGTTTTTGAGACTAATCAATAAAATGTGTTTTTTGAGACAATCTTATGCTAGTGCAGTCAGAACCCATCCAGTGTAGTGATTGATCTTTCTTGTTGTTATTGGACACCAGATCCTGTTCTCAGGGTTAATGATGTACAGTCCCAAGGTTAGATAGAAGCGCCTGCTTTGGTTTAAGTTCTGAGTGTGTGAGAGTGTCTTGTTTGTGTTACAGTAGGTGCAGTGTTTGAATATTTTTTTAAGGCCATATTGCTGTACTATAAGGCTTTGATTATTAGGGACAGATGTGATTGATGTGGGTGTCTTGCTTATTCAATCAACAAATGCCCAATATTTGTTTTATTTTTGATAAAAGCTCATGTAGTTGGAATAAATGAAATAAATGATCAGCATTGTCTAACTGAGCTTGTAATAGGCAGCCGGGAGAAAAGTGATACACGAATAGGACAATACGTACAATAGCACAGTAAATATGAGTTAAGCAATCTGTATTCAAATGCCATTGATTTAATGTTATAATGACAAATAATAACACACTTTATCTGTCTTCTTCTCAAACCCATTGATGATTTACATTACACAACAACATCAACGGCAACAACAAATCAGCAGCACACAAAACATACACACTTCAGCGGTGTGTATCCTCCTTTTTCACAATGCAGAGTCACCTCAGAGTCGTTGCAAAGTCAGGTTCTTCTTCTGTAGTGTAAAGTTACCTTGGTGAAAAGTAATGTTAGATTTGGTACAGAATCAGTTGAATTATTTTTTTCCTGTCTGATGACCAATCCATTGAGATTTACTGCTGAGATCTCTACCATCTCTAATTATACACTTATTAACAAAAAAAAAATAACATGCAGGGATAGAAATGTCAGCTGGCTGCAGAACTCTGGCATGCAGTTATGTTTCAGTCAGATATGTGAATGATTACAGGTGGGGTCTGGTTTCTTGAGGGCACGCACACACGATGACCAGGCACCGGACAGCCCAGACAGACCATAAGTAGAGAGGATCGTTTGGTCCGCTGACAAGCACAAGCAACTCACAGAGTTTTCTTGTCCACCATCCAGACACAGGTGGTACCTTTATTACACACCCCTGTCTCTGCCCGGAAAATTTCCAGAAGGAAATTTGGTGTCACGGCGCCCATTTCGTGACCTGCCATTGCCAGCCACCGTCGCCTTCGTTTGCAGTGGTGTTATGAACGAGAAGCCTGGACTGCTACAGACTGGAAACGTATCGTCTTTAGCAACAAATTCGCATTCTGTGTGGGATCGAGTTACAGTACAGAGGACTCGTGGTGAATATGACAGTAGTGATACGAGGGACACTAACAGCATAGCGATATATGCAGGACGTCATCCGGCGACATGTGTTGTTTCTCATGGCAGCGGTTCCAACTGGCCTTCTTCAGCAGCTTATTGCTTGCCCACACTAAGGGTTTCCTAGGAATGTCTCAGCCGGATTGCAGCACCTCCTTGGCCTGCCCAGTCGCAAGATTTCAAGCATTTATGGTACTAGCTGGGATGCCAGCTTCAGCAGCCTATGGGTGTGTAAGATCTACAGGCCCAGTTGCACCATCTGTGGGCCAATGTGTCCAGGCCAGAGGCGGCCCAACAGGGTGCTACAACCTACTTTCAGTTGTACAACAAAATCATATATGAGTATATATGAATAAGGTTTAATTCCAAAAAACACTTGAACCACTTTCAACATTTCTTATTTATTTGTTTTTTTGGATGTATGCTGTTGTGAATGGACTTTACACATACAAGAGCTATCAGTAGTATACCAGCAATGTTTATGTAATCATTAATGTCACCTTTATTAGTAAAATTAAATGTATTTTCTCTTCTACCGTATAGCAGCTGTTGTTGTACTTACCAAGAATTTGTTACGTCCTAAATTGTTACAAATGAAAACACAGCATCTTGGAGTGAAACCCAAATGTTTCCAATGTTATTTTTGTTTTGTTTTGTTTTTTAAACAGCATTTGTTATGACAGTGAATATCAATTTCACTACTAATTGTGATGGGTTTGAGAATTGAATCATGTGAAAAATGTTAAAATATGTTAAGCAGAAGCTCCAGTAAGGTGCATATGGTGGCATAAATCTATGACCGTGAAATGTAAACCACTATAAATGATGAATATGTCTAATCCATCTGTGTGTTATTATGATTTATAATAGGCTCATTACAGGAGGAAAGATCAGCTTCTGAAACTGTACAGCACCTTGTAATGCTGTTGTAGTACATTTCCCTGGTCTAGTTTCATTCCATCTTCCTTGCTGTCTCTCTCACTCTGGCTCTCTCCACTGCAATGCAGTACTGTGCAGTTCCCCTGGTTGGGCACTCAGCTGCTACAGTCATTACTGACCAAAAGCATAAAAGCTAAAAGCAAGGTGCAGCACATTACATACTGCACTCCTGCCAAAAAGAAGTTACAGCTAGTTGTGCATGGCCTTTATTCCTCTTAGCATAAGCTAAAGATGCAGAACTAGAGATATGTAGACTGTCTCTTTTCATTGTTTTGTTTAGCATTATGTTAATTGACCCATACTGTTTTTTCCTTCAGATTTCTTTATGTTTGGCTGAGAGATGCATGTTCATTGCAGTGTTTGTTATAAGTAGATGCAGCTGGATTGAAGAAATGAGGTCACATTTGTTTGTACCAGTTTTTGTCCATGATTGGGCAAACAGAAATTCAGTTCAGTTGAATTCAGTTGCTATCCAGCAGTAAGGTAAAGGTAGGACAAGTCAGAACTCCTCTGAGGTTATGGTTAATGGTGTCTAAGACTGGGATGGTTGATCTGATGATTTATTAAGAGGGCAGTATCGGTATTTTGTGGACAGTGGTAGTGGGTGATGTACCAGAATCTTTAGTTTAGTTTAGTTTCACCTGTGTGCCATGAATGAGCCAGATAACACAACATGCCAAAAGTGCAAACATGCTAATAGTAGCCCCATACTTGAGGAGCTGAGTCAAGCATCTTTCAGTATTTCCCACTGTGTAGTGACTGTATATGTATTTATTTATTTTTTGTTTGTTAGCCCTTTTTTTTTTTTTTTTTACAAAGGACGCAAACAGTGGAGAGATATATGAAAGGAACTGTTAAATCCAAATGTATATGGTTTGTGAAACTCAAAGCACCCAGCAACTTCTTTGGCTCTGCAAAACAGAGCTAAATGTTTGATTTTCAAGTCATTTGCTCATACGCTTCGTTCACTCGTGCTTTCTCTCACACAGACTCTGCTGTAGTTCAGTAAATATCACTATTGTTCACAGTGTAAGTAGCAGCAACTTTGAGCATTTTTTTTCTGTCTTGGTTGAAGCAACAGGCCATGAAACCCCGCCACTGGGTGATAGAGCAGACTGACGCACTGCAAATGACCACTAAAGGCTAAACTGACTGTAGGTGTTCAGTTGTCGGTTGACGCAGTGGCAGGCATTAGAAATTGCTTTGTGGTGTCGGTAATGGGTAACTGCACAGTTTTGGTGGACTTTGGTTCTTATTGAGTTTTTATTCCTAATTCAGTAAAACTAGAACATGGCGCACAGACCTATTTACAGCCCATATCTACAATGTTTTGCCATCAGGGCATGTTTTGTTGACTAGTAAAACACATTCACACACACAACAGCTGAATTCATCTGCCTGCTGTGGTATGCGGGTTTG
Source organism: Semaprochilodus insignis (assembly GCA_034552555.1). Classification (NCBI taxonomy): domain Eukaryota; kingdom Metazoa; phylum Chordata; class Actinopteri; order Characiformes; family Prochilodontidae; genus Semaprochilodus; species Semaprochilodus insignis. Next base: position 17,294,812 of record CM067497.1, read on the forward strand.
TCTAATGGATTGTGATGGGCCACAGACAGGACTGAGTAATGGTCATATATAGGTCTGTAGGTCAGCTTGGCTGATGGCCACAATAATGACATTAGTCTACATTGCTGACCAGGTTATTAATGTTCATTGATCTTATTGGAAGTGTCTGGTTTGTCTGAATTCTGAATGAGTGAACACATAGAATAAAGTAATATTAAATATCGATATTCAGTGGCCATCAATATGACCAGCACTGACGTTTAGTTAGGTAAGGTTTATTTAGGTAGAGGTATAACAAAAACCTGGAAATGTGAACATTCAGTATTAACACAGATAGATCTCTGTCTCTTCTAAAGGTTTCTTATTTGCTCTCTTTCAGTGATCAACACAACATCTGAGTACACTCTATCTGAGTAGTGAGGGAGAGTGAGGGGCTTATTCTGTACACACCCTTAAATGACCAGGTTTTTTGTTCTGGGGTTGCAGTTTTTGGTGCAGTCGAGTTGAATCTTGACTAAAGAATTGAGACTTGTATCTGACCTGAAAATGTGTAGTTTTAGACCCAGTAGTAATACATCATTGATTCATTCATTCATTCGTTCATTATATCTATTTATTAATGGATTTTAAGACTGTAATAATGCATTTCAGCAGTTTTGGGTTGGTTAGTGACACTAAAGGAGCTGGCCTAGGCCTGCTGGGCACTATTATACCACCCTCACTGGTTAAACCTGTAGTTGGTCTAAATCCCAGGGGCATCTGTGTTGATCAAGCCAGTTCTTAAGTCTCTGCTGGCATATCCTAAAATGAGGTCATGTAGTGAACTTCATGCAGCAACTGATTGTTCATACATTTTTACGCACATACATTTCTTTCAGTTATTGATCTATGAAATTAAGTGAAAGATTTATTTAATGAAGCTTTTCAGCAACAGTATGTGCAAGCGTTGCTTCTTAGTCTAATATCTGATATCCTGAATATATTGTTTGGTTCTTACATTGGATTCAGTAGTTCCTAATTTGGAACATTTGGCATGGTATTGTACTGATTTAATGAGTAGTCCGAAAATTGGACACTGTACGTTTCTGGTGGGGTTTAGTGTTGTCAAAAATATCGATATATTAATGTGCTACTGATACCGGACATTTTGAAGTGGTTCTTGTTTCCATCAGCGTTAATTCTATTTGTATAACCTTAAACTTTCTTTAAAGCCAAATAAGCTTCTGTACCCTCGCTAGCAGTGCAGTTTCTTAAGCTAAAATGGCAACTGTTGTTCACTGCCTTAATGACGAATCTTACTGCCATTGCATGCAATTTGATTTCAATGGAGGTACCCACACCTGCACTCCATGACTATGGGCACTGTTCATTTCCTTAGCATGGCACAGCGCACTGCTCAACATTTTGATTTCAGATTGTATTAAAGCCATTTCGAGAGCACAGGAAGCCATAGTAGATTACATGTAGCTTAAAGTTAACAAAGAGAAAGGCAGTCACTCTTATAGGCTAAAAACAGCCAAATGCTAATGGTGAGTTCCCTCAGCTAAATTTATTAGCCTAGTCTTATTCAACTCATCTTCCATCCAAACATCCAGTTTGTAAAGAGGTATTAAAGTGATGTCATGTGTGATGAGTGATGCTGAGCACTCAGTTTTATTCACATATTCAGTTTATACGAGTGGAGGGTAAAAATGATCTTGAACCTGGTGTTCTCTCTTTGCAGCTCTCCTGGCGGCTCTCCTAGCAGGCTGTGTATAGAGGCACTCTGCCGCTTGACACTACATTGACTAAGAAAACAGCAGCAGTGCTGTTGTGCACACACTTTTGCTTCAAAGCAAATAAGGATAGAAAGGCAAAGGATATTAGCAAGCCAGTATGCAAACTGTGCTTTAAAACAATTTTCAACACATCAAGTATGGCCAAACACCTAAAGGACTAGGCCGCTGATCTGTACAGAGTTTTCCAAGATTTGGCGACATTCCCGTTTTCAAAATTACTGAGGCATTTAACAAGAACAGTGACTTCAGTACTGTGGCAACTATGAGAATCACAGATCACAGATTCTCACTCCAGACATGTAATTCACAAAGTTAACTCTTTTGACTCCTTAAAGAGCAAACAGTGCTATTTATACTGAAACTTTGGCTGGAAACGTGCTAATGTGTTTCATGTGTTGGTTTAGTCTCCATAGTGTTAGTTTCAGTTTTAAAAGAAGGCTAAGAAATGTAGGCCTGATTAAGGCCAACAAATCACCCAGTTTGGCTGTCAAGACATTGAAATGATTAAGATTTAGCTGATCTCTTTTGTTTTCCAGCCATAATACAACAGTCTGAGTCTGAAATTGCTCCTGTCCAAACTTCTTTCTTACATGTTGCAGTAATCAGTTTCAGAATGCACATGTGTTACCAGCAAAATAATGAAGTTGACAAGTTAAAACATTTAATGTCTATTTCTGTAATGGCATCAGTGTGTGAAGAATTGATTCTGAGAGGCTTGAATCTGGTTAAAATCTGACGTTTCCGCCAGATGTGCCTTGAACAGCGATTGTAGCTTTATGTAAAGATGAGGCATTGCTCAGCTCTTGCATGAGGAGCATGTTATGAACTGACTGGTTGGTTGTGTAGTGGAGTCCTTTTGTGTTTTGTTTCTGAATTTAATTGCATCTAGTCACTTAATGCTTGTGCCGAAGGCTAATATAACCGACGGACGGGACGGTTCTCCACATCATCTTGGAGTTAATTGCCTTGCCCAATTAGAATGACTGATTGACCCGGGGCAAGAATAAGTGTGTTTTGGGCCAGTTGATTGATCTGTCTCTTTCCCTGTCAGGCCAGTACTCCCTTGTTGCTCCAGTCAGTGTTATTGGATGAATGCTTGTCTTCAATGCCTTTTCACCTTTATTCTCTGCAATCTTAGCGGCTAACGAAAGTAGACCTTTTAAAGGGATTGTGCTTGTGCTTTTTCCCCTATTTATGTCTATTTAGGTTTAATGTACCAAACTGCTCATAATTTATTTTGCATGCTCATTTTCCACCCTTTCTGTATTCTTCATAATTAAACAAGCTACTGTTGTTATTGTGCCTTAAGAATTATGCATGTAGATGATCCCTGTTCTGATTTAATGTCATGTGAATACCTCATTCAAAAAGCAGTCCAGCTTCTCATAACTTAATGGTGAATGCTGCTGGACTCTTTTTTTTGTAAAATCATGCTTCAAACTCTTCAAACAAGCTGAACAAAGCCGCTCTTCCAAGTGTCTTTAGCATTATTTACATGGGCAAAGGTCGATGAGACTAAGTCAGTCATGTCGTGCATCATATGTTGTCATTTTCCAGCGTAAGCAGATAAAACAAAGGCCTTTTTCACAAGAACAGGCAACTGCAATATAAAGCAAGCTCCTGTTAGGTATGACAAAAGCCAGTGCATTCCATTCTTGCTAAAAGACTAAAAGCCCCATCAGCCAGTCCTTTCAAGATCATGGCACTTGTGCAACAGCTATGACTTCAAATGAATGTAGGAAACTGGTTGGCTGATTGTAGGGGGAAAAAAAAGAAAAGATGTGGCTAGTTTTAGGGACTGCATTGCTCCAATATTTTTGGAGCAGGGCCAGTGAACATGCTGCTTGGGAAAGGGAAAATCTGAACCATTGATCCAGTCAGGCCAGTTAAAAATATCCTTACTGTTGAGCCCTGAGCTATCGGCCAGGGTCAAATCTCTGGAGACATGTTTCCTGACCTCTGGGGGGAGGTAAGAGAAATTAACAGAGACAGCAGTGGAATATACTCTGTCGAGCCTGGTATTAACCGTTCAGAGGATTTTGCAGAACATGTTTTGAAGACACAACTTTCCATCACGTTTGTCTTGGGTCATACTCTGGCATTGTGTGCTAACAGCACTGTGCTATTTTTACATCTCAGCATCTTGAGCTTTGCAAGGACATCTGGATGTGCTAGGCTCACAGTGGGATCTGATGGTGAACTGAATTTTGACTTTGCCTTCTCCAGAACTCTATTTCAGTTTTGACATCTTCTGAAAGGGAGGAAATAAGGTGGAAATATGATGTGTTTTCCACTAAGTTCAGACTGTAGCCTGTCATCTGGGGTATTTCAAATTCTGTACAACTATTTTCTGGCCCTGATATGGGCAAAAGCTACTTGTAGGGCTGCAATGAATACTGGACACGATTTGATGTCCAAAAACATTTGAAAATATTTAAAAGCTGGAAAGCAGTTCAGATAATTACAAATAAGTACTTCCACACTTGTTTATGAAAAGACACTCTTCTGTGCAGCAATTTTAGCAGTTCAGTGAGAAACAAAGTTTTGTCTTTTGAAGTTAAACACCTAATGAGTCATTTGTAGCACACAGTAGCAGCATAGTAACAAAGGGACCTCGCTGAACGTCACACAAATCCACCGGTTTATGGTTAGTCCTTTTTCATGTCAGTCAAATTGGTCCTTTCAAAGCCACTGTAATCTGTCCATAGTAGTCAGAGGTCAGGCTGTCGAGACTGTTTTCTGAGCTCTACTTTGAGATGATAATGTCTGTCTTAACCGCATGGTGAACAGTGCTTTTCTTGCTTGCTCTGGATTGCTAGCTAGCTTGTATGAAGTAGGAAGAAACATTTTTAGGCTTCACTGGCTGTTATGGCTACACCTGGATTTGACACAAACTCCTGTATTAAGCGGTTACTGAGCAGCTTGAAAACTTTGTAATGTAATTATATTTATTATATTATAATTATTTATTATAAGGTCTACACGGTGGTCACCACCACACTCACTGGCAAGTTAGCAAAAAAAGTTCAGTTCAAGGCATTGTGGTTAAAAAGAGTTTCCTCTGCTGTCTTGCANACACTCACTGGCAAGTTGGCAAAAAAAGTTCAGTTCAAGGCATTGTGGTTAAAAAGAGTTTCCTCTGCTGTCTTGCACTGGTCCCTAGTGACGTGTTGAAATGGTCTCAGTAACCTGGCCTCAAATAGCCGTTTAGCCTTTTGTCACTTGCTGTGACCATTGGTTATGGTTAAGGTATTTCCATTACTTTATAGTATTCATTTAAACTGTTTCATTATATAGTTTCCTTATTCATAAACAGGTTTATTGTTTATGAACAATATAGTTTGATTAAAAAGTAGCAATAAAAAAAAAAAAAAAAAAAAAAAAAAAAA
>CM067497.1:17319936-17365785 GCA_034552555.1 Semaprochilodus insignis
CATATGTATATATATATATATATATATATATATATATATATATATATATATATATATATATATATACATATGAACACATGTACACATAGTCATGAGAACATGGCGGGAGTCGGCAGGACTTTTACAGCTGAGGTATATTGTGGTTTCTGAGTTGAGGGTACAGGTTTCCTGTGGTTGTGTGTATGTGAAAGGGGGAAACGGAGAGAGGCACTTCAGTGGTCTCCAGATTTCCTGCCTGCCTTGATCTCCTAATCAGATGGATAAGCTGAATGGGTTTAGGTTGGAGCGAGTGGGAGCGCTAGTGGAATGTTTTCAGAGCGTTTGGTTGAAAGGCTGTGGTGATGTTCTGACTGAGGAACCAGGAGATCTGTCGGGTCATGAAGAAACTAAATCTCATTTAAATGGAGCACTCTCTCTTTTTCTCTCATCTCTCTCTCCATTGCTCTTTTTTTCACTCATTCTCTTTTTCTCTTACACAGTTTCGCCTCTTTCTCATATATTTCTCAGTTATTCTGTTTTCTCTTTCTCTCTTTTACTCTCACTCTTTTCTATTGTATCTGTTTCTTTCTCTTTATCATATTCCCACACTCACCATTTCTGACTTAATCTTTCTTATTTCTTTCTGTTTTGCTTTCTCTTACTTTTTCTTTCTTCCCTTTTCTTTCTTTCTTTCTTTTTCTTTCTTTCTTTCTTTCTTTCTTTCTTTCTTTCTTTCTTTCTTTCTTTCTTTCCTTCCTTCCTTCCTTCTTAATTAAAATTCTGTTCTGTCTGTCCCTCCCTTATTTCCATTTCTTTCTCTCTCTCTGTCTGTATCTATTTTTCTTTCTTTGTCTCCTTTCTCTCTTTGGTTTTCTCTCTGTTTGTCTTTCACTAGTATTATTTCCCATTATTATGCTATCTTTTCTTTCTCTAATTCTCGCTCTTTTTATCTTCTTTCTCTTATCTCTACCTCTGTTTCTCTCTTCACTCTCTCTCTGTCTTCCTCTTTCTCTCTCTGTTTCTCACAATATCTGACACTTTATTGAACGTTTTATTAGGGAACCAATAATGGAACCTTTATTTTTAAGAGTGCAGTGCAGGTCACATATTTGTTTAAGGGGTCCAATGCAAACTGAACACGAACCATAACAGATGCAGATTTGTAAGGGTTAAACGAGAGGTGCTCTTTTGATCCTGTACCTAAAGAACAGCTCCTTTGTGTGTCTTTGCAGGCATTTCTTGATCAAAAGAAACATTTCTCAATATGCAGAAAATACTTAATAATCAAAGTACATAAGCACAAAAACACCGCACCTAATCGTATCCAAGTCACAAGGGGTTTCATTTTTAATCCAGGGCAGATTTGACTCAAATCTGGGTCTGAATGGCTGGTTACAAAAAGCCTTAGCCATGTATTTGCTTCAGATATTATATTAGAATTTGCATTTTAATATAATATGTCAATATATGATTATGGTCTGAAGATAAGGTTGATTCCATTACCGCAGTTTGAACAGAGAAGGACCATTTGTGGTTATTTTTATGAGAAAGCCATTGTGTATCACCGTCTTGAAATGTGTGTTGGATTGTGTATAGAAGCTCATTTAGCGTTTGAGCCATCGGAGTTTGACAGCCTTTCCTCCGGTTCGTCAGACCACAATCACAGTCCAAAGAAAAGCCGAAGACATTTGGCCATCCTGTCTTTTCACAGCGGTTGAGTGGCGGCCTCTGGGTTATAGCCCTAAGCCTCGGGCCACACGTTTGTATTCCTCTGTTTTGTTTTGCTCTCCCTTTTCCATTTCTCTCTCATTTTTTTTTTCTTGCCCGCTTTTCCTCTGCTGCCATTTCTGAGCCGCTCATGGAAACTGATCAACAGCGTGAGGGGTTTAAGGCCGTAATTTCATTCCCTTGAGTCGTGTGATCCGACATGGGGCTATTTCCGTCTGAGCCGTTCATGAAGTTAAGAGATTCATTCAGTAACAACAGAGCCACTCTTTTCGGGCAGTGCTCTGATGTGGGTATCAAAACAGGACTCCTTCAGTTGTAGTGCTTTCTGAAGCGTTTCCTCCTGTTGTGATGGCAAAAGAAAGTCAAGTTGGATTGAAAGAAATTTGTGGTGGAGAAAACAGAATACAAATGTTTCATTTGATTTCAGTTTCATTTTATTTATATTATGTGCTTGACAGTTGGAATGCATTGACAAGTTGGTTCTTCAGGGGTTCTTTAGTTAAGATGGTGGTTCCATATGGAACCATGAACACTCAAAGAACCATTTGCATCCTTAAATAGTTCTTTCCTTTACCAAAGGACCTTTTGAAGAACCTTTTTATTTAAGAGTGTACTAACGAATATATTATTCAATACAAGACCCTTGTTAATTAGATTTTGTTTTTGAGGGGGTTTGACACTGAGTCAATATTGGTCAATATTAACTGCTAATCGATATATTGATCCTGCCTTACTTGAGAGCAGACATTAGCTTTCTAGTAATTACAAAAGTTGTTTACCAAAAAACAATAATACATTTTCATTTTGCTGTACATGCACATTTTTATTTTTTCATATTTGGGTTTTTTTGTGCGGTTGATATTTACCAGCATTTAAAAGCCCCTTTGATGGTTTAAGTCTGAGATTTGGTGGCCCACCAACATGTCCATGCAGTCTGCAGTTCAAGTGAACCATCGTGTTTCAGTGACACTGTAAGGTCAAAAGACAGAATCACAACTCCCTCTGTCCCTCTGACTTAGGGAAACAAATACCTCATTGAGTGACTTCACCGCTCTGTTTCAACTTGACTGAAATTTCTTGCCAAACTTGAAAGTCACGAGTTCATAACTAACATCCAGGCAGCTCTGATGAACTAGAGCCATGACGTCACATCTGCTGACTGTACAATATGACACATTTTTGTCCATTTTATTGTAACAGAATTGCCTTTCACTATGACCTTTATTCAGTATTGAGAAGTGATTTGGTTAGCTGCATATGCAAGTGCACACTCTTTAGAAATGATCATATCTTAAAGCGAAGACAATTCTGATATATTCAACGGTTAAACCATGGTATTTGCAATTTATTGTTTGTTTTGCATAGCCAAATGACTGAACTACACATGGGTGTGTGAGGGTTCCTTCCTGAGTACAGCAAAAGAACCTTGATGTCTTTGGTCTTTGATGTCTTTGGTTTTTCCGTTGAAGCAGGGATTACATAGAGATGCTTGTATTAAAATGTATTTGCTGTAGTTACAGTAGTACAGTTTGTAGTAAACAAATCTCCTGTTTTCACCTTTTTATTTACTTGTCTGTCCTTTTCCACTGATTGGTTACTCGCTGCAGAAACACCCTCTATTCTGGGAAGTCTTTACACTAGATGTTGAAACACTGATGTCATTATTTGGTTGTATTCAGCCACAGGAGCATAAGTAAGGTCAGGTACTGAATTTGTATGATTAGTTCTACGTCACAAGGCATCCAAAGATATTGGATAGAACTCCTACACTGCAGAGAACACGGCTCGACTGCTTCACAGCCCAATAATGGGGAGCTTTATGCTCCCTGAACTCATGCCTGACTTGGATATCGTGACTTTAAGCTTTTGTGTGGCTGCTCCAGAGTGTCTGTTATACGATTTATGGTACATGCAGTGCATCTGGGGGCTCTATAATTGTGTGGGAGATGGAGTTCAAGAGCAAGAGTAGACATTAAGCTAAAATCAAAATCGTCTTTTTTAATATAACTAACTTCAGTTACTTAGAAATGCTTCACGATAAAAACACATTCTGATTTCTGAGGTTGACTTTAAGGCTGTTGTGTTTTTCCCATCTACTCTATACGAACACACCTCCACAGACAATGCCGAAAAACTTTAAAGACTCTTACATCAGATAAGCAGTAAGACATGTTTCAGCTGGCACAACAAAACCAGCCGGCTTGCGCGCACACACTTCCACAGTACTGCAGCGGAACTAAAAACTGGATTTGGCTGGATTTGGACACTGCTGTCACTGTTTCAGGTTAAATATTACATGTAACCTGAAGAACATTACAAGCCACGACGAGACCCAGCATTACTAGCATGATTAGGAGCATTAAAGCAGCAGAAAGACATACAACTCATTAACACAGTTTTGGGAAGATGCGTGAAGCAATATTTCAGAGTACAGCGCTGCGTGTCTAAATGTCTACACTGAAGATATTTTTCTTTTAAAATGACTTTATTTTAGGATATGGGCTGTGCCATTTTGCCAAGGTGAGGACATTGGGTGTACATCACCTCCTTCTGCTAGTGACTGATTAATTGGCACACAATGTAACTAGCGTAGATATACACATAGAGGTGAATCTTTGTCTATTGTTCTTTATCTGAAGCAATACATCTGTTCATTCATGAAGTTGAAGTTCTAGCCACCTAAGCGAGGTGCATTACAAATATGCAGCCATGCAAATCACATCAAACTTTTAGCAGGAGTGTTCAAACAGTGTCCGGTCTAATTGTAGAAATGCTGCTGCAATATTCCAATACTACACGAAACCAGTAGGTTTTTGTCACGTTATATTGCATGTAATTACAGTAATGTTACTGTGGTGGCTGGACTGTGTGTATGTGTATTATTGAAAACAGAACATTCCTCTTTTCAGGTGGTTTATGGGTAAACTCACTTTGAACTACAAGAATATTGTTTTTTATTCAGTTACCCTTTCATATGGCAGTTAATCACAGCAGCAACACTACCGTCATTAATGGTGGCCCCAAAGTTAAAAGGTCTGTGAACAAATCTCCCTTCATTACTACCCTGGCATGCTTCTGCACCTCACATCCACTCTATTAGACACTCCTACCTTGCTGGTCCACCTTGTAGAGCCTTGTAAAGTCAGAGACGATAGCTCATCTGCTGCTGCACAGTTTGTGTTTGTCATCCTCTAGTTCTTTATCAGTGGTTGTTGTTGGTCTGTTGTAGTGGTTATTGTAGGTCTGGTTGGTGGACTATTCTCAGGCGTTTAAACACTCCAGCAGCACTGCTGTGTCTGATTCACTCACACCGGCACAACACACACTAACACACCACTGCCACGTCAGTGTCACTGCAGTGCTGAGAATGATCCACCATCCACATAATACCTTTTCTGTGACCGTCCTGTGGGAGTCCTGACCACTGAAGAACAAGTTAAAATGGTGCTATCAAAGTATGCAAAGAAAGAGATGGACAAGTAAAGCTGATTAAATTTGTGCAGTTGTGGAAACTTTCTGTGTGTGTGAAAAGCTGTGAGATTACATTTACAGCTGTGAAACCTCACTGAAGGCAGAAAAACGTCACTCTAACGGGTGAACAGTGAGGCTTTACAGCTGTAACCTACTGAAACAATAGCCTGCAGACCACAGCTTTTACCTCAATAATGGGATTGTGGAATACCGGAATAAAGGACTTGTATAGACAGTCAGGGCTTGTATGCTAGTTATATAGGATTGGTATGTGTACTTGGTAACGGTCAGGCATCAGAATCAGTATATCGGTATAGGAGGAAAAAGTGGTATTGAAAAAGTGATATTGGTTGATCCCTACTAATAATGACCTAAAACGGGCTATAAAATGCAGTTTGGAAATGTGAGGCAAAGACAAGACAAGAATACTATAAATGCACGGGATGAGCATAAGTGACGCCACATACTTGGACAAAGTCGGATGGTTCAATTTTGCTGCAGATTTTAGAGATGGTAAAGAGTAGTCACTTCTTGGTTTTGTATTCAGATGGATATGAAAGTGGATTAAAAGACATATTCACTGTTTTCTTTTGTCCTGTTTTTACTGTTCCTCTCCCTGTAAAGTGAATGGGCTAAAGTCAGTTGAAAACGGAGACACGGTTAAATGAGTGCAGAAGGAAAGGGACAGCGGGACAAAGCAAAAACGCGAGGACACACGAAGTGGACAACAGGCCTCTTCTGAAGTCTGGACTGCTTTGTTATCAGGGCTGTCTCTTAGCAACCAGAAATAAACAGAGCGGAGAGAGAGAAGGAGGGAGTTGAAAACAGCGGCACTAACTCGATTTCTCTTCCAAGGGCTTGGCAATGTGGGCCAGTTTTTGGTCCATGTTTGCACAGCGCCTGTTAAAGGGAAGATTCAGCCAAAACTTACAGCTTGTCACTTTAACCCAAAACCAGTCAGCCAGCCAGAGACATGTCTGGTGTTCGAAGTGCTTCTACGAGGCCAACAAATGATGGAAGCTTATAGTCACCAGTTAGCACTGTGTAACAAACTACGTGTCTAAACCATCACACAGTCTAAAATCTAAAAATAGACCGAAATATAATCAGAAATGGACACAAGTGTATTGAATAGTTAAAAACAGGAGTCATAACCAGGATTGTATCCATACATTTGTCTAATTTCTGGGTAAAAGGTGTGTAAAACGACTGTATATAATAGAGCTGGAAAATATGATCATAGTTATCCTTATTGTGAAACATTAGGGACAGCATGGTGGCATAGTGGGTAGTGATGTTGCCTCACAACTAGAAGGGCCTGGGCTCAATTCCCAGCTGGTGCGTCCAGGGTCCTTTCTGTGTGGAGTTTGCATGTTCTCTCCTTGTCTGCGTGAATTGGAGATGCAAATTTGTCCCGGGTGTGCCTGTGGGTGTGCCTGTGGGTGTGCCTGTGGGTGTGTCTGTGGGTGTGTCTATGGGTATACCTGTGTGTCTGCTCTGCGATGGACTGACAGCCTGTCCAGGGTATTTCCTGCCTTCCACCCAATGAACGCTGGAATATGATCCAGCACTCCCCGCGACCCAGAAGGATGAAGTGCTTTAGAAGTGAGAGTGTGTGATTAAGTGATAGACTAGGTCACGATATGTGCAGCACGGTATATTAAATACAAATAATTGGATTAATAGTTTTGTCTTCAAATGAGCGTAATGTGGATTTAAATGGTAATAATATTAATATTAAATGTGGATATAAACAAACACACATCATATTACATGTATCATAAACACTTTTTGAGTATTTTGCTGTATCCCTACATAATACTACAAAAGCTGAGATTATTTAACAAAAGCTAAAACTTCATTCAAAGAACTTTTGCAAGAAATGAGTTCAGACTTCTGTTTTCTCATGTAGGCAGAATATTATATAATAGGCAAGGTAGACAATATGAATTGTGCCAAAAAATTTTTTTGTTCATCTTGCTGTTTACTGACAGCTCAGATGTTGTTTTACTGGCATCAATTTAGTCTCATGTGCCTCTTAAAATCAAACAGCTTGGTGGAGATGTTTAGCTGGACTGAGAACGACTCGAGTTACAGCATAAGATGAGTAAAGAAGGCTGCGGCCTTGTAAATGGTAAGTGATCTGACAGCTTTATATAGCAGAGATATTGATCTCTGAAGTTACAATGGAAAACATAAAAAAAACAAATTTGTAGGTTATTGGGAAGTTGGGTACAAAAGTTGCAACATACATGATATTAAAGATACAGTGATGCAGGCAAGCAGGTGATTGGGGATGCTGATTACAAGGCAAAACTTTACTGTTAGTTAAATTAGTCTCTAGCTGTGCTGCAAAATGGGGGGGAAAAAAAAGCTAATTTGGTACACCAAACGTGTTTTGGCTGATGGACTACATTTGGTCCCACTATTTGGGGGACAAGGACAGCACTAAAGAGCTATAACACAATATGTCTCCGGTTCCTCATGTAGGTCTGGATGGTGGTCAGCACTCTTGGTGTATGCATGTTGGTGTTTTCTTCTTGGACTTTTGCCCAGATGTTTGTGGAAACAAATGTCATGAGTATTCAATTACAGTCTTTTTGTTTTTTATTTTTTCAAATCCAAACGCTGACATGTGCTGATGACGTAAGTAAACATTAGGAGGCTTGCAAAACACTTTAGCCAGTGAAGAGAGAGCAGTTTAAACACTTACCACAATCAAGTACAATCACTGTGACCACATTGGCCCTTTTGTTCTGTACTGCCTTTTTTTTTTTTTTTTTAGACGACCAGCCACTCCGAGCCCTAAAGCTACATCTCTGCAGGGTCCTTCATGCTGGATTGAATGTGTTTTTGTGTAGGCCAAGGCGTGTGTTAACATATCTTAATGTGATTCTGCACCAGACAATAAGAATGCTTGTGCTATAGGTACCCTAAGCAAATACACTTATTTCATCACTAAGTACAGCCGTGTTTGCTGGTGGTTACACCTCATAAAGGTGACCTAATTTGTGCTTTGCTTTAGATCAGATGCATAACAGTTAACAGAACTTATAAAGGGAACATATCCTACATTTTCTTTGTATTTGGTTTTCTCCCAGAGGTCATGACATTGAAATATTCTATGTACCAGAAATTATCAAATTTGATCTTTGCATGACCGTTGTCAGCTGCCCTTATAAGAGAATGTAAGAATAAAACATGCTGCATTGTTTCTTCATAAGCCACCTACACTTTCTTTGCAATCTGTCAGTCTACTTATGATGATTTTGCATCATTATATCACCGTATAGATTATGATAGAGATACAGATGCAAATCCACTTTTTATATGCTAAAGTAAACCTATGTTTTGTAGATTACAAGTGACCTGTTGTTCTTGGATGTCCATTCTTTTATTTAGTAGGAAGCAACCAATAGAAATCTGAAATATTTATAATGTGCCACATACTAAATTCAGTTGTAGAATTTCTACAAGACTTAAATTTTGCTTCCTATTTGACAGCTTTTTGTTTTAAATTTTAATCTTCAGTTCCACCTTAAAGCAGCAGTTATATCCTGGCACCTGCTCAGATACTTGCATGTAACTGCTGCACCATTTAAGGTGGAAAGGGAAATTGGAATTAAAAAAACAACTTCAGCTTGGTTAAAGTCAGTTGTCCGATACATGTGTCCCATATACTTGTATGTCCGACACTGATGGACTCTGGAAAATATTAGTCACTCACACTTCAGTACAAGCTATTTAGGCAAGTTCTCAGAATTCGGTGCGGTGAAAATCTGCTTCTGCATCATGCGCCCCAGTGCAAATAATGTGTTGTGAATTTTCATTCAGTTATTCAGTGTTTAATGTAAAGCAGCTTTAAACTCAGTGGGCTCTCACGTCTGAATGCTTTAATACGTCAGCGCTGTTGTCTTGTCACAAGATCACGCGCAGGCTTTTACCTGTAGAACCTTTGGTAGCCCAATAAAGTGGGGCCATTTACTTTGAGGTCTTTACCATAAATCACAAGTCAATTGATAATGTTTTATTTTCATAAAAAATATTATTAACCGTAATAAGACCACCTTGAGAGGTGATCTGAGTTTGGTTCGTTGTAGGGGCAGTTTAGAGGGTTGAGTTCATTTCACGTCCACAGTTTTAGATGCTGAAACAGTACAGGTGAGAAAACGCCCTGTAAGAACGGCCATCCCTGTAGGTCTTGCTGCCTAGAAAACCAAAGTGGATGGCGTTGGCTCTGTTTGTAGTGTGTGTGTGTGTGTGTGTGTGTGTACTAGTATACCACACTCTGCTAATCACTGTTAAATACAGGTTGACAGGCTGCTTTTGTAACTAAGTCTTAAAAACTGACCTATGTACATGTCTACTCTTGTAATTGGCTGTATGGTGCCTCATTCAAAAAGTAGTCCAGGCTGAAACACTCCAACTCCAGTGTGAATAAGTGGGGTGTCTAACATTGAGAAGGTGAATATATATGTAATTGCACTGGTTCTCATGACATCATAAAAACAATACATTGAAAACAGGCTGTCTTCGAAGCTTCCAAGTTTCCATAAATGGACTGTATAGACTGGGGAGTGAATTTCAACAAGGCAAGGGAGATTAGATTTTCCATGGTAGGGCCCTGCTGTTTTGACCTTAACGTGACATCATGGTGTGAGTGTGGGAAGAGGCCTGTAAATTTGAGTTGATGGCAGATGTGAGCTCGGGGCAAACGCATTAGAATGACTGCGTTTGATGTTGATGACACTAGGAGTGGGAATCGAAGTTGCATTATGTGGGTGTGGGTGTCTCCTCTGTTCCAGCGGTTTTCCTTGTAATTTTTCACAGTTCAGCTGAATTATTTTGAGCTTGTAACTGTTTGCACTTCATTATGCTGTATTGTGCAGTGTCATTGTGTGTATGTGCTTGTGTATGTGTGGAGAGGTTGCTGAGTAGGTTCAGGTCAGGTGGCGATCAATAGGAGTTTTGGCTGTGGTAGAGCGATACACAGGAGGCAAAATATGCTGTGTCACTTAAGGGGGTGGGGGTCAGATGCCTCTTTGAGCTCTCTCAAGCGAACTTCTTTTTTTATTGTTATCTATGAAGCAAATGAAAAGCAATCCTTTAGCCTCCACAACACGCTTTGCGTTCCTAAACCGAGTTTTTAAGTTGAAAACAACTTTTTTGTTTATGTGTTGAGTGTTCATGGAAGAGCACCATATGACAGCCAAATCCGACAGATCAATATCAAGGATGCCCTCTCTCGAGCCAGTCCTCTAACGTGGAGTAAAGGCAAGTTCTAGCAGTCATAGATGCACTTTTGGCTAATTCTTTTGACTACCAACATGCATAAACTGAATTTTGATTTTAATGCACCAAGACATTAAAAGTGCTCCTTGTATGGACTGTGGAACATACTACTGATGGGTGGGGTCAGACATAAGTTCATGTAAATAACCCAACACTGCATGACTGTGGATCAGTATACCTCAGTAGCTGTTGAGCAACAGTCACTGTCCACCATGTCCTGTCTTGCTTTTAATCTGGTGCTTCTTCATAGTTATATTCCTTTAAAAACTGGTTGCAAACATCTTCTTATTCTGAGCTGCACAGGAAAATAAAATAAACATCAACACAAAGTACATTAAAGTCGTTACTCACTTTGAAACTTCTGGTCTGCTTTAACCAGTAAACAGTGATACCATCACACAGCATGGCTGCTACTTACAGATTGTTGTTGGGATTGTGACGGTAGTCCAGATGGAACTGCTCCTCTCTTCGCTGTTCCTCTGTGTTGTCTGAGGTTTGAGAAACTGCTCGGAGTGAAATGTGCAGAGCAAACTATCATCTTGGAACTAAAGCTGTTCAGGATCTTGTTAAGAGATATGGGAGCTGAAGTTGGCTTCCTGTTCAGCAGCTTGTTCTGCAGATTTTCCATTCAACCTTAAACGGTGCCACAGCTACGTTCTGGCGCTTGAACAAGCTGTAGCATTTAGGGTGGAGTGGGACATTCAGTTAAGAAGCTGGCAGATAGGAAGCAAACTAAAGCCTTGTTTAAAGATGAACATCAACCATGCCCGCTGACTGATCGTTGGAATGGTCCTGAGAGTCGCTTCACAGCCTGGAAAATCATTTCTGTGTGTATAACCTGCCATTGCTGTTGCTGTGTGGTCATTGTTTCTGCTGGGCTGGAACTTGAGCTGGAATATATAAATTTTGGGGTGTCATTTTTGGTGGAGACAGGACTGTTATGTAACAGTCTAAGATCCTGGAAACTCGTGATATTGACCGCTTGCAAACACAGGATATGTATCTGAAGGAGGAACAACAGCGTTCCTCCCCTTATTCAACTATGACAATGTAAACCAAATGGTTTCCAACTGTTGTCAGCAGTAGGTTTTTTTTATCAAGTTAATCCTGTGAACCCCCCCCCCCCCCTTTCCTCCTCTCGATATTTCATTTCTTCTGTCCCACATACACAGAAATTCTTCAGCATTGTTTCTCCTGTTTCCTTCTTCTCTTCCTCCGTTTGATCTATAAGTACAATCCAGCCAGAAAAAGATTGAGCATTGTATTCATATTCCTCGTGTGTTTACTGCCATCTAGTGGTTGTAGTAAGAAAATCACAACCAGCTTGTGGCCCTGTTTGAATTATTGTAAACAAAACAAGTTCAAGAGTTCAAAAGACTTTGTCGTTTCAGCTATATACTGTACAAGGAAGTGCACAGTAAAATGAAACTGTCTTCCTCCAGGACAACTGTGCAACACAAAAACGCAAGTGCAAAACAATACACTATACACAGTGCAGACAATACAGGGCTAAACATAAAACTTACAGTACATACAAAACAGGACACAGGACAGAATATGTGAAGTGCAAAGAAGGCTGTAATATAGTATGACATGTTAGCAGATAGACTAATGAGCATAGCAGTCACTCAGGTAGCAGCCAAAACAACAGTAATGGATTACAGTATTTGGTTGCTGCAGTATTCTAGCATCCTATATTGTTAAGAAAAACATGTGTGAGAATGGATATGAATAATATTATATAATAACCGGATGTGTGAATTATATTAAGTGGGGTACGTCAGTATGAAATGCAATAATTATATTTGAATACAGTATCTCAGACATTAATTTGGAATTGCAAGATGTCGAGACAACAATTCATGTGAGGGCTGCGTGCTGTCAACTACAAAAGCTGTTGTCAGGGACGTCCCTGGGTGGGCACATAGATCGAATAGGTCCATCCTCACAGTAGTCACTGGGTTTCATAGATCCATTTCTCATTGTTGCTCGGATGGGCCTCTAACAGGAGTCATCAGATTACAGTTGGTTAATCTAAAAACTTCTGTCCAGTGTTTGGTTTCTGGTCTCTGTCTTCCTTTCCTTGGTTTACTTGGTTTACCCCCAAGGCTTCTTCCTCTTGCTCTTAGGGTGTTTTTTCCTGTCTGCACTGCCGCATTTGGCCTGCTTATTGTGGACTTGGACTCAGATTTTCTATGAAGCTACTTTGTGGCAATGTGTGTAGCAAGACGCGCCGCATAAATGAACTTGGACTTGGCTTGACTACCAGCAGATCACTGATTAAAATGTTTGATATGTCTATGATACAGTGACACATGTAGGTTAATGCCAGTCTTTTATTTTTTATGTGTATGTTTGTGTAGCGGCCTGGCTAAAAAGCAGTTTGGGGTACGTGCACAGAGAAGGAGGTGAACTCACCCTTACGTATATTGCCTCTCAGCTGGGATACTGGGTGGCAGCCATGTCTCCTGTAAATACAGGTAACAAAGTTTCTCTGAGGTAAATCTCTCTCTCTCTCTCCCTGCCTCTCTCTCCCTCTGTCATTCTCTCTGTGTGAAATTTAATTGAAACTGTTGCTAAACAAAACCCCTATTTTTTAGAAAACGAAGTCTTAATTTTAATGTTGATGAGCCCGATCAAACTGCGGCACCACAGTAAAACAAAGAATAAAAAATTTAAATATTCAGACCTTAGATATTTACAAGGATTATGTCATGATCTGTTTAAATCCGAGATATAAATACAGATAGTTATAAACTACAACTATACAAAACCATCATTTATAGGGTACTTTCTGTCTCTAACCAGTAAATTTGAACTTATGATTAAAATAATAAATATTTTAATGAGTTTAAGTTTGAAAAAAAAAAAAACCCTCTATAAAAAAATACTGTCCAGCATTTTCACGTACTAAACTGCAAAGACTTTTGGTCAGCAATAATCCCCAGATCTGCTACTGTTGGACATTCACAGAACATGTGCATACATGTAGCAGATGCAGTGTTACATATATATCAATAATAATTAGAAATATGTTTTATTTGGTACTTTCTGAGGATATGAGTCTGAAGGTCTCACCAAATCTACTACTGAATGGGAGGTCCCACAGCACCCCGGATGTCTGAAGTGCCGAGCGAAGTTATAAATAAACAAAGTATAAAGGGACAGGAGGATTAAACACAGTCTAAATAGGCTGAATTGAAAGCATTATCGCCATAAGTGTGCCCTATGGTATTTATGTATTTAAGACCATGAAGGATTATGGAATGGTTTCCCCAGTCAGAACGTTGTTATTCCATAGAGGGGTTTATAATCAAGCAGGGAATGGACAGGTCCGGCATTCTAAACGTTAACGATATTCATTTCTCATCTGTAACGTGCAGCTGAGTAACTCTGAGAAAGCAAACCTAACATAACCTCGCTGCTCTGATATGACTCTGCACTCTAAGCCAGCCATTATTGCTGGGTGCCTACAGGCAGATGGCCACATTAGAACTTTTCAGCAGACCCGATATTGACAGATGTGTTTGTTGACGTTTCTATTTTACTATTTATATCCATCAACTGAGAGGATAATGCAGTTTGTAGACAAATGAATCATATCGAGTGGTAAAGTGAGGGATAATGCGGGTCTTTGCTTTCAAACTGCTGGGTGTTAATGGATGGAGAGTAAAATTCTTTGGTGTAATATAATGTGGTGTAATCAAAGAGTGGAAAAACAAATGTTCATTTTCTAATACTGAATATTGGGGTGCGTGCGTGCGTGTGTGTGTGCGCATGTGCATTACAGGTCCTGTGGTTGCAAAAGACATCAGCACATACCACACTGTGTTCCTGCTGGCCATACTGGGAGGCATGGCTCTAATCCTGCTTGTCCTTCTCTGCCTTCTGGTGTATTACTGCAGGTATATGTATATTATGAATTGAGCATTCCAGTCAATTTGTTATATAAGACATTATTCAGGAAATATTTGAATACCCCGAATCACCCAGCCAGAAAAAAAATGGATGGCAGAGGCAATTCAGAGAGAAAACCCCTCATTGCACAGCAGTAGTCCAGGCATTATTCAGCCAACACAGCTAGTATCTGTTTGTTCATTTATTTAATTTAATTTAATTTAATTTAATTTAATTTTTTTTTTTTCTTTATTTTATGTATGTATTTATTTATTTAAATCTGAAATGTGGAATGAGAGTTCATGGGGGGTAAAGTTCCATTTTTGCATGCTCCAGGTCAAGTGGTCTTTTTATTGTAATTACTCAATACAATGTTTATGCATTGAAATGAAATGATGTTCCTTAGGCCTATTCTATCTGGCATTTCATGTCTTTTTTTTTTTTTGTTTGTTTGTTATCAGAAGGAAGTGTGTCCGCTTACGACGAGCCCAGAAGTTTGCTTTGTCCTCGACTCTGGACGGCTCCAAACGGGATCAGGCTACATCCATGTCGCACCTGAACCTCATTAGCGAGACTCACCTGGACCAAGTAGGAGCAGAGCCAGACCTGCACACGCCCATGCTGAAACCCCGCCCCTACGACTCGCCCATCAACGAGATAGCAGCATCTCATGACGAACTGCGGAGCCGTGGCTCTAATGGCAATGCATACCGGCGCTCGGCTGAGACGTTTGCCCTCAAATCAACCTCGGAGGGTTACGACTCCCCAGCAACACGTTGTGAATATCGGCGCAGCTATACCTCCATCATCTCTTCATCTGTTCACCCCCTCCACACCTCTGTTTCATCCTCTCCTCATCCACTGCAACACACAGCATCAGCTGGAAGGTTGTCCTCAGACAGCAAGGCCAGTGTCCGCGATCCCCGGCTTTCTCCGGTCACAGCCACGCCTGTTGCAATGGGAACATCAGTCGCCATGCCCACAAGTCCTGCCCTTTCCCCAGAGAGAGAGATGGGCATAATGGAGCGCAGGCCGACTGACTACTTGCTCTCACGGTCAGTGGATCATCTGGAGCGCCCTGCTGCTTTTCCACGCCCTGGAGCTCTGCTCTGCTGCACCTCTGAACTCCAGGTAAGCCAGGGAGGAGCCACCTATCAAAAAGCCCGCCCTACCCTGCTAATCCCCGCCCACTACATGCGACTGCCAGGGACACACCCTTTGTCAGGCCAGGCACTTCTCCTCCAGTCGGATGAACAGAGCGAGCTGGAGAACATCCGTGCAGAGCTTAATGCATCTCATCAGTCCCAGGGGGAGGCAGGGCAAGGGGACAATGAGGGAAGGCTGAAGGAGCAGAGAGAAGGAGCAGGGGGGGATGGGGGAGGGCCCGGGCCAGCAGAAGAATGGACATTACAGACTGCAGCATTGCCTGAAGCTTTGTCCATCCCTAACTCGCTTAGTCAGGCGGGACTGGGGGTGGTCCAGATGAACGGAGAAGATCAGCTTTTGGCTGAAAAAACACTCATGGAGCTAAGGGGAGGGAAGCCCCTCCCACACCCGCGAGCCTGGTTTGTGTCACTGGACGGACGCTCAAACGCCCACATCCGCCATTCCTATATTGATCTGCAGAAGGCAGGCCACAATGCTAGTTGTGCAGGAAGTAACGATGCTAGTCTGGACTCTGGCGTGGACATGAGTGACCTCACGCCGGGCCGCAAGGGGCGAGGTCAAGAAAGAGCCCAGCCTACGTCGCCTGCTGTGGCATTCACACAGCTGGTGATTGTGGAGAACTCTAAATCTAACAGTGATGCTGATACTAATGCCAAAGTCAGCCCCACTCCAGTCTGCAGCCCCGAGGAACACTCGCTTACACCCTTGCTGCCTGAGACCGCTGCTCAAGAGGTTGAGGAAGAGACTTTAACGCCCCCGTCACCTCCTTTACTGCCTTCTCCTGTGCTCCCTTCACCTCCTCCCCTCCCTGAGCCCATGGTGGAGGAGGAGGAGGACGAGAGAGGAGATAAAAAGCTGATCCTCAGGACTGAGAACAAAGGTGAGCTGACTGCACCTGACGACAGCGGCGAGGACGAGAACAAGAAGAGCCCCTGGCAGAGGCGCGAGGAACGGCCACTGCTTGCCTTTAACCTCAAATGACCCCCAGACCATCAAACTCTTCACCTTCTGTCCTGTCCTGATGATGGGAATTGCCTTTTATAAAGCAATAGTTTGGCGAGAAAAAAAAAATTAAATGTACACAATTTCCTTTTATCACAAATGTAGGAGATCAGCAAGACATGTGCTGTCTGAAGTTTGCGTCTTTAGTTTTCCACTGGAGCTACAAGGCTAACAACTAATGCACCACCACTGTGCTGGGGATGCCAGGCTCTGTACAATGAATTACATACAACTGTTCATCATTATGTGTATTACAAACCAGGGCTGCCCTCACTGGTGGCTGCATATCACTGCTGTTGGAATAAAACCTTGTTGGTTCACATTTTGTGACAAAATTTTAAATTTACAGTTGCCCTTTACATTGTGTGTTAATTTCACGAGTGGTGGACCAAAAGAAATGGCTCAAAATTACTTTGGGTGGAGGGGTGGCGAGATTCTGGAGGTAAAATATGTTTTCCTTCTCCTGTAAAGTTGGTATTTTGGAGATAACAAGGTTGTTTTCCAACAGTAGTGATGTGTGTTGTTACATCTGCGTTGTGGTTAGTAATGACTGTGTGCTCAGAGGTCTATTTCATGCTCAGCCATGAAGAATTAAATTTCATGCTCAGCTGTTAAAGAATAATTTATAACATAAGAAAGTATCACTGTAGTTAAGGGCCTACACAAGCTTGACAAACTGTCATAAACCTACAGTGTATATACACTGATCAGCCATAACATTAAAACCACATCTTTGTTTTTACACTCATTATCCATTTTATCAGCTCCACTTACCACATAGGTGCTCCTTGTAGTTCTACAGTTACAGACCGTAGTCCACCTGTTTCTCTGTGTACTTTATCACCCTTTCACCCTGTTCCTCAGTGGCCAGGACCACCGCAGAGCAGGTATTATGTGGGTGGTGGATCATTCTCAGCATCGCAGTGACACTGATGTGGTGGTGGTGTGTTAGTGTGTGTTGTGCTGGTGTGAGAGGATCAGAGACAGCAGTGCTCAGTGTCACTCCTGTACTGAGAATAGTCCACCAACCAAACCTATACAGCTAACAGCATTCTATGAGGAGTGTCTTGTGGCCACTGATGAAGGACTAGAGGATGACTAAAACAATCTGTGTGGCAAAAGATAAGCCATTGTCTCTGACTGTACATCTACAAGGTGAACCAGGAAGGTAGGAGTGTCCAATAGAGTGGACAGTGAGTGGACACAGTGTGCCGGTACATAAACAAGCGCAACACACACTAACACACCACCAGTCAGTGTCACTGCAGTGCTGAGAATGACCCACCACCCACATAATACCTGCTCTGTGGTGGTCCTGTGGGGGTCCTGACAGGGTGTAATGGGGATGATAAAGTATGCAGAGAAACAGATAGACTACAGTCTGTAACTGTGGAAGTACAAAGTGCTCTTATATTGTAAGTGGAGCTGATAAAATGGATAATGAGTGTAGAAATAAGGACGTGGTTTTAAAGTTATAGCTGATCAGTGTAGGTGTCGTGTAGACTAGAGAATGCTGTCCTTCAGTAGAATTACGTTAAATTACTGTAGACATGTTTGGAAAAATAACAAATTATTAAAATATATACTATATATTTAAGATGAGTAAAAATGTATAAATATAAATAAGACGTTAAATGAAAATGTAAGGAGGCAGAGGAGTTGGAGCAACTGTCTCAGCCTTAGCCAGCAGGCCTCACCTTGGGCAGTTCTGTAAGCTAGGTTATTTGTTCGTTAGTGTTAAGTTGTTAGTGTCATTAGCTCGTAGCTCCGTTGTATAACTAAAGAACAAACTTCACCCACCAAGTATGGCACAGCCAGTTCACTACGTTTGGATGTTAGGGAAAACTGTAGATTTGATATTTCACCAAACTATCGCATGAATGCAGGCTTTGGGTTTACTTCCCTGTTTTTATTTTTTTGGGAGCATTTGCAACCTGAATTGATAACGGCAAAGACTCTGGTTAGTGCTTCCAAATTCACCTGGGAATTTGCTTATGTATGAACAAACTGAAATTCAAAAAGCAAAAAAAGCACTCATGTTTAACACATTTATGCACAACAGTTATGCCTTTGTTATTGTTTTTTTTTCTTATGTCATACAAACTGAGCAAAAACAAGACAGCCATTGTATGATGGTGAAATGTTTAGCTTTATGAATTGCTGCTGCTGTTCAGGTTAGCAATATGATCTGTGGTTGGTGGCATATGGGCGCTGCTGTTTGATAACAAGAAATGTGTATGTAGTCATTGGCTTTCATTTTACCCCAGCACTTAGCCGAGAACAGTAAGTCGTATCAAGTAGCGAACGGTCTTCCATGCTTGAATCTGTAATCTACACCTGCCATTCTTACAAAGTGCTGGAGCAAAAAAAAATTGGACAACACTAGCATCATTAGCATTCTGTTTGTTCAGCAGATTTTGCTAGTGCTGTATTATTTTGAACTATATCATTTGCCTAATTTGCTACACCTTTGTTTATTATGCTAGAATTGTACAGCCTTTTTTTTCTATGCTATTTGCCAAACAATTCAACATATTTAAATAGAGCCTTTCTTCAGTCCTCTGTAGTGAAACGCATTTGTGAACTCGCTGATGTGCTTCACACTTGCAGGCCCATAATGCACACTAGAAAGCCATAGCTATGCATTGCTTTAATACTGAAGATTTGGAAGCTTATTATGCCTTTTTTTGACGTTCTGGTTTAAATGCAATGTTTTAGCCGTCATATTGTCGTCAATGTAGTTATTGCCTTCTTCGCTTGATTATTGCCTTTGCGTAAGAGTGGATACACATACACGAGTAGCCAGATCTTCTCTTCCAATCCAAAACTGCTGCAAAAGTGCCTCGAGCCAATGCGCTGATTTCACTAGCATCCCTTCATTTCTCTGGTCAGATCACATAACATGAGGGCTTGAACGATAGCTATTTTGAAAAATCGATACATAAAGATATCAATATTTATCAATAAATCTATTTTCACCATGGGTATTTTAACAGTTTCAGTACTTCTAGGATGGTTTCCATTTGCGGTAGAAGAGGGATGACACCTTTCACCCCAAGTCAGTGTTTCACGTCAGGGCACATGATCGCATGTAATTTGATTCCACCTCTTGATACTTGGAGTTCCAACACAAGCAGAGCCTCGAACTCCCCACACACGGCATCATTAAATGCGCTCAACAGCAAAAGAATAGTTGCACCCAGAAGGAAGTGTCAGATTGTAATGCTTTTCGGAAGGAACAATAAATGATGATACATTTAGACTGATACGGGTAATATTTACTGAGCCGAGATGTCTGGCATGTTGCGTTAGCCATACTGAGAAATAGAAGTAGTGTCTCTCAGTATGGCCTCGAGCTGCCATGTTCGCTAACACAACATGACGGATGTCTCGGCATGGAGTTATAGATGTTCCTAATGGTAATTCTCACACAGTTCCTGCAGATTTTGTGGTAGGGATGAAGGAGGTCGCTGACCACGGTGCCTCCACACATGGATTCGTTGGTCATCTCGACCAAGACAAAAGCGGGACTCGTCACTGAAGATCCGCTGCCATTCTGAGTCACTCCATGACAGTCTGGCACATCACCATTGCCGTCTTTGGCCACTCTGATGTGGTGTTAAGGGCAGTCGTCGTAACGTCTGCGTGCATGTAGTCTTCCAGTGGTGGTGGCACTAACAGGATGGTTCATGGAGGGCATCACTGCTCACTGAATGTCCGCAATCGTGGCTGTTGGGTCAGTCAGGTACAGCGTTAAAGCGCGTCCTTGCTTACGTCACATGCGCAACTGAGCATGAAACTTGAACAATTTGCATGTTACACAATGTCAAATCCTACCCACCAAGTTTCATTCCTGTCAGTTGATTCCTTCTGGGTGAGCTATTTTTGCAACTATTGTTTTGATGATGAGTGTATATCATATTGTGCTACTTTGTTACAGGAAGTAGTAATGCGCTACCCCCAACACCTGTGTTTAATAAGCGTGTCGTAGTGAATGTGGCTCAGTGGTTAAAAATTGCATTTTTTTTTTTTAATCCACTCGGTGTGCACAAATCTCACGACGACTAAACATTAAACAGACATTAGGAATGAAGAACACTGCTTCTGATGGTGTGTCCTCACACAACAGCTCACTCCTGCATGTGTGAATGATAATGGATCAGAGCGCAGAATGCTCATGCTTTAAAAATCAATCAGTACGTCTACCAATCTGTTTCATTGCCATTACAAATAATAATTATGATAATCATCGCTAATGGGTTAGCCCTTCATCACACCCGAATTTGCTTGTCATTTCTGAAATGTAGTATTTAAACCCTGCTCACTATTTCTGCGTGTGTGTGAGCGGTTGTGAGCTGAAGGAGTGTTGTGTTTCTGCTGAAACCTGTGTATTTCTCTGCTCTGTGTATGTGTGTATATACTTCTCTGGTTGTGTGTGTGCAGGTGTGTGTTTCGGAGCGCTTCTCTGGGCGTTTGGGAGTGTATAAGATTGTCTATGTCTTTTGTAGACCTGCTACGCCTGTCACAGATGTAGCTGTCGTCTAATCAAATGCAGTCTGAATGAAGCTGTATGAATATGAAAGCTGTGTTTGATAGCATTTATAACTGGGAGAGAACCACTTTGGAGTCAATACGTACATCCGCTCTCCACCACACTATTTTGAATGTCTGAACTGGTTGCTTGTATTATAATTGAGGCCGATTATCCATTAAAAACTCTAAACAGTTAAACGGAACCAGACCTTTTATTTTTTTTCCCCTAATCAGCGTTCTTTGGAGATGTTGACGTGGTGTTAAGGACAGTCGTCACAACGGTCTTTGTGCATGTAGTCCTGCGTCGTGCCAGTCCGCACACGTCGGACAATTTGTTGGTTCTCTCTCTCTGTGGTTTGTGTAGGTCTCCCAGCTCCTTCATGTGGCTGGTGCGTGCTGCCTTCTATCTACTGGCGCCAACAA
This sequence comes from Semaprochilodus insignis, assembly GCA_034552555.1. Lineage (NCBI taxonomy): Eukaryota > Metazoa > Chordata > Actinopteri > Characiformes > Prochilodontidae > Semaprochilodus > Semaprochilodus insignis. The sequence goes on from CM067497.1 coordinate 17,341,429, forward strand.
CGTGCTATGGTGATATCCACACGACCGGTATGGCGCATAACACGTTGATAATGCGTCCCGCTTCCCGGAGCCCTACCACGTTCTCCTTCTCCAGCTCTTCCAACTGCTCGAATTGACGTCGAACCCTTCTCTGATGCTTACTTCAATTGCAAAGAATGCTACCAACACAACAGCACGAGTCAGAATGTACAGCACGTGCAACAAGACGACTTTATATAGTCAGGTACAGTGATAAGGCCCGTCCTTGCTTATGTCACATGCGCGGCTGAGCAAGAAAATGTAATTATTCGTATGTCTCATGATGTCAAACCTACCCACCAAGTTTCATTCCCATCGGTTGACTCCTGGATGCAACTTTTTTTTTTTTTTTTTGACGGCTATAAAATTCTGAAACAGCTTTAGTTTGACTTAAAAATACTAACGTAAATGTCTTATAGGTTTTTACTATACAGCAGCGATCTACATACAGGGGTTGGACAATGAAACTGAAACACCTGGTTTTAGACCACAATAATTTATTAGTATGGTGTAGGGCCTCCTTTTGCGGCCAATACAGCGTCAGTTCGTCTTGGGAATGACATATACAAGTCCTTTTTTGGATACAATCCGGGTTAGCACCCGAACATCCCTTTCAGACAGCTTCCTCTTGCGTCCACAGTTAATCCTGTTGGATGTGGTTCGTCCTTCTTGGTGGTATGCTGACATTACCCTGGATACCGTGGCTCTTGATGCATCACAAAGACTTGCTGTCTTGGTCACAGATGCGCCAGCAAGACGTGCACCAACAATTTGTCCTCTTTTGAACTGGTATGTCACCCATAATGTTGTGTGCATTGCAATATTTTGAGCAACACTGTGCTCTTACCTGCTAATTGAACCTTCACACTCTGCTCTTACTGGTGCAATGTGCAATTAATGAAGATTGGCCACCAGGCTGGTCCAATTTAGCCATGAAACCTCCCACACTAAAATAACAGGTGTTTCAGTTTCATTGTCCAACCCCTGTATATGGCTTCCTGATAAAAAAAAAAAAAAAAAACTTAAAAAAAATTAAATTAGGGAAGTTAGCTAGAACACTAACTTCTCGTTGCTCGTTTTTTAAATTATGATGCACATATATTCAGTACATCCTTCATTAAGGACCCATGTTCTGCATTTTATACAGGGACCTTTATTTCTCAGTGGGGCGCTTACAGTGTTTGTGTGCTTCAGTCACAGTTCATTTTTCCATGACCGTTTTCCCACCTCTCCTTTTCCCCCAACTGTATTACTTTTGGTACTGGGCCTTTAAGACTAACACCTGTAAAACTACCATAATGTTTACATCTACAGTCAACTTTTATTTTGAAAACGTAAGCAAATTCTGTTTTCCGAAAAATGCAAATGAATTAATAAATAAGAAAAATAATAAGTTAAAAGTTAGAAGCAGCCGTTAGGGGGCGCCGTTATCTCCGCTTTCCGCAGAGATGTTTCTGCGGTTAGCCTCCCGGCTAAGCTAGCGCGGTCAGAGCGCCTCTCTCCCTCCCTCCGTGATGGCGGAAGACAGCGAGTCTGCGGCCAGCCAGCAGAGCCTGGAGCTGGACGACCAGGACACCTGCGGCATCGACGGAGACAACGAGGAGGAAAATGAGCACATGCAAGGGTAAGCTATTCTCGGAAAAAGGCACGTCTTATTCGGATGCGGTTTACAACCCGGGGTCGCCAACAGCGCTGTCTTAGCACGGAGAATAGCGGGATTAGCTTAGCCAGCGGATGCTAACTCAGTTTAAGAGGGTGGTAGCTAGCTGTCAACAATAAACGGTTCATGGCTGCTGCTTCTGCGGTATCAATGAGGAACGACTATTTAGCTAGGTGTTGCTTATATCACTTTGGAAGTGAAGGTGACTGTAGTCACGTTTATGAAATGCTTTGTCGTTAGCAGTAAACCAAGGTTTGAATGAGACCCTGAAGTTAGCTTCTTATTCGACTTTTTAAATCCACCTTAAATAGTGCAGCAGATAGTCTGGCGTCTAAACAGTGGGCAATGTAACGGCTGCGCCATTTAAGGTGGAACGCAAAATTCGCTATAAGCCAACTTCAGCCTCGTCTTTTGAATGAAAGGCTTAGCTGTGTTTACTAGCTAGGATGGGTAGCTAGCTGGCTTCATGTGGAAAAGCAGTAGTCGTGTATGTCCAGCTAACATTTACTGCGGCGTTTTCAGACTGATTTTGTTGCATTTCTGGTTAACATTTAACTGAGCTACACATTTTATTAGCGGGGTAGCTAACCTAGCTAAACCTAGCCAAAGCACGTATGAAAGTGGTCGCCAGCAGATATGGATCTGCTAACGTTACTGCATGGCCGGACGAGCTAGTTATCTTGATTGAGTAGCTACAAGAAAATGATTTGAAGTGATCTAATGATAAACCTGATGTTGACGCTAGCATGCTAACGGCAGGCCGCTTACTGAGATGCAGGTCCACTGTTGTTAGGCAGACTAACGCTCTTCAGTTTCACATGAGGCTTAACCGTGTTGTTAAACTGCTCCTAGTATTTATGGCACTGTATTATTGTCTCAGCTCAGTGGGTTGCTGGGTTGTCTTTACTCTGCTCTGCCCGTTGAAGTCAAACTGTGTCAGACAGGACTAGCCCCCGAATTTGGCCCACTGACCTGCACATTTTAGTGTTTTCCTTGCTTCCAACACGTCTCATGTAACTACTGAGGTCATCAACAACCCTGTAGTGAGCTGAAGTGGATGTGTTGCATCAAGGAAGGCACTAAAATGTCCAGGTCCGTTTGGAAACACTGACCTTAGCATGGTTTCAAGTGTACTCACCCAATCCTGCTCTTCGAGTGATTGTGGAGGCCTTATGACTTGGATCAGGTGTGCTGGACCATGGCGTATTTAAAACTGTGGAGCAGGATTAAAAGGGAATTCCACAAATCTTTCAATCTTTCAAATCCTGCGTAATTCAGTCCTCGAGATGTAAACAAAGTAATTCAGATTTGGTTTGATGTCTTGAGAAACCTACTGAGTGATTCCTCTACGGCAGTGGTAATAAGCTACAAGTGTTGCCATTTTATTTACTATTAAAAATGAATAGTGAACCCTTGTAGAAGAATACCTCTATGGTCTCGCAAAACAATGAATGCGTTTATAGGTGCTAATAATCTGATCATAATCGGGAAAACAGGCCATGATACCGGAAATGAGTGAGCAGTGTTTAACACAGTAACTACAACAGAAACATTTGGAGCAAGAATCCAACGAAATGCTTGCCAATATAAATGATTTATACATTAATCAGCTTCATGATCTGTTTCTTCAGTTATTGGGTTATTACTGGGTTATCAAGTGCATGTAAATACACTCAGTGTATCATGTATTCGTTATAATTGCATAAACTAATTTCTGTGAGGTGGTATCTTGGAGGCATTGTGAACACTTTGAAATTCTGGTTCCTATCATCACTATTGGGAACCATTATGACTGAATTTATAAGCTTTACAAGTTCCTCTAGAACAGACCACTTCAGATAAAGCCACTCTGCATGACTGTATGTGTCTTAACCTTTTCATTTTGCAGACATTTTGCTAGATTGCTGGAATTCCCACCAAACAACAAGTCAGGCAGGGTTGAATTCCAGCTGTCTAAATGAACTGTAATACTTCTGTTCACGTGATTCATACCAAGATGTTGTGGTTTTGTGAAGGAGTCCTGGCGGAGACCTTGGTGCAAAGAAGAAAAAGAAAAAACAGAAGAGAAAGAAAGAAAAACCCAGCTCAGGAGGAACCAAGTCTGATTCCGCTTCTGATTCTCAGGAGATAAAGGTTTCCAGCACATTACAGTTCTACACACTCCTGTCCAAAAATACCCTCTAAAAATAAATCTAGAAGGGCCGTTCCACAAAATCAATGCCAAATGGACGTGCCAATTTTGTTCTCCATAGTTTCAGCTACAGATTGCTCTTACTAGGGCTGAACGATTCAGGAAGAATATCTAATTGTGATTTTTCTGGTCAGTGTTGCAATTTAAATTGTAATTATTTTCTGCAAACTGAAGTCCAGGCCTGTTATTTGGTCAGTAAGACCAGAGCATTCTCAGTTAGCTGTTGTTGTGATGTCACAGCATATAGTTGATTGGTCTAACTCATCTACAGGCAGTTTCCAAGCTCTGATATGTTAATATTCCCCGTATAAGACAGGCTTCTGATTAAATAGCCTCTTGAACCCTTTTAAATTGCAATTTAGAAAAAAACCAATAAGTCTCACACACCAGATGACACTGAGAAGTGTAACTCCATCATACAAAATGTTTGACTACGATTTTGACACAGTGTTATATCCAAAAATCTCCCTGTTATTACTGCAATGCATTCTAAGGTCAGTTTTGGAGTTTTCTGTACCCTGTTATGGATGCAGAACACAACAAGTCATCAAAGCTTTTCAACTTTTCAGTTCAGCTTTTTTAACTAAAGGCTGAAAGCAGTGGTCCCCAACCCTTCTCCTGGAGATTTACTGGAGATAACATGCAACCCTCCTGCCTTACCGAATAAGGTGATGCTGAACCAGCATAGGCACTTGTGAAGAAGTTAATTAGCTGGAGCAGGTGTTTCATGTTGTGGGTGAAACTAGACTCTGCAGGAAGGTAGATCTCCAGGACTAGGGTTGGTGGCCACTGGCTTAAACGATGTCACTTCATGGCTTCACTTAATGTGGCTTTAGGTTGTTATTTATGGCTAAATAATTTGATGAGTGTATTTTAATTCAGTTAATGTTATTTGCATAATGTTCAGTTAATGCCTTTTGTGTTAATAGCTATACTCTTGTCATGGAGTGGCTCCAAACATTTAGAAAGGGGGCTTATTATACTTTTCTGGGTACCTTTTAGTGTGGTGTGTGTAGCTTTTTGTGCATGTCTGTATATTCTAAAGCCCAAAATACACGCCGGAGGGAGAAACTGTCTGCTGCCTGAAACACCTCATTAGAATTCCACTTTATTACAACGTGTCACCATCCTATTACGGCATCCTTATTGCCCCCCTACTGGCATGCTTCATACAACACACAGAGAGCCAAGACAGTAAAAACCTACCACTCTAAAACATCCTGCTCCAGTCTAGCTTGTAAAGATGGATCGGCCAACTTGGTTCTACCTGACTTTCAGGATCGGGCTCTGACTGATACGGCAGAACCAACCCCACTGTAAGAACAACCACAGTGGCGTGGGGGCAGAATTTATGGCAGCGTGCTATTCTAGCAAATGACCAGTTGGAACAAAGTGGGTGACCTGACCAGTCAGAGCACACTGGGCTCATCAAGAGATGGGCTTAAAGACACAGGAGCTCTAAGAAAGGCTATACAGATGTACAGTATGAGAGAAATATTGTGAAAAATTGAAGCATGTAATTCTGTTCTAGTCAACCCCACAATTAATTTCCGAACACTGTAAATCAGCGTAATGGTTCCTCTTGAATAAACCTGTAATAAACTAGTGAGTGTCGGTTTTAAGTGCTCTTTTGTGAATCAGTTTAACTGTGTAATGCCCTCTGTTGCACACATGCAAACACACTCACTTATTTCTCTTCTTCTCAGAATCCAGCCATTCCCATGCAAAAGCTGCAGGACATTCAGAGGGCGATGGAGCTGCTGTCCACCTGTCAAGGACCTGCCAAGAGCATAGACGAGGCCACTAAGCACAAGTACCAGTTCTGGGACACCCAGCCCGTCCCTAAACTTAGTGAGTTAATTGGGAGTCACTCTACAGCCTGTTTGGCAAAGACACTTTAAAAAAGCACAATTTTAATTTATACACAGGGGTTGGACAATGAAACTGAAACACCTGTCATTTTAGTGTGGGAGGTTTCATGGCTAAATTGGACCAGCTTGGTGGCCAATCTTCATTAATTGCACATTGCACCGGTAAGAGCAGAGTGTGAAGGTTCAATTAGCAGGTAAGAGCACAGTTTTGCTCAAAATATTGCAATGCACACAACATTATGGGTGACATACCAGAGTTCAAAAGAGGACAAATTGTTGGTGCACGTCTTGCTGGCGCATCTGTGACCAAGACAGCAAGTCTTTGTGATGTATCAAGAGCCACGGTATCCAGGGTAATGTCAGCATACCACCAAGAAGGACGAACCACATCCAACAGGATTAACTGTGGACGCAAGAGGAAGCTGTCTGAAAGGGATGTTCGGGTGCTAACCCGGATTGTATCCAAAAAAGGACTTGTATATGTCATTCCCAAGACGAACTGACGCTGTATTGGCCGCAAAAGGAGGCCCTACACCATACTAATAAATGATTGTGGTCTAAAACCAGGTGTTTCAGTTTCATTGTCCAACCCCTGTACATCACTCATATATTCATACAAATAGATTGAAGTATTCATGTACAGACTTAACAAATGTTGACTTCTCTGCCCCTGTTTTGCCTCTGTGTCTCCACCCATATTGGGGAAGTAGTTCTTTTGGCACCACAAGGAACGGTCAAAAATGTGATGGCACACTGGATAAGTTACACTTGCACAGTTTCACAATAATGCGTTGTTGAAACGTATGGCAGAGTTTCAAGTGATTGTGAAGAGGGGTCTGTTGGAAGCTTTGTACTATGTTGGTTGTGTGTGTACTTGCAAACATTTGGTTATAAGATTAGCGTTACTCAGAAAGTTGTTCAGAGCTACTCGAACTTGGTGGGATGCAAGTTTATCAGTACACTAAGCAGTTCCTTTGTTTTTGTGCAGACGAGGTGGTGACCACTCATGGGCCAATTGAGCCGGATAAGGAGAACGTCAGACAGGAGCCATATTCCCTCCCCCAAGGTTTTATGTGGGACACGCTGGATCTTAGCAATGCTGAAGTGGTAAGCATGCATCTGTGTGTTGAGTTATGCTTTGAATTAGCTAAATATCGTGACAAAACAGTCGCTACTGAAAGATTTTTAGGTAGTGTTGTGATTGTTTTGGTGGTGACTATGGAATGTACAGTTATTTATTTTCATAATAAACACAATTCATAAAATAAACAGTCTGAAATATGTTTTGAACTACGTTGGAAGATGTAGAAGTATATGTATGAATACATGCCAAATTAATGTTTTTCTAGATGTTTTTAAAATAGAAGCATCAATGTTTTGTGTTCTTATGCTTTCTCATTCTACCCCTGTTGCAGTTAAAGGAGCTGTACACATTGCTGAATGAGAATTACGTCGAGGATGATGACAACATGTTTAGATTTGACTATTCTCCTGACTTTCTCAAATGGTAAGATAAGTGATGCAGCATGAGCATCTCTCTGTCCTTTTTCCATTTGCTTTGTTTCTGTATAAAGGGTAGGAAGGCAGTAGATCAATATCAAAGTATTTGAAAAGTAGAATATTTAAAAATATTCAGTCTCTTTTCTCTTTGCATTTCTTATTAGATGTTTTCTCCTTTCTTCAGCTGCCTGTCAGTATTCAGTTTAGCATTATAAATAGCATATTGTTTCTCTCATTTCTCAGACAATTAAGCAATAAATCAACTTCAGGAGCATGTGACGTTAATATAAAGTGACAGAGTCGTAACTTTTAATAGAGTAGCCGGTGTGTACCTATCATACGCAGACATGTGGAGTTTGATGTGAGATGACAATGTTATTGTTTAACAGTCCTTGTCTCTGTCTCTGTTTTCTGTCTCTGTTAGGGCATTGCGTCCACCTGGCTGGCTGCCCCAGTGGCACTGTGGGGTGAGAGTCTCATCCAATAAGAAACTGGTGGGCTTCATCAGCGCCATACCTGCAGACATTCACATCTATGACACGTGAGTTTGGGTCCTGTGTCTTCAACTCCTGAGCATTTAAAGTCTGAGGCTGTTTTCACACTTATCCTGTTGGCTTGTTCCGCACCGAGTACCTATGCTGGGCTCATTTTAGGGGGAGATGCTCATTATTGCTGGTTTATTTTCACGCACAAATTCCATCCAAACCATGGATCAGTTGTACAATTCCATGTGCCAGAAAAGAGCCAGAAGAAAAGTAAAAATGAGCCACATTAGCACATGGGGAGAGAAGGAGAAAAAATTTAGTCTGACGAAAAGGCAAAACTTGAAAACACTTGTATCTTATTTTCTGAAAGGAAGACAAAGAGAATATTGGAGGACTGGAGAGCAGTGGTAAAGGTAAAGAATGTGCAGCTGCAGTATGTGAAGGTGGCATCAGTAAAAGTGGTTCACCACTTAACATGCCATCGTCAGACACAAGCCCTTCTACACAGCAATTAATGTCAAGTACCCCCGGAGGTGGCGATGACAGGATGTAGTTTTGTAATGCAGAGTTCTTTTGTGTGCTTACTAAATTGCAAAGTGAAAACAGAACTATTTTGATCAAATGTATTCAGTGTCACAACAACATGAACTTTGGTCCAGACTTCCAGGTGTGAAAACCCCTTTAGTTGTCCTCCATGTGTTCACGGTGGTACTTTGTTAAAACCAACTGTTGCTTATAGGCCGTTTTTTAAGCTTAATGGATGAGCTTGTTGTGATAGTTATCTTCCTCTAGAGATTTTATCAGTTATAACGTGACTGGAAGGCGAAAAGAATAATTGGCTTTTGTCAGCTTTTGTTTTAATTGCTTTACCAGCTTGGTGCTATGTTGTGATGTCCGGTGTTTGCTGTTCATACTTTTGTTTTATTTCCTCACACTGTCAGGTTAAAGAAGATGGTGGAGATTAACTTCCTGTGTGTGCATAAAAAGCTGCGCTCCAAGCGTGTGGCTCCAGTTCTGATCCGTGAGATTACACGCCGGGTTAACCTGGAGGGCATATTCCAGGCCGTGTACACTGCTGGGGTGGTGCTGCCCAAACCTGTATCCACGTGCAGGTACCAAGCCAACACAGCCTTGACATAATACCTTATTATAATGACAAATGCTAGTGAGTAACAATTAACATAGTGTCGTTTTTGTTTGCTTGTTTGTTTGTTTTGTTTTTGTGTTTTTTGCATTGGATCATCATATGTTTTTGTAGGTACTGGCATCGCTCTCTAAATCCCAGGAAGCTTGTTGAGGTGAAATTTTCCCATCTCAGCAGAAACATGACACTACAAAGAACCATGAAGCTCTACAGGTTACCTGATGTGAGTGTTGCCATTCCTACCTTTTTGAAGTGGAGCCTAGGTTTAAGATTTGTTAAGCAGGGCAGGTTTTGAGACACATCGGTGTTGTATCCGTATCACTCTTAAGTTTAAACAGTAGTCCAGACCAGATTTAAGAGTCTGCTACTCTTATGGTGAGTTTAATCGCTCAGTGTGACCAAGAACACCTTACCTTGACAGAAGGAGGCAATTTAACTGACATGCTAGCTGTTTTTATTTGTTTATTTATTGATTGATTTACTTTTTCTGACAATGCAATAGTGTCACGTATAAAAAACAAAAAATGACATGCATTAAGCACTAGTATGTTTGTTGGCAAACACACTGCATTTCACTTTGTCAAACAGACATGACGCTAAATTCTGTAAACAAAACTTACAAGACTAAAAGTTACTGATTGTATGCTGTGACTATTTACAATCCAGCAGCTCTATCATTGCTCGTTGTCAAATTCTGCAAAGCAGGCAACTACTTGTTATTGGTGACTAGCTAGCATTTAGCTTGGAAAAACCCAGGTTTGTTCCCTTTCAGACTGACAAAAACCTTTATGATGCTGTGCAGATATCGGTGGCATTAATATAATGCTCATCAATGTTCCCAAAGACTGCAATGCTTTTGTGCCAGACTTGTCATGGAGTGACTCAGGATGGCAGCAAGTAATCTTCTGTGACGAGTCCCGCTTTTTTGTCTTGGTGGATATGACCAACGAGTCCACCCCTACCACAAAATCTGCAGGAACTGCGTGAGAACGTTCAAGCTACATGGGATGGACTATCACAATTATCTACAGCTCCATGCCAAGACCTATGCATGTTGCATAGAGACACTTCTGTATGTGTAGCTCAATAAATATTCCCCATATCAGTCTAAATTTATCATTTATTGTTTCTGGTAAACTTTATCTTCCTTCCCAATAGCACCGCAATCCCACACTTCCTTCTGGGTGTAGCTGTTCTTTTGATGATGAGTATGTTATTAATTAGATCCCTGATTCTCAACTCGGTGGGTGTACCTAATGGTTCTGCATTGCCGTTCTGTCGACGTTGTGGTTCTGTGGTCAGAAATTCAGCATTAAAGACCAACGCGTTGTTCGCAAATATCTGCATAGATATGTGACTTTGACTTTGGTTGAGGTGAAAAATGCCCAGACACGGTGTTACATGCCCATTTCTTGGTGAGCTCATGAATAATCTGATGCGCTTTTCTCCAGTTTGCTAGTTTTCAGCTCACATAAGCCTTTTCTGATTGTCAAAGGGAATTTATCCACTCTGTTTATCACTCTTTCTTACTGGTTTTCTTGCTTCTTATGTTTCTCTTTGTAGAGCACGCGCACCCCTGGGCTGAGGCCAATGGTGGCTAGTGATGTAAAGCAGGTGACAGCACTCTTGCAGAAGTACCTCAGCCAGTTTCACTTGCGGCCTGTCATGGGAGAGGAAGAGGTCAAGCACTGGTTCTTACCGCAGGAGAACATCATAGACACATACGTAGTGGAGGTACACTACATCCTTCTATGTCCATATGCACAAATAAGATTATTTCGTTGGCAACACTGTGATGTCCTAACAACACGATATGCAGTATCATTGCAATACATGAAATACATTCACAGTGATCACTTTACGAAGCTGTACTCATATACAATGGTGCTACTCTGATCTGCATCTTATTCAGAATGTTCAAAATTGTGTTTCCAACAACGAAAACATGCAAAATATACAGTCATGGTATGGTGAACTGCCAGACAAAGTCTTTGGCATCATGGTGTTCCTGTGTCTTGCATTGGCACAAACCTCTAGCAAAGTGAGTGCAAGAGCTGGTTACATCTGCTGACATCTCCCTTTTCTTTACGTTCGTCAGGGTGCTGGTGGCATGTTGACCGACTTCACCAGTTTCTACACCTTGCCATCCACAGTGATGCACCACCCACTGCACAAGAGCCTGAAGGCAGCATACTCCTTTTACAATGTACACACGGAGACGCCGCTGATAGATCTGATGAACGATGCACTTATACTAGCAAAACTGGTACGACCTTCATGCCATACAACAGAAGGGTTTAGGTTTGAATACTGTGCTGCATCTGTTACCCAAAACTAAATGATATAGAATTAATCTAAGGTTAGGATTAAGCTTGGTTCTTGCACATGCAGCTGTGTCAGAGCATCCCATTCCCATTATGCTTATAGCCATGTCTGCAATAAAGCTAAATTGACTAAGTAGAATGAGACGTACAGTGCACAGTGTGAGGGCTAGCATAAGCAGTATTTCTTCAGTTTTCTCAAGTGGCAAGTTCGTTGTTCTAAAATTAGTAATATTTTACAACAGTGTAACACCTTGTTTTGAATGTCTTTGCTCTTCTTACAGAAAGGCTTTGATGTTTTTAATGCTCTGGATTTAATGGAGAATAAGACTTTCTTGGAAAAGCTTAAGTTTGGCATTGGAGATGGCAACCTTCAGTATTACCTTTACAACTGGAAATGCCCTCCCATGGACCCAGAGAAAGTAAGAAAGTCCAACAAACCCATTTCCCTTTTCTGTTCATTAAAGGGTGGCAAATGGTGTTATAGGGTCATCTGTCTCCTGATATTTGTGCTTTTGCACATATAGGCATTGCGGTAAGTTGGGGTTAATTGTGTACCAAGAGAGCATGAATCGTCATACTGTTGTGTTTGTTTGCCAGAACTCCTGAAGCTGTTAGCGACAGTTTTAACGAGCAGTTCCTATGTTTTTCCCCCTCAGTGGTCTCTTAAAACAAAGATCAAGATAACCCAAGGATCACTTCTTGGCCTAGTGTTTAGTGCAGAAATAGCCAGCCCCATACCAAAGGACCAGGTTTTCATTCAAGTGAAGCAGAAGCTCACCTTATTTCACTTGTTTAATTAAGTTGGTGTCAGTCTTCAAAGACGTGTTACTTATGAGGTGTTATCCAGCTTGGTTGTAATGAAAACCTGCCAAGCCAGCCATACCACCACTTTGCAGAGACCCCTGGTTTAGTGCATAAACAAGAATTATCAAGCAAAAATCTAATTCACCACATACCCTACATGTAATCGATCAAACAAGGTTTTTTGGTGTCCAAATTTTGTTTCTTTGGATTAGTGCCAAGAGGCTTACACCCACCAGCCATAACATTAAAACTGCCTCCTTGTATCTACACTCACTGTCCATGTTATCAGCTCCACTTACTATAGAGGAGCACTTTGTAGTTCTACAATTACAGCCTGTAGATCATCTGTTTCTCTGTATACTTTATTCCCCTTTTACTTTTTTTAATAGTCAGGACCACCACAGAGCAGGTACTCTGTGGGTGGTGGATCATTCAACACTGCAGTGACACTGGCGTGTTAGTGTGCCGGTGTGTGTGGATCAGACACAGCAGTGCTGCTGAAGTGTTTAAACACTGTGTCCAGTCACTGTCCACTCTATTAGACTCTCCTACCTTGCTGGTCCACCTTGTAGATGTACAGTCAGAGACGATAGCTCATCTGCTGCTGCTGCTGCATTGTGTTTGTCATCCTCTAGTCCTTCATTAGTGGTCACAGGACGCTGCCCAAAGGATGCTGTTGGCTGGATAGTTTTGGTTGGTGGATACTCTCAGACCAGCAGTGACACTGAGGTTTTTAAATCCTCCAGCAGCACTGCTGTGTCTGATCCACTCACACCACCACATCAGTGTCACTGCAGTGCGGAGCATGATCCACCACCCACATAATACCTGCTCTGTGGTGGTCCTGACCATGGAGGGGGAAAATAAGGTGATGGGGTGGGCCAGTGGGCTAACAAAATATACAGAGAAACAGATGGACTACAATCTGTAAGTGTAGAACTACAAGGTGCACCTGTGTAGTAAGTGGAGCTGATAAAATGGATCAAGTGTGTAGACTGAGGTGGTTTTAATGTTATGGCTGATCAGTGTATGCACTTCATGCTGGCATATGGACACTGGATTAAACTTGCAGTTTCGGTTGTTTCTATTTAGATACAAATAAATAGAAATTGCTGATGCATGCACAAAGGTATGTCGGAATTCAGTACAACACCTGTAAAAGGGCTCCAGTGTATGGCTACATAAAGAAGAGCTGTTTATTTTTAATATTATGTTAAGTTATACGCTCTTCTAAACCACATCAAGTTTAATCTGCCTTATTGAAGACCTGAATGTTCCCCCCATTCACCTGACAAACCATCCCCTTAAAGAAGACACGTTAAACTTCAAGACACTTTTCGGCATTCTAATTCTAAGTTGTTTTTCTTCTCATCTCTCCCTCAGGTTGGTCTGGTGCTGCAATAACTGACTGCTGGGTGGCTGATACACTTGCAGGACAATGGAGGTAGATGGCATAAATAAAAACAAAAGACAACAATCCATTCAAAGTGAATGAGTTCCATCGTGCAGCTCTCTTAGGTCTCGTTTTGGTTACGAGAGAGTTTTCTCTCCGTTTTTCTTTCTCTGTATCCTGAATGTGAAAAACATCAGCTTCAAACTGACTTCTTCATACTGTATCAAAACAGACGTACACAAGTTTAGATATCATTTAAGACATGCATAAACTATTAATGTCTTTTTATACAATGCACACACGTAAGCACGCCTCTTGGACAACCAGTTACTCCGCCCCCCAGGCCCCATTTCTTTTTGTCTGTTCTATGAAGGCGCATTGTGTGATGTGCGAGAAAGAGCTAGCATCCTGTACAGTTAACGCCAGATATTTATTATGTGTTGTGTGGTTTACATAGGGCTAAGAAACAAGGGGAGGGTCAAATCCAAAGGCTTTTACTGTGGAGCTGCCTCCAAAGTAGTTTCTGCAGTTAGTCAGTAGGTTCAAGGGGTTATTGCTGGGTACATGTGAGAAAGAATGTATTGCATTTTTGAAGCACAACATGTTCTTAAAAGAGCAGAATGCTCCAGTGTGCATTTTTCAGACTTTTTTAATTTTATTTTATTACTTCTTTAGGTCTCGAGTGTCTGAGAGCAACTAGAAAAAAAAAGAATGTGAATCCTTGTTTTAAATTTGTTTCATAATGACATTTTAGTGTTCGCTACACCAGAAGTAGTTTTATTTTTTCCATTCACTTCTCACTGTTTAGTCTTGCATTTTAAGCAATTCTGATATTTAGAATTGTATTTAAGTTAAATTTGTCTCCTTCTTTATATGTAAAATGTTTCCTGTCAGTATTCTTTTTGATGACACTATCCATCTCCATCAGACAGCTGTTTTAAAGGAAAAAGGCATTTGCTAGCACATCCTGGGAATTTTCATATAAGCACAAGGAAATGGACAAGCCGAACAATCATGTGTGCATCGTCACTTTGACGACGCTCTTCAGCAGCAGCTTTCCCAACGCTTTTGGTTACACGCAGCCAAGAAAACCTGCTTGTTACTCAATCAAACGATTGATTACATTACTGTTACATGGGACTTTACAAAAAAACTGACTATTTATACGGTTAGAAACCGCCTTTGTGTTCCTGCTTCTCTTGTCGTAGTTGGCATCAATGTAACAAGAGTTTACAGTACAGGCTTTTGAAACAAGTGCACATCCAGGTATTATGCTTACGAAAAAATGAAGAAAAAGAGCAAATTCCACATCTTAAAGAAATACTGGTGTTTTTCCAACCTAATCTTTATATGTTTAATTACCACAAGCAATAGAAACTCTCACACTAGAGGCCTGCCTCTACTGTGCTGCTCCCTCGACACTCCTGCACTAATGTTATCTGGTCCAGCCAATCAGCAACTTCTGAAGTGAATTAGCTGGAAAGGGTGTGGCCAGTTATGGGTGAAACTACACCCTTCAGAAAGATGGATCTTCAGGCCCAGGGTGTCGACTGCGGGTCTAGATCTAGATGCTTGGGCTAATCAGACTGGACAGCCGAAGTCTGGACACTCAAATCAAATTTCAAAGTGTCTTTTGCATCAGTCGCAACACAACAAACGACAATGTAAAATCCAGAGTGGCGGCCATGCTGGGATTTCCTACATGTGTTACTGAAGCCTGTGTCGTTGCTACAGCAAGCCATGCAGGTAGCTTGGTGATGTCTGAACACTTAACCGATTTTATCACTTGGAAATAACCGTGCAGACAGTCATTTCAAAAGATCTGATTTGTGAATAAAATTTGATTTGCCTGCAGCTCATTACTTACTTAAACATTTGTTGTATGAGGTCTCAAAAACATTCTCTGCTTTCCTTTATTTGCATATTTGCCTCAATTCAGTGGACGCAAATGCATGGGAATGCAAGTTCTGATTCTGTCTGTTGTGAAATTAACAGATGACTGTGAAATCTACCAACTGTGAAATGATTGCAGTGAGGCAGTTGATCATCTGACATATCTGGAAAGCGTGGAAATTGTCTGTGGTAGTCAACTGTATTCTAAAGATGTGAAAAATGAAGATCAGGTGGAAAAACACTGAAGGTTTCCTTTAAGTTTTGAGTTTATTCCCGGAGTCCAGGGCACTTTGCGAATGTCTGTTTGTGTATGCAGTCCTGAAGCTTGCTGTATGACCTGAGCATGATTTTTTTTATTATTATTATTACTATTATTATTATTATTTATTTCTTCCCTCTCCCTCCCTGATGTATTGGTTGAAAAACTCCTGAGTCGCAACAGTGAGAACACCCAAAGTACTTGCCTTATTTGAGAGGTCGTTTTTTAAATATCAGATGTAGTTTTGAAATGACGCTCAGCTTTCTCTTTCTGAAAACAATATTTTTATTGAGCTCCATGGCAGGTTGCTTAATGACCTTAAAACAAACTGTAATCTGCACCATGTCAAACACGGTGGCCACCCAGATATGTAATTGTTACAAACGACATCAAGGTATACCAGCATGGATTATTTGACTGAATAAAAATCATCTGATTCTGAACCTACTACAACCGATTCAAGCTGTCATTCCTGCAAGAAACAAATGGAGGCAGCCACACGGGGGCTTGAAGATGGAAAACACAAATAATTTTCGGCATCGAGAAACTGAAAACAAAACGGTTTAGCAATTAAATAAGAGAAAACATGAGTTGTTTAGCAAGCTTAATGTCAGGTAGTGTGCTGTCCTTAAGCTTGCTGTGTTAACTAAACAAGGATTAAAGGTGAATTCCACACATCTTCCAACATTTCTGCATAATTCAATTGCATAGATGTGTATAAAGTCATTCAGAGTGCTTTGATATTAAATGCTCCATTCTAGAGTAGGGTTTCTCAACCCTGGTCCTGGAGGCACCAGCCCTTCACATTTTAGTGCTTTCCTTGCTCCCAACACACATTTGATTCAACTCATCAGCTGATTAACAAGCCCTTTCAGAGTTGCAGGGGGAATGTTAAAACCAGTGTTGAATCCATTAAAATGAGCAGGTCGGGGTTCTTCCAGGACCAGGATTGAGAAACACTGTACTAGAGAACCCAAGTCAGAATTGTCCACAGCAATGGTGATGGGAACTAGATGTCTGGAGTGTTTTGTGTGCTACACCACAAAGCGATTACACCAAAGGTTTCTTAATTGTGCACCCTTAAAAATTGCTCTTCAAAAGGTTCTTTAGTGGTAAGTTCTTTTACAATGGCTCTACATGAAATCGTGAGCACTCAAAGAATGATTTGCATGTCTAAAAAGTTATTTTTGTTTCTTCAAGGTTGATGGAGAACATGTGTGTGTAAATACAGCACCAAAAAGGATGTCAAGCTGCAGTTTTCAAAAATAGACTATGGACCTACACTAGGACCAAATATAACCCATTTCCATCAATCCAAGAACCATTTCACCACGCAAAGAACTATTTAGGCATGAAAATCGTAGGAGTGGGAATCTCCAAGGCCCTGTGATAGTGATATTTAACAGTGCTGATACAGTTTTGTGATTTTGCTATATGCGGGCTATTGTTGAAGGAATCCACTTCCCTTGACATCCAAGCATTGCAAGTTAACGCAGTTCTTTCTGCTTTACTCAAAGTACTTGGTTTCATCATTCTACCATCAACAGTGTAATGTGTATTTGCAACTTAAGATATCGATATTTGGCCAATGTGAATCTCAGTAATATGTTCCATCAGTCAAACGGTAGTATATTGAACCCCTGTCTCTACTAAAGAACCATCTTTAAGAGTGTACTTCTGTAACAAGGTTTTAGCTTAAACAATTATAACATGGTACAGGCAGGGCGTGGTACGGACAGATAGGACCCAAAGACAGCGTTTTTCAGCATTTTCACTCTTTTACTGTTCTCAACAAAACTCGAGAGACATGTAGAGTCACTGTTCATTATTTGGAAACAGAAAATAAATAACAGCTCCATTTTCCTTGTGGACATAGGGAGCCAAGATTCATGTAACAATAATTATAAAGAAATCTGTTGGTAAAATGTCAATGCATTTCACGTCAAAATGTGGCATTCCTAAAGAATAGTCCTCAAGGGTTCTTTAGTAAGAGAGAATGATGCCACATAGAACAGCTGAATGCATAAGTGGCTCTACACACACTTAAGGTGGTTCTTCAAGCGTTTTATATAGAGGCATTAACACTCAAAGTGTTTCTTCAGAATGCTGAGTATGTGATGTACGTGTTTCTTAATAGAACCTTTTTGAAAATGGTTCTGTGTAACACAAACGGTTATTCTATTTTTTTTTTTTTTTACAAGATTGACATTGTAATAATAGAAGAACCCTTTTCAGAGTATTCTATATAGAACAATCTACAGCGCACTGTCCATCGGTCTAAAGACCCCTTTCATGATGCAAAGTTCCCTTTAACCATGTAGAGAATTATTTGAGTGTTCATGGCTCTATATAGAACCATCTTTAAGTGCATACATGGCGAGATCGTTCTTCAGATTGATGGAGAATGTGTTGTATGGGTCCATATAAAACTATTTAGAAAATGGTTCTTCTGCTGTTACTAGCATGATATCATGACACTAGAGATGCCTTTTGGTGAGTTCTCCATCAGTCTGAAGAAACACTTAAGCATGAAATTGTTCTCTATAAAGGTCATGGTTCTATATTGAACCATTGCCTTTACCAAAAACCAGTGTAAACTGTTTCCATTAGAAGTCACTGGTCACTTCTTCTGTGCCTTCTTCTTTTTGGGTTTTCGGATTTTTGACGGGTTTGGGATGGTTTTCTTGACTTTAAGAGGCTGGAGCGACAGATTCAGTTCTTCTGCAGATTCCAGCGAAAGCTCCAGTTTTCTCTTTTTCCCTTTTGGCGGATTTGATTGGGCGTCTTTAGTCTTAGCTGGATCTGACAGAGAGTCCTCAGTTATAACTGGATCTAACTGCGAGTCTGTGCGTTGTTCCTCACTTTGAACTGGATCGCCTTGGCTCTCGTCCTCCAGCCCAGTTCGTCCACTCTCCGCGGGCATCCAGGTCACGTCCAGCGGAGGCACCTTAGCCGCGATCTGCCCCACTGTGTCCTCGAAGTCTTTGCCCCCTCGCCGGAAGCCCAGCGCCAGCACGCTGCCTACGCCCAGAAGCCCCGATAGACTCTCGCTCAGCTGTTGCACCTGGCAGGCCGGAACCGCCCTGGTCTTGCTCAGCGGAATAAGGTGGCTGGTCATGTGCGCCGGCTTGGCTGAGCTGCACACCAGCACCAGGCTGAGCTCGTCCCTCTCCAGGCCTTTAGTCACCTCGTTGATGCCGATGGCCAGCTGCCTCCGCGCGGCCTCGTCGCTCCAACCGGGCTGCCGAGCAACCTTCTCGGCTTCAGGAGCCTCCGAGTCTCGCTTCTTCGCTTTTCTTTTGCTGCGGAAATCCTTTACCTTAATCTGTGTCTTCCGGAGCCCCAGAGCCTCTATCCTCTCCTGCAGCGTCTTCATGATAAACTCCTTCTGGTTCTTCGTTAGCACCACCCAGTCGAACTTGTAAGGGTTGTTCAGAGACGTTTTCACCGGGATCGGCTTCTTTTTCTCCTTCTTAGCTTTCCCCGGAGTGGCCATCCTGCTCTCACAACACCAACATAGACAGTAACGATCTGAAAACTAGCCCAGCTGCTGCGTAACGTCGCTTTCGTAGTAAGACGCCGCTGACAACCACACCCAAAGCGCAGGGTCCATTTAGAACAGGCTTCAGCAGAAACTGATATGTGCTGCACGGTCCTACCTCAGATCATAACGCCTCAACATGCGCAGAGATTCACCTGAATAAACAGCTACATGTGGAGTCTCTCAGCGCGCTGCCATGTTGGTTTTGAGGCTTTTCCACGCTTCGTTTTTAGACATCCTGTTTAAAAAGAACACACCGCCATCTGGTGTTCAGGTTCAGCACAACCGTGCCATCGACCAGGGACTGTGCAGAGAGGACAACTGCTGTTAATGTCTTCCGGACGCTAGAGGGCGCCTGGCGCCTGAGCGAGTCCAAACTGGATGGGCGACCCTAATCATTAAAATAGTGCCCTAATTTGGGGTTCCGTTTCGTTGTGCTGTTTAAAACACACTACAGAGGATGTAGTATTGTGAAGATTCACGGCAACTTGTATGAGGATCACTGAGCCCAGCTACAATGGCAGCACTTCTACATCAGGTTAAAGTGGACTTGTGTCAGGACAGTTATGCACTCCATAGCAGAAATGCTATAACCAAACGGCACTCAGCAGCAATACTATTATAGCCAATTAGAGCTCAGTAACAGTGATGCTATAACCGATCAAAGCACAGTATCAGTAATGCTATAATCAGAGCTCAGCAGCAGATCAGCACTAAGTCATAGCCATGATAACCGATCAGCACTCAGCAGTAGTAATGAAAGCTGATGAGTACTCAACAGTAGCAGTAATGATAACTGATCAGCACTCAGCAGTAGTAATGAAAGCTGATGAGTACTCAACAGTAGCAGTAATGATAACTGATCAGCACTCAGCAGTAGTAATGAAAGCTGATCAGCACTAAGTAGTAGTAATGCTATAACCGATCAGCACTAAGTAGCAGTAATGCTATAACCGATCAGCACTAAGTAGCAGTAATGCTATAACTGATCAGATCTCAGAAGCAGTAATGCTATAACTGATCAGATCTCAGAAGCAGTAATGCTATAACTCTGTTGCATCTCAGAAGTGGTAAAGCAAACCAGTCAGCAGTGATGTTATTGTCCTACTGCCCAGTACCTGTTGTTGGGGGAAAAAGTTAATTGCTTTTACTTTGTACTTTGTAAAATTATAAGAATGTATTGCACAAATGATTAGAAACTATTTAAACTTTTCTTTTTCTGCACTTTCACTGCTGATATGGATAAACAGTGAGTTTTTATCTTGACTGTAGGACATACTGTAGAACATATATATAATCACAAATTCTACTGAAAAAACAGAAAAACACTGATCCTGAATATGTTGTTAATTATTTTATTTTATCTGCAAAATATTCATTAAAAACAAATTTTCAGTACTTTTCTCAAATATCTGGAGCTTTGTAATGTATTTTGAATCCCTTAATGTCTGATTATAATAATTTTTGTGATGTCTGTTTTTTTCCTCATTATTGCATTGTATTAATATTTTTAATGTCTTGTTTATTTTCGACTGTACTTTACGTTGTGTTGTTTTAGGCAGTTTTGCTGCTGTTAATATTAGTATAGTAGCGATGTATGTTGTAATGATGTGTCTTGTAGTGGTTCTGAATGTATAAATGAAATCTCAGCACTGCTCTCTATGTGAATGGTTGCTGTGCGCTCATTGGCTCTTTCCTCGGCCAATCAGCGCTCGCCCTGCTACACTGCGTCTCTGTCCTGTGTAACCGTAAGCTGCGATTCATCAGCAGATCTACTCTACTCTGAGAGGACGCAGCAAGTCAGCAGCGCGCTCGCCTGAAAACATGACTTTGCAGGTTTGTACTCTTATTTGTCTTGACTGTATCAGACTGTAGGACATTCTCTGAGCGTGTTGCCGTTTCGTATCTACGCTTTACAATCCCGCAAAGCCTGCAGCTGGATTTGTTTCTGAGGCCCGATTGGCGTCTTTGTCGCCCGTTGTATTAATGCTCGTGAATATACACATATTTACGCATGTGTTTTTTATTAGCGGCTGCGTTTTAAATTCTCACCCATTTATTCAGCAATGCCCATTAAAAGACAGGCGGTGTTTTTTAGTTCGCTCATTAATTCTGACCGTCTGTGTGGATGAGCACACCTGGGAGTGCACTGGGGTTGCACCATTCTCCATAGCCCGGTTACGTGCGCGCAGTGGGCGTTCAGATTGGCATGCACTTCTATTTGTTAGTTGTTTAGCTGGACAATGGGCTGTGTACAGTGGGAGGAATAATGACCATGGTGCAGTGATTAGGGGCTTAGTGGGACCAAATGCACACTGGGTCAGAAAATGGGTCAGATGTGCACTGGCTGCTTTTCACAAGACCAAAAGGATTAGTTTGACCGACTGCGATCAAGAAAGGCAACAATGCAATGTGGAATGAATGAATTCTGCTTAGTAGTGCATTAGTATATGTGCAGATGGTAGAGTTTGAACCTTGAATCTTCTCTCACTGCAGAAGGAATTTGAGCAATATGCAGATGATGTAAAGAAAGTGAAGACCAGGCCAACTGACCAGGAGCTGCTGGACCTGTATGGCCTCTATAAGCAGGCTGTTGTTGGGGATGTCAACATTGGTAAGTCCAGTTAAGCATCAAATACTTAATATCTTGAGGCCTGTGTTTTGATTCTGGTATGAGATTGTGTGCCGGATGTTTCTGTAATGTTTTATGCAGATAAACCTGGAATTACCGACTTGAAGGGAAAAGCCAAGTGGGAGGCGTGGAATTCCAGGAAAGGTAATGCTGCTGGAACACTGAGTACTGTAACACACAGCTTTTCCCTCTTAATAAGCTGAGCGATGCATTATCCATACCGGTATGTCCTGATATTGACGTACTGTGATACTTCTTTTTGATGTTTTTACTCCTATATTTGATGGATAACAAGCGTTATTTACATGAAGATGATGCCCATACAGTAGTGGCGTCCATTATTCTAAGTTATTGGAAACTGTATTTTGTGTGCATTACTCTTAGCACCCATGACATGGCAGTTAACTGCAGTGCGCACCATGTACTAGACGTTTCTGATTGTTTTGAAAACTATTAAATCATTTATAATAGTGCTTTCTTGTATTCGTCTGAATACATGCTACTGTACCGTGTGGAATACCTTTGGTGAAAGGTTAAGAGCAATGTAGTCCAGTCAAATTTACCTACGCTGCCTAGCCAAAAAAAGTCACTGTTTGGATTTAAATAAGCAAACACTGAGAAGCCTGTGTGGTCATAAGTAAACCACTCATTAGTGAGGCAACTCCGACAAAAGGCTTTAGTTTGCTAGGGAGTGTAAAGATCGGGCTCTGGAGCAATGGTAAAGGGTAATATGGTCTGAAGAGTCCATAATTACCCTATTCCACAGTGACTGGCGCCTC
The DNA here is from genome assembly GCA_034552555.1 of Semaprochilodus insignis. Classification (NCBI taxonomy): domain Eukaryota; kingdom Metazoa; phylum Chordata; class Actinopteri; order Characiformes; family Prochilodontidae; genus Semaprochilodus; species Semaprochilodus insignis. Next base: position 17,363,923 of record CM067497.1, read on the forward strand.
GGGGGAAGACGGGAGATGCATGAAGTCATGCTCTCATCATTCATAGTGTCTACTGTACACACCTCGGGACGCAGCGCTATGATATGGGGGGCTTCAGTTGGTTGGGTCAAGGCTCAGCAACATTATGTGGTAATAAACTGAAGTCAGCTGAGTGAGCAGGTTATGCCTTCTCTGATGGCACGGGCATATTCCAGGACAACAGAGCTGAGAATGATCAGGCTTTAGTTGTGAAAGAGTGCGGAGGAATCATCTTAACACAAATTGGTCCAGACCTTAACCCCAATCAAAGTCTTTGCGATGTGCTGGAGAAGACTGTGATGCTGAGTGGTTCCACCCTCCTGTTGTCATTGTTGGCCAAGATAATAATCAATTGATGTTGCGTAATGTTGTAGAAGTAATGCCGCAGTGAATCTGTACTGTAGTCCATGTTAATGGGGGTGCAGTTCAGTTTTAGACTGAATCCTTTGGCCGGGCAGCGCATATCAGAGTTTACAAGATATTCTATAGCAAGACAGAGTAGCCGTGTTCAGGCTGAATTAACTCAGCAGTTAACAGTATTAACTTTATTAATACTGACTTAATTATGATCTTCTATCATGATACTGTGATATACCTGGACTGTATATGAGTTCTGATTAGCCCTGTAGCCTGTCTGTTGCATACTCAAGTTGCGAAGCAGCACAAGTTTAATACCTTTTCATTACTGGAATTTGGCAAACCTTTCACTACTGTAACTTCTAATACTTTCCTGTTTTTATTCAAATGATCTAGCACCTGGCTGACACTGTATTTTGCCTGCATTTGAGGAAAAATTGTCAGGGATCAATCCAGAAAACATTTGGTGTTCAGACAGTGATGAGCGTCTTTAACTACACTTGATATCTACATTGGAATTTAGGGTATTGTGACAACCTGCCATACATATACTTTTGAACATTTTAGAATTTTTTTTCTTTCATTCCAACAGGCATGTCCAAAGACGACGCCATGACCGCCTACATCGCCTTGGCCAAGGAAAACATCAATAAATATGGAAAGTGATCCTCACGACAGCTTCGATATTTTCAGATTACATTTCGCTTAGGAACTAATTAAGCACGATCAGATCTGCACCCGAGCCCACGAAACCGTGGAGATATACTTGTTTTTATTTTTGTCATTGTCTAATATAGATGAAGAGACTTTTTATTTACTTTTATTGTTGATATTGCTACAAGATTTGCCTTGGTATTTAACACTTAGGTGAGGCTCAAATATGAAAAAGGATAATGTATAATAAAATTTTGCATAGCTTATAAAATAACGAGATCATAAAATCTGATGTGACGTCTCCTTTTCTATTACACTACGTTTGCTTCCAGGAAGAGGACCAGAGAGCAGTTACAGCTGAAATAATCAACACCCTTAAAAGGCTTACTTGAAGACTTTTAGATCGGTGATAGGGAGAGCACTCGCTCAATATTCATCTCATCTCTCCAGTCTGAAGAGCAGCATCAGTGGCTGACATGCGCGCACACACACACACACACAGCAGGAAACAAGCACCTCTTTGTCCCTCTCAGCAAAAGAAACGTAGCCAAGTCCTCAAAAGCAGACACATGCAGAATGCTAGATTGAGCCCGGCTTTGTAAGGCCACCGCCTTTTGAAAGCTTGCCTAGACCGTTAGTGTCCAGTCATGGACTTGGTGACCAAGTCATAAATGCATGCGGTGTAGTTGAACTTTGAAGGGTTTGTTATCGCGTCGTTCTGTTAGGGCACGGGAGGAATTATGGAGATTTTTTTCCCCTTATTAGTTTAAATAAATGGTTATGATGCAAACAGATTCATTGAGAGTGATTTGGTGTGAAATGCTCTGTTCTAGA
>CM067497.1:17375419-17427564 GCA_034552555.1 Semaprochilodus insignis
TCTCTCTCTCTCTCTCTCTCTCTCTCTCTCTCTCTCTCTCTCTCAATATGATACTGTAGGCCCGGGAGCATCTAATCTCCATTGATCCTGTAAATAAGACCATACTGGAGACCATTCAAAGCTCGCTGTTTGTTATTTCATTGGATAATTCCAAGCCATATTCCACCCCGGACAACTACACAGCGGTAACACATACATATACACCATTCATCTTGACTAGGGCTGAAGAGATTGATTAACAGTGTCCTTTACTCATACTTTGGTGCTTTATTTTAAAAAAAATCGTACAGAAACTCAGATTTGCTGTTAATAGGAACTATACCCACACAGACACGGATGAACATGCACACAGACATGCACGCAGACTCCACACAGAAAGGACCCTGGAAGCCCCAGCCAGGAATCAAACCCAGTCTGGCCCCTAATATAAACGCTGTGAAATGTTTAAAATAGCTGATTCAGTTATGCTTGGATATCTAGCCAGAAAAGGCCTTGAGCGAGAATGGGTCAAGACTCTGCGCAAATGCATCAGCAGAAAATCCATTTGTTTAAAAATAACACTCTTCAGCCAGGGATTGTAAAGATTTTAGGTATTTCGCCCTTTACAGCGCATAACATCATTAAAAGATTTCCAGAAAAATCTCTGTTCATAAATGGGAAAGGTCTATATGAACTTGTGAATATTTTAAGACTGTACTATAGGATGAGTGCAGTCTAGACCTGTCTCCTGTTAAAAATGTGGGGCTAAGTAAGCACAAAATATCACAATAAAGGCACTGTGCAGACTTGAGAAACAGAAGAATGGAAACTGCATGATTTTGTGTCTGCAGTCAGATTAGAAGTGCTGTTAAAAGGAAAGGTGGTTTAACACAGTGGTGAACATGCTCCTGTCCTGTGCATGCACCAAATTTGGAATGAGCATATATCACAAAAACGTTCATAGAGTAAAACATGAAATATTATTTCTGTAGAAACTAATTTATAAAATACTTCTTACTGTTTTTAATAGCATTTTACATACTGTCCCAGCTTTTTTTCGTGTTTGTACATTTAGAAATACTGTATCTAAGTTTAAGCCCGAAAGTTAATCTCCCCAAACCACTCTGAAGAGCTTTGTATACATCTTCCCCATTTTAGTGAATCAGAAGTGTGCTGAGTGATATGGCCTCTGTTGTTTCGCTCAATCATAACAGACAGAACTTTAAACGCCTGTAGTGCTTTGAGGGCAGTATGAGAGGAAACTACTAAAGGCATATTGTAGCAGATAGATTGATTTGAATTTTTTTAACTGACTTGTAAAGACTCTGCTGAGGAAAAACTGCTTGAATCTATGCTGAACTAAAAATGCATGTATAATGACAGTTTCCTCTGTCTTTCTGTAGATGACCCTCCTGGCTCTCACGGGTGACCCTACAATCCGCTGGGGCGATAAATCCTACAATAGCATCTCCTTTGCTGACGGAACATTTGGCTCAAACTGTGATGTAAACATAGCACATGCGTTCTTGATATCATTAGTTATCCTCTGTTGATTGATCGTATATATATTCTAACTATATGTGTATTTATTGCAGCATGCACCGTATGATGCTATGGTCTTGGTGTCTCTCTGCTACTATTTAGACCAAAAACTGAAAGCCTGCGCTGGAAAATGGAAGGTAGGCAATTACCGAGTGAGTGTCAGTCTGTGAGTCAGTTTGTCCTGTGAGCATGGCCGGTCTTTGCCAAAGGCCCAAGTAAAATATAAATTAGACATCCTCCTGTATGTGTTACTTTTCAGTAACTTTGATGCTTATCAATTATGCTTGTAATGGACTATAATGTAAGGACTGTCTGCAGAGGTTCTTTGGGGTACTTTTCTGGGTGTTATGTAGCATCTAAAAACGTAGACTTATTAAAGGAAGTAGCAAATGCATAAATCAAAGTCAAAACATTAACATGCCCTAGACCCGTCAGAGAAGAGCTTGAGACTTCAGCTAAAATGGCATAGATAGCTAAGTATCTTCATCAATTAGGGACACACCTCCAACTGTTACAACCTGTATTTGGACTGGAAAGGTTGTAGAGATGCCTCATTTTCTCCACTTCATTGAAGAGTTTCTTCTCCTCAGTTTGGGGGTAGAATGGCAGCGTGACCTTCAAACCATCACTCACGAGTAAACCATGTCCTCACAAGTACTGTAAGACAAACGTGTGAATGCGTGCGAGTGTGTTAATGTTAGCGTGTTTGCTGTAGGGTTCAGAGGTGGTGCGTGACCTGCCTTTGCCGGAGGAGTTGGTGTTCACTGTGGATGACAAAGTCAGGAAACACATAGCGCTCGCTAAACAGCAATACAGAAAAACTGTGAGTTTTGAACACACACACACCCAAATGTAAATGTTCAGGATATTTGCATGTGTAAGGAATTTACATTTGGCACACTTGAAAAGGGCGCTACAAACTTGTCGTTGAACTTTCATGACCCAGTGTGTATAACTTTACCTAGCTGTCTAAAGCAGTTTACTAATATTGAGCATAGGGCTGAACGGTTTGGCCAAAATATCTATTTTTTCTGACCAGTATAGTGATTTTGATTTTGATTATTGATTGTTGATTTTTCTGTAAATTAAGCTTCAGTTTTTTCAAGCTTGAGGCTTAAAAGCTGAATGCAAATAAATTTAAATTTGCAATTTGCAAAGTTAAAATTTCCCACTTTAAAACTTGAAGACACATTTCAATATTGTAGAGCATGAATAAAATAGTAGCTTTTATGATTTAAGAATTGAACAAATCGAGACTTTGATATAAAAACTAAAAAAGTTATTTTGCAGGCTGGGAGTAAAGTTGAAGTAGCCAGTCGCTGTCTTTCCCCGTGTCCACTTATGAACCAAAAATAGTCATAACTGAAGTGTAAATGAGTTCTTTGTGTTGAATATAGGCAAGATCGTCCCTGAGGTAAGAATTTAGACGGTGTGAATGGGCAGAGCCAAAGAGCTGTAAGCTGATTAGATGTATGTAAATGTGTTGGTTTTTATGACATCACACAAAATCAAAAGATGTTTTTTCAGTAGTTGCTTGAATTTATTTAAACACGTTTTCGTTTCCAGACTCGGGATCTGCAGGTTGTCTGCTATGCCTTCACCTCCTTTGGGAAAGCAGCGATTAAGAAGAAGAAACTTCACCCAGACACATTTGTGCAGCTGGCCATGCAGTTAGCCTACTACAGACTGCACGGAAAGTGAGAGACAAGTCTACTGCTAGGCTGGCACACAGAACTGACAGGACTTCTGATACTTACTGAAGTTCTCAGATAAAGGGCAAAAATTAATTCGAGTCATTTCAAGTGTGTTCTGTTTCTTTCCATCCCCAACTCAGGCCAGGTAGCTGCTATGAGACGGCGACCACACGCCGTTTCTATCACGGCCGCACAGAGACCATGAGGCCGTGCACAGTGGAAGCCCAGCGGTGGTGCAAAACCATGCTCAACCCCACAGCAAGCGTAAGCACCCTGTACCAATACGAATATGGCTGTATGTGAAATGGCACACTACTAAACTGCATACTGCTTACTACGGTAGTATGTACTGTATACGCCCCCTGTGTGTAGTATGCAGTACAGTAACAAGTTCTGACCTACAGTGTAGTATACTAATACAGTCACATGACCAGTTACCTCACATTTACCTCAGAGCTGTTATTACTGTGTCCACTGTTTAGAGCTAGCTGCTGCTAACGCTGCTTAGTTCACCTGAAATACGTTTAGCCTAGCTGTTAGCTACCTTCGGCTATTTCACCCTCTAAAGCGAGTTCATCTTTTATTAATCTTCAGACCTGTATATTTTAACTGTATGAAAACATACCGCACCTAAATCACTACACCCCCACTTATACTCAGAGTTGGCTGCGTTTTGTTCCCCACTGTTACCCGCCGCCATTTTCTTTGGCTGAAGCAGGCTGATGCTGGTGATACAGCTACACCATTTGGACATTAGACATTTACAGCCTCCTAACCCAAATGGTCGTTCAGCCAAGATAAACAGTCATATGCAAAGATTTGGGTGGCACTGGTCAGTCATATTATATGTTTTATTGATGTGAAAATAAGTCTAATTCTGCTCGCATGAACCACCAAGTGTTCTGATTAAGTTAGAACCCGTTTTTATAAAGGCTGAATAACTTATTTTCGTGCCTTGAACTAAGCTTGTCAGCCGGCTAAAAGGCTACAAGATAGGCTTAAATTAATTACTTACGAGAATGTCACTTAAAACGTCTTACATGCTTCAAATGTCCGTGTTTTAGTAGGAAGTAGCATCAAACGGCTCTGTGCTCCCTAAATTAAGTGGTGTGCAAGTTTTGAACTGTTGAGATTCAGCCCCAGCGTGGGAAGAGTGTAGCCGTGGACAGGTGCTATACAAATCTTCCAGTGGTAATTTGTTAAAGGAAAGGTTTTTGCGTTCAACAGTGTTGTATGTCATATGTTCATTATTATACAACAAAAAGTAAAAACGTTCATGAAATGACTGCAGTATACGGTGACGAGTGACCGAATGTTCTCCTCAGTCAACAGTCCATGATTGCTCAGAAAGGATACCATACTCTACGAGGAGCTACGTTTCTTAGTGAAATACTTTTTTTGAAATACGTTTATTGAAGCTGTTCTGCACCTGCTTATAATCAGTTTGTCAACAGAAATCTGAACCTGCATGAGAGAAACAGAATGATCTGTTTAAAGCCTATACCAAATGCATACGGTAATAAAGTAATGTATTTTCACTGTTTCACAACTTTGTTTACACTGAATATCAGCCATAAAACACAAAACGTATTGCTGTTACATTAAGTGTGCTGTTAAGTGACTTGCAGTAATTACTGACCAGCACTACAATAAGGCTCCTTGTTTGCTCGCCATGGCATGTTGGTGCCAAGCTAGCAGGGTTAGCTTTACTCTGTAAAGAATTTTGATGTCAGCTCTTGTTTTTGTTTTGTTTTGATTTTTAATTATTGCACTTATGGTTACAATTAAGTTTGCATTTAAAAACAAATGTTCAAAATAAGTAATCCAAGCAAACAGACCCAAAAAATCACAACAGACAGTAAAAGATGAACATAGAAAAATGAACCAGAAAAGTGAAATAAACCTTATTGCTATGAAGACCAACAAAGTACATGGCTGTCTAGATTGATATACATTTTATCCTGGTCCAAAGAAAATCACGTATCTCCAAAATGGCAGCTTTATTCATTGTTGAGTTACCTGGAAAGTTAATGAGCCCACATTCACGCAGTGACCAACAGTGATCTCGAGTGTATTCACCTGATGTTTATGTCTTTGTTATATTTATTAGAAATTTTAGTATGCCAGGAAGTTATTTTTCAGATTTAAAAAAATACATATTTTTGTGGAGGATTAGATTGTGATCTCTGAATACAGTGGTCAGTTAAACAAACCTTGTAAACAGAGGATGTTTTAACTTAGTTTCACTTAGAAAGTCAATAAACCATGTCATTTGACCAGCGGTATTCAAACGTTTGCATATGACTGTATCTGTCATATTTTTCTTTCTCTGAAGTGTCAAGTGGTTTTAATGCTAGTTATAATCTATAGACTGAAGAGAAGAGACAAGCCCTTCTCGCTGCCTTCAACAAACACAACAAATTGATGGATGAGGCACAGAAAGGAAAAGGTTAGTGATGCTTCTGCTAATTTAGCATTTTCTGTAGTGAGATCCTAAAAGCACAAGCGACTTTGGCCAGTGACAGACTTTCTGACAAATACAGATTTATTCAGTCTTACTGTCCTGCATTCTTTATGGTCTTAAGCACATGATGGTGAAATTTGCAAGCCTCCAACAGTGTGGGATTAGTCAAATGTGGTCTTACTTGCATTGTGAGTTAGAGATCAAGATGTTTTCTAGTGCAGCATAAGCATGTACACATTACAGAATACGCCCTGCATGCTCTTTCTCTGTTTCGTTGATCAGGCTTTGATAGACACCTCTTGGGCCTGTACCTGATTGCCAAGGAGGAGGGCCTTCCTGTTCCTGAGCTTTACTCCGACCCACTCTACGCTAAGAGGTTTGCCTCAACAAGGCCCTTCCTTAAGCTAATGTTTAGCCGTGTTTCATTATTGATTCACTGATGTAATTTAATTCCGTGTTCAGTATGTAGTAATGAAAGTGCAGGAGTAGTATTCCGTGTCATTCCGTCCTAATGGCCACGTGTATTTTGCTTGTTTCCTTTTCCCCTTTTTTTTCCTCCTCTGAGCAGTGGAGGAGGAGGGAACTTTGTGATCTCCTCAAGTCTTGTGGGCTACACAACTGTTCTAGGAGCTGTCGCTCCCATGGTGCCCCACGGCTGTGGCTTCTTTTACCGCATCCGTGACGACAGGTGGGAGCAATAGTGCATCCGTGTGTCTCTAGAACTTACACTGCCCGTCAAGGACGTTTACCAACACCTTGCTTTTTCTGCAGTGATAATTTTACTGCTTTTAAATCAAGATTTGTTTCATTTCAAAATATATGTAAATATAAGTAAATGTAGCTATTTCACAACACTTCTTGTATGGAAAGCAAATTTTGCTTCTGTTTTCTACTCCAAACTGTTAAAGGATACTTTGAAGATGGTGGTTTAATATAAAGTCTGTGGTTTAAACAGCTTAACGGTTTGAGGGTACATGGCTGCGCACATTGCAGTAGTCAGAAAAAAGCAAAGATCTAACAAGCTTCGTATTCAACTTGTTCAACAACTAATGCAAACTGATAAATAAAACAGAGCAACCAGTGATGCCAAAATAGGTGACAGGCTGTGTATGTTTAAGATGAAGCTAAGCATTGTGTTACAGAATTTAAGATGTTCATGTAACCGAAACAGATTTCATATTCACTTCATATTTATCAGTAAACATTCAGCATGAGGGTCTGCAGGCAGTAACCTACCTTCACCTACACTGCAACCAGCCAGTAAACTTGGAGAAGAACATGTGATGTAAACGTAACCTAAAACTCAAACGTAATGTTGCAGCTTTTTTTTTTTTTTTTGGTTTTAAACATTTAAACAAATAATCTTAGAACATACATCATCTAGAAGTTGCCACCTCACAGCTGCTATGTTGATCGCTGCTTTCTCATCTCTGGTACCACAGCACATGTAACTAAAATCCAGTTCTCTTTGTCAGATTTGTAATAGGATTTATATGCCTAGGAAAGTGTACTGTGTACATGACCACTGGAATAATCAGATAACTGCAGAAATCTGATTAGGATCAGATTATTAAGTTTCACTGTTCTGTTTCGCTTCAAATTGCAGGATTGTTGCTTCCTGTACGGCTTGGAAGTCCTGCCCAGAGACAAACGCCGAGACGTTCTTCCACAGCTTGTGTACCTCTTTCCATGACATGATGCAGGTCACCACCCTATCCCAGCTGTAGAGTAAAGCCTTCTGGGAAATAGAGTTTCTACCTTTAAGGTTCCATCAGCAATCAATCAATGTATGTAGAAAATGTAGCACTGATTCAAAGTGCCTAAAGTCACTTTTAGTTGTATTTTTACCTTCAATGTTCAGGTCGTCTCCTGGGGAATAAGAAGACGTTTGAGCAGGTTCCTGACAAACTTGTAATCTTTTCTCTTATTTTGCTTATTGCTTCTAGTTATTTTAGACTCAGGAGCTTTATTGCATTGCTGAGAACAGTTTTACATTTGCAACAAACTGAACAGCTACTAACAGGTAGTGCAGTGATTCTGTGAATGAGTTCGGTTCGTTTGTCCTCAGATAAAAAGATGTGATCGTTTTCCTTCTCTTTAAATTGGGAGAGCTACAGATCTGCTTGAATGTCGTCACATAAAGCCTAAAGGTGTTTCAGCAATCCTGAATGTATCAAATGGATCTGCGAAGTGGGCAGTTTTAATACTAAGTTGTCCTTGAATGCTCTTGCTAGAGGTAATGTATAGGAGAAATGGAATGCCAGCATGAATCGTTTTGATGGAAGGAAAAAAGAAGTGAGCACCGAGCAGTGCTTTCCAAAACAGAATCATTGTTGAATGATCAGTTGACAGAAATATGTGAATTTATTATAATGGGTGAATTCCAAAGTTATTATTTGGTATTTGCACAAGCAGCGGTTTTTTAACGGTTTGCCCTGAAGTAACGAGTCTTGTCTTGGAACATAAGCTTTTTTGGCTGGACCTGTTTCTGTCAGTTCTCTGGTGAAACCTGTTCATCTTTGTTTAATCAAGCGGGTTTGCTACAAACTGGGTTTGAAACTGTACTTGCGCTGCCTTACTCTCAGAGTCCACACTGACCCAGTGTAGATCTCGGGGTCATCATGTAGGTGCTGGTTTGTTGTAGGTAGTGGGTTTAAAAGCCAAAAGCACAGTAAATGCATCAGACTCTATATCTTGAGTGCTTTCATAGAAACCAGGATAAACTCTTAATCGTGCACAATCAATGCAAAACAGCAGGAATAACGTTTCTGATGGAAAATCGTCTGCTCTCGGTTTTAATTTTACACTCAACAGAGCTCTTAATTCACTTATACAATTTGCACTGATGTGATTTCTGTTCTTTAGATTTGACAGCGATCGGTTTCTTTCCTTGTCATAGCAGTGATGGTTTATTAACTGGTTTTCCATCTTTAATGGATATTATGATATTGATTCAAAGAAACATTGTTATAGTGATTATTTCAAAATGCTGCATTTCAAAATATCAGGGTCATAAGAATCTGCCTGAAATGTCTAAAGGTATTTGGATTTCAGTTGATTTACTGCAATCACAGCCAATTTGCCTATTTACACATCAGACCGATTTTTAGTCAGAGAAAGCTGTAATAGTGTGAGTATATGAATGTGTCCTGAATGGATGTTCCTGCTTGTGATATTAATGTGCTGAGTTTTCTTCTAAATGCAGTCATTCCCTTTCGGTACACACAGCAGTATGCTTGCTGAGTTCATGATTAAAAAAGCATTGTATACTGAAAGATTTTCCTGCCATTGTTGGGCTACGAACCACTTATGTTCAAGGATTTAATTGGTCAGCATGGCTTGTGGTCATTGTAGCATGTGTTGAGAATTCTGAGGTGTGTAATCCTAACACTGTAATAAACAAGATTAGAAATATTGTCTTGCGGTATTAATTTACTGTCAAATACACAGCAACTGTGCACGTAATGAGTGACTAAATATGGTTAACCTATGTACCTAATGTTACTTCCATACCAATTGCGATGCAATAAATTTAAAAGGAAAAAAGATTTTTATTCTTTCATATGATTTCGTATATTGCAGTCTGTCAAATAATCCAAACTCAGTCGGGCAAATGAAAGTGAAAAGGAGATTTATTCCACAAATGTAGAAAGCCAGTACAAAAACATCTGAACTCCTGTAGAACAGTGCCATCACAGACGGGAAAAGGAATTCAATGTTAGTTTCATAAATAATTGCCAAAGCATTAATTTTAGATAATATTTTTGATTTACTTAGAAGTGAAGCACAATGACCATAATTTTGGTCCTTTTATTTCGGGAAACAAGTGTTTTCCAAATACCAGTGTCTTAAATAAGGCAAGTGATTTATTTATTTCTATTGCCAAAAATCACACAATATTAAAGATGATGCTGCTGATTATTCTCATCGTCTTCTCTGTGGCCTGCTATTACAGCATGCACAGACTCCATACCTGCCACCAACATAGGCATGGATGTGCACTTTAAACTATTCCTCTAAGAAGTGCTGTATGACTATTAGGAGACCATACTGACTCAGTGAAATGGTTAACTGTGTTTACAGTACACAGGTCAGAAGGAAAGCGTCTTTGGTCCCTCTTTCTGTCAGAAGTAGCCTCTTCCAGTGTTTATAAGTATTCAAAATGTGTGTGTGTGTGTGTGTGTGTGTGTGTGCGTTTTCCAGCCCAGCCTTTTTATATACCTGCTGAATAAATAAATGAATTGTTTGCCTAAAGGAGGACAACAAAAACTGGCTTAAATGATAGATATAAATGGACTGGCCTAGAGTTCCTTACTCTTCACAAGAGCATTAGCCCCAGCACTCCGTCATATTCTGTGTGTGCGAGTTCCAGTGCAGTTTCCAGCTGCCCCGTTAAACGTGACCCATCTGTGAATTGACGAGTGTGTAGTATGCCCCCTGCTGGTTGAGAAGCTGCTGGTGCGTGCCCTGCTCCACCACCACACCGTTCTGAAACACGACAATGGTGTCCGCATTCTGGATAGTAGACAGCCGGTGAGCCACAACAATACAGGTACGGCCCTGACGAGCCTGGTCCAGCGCGTCCTGCACTATCTACTCCCCAGAAAGAAAGGAAAATAGAAAGATGATTGAGAATTTCAGAAAATGCTCACGACACTCATTTTTGCATGCTGTTTAAGTTTACTATTTTATCTGTTTTCTGTTTTTTTTTTTCTCCCTCCTAGTGTTGAAACCATCTTTCTATTGTTTCTATTGTTTGGATACTTGGATATCTTATGACTCTTGGTCTGCCCTGTGTAGCTACAGTCTTGTTTTTTTCTAGCTACACTACAGGCCAAAAATTTTGTTACAATAAAACTGAACAATAAAATATTTTTTTTCCTGAGAACAGGAATATGCATCAGTCGTACGACTTTTAGATTTTTTTTTTGTTGTTGTAAAGCACCTTGGGAAAGGTGTTAACATAAACCAATGCTAATTATGTTAGCGCATGGAGGAGTTGTCCCATCATTTTACCTTTTCACTCTCTGTGTCCAGGGCTGATGTGGCCTCGTCCAGCAGCAGTAGTCTGGGGTTGCGGAGGATGGCCCTCGCTATGGCAATACGCTGTTTCTGTCCACCTGACAGCTGAGTGCCTTTGTCACCCGCCTGGGTTTGGTATTTCTGCAAACCAGCACACAGCACATACTGACTCAGTGACAGAGGACATTTGTAAGGCCTGTATTTCATTGATTCCATTATATTGCATCTGTTTAAATTATTATCAGACCAGTGAAACATTACTATTGTTGTTTTTCTTTTATTTGAGTTCAGCTGGACTGAGTAAGAGCATGACTGACAGTGTGAGATAAATAAGTAGGTGTCGAAGGTATACCTGAGGCAGCGTCTCAATAAAGGAATGTATGTTAGCAGCCTTGGCCGCTTGTTCGATCTCCTCTTGCGTGACCTGTCTGCTGTTGTCTCCATAAGCGATGTTCTCTGCCAAGCTGCAGTCAAACAGCACAGGCTCCTGGGATACAATGCCAATCTGGGACCTCAGCCAGTGGATGTTCAGCTGCTTTGCGTCTTTGTCGTCTAGCATCTGCCAATCGAAACAAAGCCAATGCTTTAAAACTTACATCTTTAATGATCTACATAGATGCAAACATTTGGTGTGTCAACACTAGAAATGCTACATGCAAAGGATGTTTGCTCATTTGCCTGAAGATCAGTTGGAGGCACCACAAGTTGCTCTACAGTATGCAAGGTCAGCTCTTTTTCAAGTTCTGTGTTTTTATAGCAAGGGAATGATTGCTGAACTACAGATGTTGGCCACCGTGAGGCACTGTTGTTTAATTAGTGTTTGTTTAAATGTTTTTGCTGTGCTGTTATGTTCTTGGTATTATCTATGGGTTTATGGCTCAGTTCGTCATGTTAATTCATCAGCAGAGGGCTAGGCGAATCCGGTGAACAGTATTTTATAGGATCCATTTATTGTCTTTTTGTTTTATGGGTTCCTGGGAACACTCTGTTCATATGTGCTTAAAATTGTAGACTTCAAACATGATCAAGACAGGACTTAAACTCAGATCTGCTGTGTGTGTATGTGTGTGTGTGCGCTGTACATCTTATCAGCAACCTTGAAAATGGTAATAAGAGCCCATCTTTGTCACCTCTCTGTTCTTTCCAAGCTACATGAGCTTACTTATTAACTTTCAGTGATGACTCATTTGCTTTATATTGTATACAGAACTACAGAGAAATGATTTAACTGTAAATTATACAGTACACATAATGCTTTGTAATTATTACTCATTATATAAAATTGTATTTAGTTATTTATTTATATATACAAGGCAATAAATACGCCAGGGTTCTCAGCCATTTTTCATTTTTCTAGCAACCAGTCTTAGTTCTACTTTTCATTTGAATTTATTAAACCAAATGGAAGATAAATCGAGAGATTGCTCTGTTCCTTATAGATTTTAACGTAAGGCTATACATGTTCATTAGCTGGATATGGAATGAGGAAAGTACAGCTTTGACCTTGTCCCATTTTGTAATCTTATTTAGATCGTGCAGAAAAAAAAAATTCTCTGCTTGTTTCTCTTTGAATGCATTGTTTCTATTCCGGCTCATATAGTCAGAGATTTTGAGCGATATTTAATGAAAAACATAAACCATCAGCAGTTTGTGCTACTTCTACTTGAAACATACAATAAACGTACAGCAGTCCTTCAATCTGGTGTGTCTGTATGTCTGTTTAGGGCTACGGAGTAAATTGTTTCCTAATCATTATCGTGATATTCATCTTTGCAAATCTGATATCACAAAAGGCAGCAATATGTTATTATTAGTTTATCTGGGTAAATTTCACCAAATATCACTTAAAGTATTGCAGTGTGACTTTCTCTCTAAAATATCTTTCACCACTACTTACTACAGAGCCCTCCAGAGGGTCGTAGAATCTCTCCAGGAGCTGGATAGTGGTGCTCTTGCCACAGCCACTGCTTCCCACCAGGGCGAGAGTCTGACCCTTCTTCACCTTGAGCCGCAGGCCCTGAAGCACAGGTACGTCCTGCCGTGATGGATATCTAAAGTGCACATCCTGGAAGCGGACATTACCTTCAAATCGATCCTACACACAAAAAGCACACGTGACAGAAAACAAAATTAAAACAATGATATGTACTTATGATCACAGAGCATATACCAGTTCACACTTACATGTATGCACAGAAATGATTTTTATGCTTTGACAATCAACATTATTTTGTTTAAAATTATGCAAAAAGGATTCCCATATGTGTTGCATACTGGGGATCTTAGCCAAAGAAAACTAAATCTGAAATGGCCAAAGCATGGTGCCTTGTGAATGAAGATCAGATATCAGAAATATGAATTAGATACAGTGGCATACTACGGAGAGGTCTCCAGCAAATATTGATTTTTCTGTAAAGCCAGCAAAGGCTTGAGTGCAAAAAAGAAAAGAAAACATCACCGCTTGAAAGTTGTATTGCTAGAAGCACCTCATATTTCATGCAGTGTTTGTGTCTGTGAAAATGAAAGAAAACCAAAGCTATGCACCGGCTTTTCTCCCTCTTCTGAGTCGTTGTCGATATCTGGGACTCGGTTGATGAGCATTATGATATGAGAGGCAGATATCTTGGCCTTGGCATAGTTTGGAGTAAAGGAGTTGGCTTCACCCACTGCCATGGCTCCATACATTACTGCTGAGATTACACTGTCAAGACAAAAACATTCATAATGAATAAAGATGTGTGAATAATACAGATGGCAAACAGTATGGGTGTAACAATCCAGTATGGGTGTAACAATCCAGTATGGGTGTAACAATATGTAGTGTGTTTTTTCCAATATCCTTGAATATTGAACTGAATACCAATGATCGAAATATCAACAGAGAATAGATTTCTTTTTCTTTTTTCTCTTCTAGGAGTTCCATGAAGCTTACAGCCAAAATGATTTATAGCAAACAGAAACAAAAAAAAGAATTTTTAATCCCTTTCTTCTTTATCAAATTAGTCACAATTAGAATGTTTTATTCAGAAATCAGAGCCCTAAAGGATTGCCCAAACAATTTTAGAAAATACAACTTCTAGTAATTCAGCCTTTTGTCATCTTTTACCTAAACAACTTCCAAAAAAAAAAAAAAACAGACAATACTATTGACTGATTGATCTCACAATCTACGCCAACTAATCTGAGTCATTATAAAGAGCCAAGTGTGAGCATCCAAGCTGATTCCAATGTAAAACACAGTTTAACATCTGTTGAATTAGCCCAATTGTACATATTTTGCTTTTATTTGATTGGGCTATAGTGACTAAAGACTAGGACAAATAAACCAACCTGTTTGTTTCTGTTTTTCCTGATAACACTGTGTAGCATGCGGCAAAACTTTTTTGAAAGCATTTGTGATTTTCTAACCAGCAGTTCTGAACTAAGCTGTAAGACGTCACTGCTTTGCGAATTTTGGAGGTTGGGTAGGCTTCTTGTGACATGTGCAATGAGCCAACAGGCAAATTTTCTCATCACGCAGTGTCAAAATAGTAACATTCCTTGTTTTTCAGTAGCATTTATAATATTAAAAAAATGCATGTTTACTCATGGATAATGTCTATGAAAAATGAACAGGCAACTCAAAATTGGCTCTTGCACTGGTGCTTGTAAATTAAAATATCGTTCGCCTTTTTTCAAAAAGATGAAGCAAATGCTTCCACTGATTTATCGCAACCTCTTTATTGAATGAAATTAATATTAATATGTATATCATGACAACAGTAAAAACGGTAAGCATCAGTAGATCATTCCTAAATAAAGTACTCCCTACCTAAAAATCTTTCATGGGAGACTGAAAGCCAAGATGAAAAAAACAAAACAGACCAGTTTTCCTATTCATTCATTCAAATTTAAATGTACTTGTCATTTCTACCTAGACTACTCTATGTTGACTTCCCCGGTTAGACTGTGTGCTTTAGCCATTATATATTTGTTAAGTCCTACTGGACTTTTACAAATGTGTTTTCAGTTGTTAGTGTGAAGAATATGATTTGCTCATTCCTCTTTGCCTGTCCATAAATGTGTTTGGACAGCACAGTCTAATAAGAGTGAGGGTAATATTTTTCCCATTCTGGGCAACACTGAATGCTGCTTTACTCTTTTGTACTCTTTTTTTGACAAAGCCTGTGACCAGTCATGTGAGCAGCAGAGTCAATGATATGGCACATGTGGGAAAATAATTTCTCTCTCTCTTCCTTCTCAACCTTTAACACAATCAGTTGCTCTATGACAGTTTCTTTCAACCAAAAACATTCACATATTCCACTGTTGGCCTGTTTGGACATACTTTACTCCTTCCCTAATCATTAACTTGATACTATGGGAACCAGCAGCCTTTGACCCCACATCCTACTACTGTCTTAGGTACTCTATGCTAGAAGCAGTCTCTAACATCCTGTGTGTACAGTGTAAATGTATATAGCAAGCTGGACTAACCTTATCTAGGTGGCATTTCGGCCAGGTCGCTAATTTCCAGCAAAGCCTTTGGGGTGCACTTTCATATTTTTTCCCAGCTAATAATGATCCTTTTTCACTGCTTACATAATACACACTGCACTAAAACTGTGTACAGCCTTATCTTCCACTATGTCCATTGCAACAAAACAGTAAGCAGCAAATGTCACACCAACATTAAAGATGTACCTAACAAAGGCAAAGCACACTTAAGGCACAACTTTATGCTTTGAATCCCACATAAGCTATACTGTAACTTGTAGTATTGCCCCTATGAGGGTCACACAGGCTAGTCTACTGACAGTCATGGCAAGTTAAGATTGTAGCTGCAACAAGCAATTAGGTTGTTTTTTCTATAGCAGTGAGTAACAATCATGAATACTGATATGATGGGAAATATAAGTTGTTAAATTAGTTCAATTTGGAATATAAACTGTGATTTAAAATGTGAAAAAGTGTGTTCCCTGTTCCCTGTATTCACTTACTGTCCATTGAAAAATCAATAAAACATGTCATTTGGCCTTTGCTTTTGAACTTTTGCATACTTTGTAACATTGGTGCAGTACCATAACGGTAAAAAACTAACTTTACAAATTTGTATGAGATTATGTATTAACAATTTAGTGATATTATTACCATCATGTTAATGTTCATATACATGTATTAATGATATTAGTGTTGGGTGCGTGCATCTCTGTGAAAACAGTCACTCACAGGAAAACATTCTCGAAATTCATCATCTTCTGCTCTATGAGCCACGCGCCAAATCTGAAGCAGCCGGCATAGGCAAAATAGATCATGGCTTGGGAAAAAGAGAATGTCAAGCCGAAAATATGAGCCTTCTTCTTGGCGTTCCTGAGAAGAAATACATGCAACAACCAAAAAAAACTTAGAAATGGTGTTATTCTTTAACAGAGCTTTACTGGATATCTATCACAACATATCATATCCATCACTTTGTCATAGTTACTTCTAAAGCTTTTTAGTATCTTTATCAATTATACATAGTACAAAAAGGTACTACTAATGAATATATACATACTTATAAGGCACAATCAGGTTCTGCTCGTAGAGGACCTCAAACTTGATCTCTCTGGTCAGTGACACAACCGTGCGTATATTTTCTATGGCTTCTGTGGCAATCTAAGAGCAAATGAAATGTTACATCCTTGCTGTCACTCACCAAAATGGCTTGTTTTCATGGAAAGAGAATTACCAGTGCACCAGAATTTTTATGATAATTAGACTAAACCAGTGCAACATCAAAAGATCTCATTTTTAACTCTTAAAAATTAAAAAAAATACATTTGGACAGGAACAGTTTTACATGAGAAGGCAATGTAATGTAATCAACCAGGATTCTGGCACCTTTTACTATAAAGCCAACCATAGAATTTATGTACGAATACACATGTTGACAAAAATGCTATCATGGGAAAGGAGGTACTTGGGTATGGAAGCACTCAAAGAACCATTTATTTATGTTCTCTGTGGCTATGTGTGTACTGTCCTCCTCAAGTGTACTACACAGAACAATAAAATTTCAGAAAACAATGACTATACAGTGCTGGCTGTGAATTACAAAGCTAATGAGGATGTTAATGACATGACATGATGCATTGACTTTGTCCCATTTTTTATATCATAATTAACATTATTAGTTACTTCTAAAGCTTTTTAGAATCTTAATCAATTTTACATGTTACAAAGAGATACGAGAAATGTATATACACATACTTATAAGGCACAATCAGGTTCTGCTGGTAGCAGATCTTAAACTTGTGAAATACTCTGTTCTAAAGAAACTTAACTAGACAGTGGTGGTGGTGATGGGAACTACAGATGTCTGAAGAGTTTAATGCCTCTAAAGCAGATGAATAGGGTAAACTGAATAATAGCTAAAATAAATGTTTCAAAACTAAATTGGCACAGCTTAAATCAAGTAGTCATTTATATTGATATTTCTTATCCAATGCGAACTGGGCATAAGCATTACAGGTGTCCTGAAGTAAACTGCCATACTTCATACCCACTTCATACCGTAAAACTAATCCAGTCCGAAAGGTGTTCTATAGTTGTGAAGTACTCATAGTATCATACCTTTCCAGCCTGCTCTAGCTCCTTCTTGTCTTTTCGGGCATGGCCTCCTAACATCTTCATTTGAATTGCTCCTGCAACAGCCATGACTGGCACAATGGCAAGTATCAGGAGGGTGAGCTGCCAGCCATATACGAATGAGATGATGATGGCAGTGCCCATGTTGGCTATGTTTTGAGCAAATGTAGCCAATCTTAACCCCGTTGCCTGCCCAAAGAACATTGACAGTATATTAATGCAAATTACAATGTCTTTTATACTACAGGAACATATAATACAACAGCTATGTGACAAAGAGAGATCAGGCAAACTCATTTATTGCTTTATTTACACACTGAAGGAATAATTTAATGTATGTTTCAGTACACATATGTCCTTCTTAGAAAACACTAGACAATAAGCAATAAATGCCAGTTATTTTGTTATTTGTGTATTGCATAGACATTTTCCTTATTTTGTGGAAGCATGTGAGGTCCTAGTTAGCCTTTCTATAAGCATTTTAGTTTATTTGATGAAATATTTCAAACAAGACTTTGACAGTGTCCTTTCATGCAAGCTAACAGGGACTGACAAAGTGGAAATGTTTAATCATATTGACCATACTGAGGTAGTTTTCATTAAATAAAATCATGAAAGAACTCAATAAAAAAGCAAAATAAGACTCACGCCTTGCACTTGAGCAGTGTCTGCGGCCAGTCTGGTAGTTAGAGCGCCCACGCTATTTTTAGGGTCATCATACCAGCCAAGGTCCTGAAATATATAGACACACAGTCATAAACAACTCCTTCACCTAATCTGTACTTTACATCATGGGTCTACTGATTATCATCCTGGCCTATAGTCAGATCCAATAGTCATTATTCCACCATGGGAGTCAGCATTTACTTTCATTGCCATTAAAAACAGCTTTTATAGCCTTTATGAAGCATGTAACCACACCCCTGTCTGAAAGACACTTCTGTACAGGTCTCTTAGGTGTTCAAAGAACATTTCATAATTAATTCAATTAATTTTAAATTCAGGAAATTTTATTTAGTTTATTACTTAAAGCTTACTTAAAATTGTTTAAGTTCATTATGTTCCTTTAATTTATGTTTGAGTAGGAATTGTGTTGTACTTTTTGTACTCTAAACTTCATATTTATATGGCGAATGAATATCCATATTCCCCATGCCCATACAACAGTTATCAGTCTCCTTGTCTACTAATAGCCGGTATTGGTTGTGTATATGACCAGAATTTGCTGAAATACTTTTGCAAAACATTGCGAGTGCTTTTATAGAGCTCATATAGATGAAGAGCACCAGTGTGTTCTCACCTGTCTCATCATGGCTCTAAAGGCTCGGTACCTCAGCCGCATAGTCAGAATCTCACCAGCTTTGCCAAAACAGTAACCCTGAGAGAGAAAGAAAACAAAATTGTTTTATACCAGGCACTGTGCATGGCTCATCATTTTTGTGCCATGCAACGTTTTCTTACTTTTTTAAGCTTACAAGGTCTATACTCGCTGTAATTTGACTGTAAAGAAATTAAATTTTGATATCCATTATCTACGCAGGAGGGCACACCATTGCAGAGATTAACCTTACTGCTGTGTCATGTACTCTTCATTTTCAAAAGGAAACTGCAGTCAAAACATCACAAAACATGCACATTTTTAAAATCAACATTTAAAAAAGTATTATTAACTTTTTACATCATATGGATCATTGTAGTGAATTAGTAAAAAAAAATGCACCTTAGATATTTACAAGGATTATGTTCAGATATGCATGCTATGTTAGGATATGTATTTATTTGAACCTTAGGCATTACATCTATTTATTATGAATACACATTATGGTACAAAACTTAATTTATACCAAATCATAATTTCAGAATTTATAGTGTACTTTCTAATGGGAGGTATCTGTCCCAAACCCTAGCCCCAAGACTTACATTTGTGAAAATAATACTTAAATTAAAAAAATGTTTTTAGGTGTTTGTTGATTGTTTTGATTATTTCAAAGTTATGTTGAAAGGTTTAGATTTATTAATGTTTTAATGTTTTAAGAGTTAATGAAGAGTTTAATTAAAAAAAAATAATAATAATTTTCATGTCACTACCAAAACACACAGCCTAGCAAAAAGTGAGACTGGATCCCTGTCTCTCATGACCACATGAAGGGATCCAAAAATAAATCCAAAATATAAAAATCACTGGGTTTCATTGATGGGGTTCAACAAGACCATCTACTTTTACAGTGATATTTACATATGAATGTGGATATGTTCACCAACTACTCCCATGTTTAGCTACCGAGGATAGATCATGAGTAAGAAAGGCCATGTTTAATGTGTTCATGCTTGCAGTCAGTCAGCCAGCAGCTCTGTTTACAACCACCAAAAGACTTCACATACCCTGTACATTATACTGATTCTGGTGTTTGGCTTTACAGTGTTGGAAAGAACTCCATAAGAAAATCTTTCGTGTAATCCAACGAATGTCCACAAACAAGGACTTAGCCAATCAGGGAAACAGATAATAAATATATATATTTAATAAGTATAACGTGCAGCACCCTTCAGAACAGCATGAGCACTGCACAAGGGCCATCAGGACCCCAAAAAAGCAGAAATCAAAGATTTGAGTTTGACAAAAAGAACTTTTACAAATACTTTCAGTGGCAAAGCGTGAAATGAAGTATTAAAAGGTAGGCATCATTTGTGACATCGAGAACATGAACTTTCAACCTAGGGCAAAGTAATACGTTTTTAAGGCCACTCACACTACCGCACCTGTAAGAAGAGTGCGATGAAGGAAACAGCCCCAATAACGGCAAACATCAAGGAGAAGAAATTCGACTTCTCCCTTACAATGCCCTTATTTTCCTCAGCAAACACCTGAAATGAAAGAACAACAGGAAATCCATCAGCAGATGTCCATCAAAATGTTGTCCTGACTTTTTATTTGCCTTTGCATGTGACTTACAGCAACAATTTTGGAGAAGACCACAGCAAATGCAGGCTGAATGCCACCATTGATGATGGCGCAGAAGAGACCCACTGCCATGAAGGGCCATTCCTTTTTATTCATGCGCAGCACTTCAAAGAATGAAACCTCTGGAACTTTTTCCTCCTACACAGAGGGACAAGGAAAAGAATAGGATACTCTTACATAACAGCTGCCACTCAATCAAAACAGGACAGATGATAAGAGATAATCTGAAATGTGCACATGATTGATTTTTTACCTGTGTTGGGTCTTGGTCTTTGTCCTCCTTGCCTTTCTCGGAGCCAATAAAGCTTTTGGATTTTTGTCTGAAGAGAGTGTGCTCTGTCATCGAGGTGGCAGTAGGGCTTTTCTCATCTAGTCCTGCCTCCTCTGCACCGTCATCCACAGCCTCTGTGCTGTTAAATGTCTGAAGGATCAAAGCAGCTTTTATGTCAATGACGTATATACCCCCACTACTGTTGAACTATTGAAAGTCTACAAACTAAAGTCTATGCTCCAAAAAAACAAACATCTGACAGTATGTGAAATGCATATTTAAAAAGAAAAAAAGGATTCTGGAAATCTGTGTCCGTTAACAGAAGAAAACTTTCCCCACCTTCAAAACTAAATCAACAGGTGTCTGCAGTAAAATATTAAGTATGGTTAAAAGTGATGTTAAGACATGCACCTTTCTCATCTTTCAAATTTAGAATAAATGTTTCCATTCACGAAAACATCAATTATCAAATAAATTAGGATTATATATTTACCACACATATTCTATGTCTGTTTTCTTTCCTCAAATTCTCTTTGTTTTAGGGTTTGACTCACCTGCATAGTAACAAGAGAGTGATAAACTCCCTTAATCCCCATCAGATTGTCATGTGTGCCCTGTTCAACAACTTTGCCATCCTGGAATCCTGCGATAACATCAGCATTGCGAATAGTGGACAGACGGTGGGCCACTATAATGGTCGTCCTTCCAAGTCTCACCTATGCCAAAACAGGTCAGAAAGTCACTGTTATAGTCATACATGAGTGAATCTGATATTTAACTCACCATAAATCTAACATTCCTCTCCACAGTAGTCAGTAGGACCCATATAATGTAAAAAATTATTTTTCTCACTTTTTTTAATAAGAGGTTTGATATAGTAGAAGCAACATTGTTCAGAATATGGCTCTTTCACATATATTACATACAGTATACCCATACATGCACAGTAGCAATGCAAAATTAATTCTAAGGAATAAACAGAGGATGTCAAAACTCTCAAAATAAATGGTTATATAACAAATTATGACTGCTTTTGATACAAAGGTGATAAACAGACCTCAAAGGGAAAATGAAGAATATAGGCCCTTTAAGCAGCCTTCAACACTTCAAAAAGTAAAGCAATTCAATTTTATCACCTTATCCAGGGCTGCTTGTACGATGGCCTCACTCTCTGTGTCCAGAGCAGATGTAGCCTCATCCAGCAGGAGGATCTTGGGATTACGTACAAGTGCTCGTGCGATGGCGATTCGCTGTTTCTGTCCACCACTCATCTGAGTGCCTCTATCCCCCACGAGGGTCTCAAATTTCTGAAATTGATGCTTGGTTAGAGTACATACATTATACAGCAAAAAAAAATGTTGGTGCCAAGTGGATTCTGCACCACAACAACAGGTATGGCTTTTTTCTTGCTCTGTTCTAATCCTGTATGTCTGTGTCTTACGTCAGGGAGTTTCATGATGAAGTCGTAGGCGTTGGCCTCGCGTGTGGCCTGTTCAATTTCCTCCTGTGTGACGTCCTCACGGCCGTAGCGAATGTTCTCAGCAATGGTGGTGGCGAAAAGCACTGGCTCCTGACTCACCACACCGATCAGCTCCCTCAGACGACGTACATTCAGACTGCGAATGTCATGACCATCTATACTTACCTAAAGTAAGTGAGAAGGATTAGGACAGAAAGAGGAACACTTTCTCTTTACCACTGTATTCCACCACTATTTCTCTCTCTATACTTACTACTCCTTCTTGGGGATCATAGAAGCGCTGGAGTAGCTGAACTGTTGTACTTTTGCCACACCCGCTGCTACCTACAAGAGCAATAGTCTGTCCACTGCGAATTTTAAGATTCATGCCACCGAGGACCTACACACACAAGCAAGGGAAAGGTTAAAATAGTCAAACCACTATTTTTTAAGTGCATACTGAAATCCATGCATTAAGGCTAGCTAACATACTTTCACATCCGGCCGCGAGGGGTAGCTGAAGTGAATGTTTTTGAACTCAATGTCTCCTTTAACCACGTCAGGTTTGTGGCCTACATCTGAGTAACTGTCAATGCTGGGTTGCTGTGGAGAAATAATGACAAAATTTTTGAAATAATGACAAACAATAACAAAACTAAGATTTTACTCCACAACAAATATGTAATGAAACGTTTTATGGTTCAAGGTGCACACTTTAAAAAATATTTAACGGAAGCCTCTTTGAAAGTTGTTCTGAACTCAGCAGGAGAGCAGTTCTGGTCTGAAGTTGTCTATGTTCATGTTGTGGCAGAAACAATGGCAGGAAGTTCCGTAGCCCTGCTTTGTTTTATTTGGATAAGACTGGATGTGTATTTCAAAGTCCCTGTCCACTCCCTGTGAGAAGAATCTTTGTAATAACTGAAAAACTGGAATCTAAAAAAAGACAGGTTCATCCAGGTTGTGTGTGTGTGTGTGGGGGGGGGGTGAGTGTATATACACCAATTCCACACCCTAATCTGTTCTTTTAAGGTCTTCCCCTTGGGAACAAGCAGGAGACTGTGAGGAAGTTACAGGAAGTCTAGCAGTTCTCCGCAGAGTATTGTAGTAACAAGTTTCCTGCCTAACAAACGTGGTCAAAAAGTGCATTAACAGGTTTAAATATCTTAAATCTGGAAAAATAATTATTCAGTTGAACTTCTTATTTCTGTTGTCTTTTGCAGATGATTTACTACTTTTGTGCCTTGACATACAGAATTCTAATTTTAAATACCAGTTTAATAAGACCTTTAGTGCAACAATGATGCACACTAAAGTGAAGGGTAAACTATTAAGACTACAGAGAAAACTACAGCTAGGATGAAAAATCCCTGAGTAGTAATCGCCTACAATAAAATGCCCAAGAACAGCTTTCATGGGCAATGCCTCAGTAGTAACATATAAAAAAACTAATATAGATCTAGAATAAAACCTGAAGCAATATTTATTTAGAGTAACAAACTATGAATAAGCAGTTCAGACACAGTACACTCAGTAGCACATAACAGCTATTGCAGTGTCTCATGAAAACTCTGTGGTCAAAATGTCATACATAATTCCAATATGTTGAAGTGAGAAAACTTGCGTTTAGTCCATCTCTTCTGTATGGGGAACAGCAGGCTCAGTAGCACTATATAGCTATTGCAATGTCTTATGAAAACTCTGTGGTCACTATGTCATACATAATACCAATATGTTGAAAACTTGCGCTTAGGTTGCTCTTCTGTATGAGGAACTGTAGACTGCTTTACAGTATGTTCAAATAGAAAAAGCAGAAGGTCAACAAGGTCACTCACATGATCGATGATATTGAAAACCTTGTGGGCAGCCCCTCGTGCACTGGAGAATGCCTGGATGTTTGGAGAGGTCTGGCCCATTGCAAACGCTCCAATTACGACAGCAAAGAAAACCTGAATTAGAGGGGGAAACCTGAATTAGAGGGGCCCTAGCACCATAACTGGTTTTAGAGAGTACCTTATATTTCATATAAAATACTTCATATACAACATTCTACAATTTTATGCAAAATATTTCCTTTCAAACATGCTAATGTAAGACTAGTTGTCAACAATTAACATTATGTCATCTGCACAGTGGCTGTTAATTTTCATTTATTGTTCTCAACGTCTGTCGTTTTAACATAACTGTTCCTGAATTTCACTGAACTATTTAATCTATTCATCTCAGTTTTGACACTAACAAAGCAACAAAGTATTTTTAAATCAATGTTATAATATTTGACTCTCTTTTAATACAGCCCAACAGTCTAAGCTGTTATTATCTCTAGAATAGGTGGTGCACCATGTACTCACTGTCATCAGTGTTCCAGCTGTATATTCTCCATCCAGAATCAGTGTGCTGCCATACCAGAAGGCCAGAGCATAGGACATGTAGATCATGAAGTACGTGAAACCCACAGCAATGTTCACTGTGACTGCTTTCTTTATACCCACATTCTTAGCATCCTCAAGGTTTTTATGATACCTGCCATAAAGAGAGCAGACACTGTCAGGCAGCACTTATTGTGAATAACTTTGCTACTAATTGTAGATCAGGAGGAATGCACAATAATAAAATAATCATATTAAAAAAGCTTTTTAAAAATTGTCAGCTTCAGGCAGATCATTAGATGTGACTGACATTTAAAATCAATATTTGATTGTGTATTTACTGTACTCCAGAAGAGCAAATGGCTTTGACTACATTGGGCTACTATGCTTTGTCTTCATTCAACTGCTTTGTAACCCTCCAGAAATAAATGTTATCTTTCTCTGCTATGCTGATTCAGGGAGATCTAGTCCACATTTCTACATTTTATTAATGTATATGTATTGGCCCACCATTTCCATAAATCAGTACATCCCTAAAGATCAGTATGAGAGGTCACAGCAGTTGTGGCTAAAGAATCTTCTCCAGTGGCATTAAAATATCAGAACAGAATGCACAAGCTGAATAACTGCCATACAGAAATAGTACTTGGGCAGAGAATAATGCAAAACTATTCATTCATGTCTATCCCTATGGATAATCTTTTTTGAACTGTGTATCTGCATGTGTTTGAGCAAAAGAGAATACTTACAGAAAAAGACAATGTACTTAAAGAAAATGAATGATATGTATACTTTTCCTGTTATGTCAGCTAATGCTCACTATACTTGTGAAATCTTTTAAACATAAACTGTTTTTTTTGCCCAGATGCAATTCTTACAGTCTTTTAATGCTCAAATCTTTCACACACACACACACACACACACACACACACACACACACACACACACACCTTTTTAACTCTTTTTTCTGTCCTCCAAAGGCAAAGACAGTCCTGATGGCAGACAGCACCTCTTCAGCCACAGCTCCAGCCTTTGCGTAAGAAGTTTGCTCCTTGGAGGTGAATGATGACATCACCTAAAGACAAAACATGTGTTTCTTTTTACATGACAGTTCGCTTTAGGTACCAAAATGCTACATTTATTTGACAGAGCAATGCTTTAGTGATAGGAAAACCTTATAAGATGTATGGGGAAGTACTTCTTTAAGTTTACAGTCCAACATCCTGTTTTGTTCTGTTCTCTCTCTCGCCTTCTCTCTCTCTCGCCCCTACTGAACTCAACGCATTCCGGCGAACACTCCTCCCTTACCACTTCCTTCTGTGCTTCTCCCTTGATATTTTCATTGATTTCTCACCTTGGCGATGATTGCAGCTGAGATTCCAAGCAGGGGGCTTATGGCGATGATGACAAGAGTGAGTTTCCAGCCTTTGACGAAGCCCACAATGAAGCCAGTGATAAAGGTGGTGAAAGACTGAATACACATGCCCAATTTGTCTCCAATACCTTCATTTATCTTGTAGATGTCACTGAAGACAAAACACAATGTCAAGCATGCAGGATTTATGATGCATTTGAGGTATATAAGATAAATTTTCCCAGTGGTGCATATCAGTGCCATGGCTTTGCTTTGCCGTAAGACAAATAAAAAAAGCTTAAAAATCAAGTAATTACTTTAATCAGGCAATCGTAATAGCTGTTAACTGGTGAATTATTAACTTAGTTTTCGGGTCAACCATTCTGTCATTTCGCCCTGTCTTGGACCCTAGTGGGCCTCTTACTCTGTGAGACGTGTGTTGAGCTGTCCTGTCTCATTGACATCAAACCAGCCAATGTCTTGCTTGAGGATGGAATGGAAGAACTTCTTTCTGAGCCTCTTCACCTGTCGTCCTGCAGCAAGTGTCCAGAAAGCCACCTGCATGTAAGCTGCGAAAATGACTATACCTCCCATGATGCTGTAGTAAATGGCATAGCTAAATGAACAACAGAAGAAAGGGGGAGGGTGAGCGAACTTCATAAAAGACCACAGCAAAAAGACCAAAGTTCACTGTTATGCAACTACATTTTTGAGAAATGGAGGCAGGAACACAACAGGATTTAATTACCTTTAGCGGATTAGGAAGACTACAACTTAAGGTGCAAAAACAGATATAAAGATAGAGTGAACAATGTCACTGTAAGAAGCAAATTTAACAAAATTTAACAGAAGCCTGTTACCTGGTCATTTGCTCTCCAAGTGTTGTATTGGAAGTTGGCGGGGTAAAATCTAGTATACAGAGGGCATTTATAAGCATTCATTGTGAATTGTGAGCAGCTTACAAATCTGCAATAATAATTCTATTCAATTTAATCAATATTTCTATATAACTTTGTATCTGTATCACATAGGAAATGCTTGATGTGGAATAGATAATTTGCTTTTGACTCACCTGGGGGAAAAGTAACACCTTCAGGTAGGTTTGCTGATTCATATGTCAGAAAGCTGTCCGTCATCTCTCCAAATACAACCACCATGGCAGGAAGTACTGCCCCGTTGGCCATAGCCATGATAGTCCCAATCAACATGAGCAAAATGTCTCCGCCATCCGCATAACGGAACTGACAAACACACAATTAAGAATTTTTACACAGTCAGATGGTCATATGAAAACATGACACTTATGCTGATTTTCAGAACTGTGGCACATTAGCACACTTGATAATAAAACAGGCAAGGAAAATGTTAAAATCTGATTTTTAAAGATTCAAATATGTTTCTGAAATGCAGAGAGTCCAAGCACAGCACTCTTATGATTTCACCACAGGTAAAACTGGGGGCATTTCATTCAATTTAAAGTGCCATAGAATGGAAAACTGTATTTACATTGGCATGGTTGATTAAGGAGAGTTCAGTACATAGAACTGGCATACTGAGAACATTAAAACACTGTTGTATCCTCCTTCAAACACAAATTCCACATTTACAAAAACTGTCAGTAAAACAGGTCAATTGCAAAATTCTAAACTGTTACGTAACAGTGTCGACTCATTTCAATATTACAACCTCAAATTTTACATATAAGGACACTGGAGCAACAGCAACTACAGTGACATACTATTTGCAGAAATCTACCATCCAGGCTTTGAAGGGGGACATCAGTACGTCTGATATTCATCTTTAAACGAGGCTGACATTAACTACGGTAACATTTAAGGTGGAACAAAAAATCTGGTGAATATGAAGCCAGCTACAACACCCACATATGTAACAAGATCCTGGACAACTTTAAATCAAAGTTGTTGGCTCGCTCTGCACACTCCAGACAGTTTCTCAAACCTTGGAAAATCAAGCATCTTTGCCTCAGCATTTGATACTGAAGAGACTATTAGCATCACCAACCCAAGAGCATCCTGTAAGTAGCAGCCTACTGTGTGATTTTAGCACTGTTTCAAATAGAAAGCTAACAACTTTAAGTCTTGTCTTTATTGACACAGAGGTTCATTTCAATGATTCTGCAGTGTCTGTGTGATCATCAAGGTGTCTTGTTGTAAAACCAGCAAATTTATGAGCTTGCTGAAAAAAGGAAAACATCTCATTTCATTCTAGGACCAAATCATATGGCATAAATTGACTTGTAAAACCACATCTGGACATTTTCCACCCAAACCAAAGTCAAATACCTTCTTTGTAAACATCAACAGAGAACAGAGAACAATTTAAAATACTGAATAATGCATTCTATGGCAACTTAAACTGAAGACTGGCATCAACCTATTGCTCATACATCTAACCTAAACGACTAACATCAGGCTATCACATGCTGCTAATGTCTTACTAAGATTATAATGACACTTTGCTATTATTGTCTATTAATTATTTCTGTTAAATGATCATATACAGTAAGAACAGGTTTCACTCACAATTTGTAATGGTCCAACCATTTCCATCTTAGGTTCTTTTTCTTTTTTCTTTTTTCCTTCACTAATGTAAGACAAAAAAAAATAGTTTAATACTCCAACAGCTCCTTCCAAGGCAAGACCCACCATATGTACTTCAGCAAATGTGGCTAAAGTGACTTTTATAGGGGAGGTTATAGGCATTACACAGAAATATCTGCTGAGGAAACTTTGCTTACAGCATTGAAGAAAACAATCTGGTAACCTACCTGACGTCCCCATTCTGATTACTTTTCTCTGAGTCCTCTTTAAGGTCGTATTTTTTGCCCATTTTGACTTGTTTCTGTTGTGTTGCTGATATAGGCTTGAGGTTAGTTCCTTCTTCCAGGGCAGCTCTGTATGGTTCCCGGCTGGATCTGTTCCTGGATAGACATTGGAGAAGCTTTTTAACTTTAAACAGATGCACGGCTTAACATCATGTCTTTTCTGTGTTAACTTTATCATTTTGAGAGCTTCGTCGGTGTATCAGTCCTTCGTAATATGAGCACAAACTAGTAGAATGTAAATAAAGAAGATGGGAGTGAGTTCAACCCAGTGTTAACCCCGCTCGTTTATCCCTTTCCTTCCAGGCTGTCCTTTCCCCTTACAGGTTAGTTAGCCACAAATGATGTGTAAGGCTTAGCGTTTTATTCAGTTCAGTTGACACGACGAACACGAGCAGTAATGTAACTGCTACACCATTTAAGGTGGAACGGGAAACTCGAACGAAAGGCTGTTGAATGTGAAGCTGACTAAATCACATCAGTCACGTTAACGCTGAGCCTTATATTCAGCTTCAGAACGAGGATGTTCAGCTGAGCATTTTATTCAGTTAGCTACCGAATAAAAGTGTAAACGTTAGCCTTAAAGTTACACCAACATCTTAAAGCTTATATAGTAAATTATTTTATTCAGTTAGCCTCACAGAACAAACCGAAAACCATGTATTCTGTTACTGACACAAGTGTAAATATTGGTTAGCATTTAATTTAAATAACGTTACCAAACAAACTGTAAAGCGTACCCTTTTATTCAGTCACCGGCAGAAGTGTAAAGATTACTGTTGTCCAGTTAACTTGCCCAGCAAACAGTAAACATCTGGATTTCCTTTAGTAACCGAACAGAAGTGTAAAGCTGAGTATTTTAGTCAGTTAGCTACGAAGGTGTAACGCTTTATCCGTTACCTTGAAAGGAGCTCGGGCCTCTGGTCCTCTTCTCTCCTCTCCTCTACTCTTCCCCTGGCGCCTGCTCCCCGGCGCGTGCTGCTCTGGTCTGCTCTGCGTCTCGCGCGCAGTGGACTGTGAGCATTAGCCGTTAGCTGAAGGGTTTACAGCAGGCGGGTTTATTATTACCCACCCTTACATAACGCACCGCTTTACTTCACCCTGCACTCACCTAGTGTATCCTCATCTTCCTTCTTTCATTCTTCTCGCTTTTTTTTGCTGACATGAATTGAGGGTGATGATTCGCGCTGTACTTTACGTTATTTCTCTCGCCTCGTGTATGTGTGTGTGGTGGGGCGGGGTCAGGTTAATGCCACATTGTCGGGACCAAACCTGTTTGTATTTCTCACGTTGTGGAGACCTTTCGCCTTTGTGTTTTATGGTCAGGGTAGGGGTAAGGTTAGGGTAAGGTTAGGGTAAGGTTGGGGTTATGCTAGTAGTAGTTCTGCGTAAGGTTTGGGTAAGTCTCTAGAATGGAAGTCTATATAATGTCCCCACAATCCACAGAAAGAAACACAGAAAGTATGATTTAAAAAAAAAAACTGGTCATTTTTGAAAAACTGTCTTTTGTATGTTTTCTCCTTGTTTCAAAATGTATCAAGTGGGAGAGAGACTACTTTTTTGCTGTCTGGATATCGTCTCTCTCCCACTCGATTCTCTATGCATTTGTTTCTGTGGATTGCGGGAGCTATAGTAAAGCTCCCTCAAGATTTCATTTGTGAAGATACTGGCCCATATTTATGAACTTCTCAAAGAACTAAAACTGATCTTGGATCTGTTTATGAGAGTTTCTGCAAGCTCTGTTAGAAAAACGTGCATAGACCAACATGGCTACTGACCAACAAATCTAGCATGTTGCTGCTCTTGGAACAATACCCTGTATCTCCAAAATGATAACTTTCAGGAGAAAACATACATTTTACTTTTAATGCAAGTCACTGGAACCAGATGTTTTTCCAAGGCATCGTGAAATTTACACACAATTTAAAGAACAACATGCAATTTCAAATTATGTCAAAAACCGAAAAAGGATGACAAAAATGGAGATACAAGGTTCCAGCAGCTATGTGTCGTGTTTTGGAAGCTGGTTTGCTGGTCAGCAGCAATGGAAATTAATATGTTGTTCACCAATAAAAGCAGCATATGTTTTAATGCTGGTGTGCTGATCAACCAACATGACCAAAATGGCTGACCAGTTACACCAGGCCTAGTCATGTCACGTCATATTTATTTACGTAGCTCTTTTTACAACAGATGTTGTCACAAAGCAGCTTGACAGAGAATCCCAGTCCAAGTCCCCAATGAGCAAGCCGAGGAAAAGTGGGAAGTGGCAAGGAACAAAGACTCAAAAGGGGAACACATCCTCCTCCTCCTCCTCCACAAGCACAAAAAGGATAAGAATTTACACTTATATGCAATATTCAATAGAATAACCAATAACCGTTAGTGTAGGAGTAACAATGAGAAATAGACCGGAAAGTCTGAATGAAACTCAGTCCCTGTTACCAGTGAAACCAGTGACCACTGTAAGTACTAGTTCACAGTGAAAACCATGAAAATCAACTGCCGCTGGAAGACTACCAGCACTAGGCTAGCTTAAACTAGTGTAGACCAGCATAGGATGCATGGACAGCAAGGACTATGAGCAATTTTGAAGTCCCTGGAATTAAATTTTGGATTTATATTTTTTTAAAATGTCACACAGTGATAAATACAGTGTTGATGCAATCTTCACATAAAATTACTAAACACCAAAACAAACAAATCTAGTTTATAAAGAAACAAAGTTATAAATTTAGCACTTGAGGCCATGGCGCACCACCCACATAAGGTGAATCCAGATCATGAAAACAAGCTGTTTATTGTGTGTCCTTACCCTACATCTTAGTAACTGTGTATTTTGAACTACATTCATAAAAGTGAATTACTATTGAATTCATGTATGTCAGGTGCTAAGTGCCAAATCGAACGTAGCAGACCTTGCTAGCTGCCATTTATCTGGAATATTAGCAAAAATGTCATTAAATGTTCTTAAACATGTCTTTTTAGGTGTTGCGGTAAAGACAAAGTTCAAGCTGAGACATGATCAAATACTACAGCTTTGGTAGGAATTCTACTTTCAAGAAGCTCTCAGAAAGAAATGTTTATGATTCAGGTTGTAGCAGTTGGTGGTTTTGTACTGGAGTGCATTACATTGAAAGCTGTTTCTAATATTCTGCCCTTCTCATGTATGTAAAGGGGTGGACAGATATTATGTTAACACTTAAGCAGAGAAGATTTACACATTAGAACTGCAAAGCAGTCATGAAAAGCAATGTATTTGTATCTTTTGTTTGAAGACAATTGACATTTAAAGTTACTGTCTAAATATTCCATGGTGTAGAAAAAACATGAAAACTTCTATTTATTATATCAGTATTTACAATAATGCACAAAGCTTAATGAAAACCTTATAAAAAATTGAACAGGGCATTTTGTAGAAACAAAGGATGAAAATGATGAAAAATAAACATTTTTCAGAATAAAATCTTTAGTTCACCAGCTTTTGTGTATGACAGGCAGTGATTTGTTTTGTTTGTTTCATTGTTTGTTTTTGTTTTTGTTTTTGTCCATAGTTGTAGAAGCACTGAATAGAAGTACATGGACCCTTGAGGTCTTGAGCCCATATTTATCTATATAAACATCACTGTAACAGTACTGATCTAATGTCTAATGTTATCATTGTTCAAGTGGACTCAATGTTATGTAAGAGGCATAATCTAAACCTAAGTCAGCCTTTTTCTTTATGAGAAGTTTGATACCTGTGGGTTATTGACTTGCTTTGTGTTTTGTGCCATGTTAAACTTTTGCTGAAATGAATTTTCAGAAATGGCATCAGGTGATATTTCAATTCCTCCGGATCCAGTACTTTTATATCTATATATAATAGTTGGTGCAATAGTTGGACCCAGGAATGCAGAACTACCAAAAAGATCTAGGTCTTCTTTTTCTAAATATAAGGGTTTTTTTAATAATGCAATTACAGTACTAAAATTCCTGGAGCTATGCTAGGTACGTATGATGGATCTTCATCTAATAGACCTTGTTTTTCTGTAGTGTCTCTCAGAAGCCTTACTGATAAACCCTGAACTTTCTTGGCAATAGCTACGGTAGTAAATTACATTCTTTTTTATGACTCAAGTGGAGGAAAGTGCACCCAGTCATTCATCCTATTGCCCAGGTTGTATAAAGTGCAATAAACTTAAGGTACGGCATGTCTGGTAAAGGTAATCATGGCCAGGGACATTGTATGAGGGGGAAGTTTCACAGGGCCTGTGTCTGATACGAGGTATTAAATTATTAGAACAATAAATATTGTTTTTTATATTTTTATAATTGATACAGCATTCAATAATAATAATAATAATAATAATAATAATTAGTATTGTATTAGTATAATAAGTATAATCTTTATTTATTGAGCACATTACATACCGGTGGCAGCTGCTTTACAGACAATTTTTAATAAGCCAAAGACACAGATCAAATTTATAGGTACCAAAAAGAAGTTTTAATTAAACAGCAAGTTAAGTAGTTTTTAACCGTTTCTTAAAAGGGTGCACTGAGCTCAACTGTCTAATTGTTGCCAGATCTGTAGGGTGGAGTTAGAAACCTCACAAGCCCAGGTGAGGCGCTGTGTCCTGTGTCGCTCTGGTGGGTATTCTGTTCCCATGACCCACGGAAGCTAAAAATGCTGCACTAAATGCAAAACGCACACCCATGGTCAGCCACTGCGCTGTGTACTGTGGGGGAAAATTATTTATTTGTAGTACTCTCAGTACAATTATGACTCTGTGTTTCGAGGAATGTGCCCACACAACTTCCAAAATGTAATGTCCACCCGTTTGGCACCCACTATCACGCCTCGGTTGAACTCTGATAGTTCAAGTCACCTTGCCAGGAGCACGCTTTCTTCACAACTTATACAGTTGTGGTTGAACCCAAGCCTTGTCCTGAGGCGACAACACTTCATAATTAGTTTATGTACTGCTATCCTATGACCTTTGGTATGTCAGTGAATGATTGCGTGTGTAATGCATATGAAATATGGAGCTATTAAAACTCCACATCATTTCAAGGTGTAGTTGCATATTGTCCCCCCAAAAGAGGGTGCCTGTTGCGTCTGTTGTTCATTTTTTACCTTTTTGGCTTCAGAGGTCTTCCTGCAACATGTTGCATACCGGCTGAACAATTCTTGGTACGAAATACCAAAAAGTAGTTCTGACATGTTGACTATTAGCATATATTAGGGCTGGAATTTTATGAGAATTCCAGCTGTGAACATGAGCGAGGCTGTTTTCTGTCGAGTACGTTTCTCTGTTCTGCTAGTCTAGCTAGCCACTGTGATGGGACGATATACCATACTTTTTGAGTTCAGATGCTTTTCATAAGAAATAAAAAAAAAAAAAACAATCAGCATTATGGGAATGCTTTGCTTCTTGTGCAAAAGTTCTAAAAAGAAAGTTAATGCTAATGCTAAGTAAAGCTAATTGCCAGGCTAATGGCTAGTTTGTTCATTAGAATTACTGCTAGCGTGGTGAGGCATTAAAGACAGATTATGTTGACTGTTATGTGAATCAGTTTCGGTTGGACTGACGTACTTTAATGATGTATTGTCATTTATATTCATAATGTTATGATTATTAATGTTAAAGGAATCTTAGTGATGATTCAATTTAAATTCATGTTAAAGGGACAAAGGAAAACTTGTTAGAGATAATAAATGGAAAAAAGTAACAGTAGCAGTAACTCGTTTGTTATTGCTAAAATATAAATTGCTATTGTGATATATATACAATATATAGTAATTAATCATATAGTAATTATTCCCTCATTTTAAAATACCAAAATTGTTGTGATGTATGGTAGTTCCTGACATGGCAATCCTTCTTTTCATGTTTAAATATCATATGTTGATCTGTATGGATATTATGGTGGGTAATGTTTTTGTAATCAAAGTATGTCCTTAGTTTTGGTTATACATTATTAGACCTTCTACAGTGAAGAAGTTAATAAGGTCTCATGTTAGTGAAAAGAAGAATGTACTACTCTGTACTATTTGTGTAGGTTGGTTTCTTCTTAGAACCTCAGAAGGAGTTTAGAGAATTCTGTGATGGCGAGCCCAACCCAGTGAGACTGTTGATGGCCGTTAAAACAGTGTGGCCTACCCTAGGTTCACAGAAGACATCTCTGGATATCTCAAAGTTGTTATTCAGCATTAGATAGGAATCTATGCACACTATGTCACTATACTCATATAGAAACGGTCAGGGGAGAAATACCTGCAATACACACACACACACACACACATAGACGCAGTGTTGAGGATTTCAATCAAGAGAGTTACTCTACCTCTCCTTATTTATATATTTTTGCTACTTTATTTTTTATTTCTTTTTTTTTGTTTTACACTCAGCGCTGTGTGTTTTGTTTCATCGCAGGTTAGGCACTATAGCATAGGTACCCCTATTACCTCAAACTGAAACAATAGAAATCTAAGCTAACTGTAAATCTGTAAATACGTGGAAGCACTTTACCCACTCAAATACATTTTCATAAGAATAAGTTTTTCATGAGATATATATTTGTAAATATATATATATAATGTCCAAGACTCGTTTGACTTTAAAAGAAAATATTTTATTCCATAATGACTTTTTTGTGTACTTTTTGTGTACTTAGAATGATGGATGTCCCCCAGTATTAGCCATCTCACTATTCAGTGGTTTACAATGGTTTAAAATGAGAATATGTTTGTTCTCTCCAGGCGTATGCAACACTACCATGGCAGCATTTCTTTTCTCATAAACGGTTAGATAACTTTTACAACAAGAGAAATATTGGTTGTGTATTGGAAACGTGGTGTGTGCTATATGCGTTTTTGTACATGCTGAATTACAGCACTGTTAGCGATACTTGAATATTGAATTTCAGATGTGACATTTTGCAGGAATAAGGTTTAAATGCCCGTCTATGGCATAAAATTTCCTTGATGCGATTGGTGAAGAGAGAGAGAGAGAGAGAGAGAGAGAGAGAGAGAGAGAATATGCAATGTGCATAAGATGTTAGGAGGCATTGCTATTAATACATTAACTATTCAACGTATCTTTAACTCCAGCTATGACTGAAAGAATACCACCTCTTGAACCTCTTTATTACTATTGTTACCATGTATAGATGGTACACAGGAGCCAGCCTGGAGCGCTTTTGGGCAGCTTTGGCACTTCTGTTGTATGTGCACTTCTGTAAGCACTGATACCTAGCTAGAATTAGTTTGGGGTACTTAAAAAAAACATGTAATTCAGTCAGAAAATGATAAAGTACCCAGCTCTGTGTTAGAAGGAGGTTTAACTGGTGATGAGGTGTACGAAGAGGTTATGGAGTATTTAGAGTAGTTTGGTGCCATATGAAGAATAGTTAAGGTAATTTATGGGGAACTTTAAAGACACAGCTGTAATTCCTATTTAATTCTTTCAGGAAGTCTTGTCCTGGAAAAGACCCAGGTGTAACCCAAACATCATCCACCACATTCAGCTCCTATTTGAGCCATATGCTGCCAAAAGTTAAAGCTTAACTGTTTCTTACTTAACTGACCTGAAGAGCATTGTTAAACTAAAAGTGGGGCAGACTGTTAGATCAGCTGACTAGAATTCAGGAGTCTACTAAAAGTCAGCATACAGCCAAACCAGGTATATTAGAAAAGGTGATGTGACCTACTTCCATGAACATGACTCATTTCAATTCACAGTTTGTGCAGAGGTATCATCCTTAAATGGAAAACAAACCCTCTGCTTGCTTTCTGAACAGTTCACCACTCCTGAGGTCCAAAGGGTAGGAGTTGAGCATGTCATTAAGCGCAATGACATCTTCCCTATGTCATGGTCATGTCAAACTTAGGCCTTTCTCAAGAAAGAACCCTTGCCCATTCTCTAGGTCTGATTATAACACATGGCACAACAATGTTGAATTCCTCTTTACAGATGGTACTGTGTCTAAAAAACACACTGTCAGAAGAATAGTTGAAAGTCTTCCTCCCTCTGCCACCAACCTCAACTTGGACCTCCACTCCACAAAACTATCTTAGCTTGCTTGAGTCTTTTTTGCATATGACACTGTTGATGACAAGCTTTTTGTAACGCTTAATAGACAGATTCCAGCTTGCGCAAAAAAAAGAAGAATAACCCACGCTTGTTTACTGGTCAACAAGCCAAAGCAGAATTAAACAACATTGGGGGTTCTCAGAACAAACTAAACTCCCTTATAGTGGAAGAGTATGCCACTGATGAGATGGATGTAACGACTTCTGGAGATAGAGCATCATCCCATAAAGAACGTCAGTTAGAAAAGCAACTTGCAAAGTTACAAGCCCAAATGGCTTCCCTGTAAGCATCTCTGAGAAGTCAGACGTCTTCCAAGCAAAGTAAGAAATTGAAGTCTAAACCCAGTGTCTCCAATGACCTCAGTTCTTGTGGAGGGATTACCAGGAACGGAAGCTAATCATAAATGTCCCAAAACAGAACCTCATACTAAAACATTCATTCATTCTCACAAGGTAAAAGATCAACTTAAGATACCCAAAGGTCTTGTAGGCTAACACCCTCAAGTCAGGAGTTAGGACCCCATATTACTTGACTGTCAAAAGTACTAATGGTTATGGTGTTGCATACTTGGGCTATGTACCCCTCAACCTTAAGTTTCCAAAGACATTTGTTGAAACTGCGCCTGAGGTTCATACTCTAGCTTTAGTAGAGTATAAGTAGTCCCAGACTTCCACTGAATGGAACAAATGTGCTTGATGTCTTGTAAACACTATAACGGAAAAACCTAAATGACTTTGTCCTTTGTCTATGGATATAGGTAAATTCTTTGTTCCCCTATCCTCAAAAAGAGGTGAGC
The DNA here is from genome assembly GCA_034552555.1 of Semaprochilodus insignis. Taxonomy (NCBI): domain Eukaryota; kingdom Metazoa; phylum Chordata; class Actinopteri; order Characiformes; family Prochilodontidae; genus Semaprochilodus; species Semaprochilodus insignis. The sequence goes on from CM067497.1 coordinate 17,412,858, forward strand.
TCTGCTGAATGGACTTCATGACCCTTACAAGCAAAGTATAGCAAGTGGTGCCTGCACATGGGTGAGTTCTTCTTGAGGACTTTGTCAAGGCTAAAGTCACTGGTGAAAGGACAATTGTTGAGCAGTCAACAACGTCTGTCTTGCCTGATGGTATTTTTGTAGAGTGCTGTCTTGTCTCTTTGCTTGAGCAGCATCCTCACAAATCTCTTGTGTGGGTTAGAAGTGAAGCTGAGCATGATATCAGCCTAACTTCAAGCTGTGTTCTTGCTGAGCTTCATACCCCAGTACAACATATGACAGCTTACCTATTTCAAACCATAACGCTAACACTTGTTGTACAGCCACTTATCAGCCAGTCACTGAACCTACTACTTCTCAGATCTGATGATCTTTGGTCTTTGACTCTGATGGTTCCCCTCTGCCAAGAGAGTAGAAGTATAGGATAATACAGTCTCTAAATGCTTACACTTAGCTTTTCGCTCAAAATGATTTGGATTTTGCACACACATCAAAAGTGAAGCATAAGACCTAAAAGATAAATTGCCCTTCAAGCTAAAATCTAGGACGATTTAGCCAGAGAATTTTGAAGCCATGAGGAAACACTTGCAAACAGTACTTGATGCAGGAGTGATTCATTAATCACAGTCCCCCGTAAAATACACTGACAATACAAGATGCATGTGTACTTCCCAACCTAAAAGAAGCTTTCCCAGCCCTTGCTGGATCCAAATGGTTTTCAGTCTTATGTCTAGCGATATTTAGATTGAAATGCAGGAATGTTTTAACTAAGACTGCTTTTGTGTCCCCCTTGCGCTTTTACAAGTTCAGTCATATGCCTCAGAGCATTATTAATACTCCAAGTACTTCCCAGTGTTTAATGGAGAAATGTACTGCTAGTCTTAATCTCAAGGAAGCAATGGTGTTCTTGGATAAGATCATTGCATTTTCAAGTACACTAGAGGAACACAAAACTAGACTTCTACATGTCCTCTAGCAACAAATATCATTTCTTCCAAAGCTCATTGCATTGTTTAGGACACATTGTTTCCAGCAAGGGGGTAAAAAACTGACCCTGAGAAAGTCAGTGCTCTCCATCACTGGCCAAGACCTCATACTCTCAGTGAAGTCCTTCCTAGGTTTTGCAGGATAGTAGTGTCACTTTATAAGGAGCTATTTTGAAAAAGGTCAAACCCTTGAATGACCTCACCAGGGGCTACCCACCTTACAGGAGGGGTAGAAAATCAGCACCTTGGCCTGGGGGGTATTTTAGCTCAAAACACACTTTGCTGACAGGTGGACTCTTGAGGCCATCATAAAAAACCTTACTTTCCTTATTGGGATTGGCTAATCCAAAATTACCGTATGTTCTTCACACAGATGTGAGCAATTCGGGCTTAGGGGCTGCTTTATAACAAGAAGAGGAAGGTAAGATGCAAGTCATTGTGTATGCAGACAGAGGGCTCTCACCCAGAAAAAAACAGATCCAGTCCATAAGCTGGAATTTCTAGCTCTGAAGTGGTCCATTACAGAGAAATTTCGAGACTATCTCTACGGAAACCCATTCATGGTTGTAACAGATAACAACACTTTGGCATGCATTCTGAAAGCAGCCCAAACTTAATACTCAAATATTGTGCTGGAAAAAAAAAAAAAAGATGGCCTTTCTTCATGGCACTCTGACTGATGATCCTGAAAAGAGAGCAAACTAAACAATTCACTTCTCACCTTCTGGCTTAATCTAATGATCAATTAGACTTATCAACTGATAAAATTCATGCCTTATGTCACCGCAATCTTATAAGTGAAACTGACAACAATTTGCCTTTTATCACCCCGGTAGAATCTTTTGCTCTTCATGCTGATGCAGTGCCAGAAGATACAAAGATGAGGAAACACTGGGCTGTTCTGCCATATCTACCATGGTGAGGCAGAACTCCAACAATATCAAAGGTCTGACACAGTCTTTGGCATATTGTCAGCATGTCAAAGATGGGGAAGAAGCAATTATCAGTTTCAATCCTGACTCTTTGGAGCTAAGCTATTGTCCAGAGAATGGAAATGGTTGCAACCGAGAAATAGTGTCCTCTCTAGAACTCGGCAGTCCAAAGATGACATCACTAACTAGTATGTGGTCCCAATGTCTCTAAGGCCTACCATTGTCACACGCATCCATGAGGATATGGGAAATATGGGTCTTCCAAGAACTATGGACTTAACTATTGATCAGATATTGGTCTAAGATGACTGTTGGTGTATAGAAGAAGATCAAGACATGATGAAAACCTCTAGTAAATATCTAAACAATTTGTCCCATGGAGCTGGTATGAATGGTTTATTTATCCCTAGTGCCAGATAGTTACAATACCAGAGACATCTTGGTCATAATAGATAATATTACCAACAAAATATCTGAAGGCTACAACAGTTGTATATGCCTTTGAGAGCAGCATTTGGCACATTACACCAAAGTGCACAAAAGTCCTTGTCACCCAAGAGGCAACCTGGTTGAGAAGTTCAATTAAACTTTTCTTGGTCTGTCAGAAAACCTAAGAGAAAAAGAGATTTGCCATGCAATTGGCATGACGATGTACAGCCATTACTTATCCCTATAACTGCACCAAGAGTGAAGTCACTGGATTCAGCCTGTATGAGTTGCTGTTTGGGTGCCTGTCTAGGCTATCAGTGGATATTGCATTTTGCTTGCCTGTTAAAGATGGTGCCCACTAAGTGAGAAATCTGAAATCTGAGGAGAGTTATCAGATTGCCACTATGAATTGACCTGGCATGGTCAACCTCAACTCTTTGAGGAACATTCAGAATCTGAAGATGACTCATCTTTTTTGTCCCACCCAATTGTCCATCATTCAGGAGGAAAAGGTTCATTCATGTTTATGAAACTGCAAGAAGACAGAAGGAGTTCAACAAAATACTGCGCTGAACAATGCACCCACCCATGATGATTAAGAGATGATTAAGAGAAAGAATGTGGAAATGTTAAACATGGAGAAATAAATTCATTCACATGTAAATCTCAGAGACTATGGCAGCCACCAGACTGTCTTCACTAACTTCACTTTGAAAACCCATTAATCGCCTTTGCACAGAGCCTCTTGGAGGACGTGGTGGCTATGATATTCTCTCTGTTAGGTCTTTTATGCTGGATCATAGGTAAAGGTGGAGTGTGTAAGCCATATGAAATATAAAGCTACTAAAACTCCAGATGTAAATTAGAGGTATAGTTCCATGTTTCTGTGTGTCTATAGCCGTAGAGAGAGTTATATCGATGTGTTTGGTTTTTTTTTTCCTTTTAGGCTTGAGAGGTCTTCCTGCAATGCACTGTGGACCAGCGAAAGAGTTCTTGGTGTGAAATACCATAAAATAAATCTGAATTGTTGACTATTAGCATATAATAACTACTAAGCTGTTCTTTTTCAGAATTCCAGCTGTTAATGTGAGTAGTCATCTAGTAATCAAGCTGTCAAGTAATACATACAAGTTTGAAACTTAGATGAGTTGAAGAACAAGTTTCTCTGTTTTGCTAGTATAGCTAACCAGTTTGAAGGGAAAGTATACCATACTTTTTGTGTTTAGATGCTTTGCGAGACAAATGAAAAAGTAAAAAAGCAGTCAGAGCTTATGGAGAATGCTTTAATGCTTATGCAAAAGCTCTAAAGAGATAGCTAACGCTAATTGCTTACTAGTACTAATAGCAAAGCTAACGGCTAGTTTGGTTAGTAGAACTACTGCTAGCGTGGTGAGGTATTAAAGACACAGTACGCACATTTGGTTGACTGTTATGTGAATCAGTTTTGGTTGGATTGGTTGGAAATACCCATTAAAGGGTACTTTAATGATGTATGATAATGTTATGTTTGAGTATAATTGGTTATCAGAATTTAAGGAAGCTTAGTGATGATTCAATTTAAATTCATGGTAAAGGGATACAGGAGAACATGTTACAGATAATAAATGTGGAAAAGAAGCAGTAACTCATTTGTTATTGCTAAAATATGAATTGCTGTTGTGATATATAGTAATTAATCATATAGTAATTGTTCCCTCATTTTAAAATACCAATATTGCATTGATGTATGGTAATTCCTGACATGGTAGTCCTTCTTTTCATGTTTTAATATCGTATGTTGCTAGGATATATTAATGGTAAGGTTTTTTGTATCTCTGGATATCTAGTATATATATATATATATACTAGATATCCAGAGATACAAAAAACTTTTTTTTTTTTTTTTTTTTTTTAACACTCAGCACTGTATGTATTGTGAGGCAATAACTGTGTTATCTGTTCAGTTTCACCTTAACTCTTGCCATGACTTCAAGGAATACCGCTTCACGAACCTAGGTAGACATTAATACCTCTTTATTGCTATTGTTAGCAAGTATAGGTGTAATCAAGTCATCAGTGTAACAAAGGCGTTGAGGCAGGTTGCAAGTCCAGTGCGGCTTTATTAACGGCAGCCCCATACTCGACATCCGGATTTCAGGCAGGGGTCAAAAGCAGGCAGCATCAGACACATAGCCAAAAAAACAGAAACCAGCAGACTAAGCAAGGGTGAAAACAGAGGCTAGATCAATACAAACAAGCACAGCATAAAACTCACACTTGTAACACAGAGACTTCGTCAACAAACAGGCCAAACAAAGGGTTTATGTAGCAGTCTGCATGATTTCATTATCAGCTGCAGGTGTGTGCAATGGCTATAGCAGGTGGAGCCAGAGAGGAGCCAGAAGAGAAAAACAAAGGCACATATCAATAGCCATGTGCAGTACTGCGCAGGCTAAGGAGGGAATAGTATATGACAGAACCCCCCCTTAAGGTCCAGAAGCACAAAACCGAGAGGGGTTGGACCACAAGTAGGCATGGCCACAACCGGAAGAAGGCTCCAAGGGCAGGGCAGTCCATCATCTGGGCCAGCAGTGGGGATAGGGGACTTGCAAAATGAGCACCTCTAAGAGTTGGCTCAGGAGGAACATTACAGAAGCAGCCTGGGGAGCAGGAGCAAGAGCGGCAACAGGAGCAGGAATGAACCAGGGGGCACAGGCAATAGGAGCAGGAGACTTGGGGGGGGCACAGGCAGTGCAGGGGGACTCTGAGTTCACAGGAGAAGCGCTGCGTGGACCCAGCACTTCAACTACACTCATAGCAAAGTCCTGTCTTATGCTTGCGTCTAAGTGTGCTTTTCACCTGTGGATCTTCATCTGCCACTCCAGAAAAGCCCTGATCTGCTGATCCAGCTGCTTCGCATCTGGAGCTCATGTTCTGCCACCATGTTCTCAGCATCCACAGAAATGAAAGAGATTTTACAAGGAGCAGAGTGAACCAGCCTGCCTCCCCATCCCCGCATCCCTAACAATGAACCAACCCTATTTCCTTATTTCTGTAACACTACCTATGAACCAGCCCTATCTCACCATCCCTATACCCTTACCAATAAACAAGCCCTGTTTCCCTATTCCTATACCCTTACCAATGAACAAGCCCTGTTTCCCCATTCCTATACCCTTACCAATGAACAACCACTGTCCCCCCATCATCATACCCCTACCAATGAGCCAGCACTGTCTCCCGACTAAAGGAGGTGAGAAGTATTGTGTCGAATCATATGTCAGTTGGCAAAATTGCAGGGGATCGATGAAACCTTCTCAATGATAAGAATTTAATGCGATAGGGTGTTGGGACCTGGTGTGATATCTTTTTATGGAGCCTAAAAGCACTCGTGGTGCCCCTGACCATGGCATTAAAGACTGTCCAGTATCAGTCACTGATTGGTTAGGTGGCAACACCTAAAACACTAAAAGTGTGACCAAACACTAAAAGCCTTATATGATTATTTGTCTATTTCTCTGTTGAAAAGAGTATTACTGCAGCATTTCTGCTATGATGTTGCATACTCTGTTGGTCTGGAAGGGTTAAGCCATTAAGGTCTAGTTTTGCCTTATCCATCCTTGTGACATATTTTAGTAGCCTTCTGACTCATCCGTGTGGTCTTTAGGGAACTTGAAACAGGCAGCTGTGGCAGTCCTAGAGAGTAGTGTCTCGCTCAGTGTTATCATTCCATGCATACTATTCTTGTTCAGTGTTTGCCTGATGGGGGATTCATGAACAGTCAGCATTAGCCAGTGTAAGATGGGCCTACAGATTCCTAGACATTCTTAGATGGGGATTGATGTGATCTTCCAGAATATTATATATCATACTCTCAGACATTTTTGCTGAATGACCACTTCGGGAAGGGAACAATGGTAGATTTGTATACTGTCTGCCAAACAGTGTATCAGTGAAGTTTAAACTCATCGGAAATTGTTTTGGAACGCCTTTCACCCTAATGAGCACTGGCAAATGTTTTTTTGAGCTCCTTAGAATTGCTCCTTAGAACTCCTTGAACTTAGATATGGGATGGACTAATAAATATGTGTGGTAAAGTCCAGACTTTGATGGTGAAGCCTGTGGTTGATATATATTTTTTAATAGGATACAGTCAGTCACACTCACATGCGATTATCAGGCAACTGATTTAACCTTAATTCTAGAGGTTCCCACATCTCATTTGATCTAAAGCAAACAATTATACCACTATAGTGTAAATATTAAATACAAGAATAATATCAAAGTCCATTTTTTCATCATAGACAAACTAATTATTAACCCTTATTTTTCTGCAATTGTTTCACGTGGTGACTTACCTTTTAGAATTCATAAAGATTTATAAAGAAGTCCATTTCAGGCTGAAACATTTAAAACGAGTTCCTATAAACTTCCTGATAAGCCACCGACATCAGTACTACATTTCTCTGTTATCAGTACTCAAAGGCTTAGAGCTGCCATAAAGAAATTAAGTTTGTCCGCATGTGATCCTAACCCTGTTCGTTCTTCATACCTTAAAAGGGATTTTGATTGTGTTTAAAATGATGTCATTGTCAACTTTGTCTCGGTCAACAAGTGTCTTTCTGGATGTTTTAAAAACTGTCCTGCCAAAGTCTCTACTAAAAAGGAGCAACAATTTTAGACCACTTTCAGCCTTTCCTTCTTCAAGTAAATTAAGCCCCTGTAAGTCTTTAAAAAGTTGTTTTCAAACAATTCAATTGGAATCTAATATCAAACCAGTTATTTGAGTATTTTCAATCAGGTTATCATTGTAACCATAATCATGTTGTTATTGACCTCAAGCTTTTGGTCTTACTGGATCTTCCTGCAGCTTTTGGTTGATCACAAGATTCTAATTCACTGTCCTGAATGCTTGGTGAACTTCTGAGGCACAGTTTTAGAATGGTTTAAGTCTTGGTTCAACTGAAAAGTCATTCATCCATACAAATTCTTGTGGTGTTACCAAAGGTTCAGTTTTAGGGCCTTTGCTTTTTTCTAGATGTTACCTCTAGGTGATGTCATTATGAAACATGATATCAATTTTCATAGCTATGCTGATGACAAGCAATTACACATGTTCATTGCTTCTGATAATCAAGGCTCTGTTAACAGCCTTTCTAGGCGTGTGTCAGATATTTCTCAGTGGACGTCACAAACTTTTCTATGACTAAATCAAGATGCTTTATTAATAATACCTTATGAGTAACTGTTTTTTTTAGCTTTGTCTACCAAACTCTGAAATCTGTATTATCCCACACCTAAACACAGTCACTAAAGTAGCTTTCTATCATTGGAGAAATAGTGCTAAGGTTCAGTCTCAGAAGCAAGACAAGGCAAATTTACTGATTTAGCATCTTTCAAACTCTGCGACCATTAAAAGATTTTTACAACTGAGAATGAAAAAATACAAAAATACAAAGATAATTTAACATTAAAGATTTAAAAGAGAACCAATTAAACATTAAATAAACAAACACAAATCACAAAAAAAACTAGAAAAGTGCATTTCCTTATGGAAACACAGAACTGATGGCAGAGCTTAAGTGGTTCTCAATGCCTGCTAGGCTGTAGTTGCTATGGGAGTAACAAGGGTTGAATAAACGACACATAGAGGAGTGTGGGTCAGTATGGCTGTGGATTTTTGGGGATGTGGCCTGAGTGAGTACATGTGGTTTGGTGTCTGTGGGTTAAATGGAAACAATAGGGTTTGAATGGGGGTGGAAATTAATGTAACTCTATGAGAGAAATGAGGGATAGAATAAAAAAGATAAAAAGATGAGTGTGGGTCTGCGATATAGTGAGATGTGTGTGGGTTTATGTGAAACTCTGGGGTGAGCAGAAGTACAGTAGATGGGCATGCACTTTTCCATCCCCTTCATTCTTAACAGGAAAAAAATGTGCATCTGATCAAAAAGCTGGACTTAATACTAGTGGAGTATATTCATGCTATTACTTCAAGCAGGGTGGCTAATCTTGAAATTAGTAGCCCTGAAACCGTTTTTTATTTTAAACCTGTCCTCATTCTTCGAGAAACCGTGAATCCCATCAAAAAGCTGTATCATTTGTGATTAGATTGAACAATCTGTTGGAACGCTGAAATATCTTGAAATTCTTTATGCACAACCATAATAAAGTAGGATAATAAAATGCCTTCACAGGATAGAAGTGGCCTAGAGCTAACAAAGTATTAAAGTTGAAAAGCTCAAACAGGAATGTTGTCAGCCTGGATTTGAAAGGGTCTAATGTGAGGGTTCTTCTAATGTTCTCTGTCAAATGGTTCCATTTAAGAGCAGCATAGTAGCTAAAAGCTGCCTTTCCTTATTTAGGGTTAACTGACTAGTTCCTAATGATCTGAGGGTTCAGCTCAGCTCAAATCACTGCAACACACTGCAAAAAAGATTTGCTAAAATACAAGAAATAGAAACTGAATTTGAAGATAAAACTAATTAATACTTATGAAATTAACTGTCCATGCAGCAAAATAATTTAACCCATTCTGACTCCATTTCCAGAACAAAATGATGAAATACAAATGAAGGAATGGTTGTTAAAACATATTTTGCCAGTACGTACTTTGCCCTTAAAATGGTTACAGAAGACATAATAAGACTTATCTTTTATAATCTTATAACTGATCCCTGTTGTTTCTTTTCTTGCTTGCACAGAAGGGTTGAGTCAGGAGACTGAAGGCCGGAGATGCTGGAGTAGTTTATTTCAAGGCGATCGCAGTTCACTCACAGCTCTGTCTTGTCCAGTCCAGTCCAAAGGCAAAATACTTGTCACAGGGTTTTTATACACCGTTTCACCACACCCTTAATGTACAAAGAGAATGTGTCCTTGTCTGGTTTTACCAGATGGTCAACTCTCCTCCAAATGATGTTTGACCTATAACCTGTAGAATCCTGATGGCAACATTCTCCCAGGGACTCTGCCCAGTCCTAAATGCATTCAAGTTCTGTTCTGGGAATGCAGTTGTTCCCCACATGGTAAACTTATACACACTTGTCTACACACACACTTATACAAAAACACTGATATCCAACATCCCTCATCACTTTCCTTTAAGGTGTGCTCTTTAATGGTCTGGGCTCTTATGGACTCTTAAGTTGAATCCAGTCTAGAAATAAGTAGAAAATACTGCTTTTTAGATCAAATTACTTGAGATCACACTCTCTACAGCTAGTGAAATACACTGAATATTAGCAAATAATTCTTAGTTATTTTTTATGGCTTTTTATTTTCACCACTCTGAAAAAAATAAGGCCAAGGATGCAGGACAAAGAAAATAAATCACAGTTTTAAGTGGAGAGGACTTAAACTAATAGAGTATGGTTATGCAGTTACCTGAAACAGGTTGGCCGATCTTGAAATAAATAGGCCTAAACCCTTATTCAATTTAAAACCAGTTCTTAATCTTTGAGTATATGTCCTAATACAGGAATTTGATTTAACCTGAATCAACCAGAAGTGCAAGTGTAATTTCTATCAACATTTATTAACAACTAAATGATGCTGATCCATTGAAAAAGTTCTACTGTTTGAACATCAGAGAGAAAAACACTTTTGAATGACATTAAATGGTTGTTCTACGCTCATCATCAAAATAATAGCTTCACAAATAGTTGCAGACCATAGACCATTACAACGACTGCCCTTAACACCACGTCAATCTCACCAACGACTGTCATAGTGTCGTGCCAGACTGTCATGGAGTGACTCAGAATGGCAGCGGCGTCATCTTCAGTGACGAGTCCCGCTTTTGTCTTGGTGGAGACGACAAGTGAATCCATGTGTGGAGGCATCGTGGTCAGTGCTGAGATGACCGGTTTGTTGTCACGTGTCACACATCTAGAAGGCCTGGTGTCACTCCACCTCCACCCTACTGCACAATCTGCAGGAACTGTGTGAGAATATTCAAGATGCATGGGATGGATTATCACAGGACACCATTAGGAACCTCTACAACTCCATGCTGAGACATCTGGCAAGTTGCGTTAGCAAACAAGGTGACCCAACGCCATACTGAGAGACATTAGTTCTGTATGTGTAGCTCAATAAATTTTGGCCACCTCTTCTGGCTGCAACTATTCTTTTGATGATGAGTGTATATCAGATGGAAACATTTTACCCATGTCAATAGATCTGACTCAATATGTCAAATTTATATCAGCTTACTTACCACACATTCACATTGTGTAAGGACAAACAACGTCTACCTGGGCTGAACGACACATAGAGTTACATAGACAATTATTAGTAATGTCTTTGATGCCTCTTTCAGAACCGTACATAGATACTCAAAGGATCTGACGTCACCAAATGATAATTGCCTGTACTGGAAAGAATCATCAAATAGAGCAGCAACACATCCACCTTTCTCGCCAGCTCATGAGACATTTGTAAAGTTAAACTTTGGTGGTGTCATGTTAATCAATGTGGTTGCATTCATTTAACCATGTTCGTGTTAATAGCACAAAATCAAGCCCACGGGCTGCAATAAAATAAAACGAATTCATTTAATTCATTTAATAAGACTTTCATATTCAAAAGAGCTAACATGTGTACTTCATTCCAAACATCGTGACTCACATTTCACATACTGCAGATTGGATACGTCCACATTATCTGACATATGCTTACTGTTCTTTCTGCTTCTGATAAATTCTGATAAGCAGAGTTGATTACTGTAATGGTCTTTTTATTAGGAAAGCAATCCATCCTCTACAGCTCTTTCAATCCAATGCAGCAGCATGGATCTTAACGAAAACAAAAGACAGCTTATATTACTCATGTCTAAAAGAACTGCATTGGTTACCTGTATCTGTTAGGATATACTCTACTGTTATCCTACCACAGACGTGCTCCTGGAGGGCCTTGGAGGAACAGCTTGGAGGTTTCCCTGCTCAAACACACCCAATAAACCTAGCAATTAGCATATGAGTGTAATCAGGTGTGTTTGAGCAGGTACATCATCAAACTGTGCTGGACAACAGCCCACCAGGACTGGAGTTGTGCACCCCTGTCCTACTAGATTGAGGGACTTTGCTTTGGCGTACTTCACTGAACATAGTGGAGAAGTTCTTCACCTCACCTGATGAAGCCCAGAAATACATCACCCAAGATATTACAACACAAACAATTGTTGATGTCCAGACGTGACTTCTGACTGCACTTGACACTCCAAACTGACACGTCAAATCTTGAACCAGTCTGTCTGGGTAAGTGTAATGGCGATGCCATGTAAATGTGTAATTACTTGAGGCCAGTGTAAACCTTGAACAGTTGTAAAATAGTGGGTATATAACACAGAGCTGCAGCTACTTCTGTCAGTCTCAGCTTTTTGAGGTTTGCATGCATCATTTACACTTTGCTTTGAGACATGTGCAGAAGCATCTAACACTTGAAGTGAGTTCATTTGCAAATAATAGAATGTCGGAGTGAGTTAGCTTTCAATTTCGTGCCAAGGGTTTACAGCCCAGGTTTACCAACCCGCCTCCTTTCTCACCCAGGCTTGGGATGGCAGTGGTGGAGTTACTTTTGGAATTACAGAGGCTTAATAAATCATCATTATTAGTTACAAACACTCAAGTCATCTCAAGTCATGGCGATTACAGGAGGGAAGGCTCTATGCCCAGTTTCTTTTGTGAGTTGAAATATGAAGGCCATATATCATGATGTGAAATGCATATACATCAGTTGAAAGGTGGATAAACATTTCTGACCATTCACTAGATTGGTTGGTGAAGTTTATCGTTCAAAGATTCAATAAAAAAAAAGAGGGGCAGAACTTTTAATTAGTAAACATGTACCCTTTTGTTTCTTTTTGTTTCTTCCCAAAAGGGAATGTTACCAGCAAACTAAATGACACAGATATTTTAGTCATTTTTTTTGTCCCTGGGCAACATGCTTCAATAATCAGCAGCAACACACCCACCTTTCTTGGCAGTTCATAAGATATTTATAAAGTTAAACTTTCGTGGAGCCAAACCATTCAGTATGGTTACATTCATGTCCCTGTTTTGTAGTGTGCCACAGTGTGCAATGAAGGAAGTAGCTGAATTTGCAGCTGAATGGAACTGTATGGTCATACGAGTCTACCAGTAGTGGCTAAAATCCCAGTCTACAGGAAATTCTCGTCAGAATTGTACCAGGGAAGGCGTCCACCAAATCTGACTCAACTGCGCAATTCTTTGACGCAAGAGTGGCTGGATACTGAAGTGGCCTACATCCAGAAACTTGCCCAGTCCATGCCAAGCTGTTACGCAGCAGACTCTTTTTTTTGTCCAATGAGCTTGTATTAATGGGTGTATGGGTGTACATGGACTGGGTGTAAACCCCTAGACTAGATCATAGCATAGATACAATTTGACCAATTTCTAAAGCTGTCCTCTTAATTCAGGTGTTTCTCAATGCTTTTGGTATAGCTGATGTTCGACATACCCTTAACCCACTGCCTGTAATTACTCATTCTATTCAGCTCTTCACAAAACTCTCTCAAGGACTTCATTATATTTCAGTGCATAAGTGTCTAATTCCTGTTCTTCAAGAATGTGATTATCATTTGACTGTAATCTCTGATTATGGCCCCCATAAACTGAAGCTGTTTACAGACCTTGGTGGCTCAATCCACTTTTACTCTCGGATAAAACATTTTCAGATTTGATCTGATCACTGATTGGTTTCTTTCTAGAAATCAGTCAAACACCAGAGATCCAGGATAACTTTGGTACGGTCTGCATAGATCACATTGCCATTGACTCATGCTTTAGGAGGTTTTACTGTAATTTGTGTACATCTGAATCACTTAATGAAATAGCTCTTTTAAGGTTTTGAAATAATTCCTTGCATAATAATTCATTGTAAAGCTGGTGACTCAGTTTTCAGTCGGACAAACTGATGTGGCCATTGGAAGTATGCAAGGTGGTAAAGCACCTGGCACAGAATATTTGCAGAACAAACTGGTGAATAGGAAGCCAACTCCAGCACCCACATCTTTAACAAGATCCTGTACAACTTCAATTCAGAGTTGTTTGTTTGCTCTGCCCTTGTTCACTCCGGACAGTTCTCAAACCTTGGACAATATGGAGCAACTTCTTTCAGCATTTGACACTGAAGAAACTAAAGAGAGGAGCAGTTCCACCTTTATAAGCATCACAACCCCAACAGTGACCTGCTTCACTGTTCCCTATTTGCTGGCTGAAGCAGATCTTCTTAAACTGCATGTTTAATAGTGAGTAACTACTTTAATTTACTTCTCATTGTTGTTGAGATTGAAAGTGATTAGCTAGTGCCGGTAACAGTAACTTGCATAACTTTATTTATTATTCATTATTCATACTTTATTTATTATAGTTCATTTTTGCCATATTCATGATTTTACTTCAGCAGAGTTTATTATATATTAGTTACATAATAATATAATCTTTAAAGCAAATTAAGACATTCTATAATATGGAAAATACATACAGTCTCTGGTTGTGAACTGTGTAGAGGAACATTGCTGTAATGCAATGCTCAACTATCATATTAGGGTGATGTGAAATGTGTAAATGAATATGTTGTATGCTACATTTTACACAAATATTTATTTATACACTGGACTGTAAATAAAACTATTATAGCTTATATTTGATTTGATGTTTAAAACCTTGGTGTTCTGTAACTGTGAAAATGAATGCATTGCTTTTATGTTGGATTCATGTTTTGTTAGTAGTATATCCTTTAATGTGATCGCTGTGATTTTCCTCAATGCTTATTAGAACTCCTAAAATCTGTTGCTTGTAAGAAGTGTTTGGTTGAGTCAGCTAAAGGAACTTTACAGGTGAATCAGATCAGGATAGTATCACCTCTGCCTCATTTTGAGCCAGGAAACAACCCTGCTTATCATACTATGCTGTGTAATCATTGACTGTTCTCTCTCTCTCTCACACACACACACACACACACACACACACACACACACAAACAGATGTGACATTTTTACTGTCTGATGCAATCATGTGTTATATGCAGTGAAATAGAGGTTTATTCAGCAGGTTTATTACGACAGGATGTTGTTCAAATCCTGGTGAATACTGTGTGCAATATAGAGTTAGTTTTGTGGCCATTTTTGGATGAATTGTGCATTAGAATGTGCAGGAATGTACTCTCCGTAGATGTGTACTCAGAAAATCAACATGAGCAGGGTGCCTAAACTATATGTATATACTGTGAAAATGAATGCATTGCTTTTATGTTGGATTCATGTTTTGTTAGTAGTATATCCTTTAATGTGTATATATATATATATATATATATATATATATATATATATATATATATATA
>CM067497.1:17427703-17466704 GCA_034552555.1 Semaprochilodus insignis
AGCAAATGAAAAAAAAAGGACTCTTACTCATACGAGATTCTTTTAATCAATCAAAGTAAGAGTAAAACTTATTCAACTTCTTACAAGCAACTAAGTAAGTTTTACTCAACTCAAAAATTTACTTTGATTGAAAGAATTGTTTGTTCAACATCCTTTTTTTTAGATTGAATAAACTCTAATTCATTTGCTTGTAATAACATGAAGTGATTTTTGTTGGACCAAGTTGGACCAACAAAACACTTTTTACAGTGTATGACACAAGTATTGCCATTTGAGTAGATACATATAATGCTGATAATGATAAAAGTAGTAAATCCAAAAGCTAATCTCAAAATTAATGTAAAACAATGCTGTGCAATGTTTTGATACACCTGTAAATCCTCAATGATCCCAAGGCGTCCAGGCCCTGAGGCACCAAAGCAGTCCCAAACAATGATGCTCCCTCCACCATGCTTTGAAGTTGGGATGAGGTTTTGGTGTTGGTATGCAGGGTTCTTATTCCCAAGAACATAGCACTGTGCATTTGTGCTAAATCTGTCCTTGGAGAGAGATTTTCCCAGAAGCCCAGAACACAAAGATTTTCTCAGAAGGAATATCCAGGTGGTCTCAGGCAACCTTGAGTTGGGCTGCAATGTTTATTTTGGACAGCAGCAGCAGCAGCAGCTTCCTTTGTGACGTCCTTTCACAAACTCCATTTTTAGTGAATGACTGTTCTAACAGTAGACTCTTGAACAAAGGACTTTGCAGTCTGTAGAGTTTTCTGTAGATCTTTGGCTGTTAAACTTTGGTTCTTACTCACCTTGTCCGGATCGTACATTGTTCTCTTGGAGTGATCTTAACAGGACGCCCCCTCCTAGGGAGAGCAACGTCCTGTTAATGTTCTCCATTTGTAGACAATTTGTGTAACTGTGGATTGACGTATGTGTAAATGGATTGGTTTTCACGACGTTACAAAAGCAGTTAATTTGGGTTTTCAGTACCGGACTACACGGACCGGGAGAGAACGATTCGAAACAATGCTTACATGGGTCCATGATAAAGGGCCTTTAATTTTCATGATCTTAAAATTAGCTCCTGTTAAAAGACTTGAGTTACTAAAAACCTCACACTGACCTTTTCCCCCTCCTCCCAAATATAGAAAAGACAGTTTGAAGTTTGTTTGAAGTTTGCTAACATGTAATGGAAGTCTATGTCATCCAGAGGTCTAGAGGTATTCGCATTTGCCTCTGGTCCTCCTGCTGTGATGAAAAAACCATTGCTTGTATTAGTCACATCAGATCTGTAATGATTTCTGAGTTTCATAACTGTTGACCCCTGCATGAACTCCTAACCTGATCCTAGAGGTTACGATCCAGCTTAGACTTACAAACATTGCTGTTATCGGTAGAGCCTAGGGTTGAGTTTTTGGTAGTCTAAGATTCCAGCTGGTTCCTTTTTTCATATTTTCTAGCAATCAGAAAATGCATTGGCATGAGTTCCACACTGTAAAAAGTGCAACCTAAAAAAAATTACTCCAATTTAAAGTTTTACTTAACTGAAAAAAATACTCTGATTCCTTTCTCTGATACTCTGAGTCCTTTTTTAAGTTGAACAAATTTAATTTAAGGTTAAATAAACCCAAGTCAAGGCTGAATAAACCTAATTCAAGGTAATTTTTTTTTTTTTAGCTTGGATCAACAAAACACTTTTTACGGTGCACATAAACCACATTAACATTAATCAAATACAACAGAGTCGTGGGAACCTGTTTCTTTTTTTTTTTCTATTAACGAGATGCTGTGCATGATGAAAGATTTGAACTGTGGCCTGTTTAAATTAATGGGCTACCATACGGATTTGTGGAATGAGACATACTGTAAAAAGTGCAGCCTAAAAAAATGTCTTCAATTTGTTACAAGCAACTGAATAAGTTTTACGTTTTGAGGTTTGACACTGGCTAGACCATCAAAACATTTTATGTAGTGCAGACAACATGTTTATGTGGAAAATTATATCTTTGCCTATTTTGTACTTCACTGTACACATTAAAAATGACAGCAACAAATCAGACAGTTGTATAACTGCACTGCTCAACAGGATCAGCCTGCACTGTAAAAACTCTTTGGTCCAACCTTAAAAAAAGACTCTAATCTGTTACAAGCAGACTAGTAAAGTTTATTTAACCTAAAAAAGGGCTTTGAACGAAGGATTCGTTCAATCAAAGTAATTTGTGTAAAAAATATTCAGTTGCTTGTAACAGAAACTTATTCAATTGCTTATAACAATTTAGAGTATTTTTAGGTTTCACTTTTTACAGTGTACTTCTTTATTTCTCTTTGAAAATAAACATTCACAAATAAATCTAAAATATTGTATAAAATGATTTAAGAATTTGCCTCTTTTTAGATGACAATTAAAACAGCAGGTCTGATTTGAAATAACCACTTGTGTTCTCGGTCAGGGTGGGCCTTATTTTACTACTGCAGGGGTACCGCTTTGGAAAAAGACTACCCTTATAAAACGTTTATTGATGATTTAAAATGAGTTTATTAATGGTTATTAATTCGGCCATAAATACCCTAAAATGATTAATAAGCAGTAAAGACATAAACACATACATATGGAAGGCAACAGTGACCTGTTGTTGGTATAACAGTGAACCCAAATTCTTTTATACTGTTAAAGCTCTCAGATTTTGATGTTTACTGGCCTTACTTTGTCTTTTCCCTCAGACAACATCAAACCTGTCAGCTTCAGTACATATTCATATTCATCATATGGAAGAGCACACTTTTGCCCTTTCTTTTAAATCTGTTATAACTGCTAATCGATACTTTGTAAAGCATTTATGACCTAACTAATAACTATAAATAAACTAATTTCAAGCTGTTCATAAACTCTTTATGAGGGTATAAGGATCATTCCACAGTGGTAGCTCCACAGGAATTATACACAAATGTAACACCTGTGATTTAAGATTAGAACAGATCAGTTTGTGTGCTTCTCTGGGTCCAGACGGGGTTTGCTGGTTTGCTGCTCTCCATACTGGTGACTCTCTCACTGGAGAGTGGGCATGATCAAGCCCTGCCTTCTAAATAGACTTACTCCCTGCTTTATTGTTATACAGTATATACAATAAACTTGCCATGATAACCGCGGAATGGCCATCCCTGTTTCGTAGTAAAGGCCTTCTAAGGTTCGTAGTGCCACCAGACTTTTTTTTCTGAGAGCTGCTTATAGGCAACATAGCTTACTAAACACTCCGCCTCCTTTCTCTTATCAGCTAACCACCAGAGCCTGTTGTCACGTGGGTTTTTGTAAGAGAAAACGCGGCAGACATTCCCACTAGAATGTCACCTGGATATCGTCATTGTCCAATGAAAAACATCTCCATTTTGGTCCATTTTTAGTTTTATGCATCATTTGAACACAGCAGCTGCTGTTTACACTGTGTGAAAATCTCATGTTGAATGGACCAACAGAATGGCCCAAAAGTGCTTGGAAAGACATCTGGTTCCCTTGACTTACATTAAAATTGAAAGAGGTTTTTGCTCTCTCTCCTGTAAAGTTGCTATTTTGGGTATACTTGTTTTTCTTTGGACAGTGACGATATATATTTCCCCTTATTTATAATTTCCAGATTCCCCCTGTTTATATATCTGTTTCATCCTAATTTACACTGACTGATAAATAAATAAATCAGTTAAAGTAAACACTTCTCAACTGCTCCACCTGCAGAATCTCGGTCCGCTGATGGGTCTCTGACTGATGACTTGACTTACATCACCCTAACCTGGTCCTGAGCACTTCTGAAGATCACTTGGGATCTTCTACTACTTGTGGTACTTCCTTTACTCAGGACAGCCACCAGAGGTCACTGCTCTAAAGGTAATCTTTGAATGGTTCTCAGTTCTAGCATTTCTGGTAGGTCTGTGAAAAAGCAGTTAGGCCATACACCTGGAGCTCCGCCGATTAATTTGAAGCCTTCCTTCATCTTTAAAGCAGGTCATGTGATGAACGAAACCTTGACCTGCATGTATATCTTCTCCAGTAGACCAGCAATGTCCTCCAAGGCCTTCACGTTTGGCCTGATGAGCATTTTGGCTGAACACAGCTGGAACAAGGTTGTCTTCATTCATTAGCTACTGCTAAAGCTTGACCCTAGAGATTTGTGGGGAACATTTCCTTGTGGAAGCAGCCACTAGAATCCTATCGACTTCTGGACATGAACCCGAGAGATCTGTGTTCGAATGGGAAACCTGCCAAAAATCAGCTGCTGAAACACTCTGTTATAATGAGGTTTTCTAGGGCTTGGCCGCCGTGCTTTCTTGTATGTGTTTTTGGGCTTGTTTCCCAGATCCGGTCCAGGCCTGAGCCTAGACTTCATTAGATAATTCATAGTGACATAGCAATTTGGTCCATGACTAGGTTTGATCCATGTCTGTGAAACTGGCCCACAGGGTTTAGCAGAAAGGTTGAAACTGTTTAACTAAGGCAATTAAATGGGTATAAAAGGAAAATTCCACCAATCTTTAACAAATGTATGCAATTCTATCAAAAAGCTTGACAACACCAACATCATTCAGAGTGGTTTGATTGATTCCACTGTAGAGAAACTCACCTTTCTTCACAGTGGCAGTGCTAGGAACCAGGGTCAAGGCAAATACCACCATTTTATTTACTATCCAAAATTAAGAGTGAATATACATGACTTGCAATGTTGTAGCCTGCATGTGCCTTTACCCCATTAAAGGAGCAATATGTAAAATGAAGCGATCTCTCTAAACTCCACACTATCACACTTTACTGCCTCTTCACTCCTCCTACAGTGTCTCACTATCGCTTCTTGAGATACAAAGTGGTATTACAAGACAGATGGGCCGGGGCTAGCTGCTTAGCATACTGACTTCAGTAGAGACAGTATCTCTGCTACACAATACATAGTTGTCTTTGACATATTGTCAAAATTTCTTCACATTCTTTACATTCTGTTTATTATTTTAGTAGATTTTGGAATGGTTTAAATTAAAAATCTAACATATTGATTACACATTGTTCCTTTAATATATTTACAAATACACTCATCATCCCCAGTAGAAAGTTTCAAGGGTACCAGGAACAATAAACGTGTAGGTCTCCCAGATCCTGCATGTTGCTGGTGTGTGCCTTCTTCTATCCATGGCCATCAACAGCATGCTATGGTAGTATCCACACGACTGCACGACTGGTATGGCACACAATACGTTGATAAGCCCATCCTGCTTCCAGGAGCCCTACGATGTGACCCCTCTCTAACTCTTCCAACTGCTCTAATTGCTTTCCAAGGCCTTCCTTCTTTCCTTCTCCAAGGCGTACTTTGCCTTTAGAAGATGCTACCAATACAACAGCATGAGCCAGAATGGAAAGCACGCGCAACAGGACGACCTTATATAGTCAGTCAGGTACAGCAATGAATGGCCGAGCATGCATGTCTCACAATGACAAACCTGCCCACCAAGTTTCATTCCAGTCAGTTGATTCCTTCTGGGTGCAACTATTTTTTGATGATGAGTGTATGTTTTCAACCAAAATGATATCTGAAAAGCATCATACAAACAATGTCCTGGCCAAATATTGCCATATCAATAATGAATTGTTCGTAATAAGTTCCTGTGAGGTAGCTTTCCATGGTTCTGAAAAATATTTGGCTGTCTGCTTCCCATCACCACAACTGTTCATTCTGACTCTTCAATTCCGGCTCTTTAAGAATGGCACATTTCACATCAAACCACTCAAAACCACTGCAATTCAGGCATTCAGAGGCTGATGTGTTGGTTTGGCTACTTCACATTGAACCAATCCATATAACACCCTTAAGCACAAAGGCCTGTAAACCAAGGTGACTGAAAATTTGGCCGTCCATGCTATATAGCCAACTGCACAGGCTTTAGTTTGAAAGCTCATTCCCTCTTTTGCTCCAGTAACAGCCTCTACTCTTCTGGGAAGAGATGCTGAAGTGAGAATTGCATTCAGCCTTAGAAGCATTAGTGAGGTCAGATACTGTTGAATGTTTAGTTCTGGGTCACAAATGCAACTCCAGCTCATCCCAAATGTGCAGGATAGAAATCCACCAATTCACAGAGCAGTTCTGGGAGCCTTTATGGCTGTGTTCAGACTGCAGGTGAATCGAAACAGATCTTTTGAGGTGACTGTCTGCACTGTTATTTGCTAGTGAAGAGATCAGACTTGTGTGTCCAGACATCACCAAACTATCTGCATGGGTTGCTGTAGCACTTCTGTCACTATGGATTAGATATAGGCATTGTTTGTTGGACTGTAAGTGATGCAAAGGAAAGCCAGAGTGTACAGACTGATATGGATCTGTAAAAATCGAAATCATATTTCAAACTATGTCCATATGTGGTTTGGATCTGATTAGCTAAAATCTAATTTAATGTGTGTGGGTTTTTTTTAATCAAAAATCAATCTGTATATGGCTGGCAATCTGTAGCCCTAAGCCTGTGTTTAGACTGCAGGCAAATCTTGTTTGTCAAAAGAAAATGGTTTCTCAAATCTGATCTTTTGGGATGACTATCTGCACAGTTACACTCATCATCAAAAGAATAGTTGCCCCCAGAAGGAAGTGTTAGATTGCAATGCTATTAGGAAGGAAGATAAAGGTTACCAGGAACAATAAATGATGATAAATTTAGACTGATATGGGCAATATTTATTGAGCAACACATATAGAAGTAGTGTCTCTCAGTATGGCGTTGGGCCACTATGTTTGCTAATGCAACATGCCAGACGTCTCAGCATGGAGTTGTAGAGGTTCCTAATGGTGTCCTGTGATAATCCATCCCATGCAGCTTGAATATTCTCACACAGTTCCTGCAGATTTTGTGGTGGAGGTGGAGTGACACCAGGCCTTCTGTACATGTGACGAGTGACAACAAACCTTTCATCTTGGCGCTGACCACGGTGCCGCCACACACGGATTCACCTGCTGTCATTCTGAGTCACTCCATGACAGTCTGGCACGACACCATTGCAGTCTTTGGTGACATTGACGTGGTGTTAAGGGCAGTTGTCATGACGGTCTGCATATATGTAGTTCTGCGTCGTGCAGCCGCCTGCCTATGGTGCTGGTACTAACAGGATGACTCATGGAGGGCATCACTGCTTACTGAATGTCTGCAATCGTGGCTGTTGGGTCAGTCAGGTACAGCGATAAGGCCCCTCCTTGCTTACGTCACATGTGTGGCAGAGCGTGAATCATTCTCATGTCTCACGATGTCCAACCTACCCACCAAGTTTCATTCCTGTCAGCTGATTCCTTCTGGGTGCAGTAATTCTTTTGATGATGATGAGTGTTTTTGCAAGAGATGATATTTGCAGAAAACGGATTTCATGTGCATTTTTGCTATCCAGACTATCAAAAATCAGTCTGGATGCAATCTGGGTCAGTTGTGGAAGTGATTTCTGCAAGAGTTGCTTGTCTGTTCACATGGACAATATAGCCAGATGCCGCTGGTCACAATCATTAAGCACCCATGGGCTGCCACTGCTTGGTAATGCCTTCTATGATGTACTACAGGTACACACATGATACTGTGGATCAATGGATGCCCGCACAACTTCGGAAATGGAATGTCCCATGCTTCTGTCACCCACCATCATGCCTCATTCTAACTCAAAACTATTACCATGAGCATGCTAGCCAGTGTTCAACTTCACTCCCAAGATAACACCTCACAACTTATACAGATATGGGTGTTCCCAATCCGTCCCCCGAGAGTAACACCACCTCGTAATCAGTTTACATACAGCTATCCCATGACTTTTAGCATGTCAGTGTATATGGGTGTACGTTTCAGTGGTGAAATGAACTTCTGTTATTACTAAGACTGAGGCTGAATCCCAAATATCTTCCTATTGGCCACAGAGTACTCTATTAAGGAGCCTTCATTTGATGACCTAGGCACTACACTACGTAGGGAGGAGGGAGGCGTTTGAGACTGATCCAGAGATTCACTCAATTGGGAAACTCCCTTCTCCCATGTGTGCGTGTTGTAGTACCAGCCTCGGCATGTGACCTCTCAAAGCTACATTAAAGCTTCCCCTCCTCCTCTTCTGTTGTGCTGTTCTCCGGTCTTGTGACTGGCTGCATCAGCACTGCTGCTCTATCTATCCATCCATCACTCAGTGAGTGGAGAGGAGCGACGATGAGGTAAACCTGCTTGCGACTGCTACTGGAGAAGCAGGGGAGGAAGGAGCGGACAAAGACAGGGAAAGGAAAAGGGAAAAGGCAAGGAAGGCTGGAAGAACCGAGGCATGGCATCCATAAACGGGGCACGTAAAAAAGCCGCGGCGAGGAACCGAGCCGTGGAGAGGAGGAATTTAATCACCGTTTGCAGGTAAAGATCTGGAGAACGGTCCCTTTCGGCACTCGGAGTTCGATTAAGTGGGTCTGAGAAGCCTTACTGCAGGACTGCAAATACTGCTCGTTTTGGTGTTAATAAGTGGATGTGTTTTAACGTGTGTGTGTAGTTTTAATGCCAGCTGTTATTTCTGGCTTTGTAATTCTTTTTTGAGGCTTTTTTTAGTTTGGACGAAGAGCGTTTTGTAGTGGCATGACGTCATTCGGCTTTATGCAAATTGGCCAGGTGATATTGCTTCTGTTGGATGATCCAGGGGAACAGAACGGACCTGGTCTTGTGAGCTAACCTGTCTTGAACCTGGAGATACAGTTACCTTAAAGGGGAGTTCCACCAATTTTTCAAAATGTCTGAACAGTTCATATTTTGAGATGTAGACAGTCAGTCGGAAGGGTTTCATATAAAATGGTCCGTTTGTAGAGAAACTTACAGACTCTGATCTCATTACAATGGTGGTGATGCGAACCAGGTCGGTGTGTCTACAACACAAACATATCCATTTTATTTACTGTCCACGACCACCAGTGAACCTGCACAACCTGCCAGTTTTTAGGTAATGGTGATGTCATACATGATACGTATGAAATCCAAAAAAGTCATAAATTCCAAAAAAATGTGTTCACTTTTGGGACTATTTTGCCTAATAACACCCCACATGTACCCCTTTGCCACAAATGGATGTGGATAAATGTATTAAAATAATAAAAGCAAGACCTTTATCACAAAACCATCATAAAAAATGACGTCCTGACATCAGGAAGCGCATATATCTAACCGTTTCATGTAATAACTTTCTGTGAGGGAGCTTTCAGAGGTGGACGTTTGGTTCCTATCACCACCACTGTAAACTGTTCTGACTCTGCAAGTTTCTCTATAACTGAGCATTTCACACTAAACCTCTCTGAATGGCTTTGTTTGTATCTTACCCATTTAATTATACAGAGATTCTAGGTTCTTCTCTAAAGATGTCCTAGTCCTCAGGGCTAGACCTAGGGTCAGTTTTTATGACCATAACTGTCAAAAATACAGGAGAAAGCTTTCTCGAGCAGCAGTGCTGAGCTAGTACCGGTTCTTGTCAGTGAAGCAGGAAGGTCATAATAAACAGGCGAGGAATCTAACGCTATATCAGTACTCATAGACATACATAGACAGTGAGTGTAGATACAAAAGGAGGTGGTTTTAATGTTATGGCTACACATACACTTCTATACACTGAGCTTATATACACACACTCACTAAACACTGGCCAATGATGATCCCTGACACTTTCCTTGGTGCTCGTGTGTTCATTATAGAGGTTAACTGGTCCACTGTGACATGTCAATTGCTCTGTACCACTTGCCAGAGTCATCATTCCCCTCTGGCATCGATGGCCTGTAGGGCACTACTGTTATGCCATTGGGAGACACTTAATATGCGAGAAGTCCACCTTCACTACAGCAGCTGTAAAACGTCCCACGAAGTTAGAGGTTTCCGAGATGCTACCCTCCTTCGCCCGGAACCCTATTATCATGCCGTTTTGGAACTGAGTCAAACTGACTGGTGTGCTTCCTTATTTGTATGTGCAGCAAACACTCTCACATGGCATCTGTAACTTCCCAGGCCGAGTTAATTCGAGAAGGTGCTCATAATATTCTGATATGACTGTGTATATTATGAATATAATAGCTGTATCTGCATAGTAGACATTGTGACTTCTGGTTCCGGAGTGTTTCACATCAAATCACTTTTGATGACTTTTCAGGTTACATTTCAGGTGTTGAAATATGCTGATACATGGAAACATCTGTGGAATTGCTCTTTTAAATGGCCCTGAAGGCATGTTAAGTTAGTGCTGGGAATAAACTAGCCCTGTGTTTATGTGGTTGGAGCTGAAATGGCCCAGTGCTTACTCTCCACTTAAAGAAAGGTGTGCAGCGGTTTAAAGAAAAGACATGCGCATGCTGCGGATAGGAGGCCAGTTCTCCAGTAGCAGGGGTTCGCTAGTGCTAGTTTACAGTGCACTAATCAAATCCTGAATGAAGAGCGTAATCAATGATGATTCATATTGGCTGATTTCATCATTATAACAGCCCCCTACGTGTAGGCTGCAGAATGAGGATTTGAATTAGTCTCGCATGGTTTGCTGAAAGCTACAAAGCCATGGTGCGTGCTGTGATAAGCTTCTTGAGCTGTTCAATTTTGATAAGCACTTGGGTACTTGTAGCTGACTCTCATGCGAGAGATCGAGTCAGTAATTTGTAGTTCAGTGAGTCATTTTTCCCCAACATTTAACAAAATTCTCCTTGTGTTCCGGTAGCGGTCAAATGCAGACAGGGAGGCGTATCTACCATCACAGCGCCACACAAAACAGTCGCTAGCCAAGAGCACCTTACTGTTTACAAAAAAATGCAGAGTAAAAGGTAAAGCAGATCTTAAAGCTGTTCCTTTGTTCCTGTATGTCTACTGTTACTGGTGGGAAATGAGTACAGGTAGGCGACCAGCTGGATTTGTGCTGTACTGTACAGCGCAGTGGAAAAACGCCAAAATAGACCTCTGAAGTCGTGCCAGAGTTTAAGGGGTTTAAGTCCAAGAGGTTTCCCTCTTCATGCTATTGTACCACTATACTGCAAAACACTAGAGCAGGGTTTGTGAACCGGTGGACTGCGGACCAGCAGTGCAGCATAAAGCACCCTCTTAGAGGTCCGTATGTCTGTACTCAAGTGAAGGCAGTAGTTTGTAGTGGGTCGGAATCGTCATGTGTAACCATTTTAGTGTCAGATTAAGTATACAAATATGTGTATGTTAATGTACACATGTACACATCAAATGTTGCAGCAGCAGGCCAATTAAACATCTTCAGTCTGAGACAGCATAGCTGCTGGATAGTCACTGATGGAGAGGTTTTTTGGGGTGCTTTCACAGCTCCTTTGTTTGCCATTAGACATACAATATTTCTTTAACGCGTTTTCTTGGAGAAATTGAGTTTATAAAAGTTTTCTGTTGGGCTGCTATGCTTTCTTTGTGTTATGAAAGCATAATGCCAGATTATACACTACAGTTTCCTCCCCATTCATGTTTACTAATACTGTTGCGCTACCTCAACACTACAGCACCTACCTCAACACTACTGCCTTATTGTAAATAATGCGTAAACTGTATATTATTTGTCCATATATAGTTTTTTTTGTATTGCTTGTATATTGTGTGTACTCTGTAGAGTGTATTTTTGTGTATTTATTGTCTGTATTTATTGTGTATATGTGGAGTCATTGTGTATATTGTGGACTGTCAGTTAGATATGTGTATATTTGTACAGTACTAGAGAGACACAAACTGCCGAATCCAAATTCCTTGTGTGTGTCAACATACTTGGCCAATAAACCTGATTCTGATCAGGTGGGTCTTGGACCCCTGTACTAGAGAGTACTTGAGCAAAACACTTGAATGCTGATATGGTGGTCAGTATTTGATATTGTGTTCCACATTTGTTACTCTGGGTTTATATGCGGTTGTTTCTGTGGGAAAATGAAATTACTTAACCAAGATGGGTGCATGTGAACTGATGCCCCAGCTTCTACAGGTTATAAGTGTTTTGACATGATGATGCAGAAATCAATGCTAAATTGCCATTTCCATCACTTATGACCTAAATCACCAAAAACTGAAGAAGGAAAACTGAAAGGAAGAGATTGTGATTGATCTAGAGCAAAGGCAAGATAAACACTGGTGCTGCTATCCTGTACCAGGGAGGGGTATGAGCATGAAGTGTAAAGGTGATTTTACTCTGCTAGACAGGGCATTGTTTTCTATAGGTGTCGTCAAAGGCTGCTATGTCAAAGGCTGCCACGTTGTTCCTTGCCATTGTCCAGGCATCCTCCAGCATGAAGTGTGTCTGTGGGAATTTAGGCTCATTTATCCAGAGAGCATTTGTGAGGTCACTTGTGATGTTGGACGATAGGGTCTGGCTCACAATCTCTGTTCTTGTTCATCCCAATGTAATTCAGTGGGGTTGAGGTCAGGGCTCTGTACAGGCCAGTCAATTTCTTTCACACCAAACTCTCTCTACTATGCCTTTATGGACCTTGTTTTGTGCACTGGGGCACAGTCATTCTGGAACAGAAAAGGTTCTCCCCCAAACTGTTCCCACAAAGCTGGAAGCATACAATTGTCCTAAATGTCTTGGTTTGCTGAAGCATTAAGATTTTCCCTCACTGGAACTAATGGGCTCTAGGCCAACCACTGAAAAACAAGCCTGCAGCATTATGCCTCCTCCACCAAGCTTTACAGTCGGCACGGTGCAGTCAGGCAGGTAACATTTCTCCTGGCTTTTGGTAAACCCCCAGACTCATCCATCAGACTGCTAGATAGAGAAGTGCGACTTCACAGAACACATTTCCACTGCTCCAGAGTCCAGTGGCAGTGCTTTACCCCACTCCATTCGACGCTTGGCATTGTGCTTGGTGATGTAAGACTTGCATACTTGCATGGAAACCATAAAGCTCCCAGTACACAGTTCTTGTGCTGATGTTAATGCCAGAGAAGTTTTGTAACTCTGTAGTTCTTTGGCCAGTAGAGTGTTGGTGACTTTTTGCTGTGGTTTCTAAACACTTCCACTTTTCAGTAATGCCACTCACAGTTAATCATGAAATGTCTAGAAGAGAAGAAATTTCATGAACTGACTGGCAATGTGGCAATGGGACAGAATAAAACTTACCTTATAGGAGCACTTTGTAGTTCTGCAATTACAGACTGTAGTCTATCTGTTTCTCTGTATACTTTGTTATACCCCTTTTACCCTGTTCTTTAATAGTGAGGACCCCCACAGGACCACCACAGAGCAGGTATTATGTGGGTGGTGGATCATTCTCAGCACTGCAGTGACACTGTTGTGGTGGTGGTGGTGGTGTGTTAGTGTGTGTTGTGCTGGTGTGAGTGGATCAGACACAGCAGTGCTGCTGGAGTGTTTAAACACTGTGTCCACTCACTGTCCACTCTATTAGACACTCCTACCTTGCTGGTCCACCTTGTAGATGTACAGTCAGAGACTGCTGCAGAGTTTGTGTTGGTCATCCTTCTTCATATATATATAAAATTTGTATGTGTGTATGTATGTATGTGTGTGTGTACACAGGTATATATGTATAAGCTCACCAGACAAAAAAATTAGTCACCTGTGACTGAAACGTACCTAATAACAGGTAATGCCTCCACAAGTAGAATAACAGCTGTGATTGGATTTGGCATGGACTGGACAAGTTTCTGGATATAGGACACATCAATGTTCAGACACTCTTGCAACAAAGAATTGCCCAGTTGGGCCAGATTTGGTGGATGTCTTTCCTGCACAATTCTGAGGAGAATTTCCTGTAAACTGGGATTTTAGCCACTGCTGGTAGACCTGTATGACCATATGCTTCCATACAGCTGCAAATTCAGCTACTTCCTTTACACTACGGCCTTTGGCACGCCCAAATATAAATAAAATGTGTTTTGTTGAAACCAGAAATCCATTGTGTACATATTGAGCTGCTCATCTTCCATGTAGATGCCAGAAAAACAGTAATGCGCTTTATCTATTGCTAAACTGCTGAGATGCAGACTGTATGCACTTTTTGCTAATCTGTAAGCCCAGCTCCAGGCTTGGCGGCCCACTTGCACTGCACAGCTGCTTAATATTTGCCAATCTACTGTGACACCAGGTGGCACGTAGCATGGGACTCAGTCCTGGGTCACGGTGGTGTTTGGCTTATCTTCATATTGAGCGTTTTAAAGGAATTGCTTAACCTGGTGTAACGACATGTTAATCAAAGCTAGGAGCTACTCATTAGCAAGGTGCCATTAGCATTGCAGTAAATGGTGGCTGTTTGCTTTCCTGTACAGTCAGCGACATTTTTGTGTTTTTTTGACTGAACTATTCCTTTGGGAAGATGAGGTACTTAGGAAGCGATCTCTCTTTCATACTGATTTCATAAAAATGAAAGAATATTCCCAGGACTATAGTCAATATATGTGTGATAACTGAGAGATAATAAGGCTGTGACTTCATTTTTGCGTCAGTGGATGGAAATATGTCTTCTTATTTTTGTCTCCTGTTAGCATTCTGAGTGCTGAAGTGCTTTGGTTTGACTCATCTGATCCGGCTGAATGTCTTTCACAACACCCCTCCATTTTAAAGCATGTGCTTCAGCTCATATTTGCTAAGAGAACCCTTTGGCTAGTTTAAAGTCCTTGCATCCGTCAATTCTTCACACTTCAGAATTTTTTAGCTTTTAGTTTTCATTTCATTAGTATTAGTTTAATGTTTAGCTAGAAGATAGGAATGTGCATGCTGACTAATTTTAAAACTTGTTTCTGGTAAAGCTCAGAACTTTGAGCAATAAAAGCAACCATGAGTGTTTGATTGCAGTGCCATTCTGACGGAAGATAAAGCTTACCAGGAACAATAAATGGATGTGTGAAGCGTGACAACAAACCGGTCATCTTGGCACTGAACCTGGTGCCTCCACACACACAGATTCGTTAGTCGTCTCCACCAAGCGGAACTCATCACTNTTTAATGTTTAGCTAGAAGATAGGGATGTGCATGCTGACTAATTTTAAAACTTGTTTCTGGTAAACTTCAGCTCAGAACAGTAGCAGTAAAAGCAACCATGAGTGTTTGATTGCAGTGCCATTCTGACAGAAGATAAAGCTTACCAGGAACAATAAATGGATGTGTGAAGCGTGACAACAAACCGGTCATCTTGGCACTGAACCTGGTGCCTCCACACACACAGATTCGTTAGTCGTCTCCACCAAGCGGAACTCATCGCTGAAGATGACCCCTTGCCGTTCTGAGTCATTTCATTTTCCCATATGGTAGTATCCGCACGACCAGACTGCTCGAATTGCTTTCGAACTCTTCTGAGGCATACTCAGTTGCAAACCATTTGAGAGTTTTGTCAGATTTCATTAGTGAACGGCATTTGACCTTCTGTATTTTGGTCTTTCCCCATTCAGAGAGGTAGGAGTCTGATCAGGCAAAACTGGAAATAACTGGCAAGATGGCTGTTGAGTAAACAGACTTTCCTATAAGAACTTACAGTACTTACAGTAGCCAGCTAATTGGCAATAAAGCTGTCTCTGCCTTGTCTGTCATGTCCATAACCACTCATCATTGGTGACATGTTTCAGAGTAGCTAATTCGTCTTACCTGCAAGTAAGAAGAAACTGCCACCTTTATGTCAGTTGTTAATTAGCCTGCACTTTTTATTTCTTTCCCAAATGAATTATAACAAATACATGAATAATGATTGCAGTATTTGAGAACTGGTGCCTACTACTGAGTAGTAACAGTGACAGCCACTGACAACAAAGATGTAGGAAACAGCCCATTCTGCTAAACACAAACTCACTCAGAAGCTGAAACTCTACTGAAACTCTGGTGGTGGTGGAGTCGGAGCCTTTTCATCAGCTCAGAACTTTAAGCACTAACAGCAACAGCGAGACAATGTTTGTGTGAATGCGTACGTTTTCATATCTTGCCCTTTTGTATGTTGTGTTTTTTTTTGTCAGTTAAAGGAGCAATAAGTATGATGTGTCCTGATTTGTTAAGTTTTCAAACTATTTTGTATTCATCCCAGCACTACAAGATGGCCTACATAAAACCATGCAAAAGTTTGTTTTCAGAAAGTTGAGGAAATAAGCTGGAATTATGCAGCAGGTTTCAGTACTGTATTTTCATTGGCTGCTTTATTAGAAACCCATACTTTGTTGATCTCGTCAGGCGGTTGATGCAGTATGTGTTAGCCATCCTTTAGTCCAGGGGTCAATAATGTTATCCACTAAGAGTCAGTGTGGCAGGTTTTTATTCCAATCAAGCAGAAGCTCATCTGACTCCATTTGTTTAATCAGCTGGTCTCAGTCTACAAACAGTTTATTAGTTTAATGAGGTGTAAGGCTTGTTTAGAAGGACAACCTGCAGCCACACAGACTCTTTGCAGATAAGACTGGTGACCTTTGGAATAGTCCTTCATTAGTGGTCGGTTTTTGACCACAGAGTCCCTCTTACCTAGATATTTTTGGGATATTTTTTGCATAGTCTTGGCCTGGCAAGAGACATTGACGTGTCTTCAGAAAGAACAGTATGCATTGCAATTGTAATGAAAGGAATGAAGGTGTGTAAGTCTTTAATATGACGCTATGTAAATAACTCAGTTTGGAATGTTTGATTGATTATATTTAGTGGTTCAGCCGCCGACGCAGTGTCATGTCGAGCATCTTTGAAGTAGGAAAAGCCAACGTGGCGTGGTGCCAGCCTAAATACCCACTAATGTCAGGCGTCCATGGGTGAACCAGCGGGAACCTCTCATTGTATAGGCCACTAGTGAACACGACGTTACAAAGGCTATTCGCAGGCTGCTTTACCCAACAGACTTGAGCACGGAGACAGAGTGGGTGTTATGTCTGAAGGTGAGTGAGGGCAAATTGAAGTTCCTGATGCACAGAAACCCTTTTTTGTTGTCGTTGTTGGTCTGTTTTTCCCACTAAGCAGTGCCTTCAGAAGTGAAAATTGCTTTTTGTTCAAGGAGAAATGAAATGCTTTTCCGTTCTTTAAGTAGATGGCTTTCTGCAGTGTTCCAGTCAGTAAACAACAGGAACTTGTGAAAGTAGTTTGGAGCTTCTTGTTCTTTTAGGAAGCGTTTTTTTTTTTCTTTCCCCACAAGACAACCATGGTTCTACAGTTTACAATGTACTCCCTCCCAACCACCACCACCACTTGTGACAGACTGTACTCTCAGGACATATATGAATGTATATGCAAGTGTCCATGTGCTCTACTTGACTGCCTTGAATTGTGCTTCATTTCAAGAGGACTTTTTTTAAGTTCATTATTTTTGTTTTTGAGGTCTACTAAAATAGATTTACATGCTTCAGTTTTCATAGAACTGTGTTCACCCTCTGTCTGAAATGCTTTGTTGTCCCCTTACTGCATGTTTCATGCCAGTCTGCTTTTGTAACAGCACTCCTTATCACCTTGCGTATGTGTCATCAGAATAATGACATTAAAAATGATTTGTTCTTTGCAGCTTAGTTGTTTTATGGGCTGTTTACTCCTTTGTTTATTAAAGGAAAAGCAGGAAAATGTTCATAATGTGGGTCCTTTTATGGACTGTTTTTTCTAGCCTAGCTAAAGACTCACTGGACAGTCCCAACTAGACGTAGTCTAATTAAAAACAGTCCCGTTTTATTTGGTGAGGGAGAAATGAAATGCTTTTTCGTTCTTACAGTTGACGTTCTGCAATGTTACAGGAACTTGTGAAAGTAGTTTGAGGCTTCTTTGTTCATTCAGGAAGTAAAAAACTTTTCCTTTTTGTCAAGACAACTGTGCTTCGTCCTGGACTCTAAACAGTCCATATTCTGCATGATTTATGCAGTTTATTATTAGTGACAACGCTCTTCAAAAGCTTCTTCTTCATTATCAACATCATCATCTTCTTCTGCTAGATTTTTGTGTGCTAATTTGTCCCACAGTTTTTGACATTGACACTCTTCCAACTCCAGAATGTTCAGTCTAATCAGCCACGGTGTGCTTTTTAAAAAAATCTGGTTATCAGCTTTTGTAAAATTATAGTATAATGCCCCCCCGTCAGCTCATTAACAGTCACTGGCACAATAAATACAAAATTAGCATTTAAATTTGCATTTGAAGTCCAGAATATGCTGCCATACATTTAATATATAGACATATTAATCATACAGTGATTCAGAGAGGTTTGGTGTAAAGTGGTTCACAACAGGCTCAGAATTCCTTACTATGGTAGTGGTGGGAACTAGTATTAATCATTTAACCATCACCAAAGTTATCACCAAAGTTATCATCATGGCTACGTTACCTAGAAAGTTAATTAGTCACACATTCACACCTCAGCTAACAATGGTCATGGGTGTTTTCAAGTATCGTTAATGTCTTAATGTTCTATTTGTTAGAAATACCATGTTTTGTGTCAATAAAGTGTCATTCGTCCAGAGTACCCCCTTTAGATTTGGCACCCCCACCCCCTCAGGTTTGGTCCAACCGACTGGTAGATTTGGTAGTCCAAAGGCATGGAACAATCTAGAAAGTGGATTTGATTTCTTTTTTTCCCCACTGATTAACAAAAACAGACTATTTCATGTCAAACTAAAAACAAAATCATTTCAATTAGTTACAAATATAAAACACAAAATACCTGAATAAACTTTATTCACTGCCTTTTAATATGACTCACCTATATCATCACTGGTGCAACCAGTTGGTGTTAATTGACACATACTTAATCAAATGGAGCCTGTGTGCAGTCAAGGGGTTCCAAGTGATTGTAGTATAAGTTCACCTGTATCTGGAAGGCCTAGCTTATGGTGAGTCCCTGTTGTTGTGGCATAACCTACAGCCTGAAGGTAAAAAGCTCTCCTAGTAACTTGATGACAAGGTGAGGGGAAATGTACTTGTAATCCGTCCCCTGACTTTTCAAAGTCACAGAATATCCCTCGGAGTGCATTTAAATCAGTCATTAAGAAATTTAAAGAGTATATGTCATAGCTGTAAATGTGCCAAGAACAGTCTGAGCACACAAACAGAGTGACCTTGCAAGAAAGAGATTAGCAATGGAGGAGTCTAAGACAATTCAGAAGAGTTACATAGATTGGAGAGATCCTTTGATTGTACATACAACAGCTGCTACACACACACACACACACACACACTGTGCACACACACACACAGCCAGGGTCCTTTCCCTCTCAGGCCCAATTCGCTTGCAAAGGATGCTACCAAACCAACAGCACAAGTCAGAATGGAAAGCAGCGCTAAGTCCTTGCTTACACATACATACAAATATATATAATATTTAATAATATAAAGCTCTCCCGTTTTCAGTCCCCTTTTTATATTTCGTTGATTCAGAGAAAGCGAAATGTCAGGAAAGAAATTAGCTGGGAAATGTCACTCCGTATCCTGGCTTCTGAATGCTGATACACACAGGAGTCTTCTGAAAAGCAGAGAGAGAGAGGATTGTTAGGGATGAAAAAGATGTTCTTTCATGCCATAATTACATCTGATGGAGACGGGCGGTACAAAAGGTCTGAAACGGTGCATTAATTTGCCCTCTGTAAATAAAATGAATTGATAAGATTTAAAAGAGTACATCCTTTTGATATACCTCTATATGTATACGTGTGTGTGTGTGTGTGTGTGTGTGTGTGTTTGGTATTTTGGTGTTTTCGGAGTGAATACGTTACTGGTAGTGAATCAGTAATTCAGTAAATGCCAGAATGTGTTTGGCTCGAGGAGATAATGCTGTTTACTGATGCCGGTGTATTGATCTCCTCTTCAAACCCATTTTCTGCTTTCAGTGTTATAAACGCATCCCTCTATAAACACCCGCATGCTGTTTGACGCAATGGCACTGGCTTATGCTCTGCATTATGCTCAGCAAAAAATCTAATGTACACTTTTCCTCTTACTTTTAATGTAGTCAATCATCCGAGACATGTTTTGGTGCTTGAAGTTTTCATCTTTAGTTTGCACTAGAGCTACACGGCTAAATCAGCAAGCAAATATTAGAACTGCATGCCTTTCAAGATGTCAAGCTTTTAAGTAACCTCAAACAGACTTATGGCCTTCTGTGGTTCTTAAAACTGTATGACATGCTGTCCGTACTGTAGCGTAGTTGGTCCTTAGTAAAACCAGCATGTAGCTGAACAAACCGTTCATCTTGGCTCTGACCACCGTGCCTTCACACACGGATTCACTGATCGTCTGTTATTTGTAAATGGTCAGATCGGATATGTGTGTCCAGATATCACCAACCTAGCTGCATGGGTTGCTTTGGTCGTAGGAGAACGTAGGTCTCAGCAACTACATAGCCACGCGGGTGACGTAGCTTTCATACGCAGAAGCAGGAGAGACAGAGGTGCATCAGTTCACCTTCCAAACTCTTTCAAGTTCGCCCTCATCGCTCTGTTAAGTCACAGT
Source organism: Semaprochilodus insignis (assembly GCA_034552555.1). Classification (NCBI taxonomy): domain Eukaryota; kingdom Metazoa; phylum Chordata; class Actinopteri; order Characiformes; family Prochilodontidae; genus Semaprochilodus; species Semaprochilodus insignis. The sequence goes on from CM067497.1 coordinate 17,448,077, forward strand.
TCACAGCTCTTTGGGGTTCTTCTTAAATCCCAGCACTTCCGTCACTCTGGATTTGACATTGTCGTGGTTGGGCACATTGAGAGTGATGCAAAAGATAAAAATCAGAACGGAATATAATTTCCAACCACCTTCAAATGTGGTTTGGATCGGACTTTATGTGATTTTTCCATAGTCCAGACTATCTAAATTCAATCTAGATACAATCTGGATACGCCAAAGATCAGATCTCGGCTGGGAGTCTGAGCGTAGTCTTTGCCAGCTTCATATTCAAACTCTTCATACCAAGTGCAGCAGTTACATTCTTCCATGTGTACAATATTTAAAGTACCTAATGCATTTTAGAGTGGAGTTTAAGGAAAATGGATCTGGTTGGTGATCTATGAAGACCTGGAGGTCATGGAAAAATTCTCCCTTTTTTCTCGCCAATTTTTTGTCAGTTCACTTTGGCAACTGAATTTGCCATTGCCTGGCGACCTGCGGTGTTCGGTTCTCTGTCCAACTCAAGGGGTGTGTGTGCGTGTGCGTGTGTGTGTGCGTGTGTGTGTGCGTGTGTGTGTGCGTGTGTGTGTGTGTGAGAGAGAGAGAGAGAGAGAGAGAAGGAAAAACAAAGGAAGAAGAGCAAAAGCTGCTGATGTTGCTGGACATTCTGCTTATTCATAATAACACTGCTCCTTGTGTCCTCTTATAAATAGCTACCACATGATATCCCAGATTTTGGGCCAATGCTTAAGAAGACACCTCATATTACGTAACACATTTAAAGTCGAAGTCAAAGTGGACCTTTTGCAGGCCCCTGGTCGTTTATAGATGATTATGCTCTATAATGTCAGAAACCACTCAGGAGTATGGGATATCAGTTAACACTGTGGTCTACTGAACAGTGTGAGGCGAGTGTATGATGATTTAACCATGCAGCGTGCTAATTGTTGGGTCATAAGCCTCCATCACATGAGCGTACTTGTGTCCTAGGGCCCTGTGTTCCCAAGATCCTAAGAGGGACGCCGATAGGAATGCACTGGTTCTTGGTTAACCCTATTAGGGAAAACCCAGCATAAACCAGCATAGACGGGATTGCCTGGTAACCAGCAAGACCTGCGTATGTTGTGATTTGGATGCTGGTCGACCAGAAAGAACATGCAGAGTTACCAGCTAAACCAGGACTCGACCAGGATGGGATGCGTACGCGTATGTGCTGAAGCTAGTCTCCGTAGTATCTAAGTATCTAATAAAACTACTTATCCTCCAGGGGTGTGGGGAGTGCTGGAGCCTATCCCAGTGCTCACTGGGCAGAAGCAGGAAACAACCTGGACAGGCCACCAGTCTATCACAGGGCAGATACACAAGCAAACACGTCCACACACACACACGCACTCACAACTAGGGTCAATTTAGTATATCCAACTTGCCTGGCTGTGAGTTCTCCAATACTTCAGACTGCAGGAGGACACTTAACACTGCACACATAAAGGAACCTGATCGCTCAATTGGGGGAATCGATCGCAGGCCCTTTTTGCTGTGAGGTGATGGCACTGCCCACTGTGCCACATTGTAATGCAAGTAGTTTTTTCAGAAGTCTGTATGTGGGCTACTTAGACATTTTTGAATAACTGTGGTGCCTTTGCCTTCTTTGTTGTTGTTGCTTTTAGCTAGCAAACTAGATCAATTTATAGATCAATTTACTAGATCAATTTACCCTGACACCAGCAGGCTCAGGAGGAGCTTCTTACCTGAGGCTGTGACCCTGCTGAACTCCACACTGCCACTGTAACTGCATCATTGCACTCACTGCACTGAACTGTACTTTATGACTTTATGCACTATTTACAATTGCGTAGTTTATTACTTATCTTACTTATTACTATCTTCACAGTTACTGTACATACGTATATATACTCAATGTCATGTATCTTTTTACTCTGCACATTTGTTTCTCTCGCAGTTCATACGATCTACATTGGATTCTCTCCACTCACTCTGTACATATATATTAGGGCTGTACCTGACTCAGGATTTTGTCAGTCCTGGCCGACGATTCGACTATTCGTTCATGTTTTTTCTCCATAAATCTGATGTCCTCCTCATTTAGAAAGTCAGCAGAGTCACAGGAACATATTTTTGAACTAAAAGATATGTTGAGTTCAGATGAACTATCTGAATTGGAGCCTGATTTAATTACAGAATATAACGTCCGACAGCAAGCAGTATATATGCTAAAAATTAGCGCTAATAGCCTGTCTTTTTAATTTCACTTTTAACAGCTTCTTCAGTAGGATGACCCTTCGTCTTTCATCTCTCATAAATAATAAACTCCTAAATAAAACCAAATTAGTCAATATTTAAATTATTTTTAGATGAAAAGAAGAATGGTAGACCTGAAACCGTTTAATTATTATATTACCAAAAAAAAAAAAAAAAAAACTCGTTTATCGGCAGGCATATTAAGCGACTGTACTTATCTTTAAATAAAAATAACCTTAGCTGTAAAGGAATAAATAAAAATATCTGTAATTTAGGTTCTAAAATAATGGAATTATAATAAAACAAACGTCTTCGGTCCGTTTTTCCTTCACCGCAAACAGCCATTATGTCTAAAACGAAAGTCAGCTCACTCGTTTGAAGCAGTGTTTGATGTCTGACTAAATGACGAGCAGAATTAGCTTTAATTTGTTTGGATTCTCTTCTTCAAAAGCTGCTCTAGACTTTTTCTGAGACATCGTTCCTCCCGTGTTTCTCAGCTTATATATTATATTTATATATTATATTTATCCTAGTTCTGTTTTTGTACTGCTCCACTGTCCATAATTGTACATATTGTAACCCTGCATGTATATGTATATGTAAGTAATACTGTAGTTTGCACTTCTGGTTTAACTGCATTTCATTGGCTCTGTACCTGTACTCTGCACAATGACAAAGTTGAATCTAATCTAACAATCTTCCGGCTGGTATTGAAAATTGTCCTAAATTTGAAACATTAAGTAATAGACGACATGAGTTTTGCATCAGATCTCAATGATCTCTTGGCAGATTCTGCTTCTGAGGTACCTAACAAAATATGATTAAGGCAACATAGGAACATGGAGTTGTTTCCTAGATGATTTAAATGAGGGATGGATAGGACCCTGGGAATATAGGACCCTAAGAAAATAGCACTCTGGAATATAGGGCTGTTTGCAAAATTACAAACCAGGAACACATGGGCCAGGGAACATTAAACACCTGGAAATACTGTATACAGTACCAGTCAAAAGTTTAGACACGACTACTCATAGAAGGTTATCCTTGGTTTTAGCTTAATGCTTTACTTTAGAAAAAAAGTGAAGACATCAAACTATAAAATAGCTCTTGTGGAATTATACGGTCACCTAAAAAAGTCCTAAAAAACTTTACAGGAGGATAAAACATCTTTCTTAACCTGCAGTTAGATTTATTTCTAAGCAGTTTTGGACCAATTCTATTGGTCTGTCCATCATAAATATTCACTAAATTGAAAGAGGAACTAGAGCTTTTAAACTGTGAAGATAAGTTTATTTTACACAGCAAAATATTTATTAGAGGTGGAGATATGGCAAAATATAATATTGTGATACATCAAGAGTATATGTGTTATATCAGGATATGTATTATTCAGATATTCCGTCAGTTGGAGTCTTTTAAGATACCCAACTATATGGACTTTTGACTGGTAATGGATGTCCCCCTCCCCCCCCATATTTCAATGAGAAAATAAAGGGCCAGAGGAACATGCGTCCCTCTCAACATGAGGATTACCCATCCATTACTTGTTATCCAACCTTCAAGCTCCAGTGCTGCTATAAAAACTCAAAGCATCAGCGTCACCCTCAGACTTGCTGTTTCTGCATGTCCTGTCTGTTTTTTTTTTTTTGATTGATGGATTGTATTTTTGCTGTGTGCTGCCCCCCTTCCCTTCCTGTTTAAATTACCTGCACCTCTGTTCACCTTCACTGTCTCCTGGCATTTATGGTACTGATTTCCTTTTCAGCCTTCCATAATGACACATTGATCATTCTTTACAAGCATAAACTCGGTGTTGTCAGTAGCTCTTTGAACAGCTCTTTATCTCCAGGATCTTCAAGCTTCTAGGTACTTAACCAAGCAGGATTTCTCAGTATGACGTGAGTCCGTAGTCAAGCTTATACAGTAAGATGAAGGATAAGAGACATTCCTGTTGAGAACTTGCCTCAAATGATTACATGACATTATGTGGTGGTGTGTGTTGTGCTGGTGTGAGTGGATCAGACACAGCAGTGCTGCTGGAGTGTTTAAACACCTCAGTGCCACTGCTGGACTGAGAATAGTCCACCAACCCAAACTATCCAGCCAACAGCATCCTGTGGGCAGCATTCTGTGTCCACTGATGAAGGACAAGAGGATGACCATTACAAACTCTGCAGCAGCAGATGAGCTATGGTCTCTGACTTTACATCTACAAGGTGGACCAGCAAGTGTATAATAGAGTGGACAGTGAGTGGACACAGTGTTTAAACACTCCAGCAGCACTGCTGTGTCTGATCCACACACACCAGGACACTAACACACCACCATGATGTCAGTGTCACTGCAGTGCTGAGAATGATCCACCACCCACATAATACCTGCTCTGATGTGGTCTTGTGGGGGTCCTGACTATTGAAGAAGAGGGTGAAAGGAGGCTAACCAGGTATTAGAACAGATGGACTACAGTCTGTAACTGTAGAGCTACAAAGTGTAGGTACAAAGTCATGAGTGAAGTGTGTATATTGTTACACCCCTGCTATACTGGTAAATCAATTCAATCCAAATCAGAAATAGATCTGATTAAACGTGATTAACTGCTGTTTACCCTTCAAGTGAAAGATCGGAGTTGTATGACATATTGGGAAAGACAAATTGAATTTAATGTGCTAGTCAGAACGAAGCCTCTGCAGTGTTTAGTGAGTGATCTGTTCCTGGACTAAAGCTGTGAAAGGTAATGAGGCATGGCCGAGCTGTTTTAGAAGCTGATTCATGAGCTCCAGCTGCTCCCTGGAGTGTGTGGTCACTAGAATAGGAGTGTGACGAGACCACTGTTCTTCCTTATCTATTTTTAAAGGCCGCCGGGCTTCTGTTCCTAGGTGTTGTTTACATCACCCGAGTCTGAAATGTAGCAGGAGTTCAGCCAGACTTTCTCCAGTTTTCTAACACTGTGTCGACCTTATATCTGTCTACATTAATATTTTCGTGCACCAGTTGATATTGTGATGTCAGTACTATACTGCAAGCAGCAAAATGGAAAATGGTAAGAAAATGATTGCGACAGTGATCTCGTCTCCACCAGATTGACACTTTGTGATAACAGTGTCTTTTTCCTGCAGGAAAGCTTTTGTTGCACGCCTTTTGGATTATCGATTCAAAAGAGAGCTTCTCTCTCTTATTGCTTATGTTGCAGTGTGATGTGGTAAGGTGAGGCCTACCCCATCACCAGTGCATACCAGCCCCTATACAGTAGAATGTGTGTGTATGGATGTACTTACCTGTGTCTTCCTGTTAATGTGGATCAGCAGAACAAGGCGGGATATACCGCTGTGATGCTGGCAGCATTATCAGCAGTGAAAGAAGAAAGAGTCACCCAGAGGGTAAGAGGTCCTGAATTGGCTTCTGGAGGGGCACCAGAAGGTTCCAAAAAAATGACCCAGTCTGTGCATGTAAACCCTAAAATCCTCTTTACGGGGTTCAACAACCTCACATGCAGCTTGTTTAGCTTTGGCTTAAATAAATTGTATTTATTTATGTATGTATGTGTTTATTTATTTATTTGCATAAATGCATAATGTTCATGATTTGCAGGTTTTGCAACATATTGAAAAAACAAAACTGCCAAAACTGAAACCAAAAAAAGTTTTGTCAGAATTCATAAAATATTGGACAAATTGCATTTCCACCGCCTACGTGACCGAACGGTGGATGGAAGCTCTTCACTACTGTCTTTTTTTAATTTTACATCATTTGTGCACAGCAGCTGCCCTTTTCTTCCACCATTTCATGATGAATGGTTCAATTTTGGACCAGGGCCTCAAGAATGGCTTGGAATCTGTTTACATTAACTTACATTGAAAGAAAAGACTGTTACTTGCGTAACATACTTTAAAGTTACTTGTTTTTCTTAGGACAGTGACATTATTGCAGATACATATTGCTAATATGATGCAAATATTCAACAACTTATTTTATATATTCAACAACAATTATTTTGTTGGAAACTATAAAAACATTAGGTGTGTCTAGAATTAGACACAATAGATGATTTTGATGTTACTAAGAAGGCTGTATTAATTTAAGAATAATATAATATTCTTTAATATAATATAATATAATATAATATAGGTATAATAAAATTATTACTATTATATTACTATTCAGAATGCCCTGTGAGGCAGACAAGCTCATAAGAACGTAGCATGAACAATTACAGTAACAATAAATATGAATGCAAATAAGATATAAAATTAGATTCTATTGCATTATTTAATAATGTCCTGTTCCTAAGAATGTGAAATAATGACTAAAATATTTAATATACTGAAATGAAAAATTTTACTGAAACCAAAGGCACAGTTTCGGGCACACTTGACTGAAAACCAAAACTGAAAGAAAAGATTATTTTATATATCATTTCCTGTTTCATTTATGCATTTGATCTAAGAGAACTGGGAGAACTAGTGGTCTCTTTTTAATTTGAACAGGTCTGTAAGAAAATATCAATATCAATGTGAGTATCCTAGTATTATGTTTTTTGATACTGTATCGATTCTCAAAACCACAGTATCGATTTTTATGTTTTCGATGTTCACTCTTCTACTCTTTCACTCTTCCAATGTAACAGTAGCATTACCAAACCCAGCTGACTAGTTAACAATTCAATACAGTTTTTCTAAAACTACACTCATTGTCAAAAACACAGTTGCACTAATAGGTGCACCCAGAAGGAATCATCTGATAGCAATGAAACTTTGTGGGTAGATTGGACATTGTGAGACATGTAAAATTTTCTCTGTACCCGACTGACCCAACAGCTACTATTGCTGACATTCAGTGAGCAGTGATGCCCTCCATGAGTCATCCTGTTAGTGCCAGCGGCATTGGCAGACGGCTGCGCGACGCAGAACTACATGCACGCAGACCGTTACAATGACTGCCCTTAACGGCAAATCAGCGTCACCCAAGACTGCAATGGTGTCGTGCAAGACTGTCATGGAGTGACTCAGAATGGTAGCAGATCACGAGGCCTGCTTTTGTCTTGGTGGAGATGACCAATGAATCCGTGTGTGGAGGCACCGTGGTCAGCACCAAGATGAACGGTTTGTTGTCACACATCACATGTTCAGAAGGCCTGGTGTCACTCCACCTCCGCCCCTACTGCACAATCTGCAGGAACTGTGTGAGAATATTCAAGCTGCATGGGATGGATTATCACAGGACACCATTAGGAACCTCTACAACTCCATGCCGAGACGTCTGGAATGTCGCATTAGCAAACATGGTGGCCCAATGGCATACTGAGAGACACTACTTCTGTATGGGTAGCTCAATAAATATTACCCATATTAGTCTAAATTTATCGTCATTTATTGTTCATTCTCAATGGTGTTGCAATCTGACACTTCCTTCTGGGTGCAACAATTTTTTTTAATAGTGTAGACTGAGTGTAGATTTTTTGAGTGTAGATTTAAAAAGATCACAGTATAGCCACCTGCACACAGTTTTGCAGCACATCACAGTATGTTAAACCTGTAGCATGATATTGTTTTGCTGGGTTCTTGCCAACACATGCCCTATTGAAAATAAATGAGATCTGAAGGTTTTGAAAATATAATCTTTCATGGTTTCCCAAAGGCAGCGGATGCTGAATTCAGAAGCATCTCTGCTATCAAGATGATGACAAACACTTGCACAAACACTGAAGTCTGTGAATGTGACCTTGGAACTCCCATCTAGCAGTCTGAAGTTTATCCAGCAGAGGGCGCTATTCCTGACTAACATAATTCGTTTTTGCAGCAGGAGGTCTTTAGTGCTTTATTGTTCATCAACACAGTCATATACCTCTGCAGGCTCTGAAGAACGGATGTTTGAAATAACAGAACCAGAGGAAGTCAGTACTATTTGTGTGACGTCCATAAAAGAATTTAAAATGGCAGGTAAATTAGGTATCCTAAAGTACACAGTTAGAGAGGACCGGGTTTGTGTTTCACTGTTGATCATCTGCCGCTCAAGCTGTTTGAACATATTTGTGCTGAATATTGCAGGAAATCTCTCTTTTTCTTTTTTTTCAGTTTCTTCATTAATTAAATTGTGTTGTCTACTGGTTTAACACTGTTTATTGTAGACAAATGTAATGTTTTGCGCTTTTTCTGTCAAAAATTTCAGCCATTTTTTGGGGACTAGTTATGGCTCAAGAACACATTTCACATTTACATTCATACTAGAACATTCTGGGGGATTAGTATGTTACAGCTACATTCAGGTTCCATCAAACAAGAATCTGATTTCCAGCATGGCTGATGTGTTTCTGCAGGTTCTCTGTGAAAACGCTGATCGACCGTTCCTGTTTTGAAACTATAGATGACACGTCCCCTGAGTTCATCAACTTTGTCTCTATTCTGGAACAGATACTCAGCCATCGGCTCAAAGGTAGGACTGTTATTACTTATGTGAAGCAGCTCGTCTTTTTCTTCTTCTTCTAGTGGTGGTGGTGGTTGTTGTTGTTGTTGTTGTTGTTGTTGTTGTTGTACTTGTACTTGTGTATGGTAGTATGTATGGTAGTAATGCTGGGAGCAAAATGGTTCAAATCTTGAAACACCAAATTAAACTTGTCCAATCAGATTTTCTGTTTGGTATTTGGTAGCTCAGTAGATACAGAGCAGTGGTCAGTGCAGCGAGACTGCCTTGATGGCGCAGCTCAGATCAGCTGACTTGTGTGACTCAGTGGCTCATGCAGCACAGACCAGTGAGCAGCAGTGTGCGGCCCAAAGTGAAAGTCACTAAATATGCTAGTAATTGTGTTAGTTACAGCCAGTCACACAGAATTACCTGTTCCTGCATGATGTTCTCTCGGTATGAAAGCACTGAGCTTTCCTTCTTTACACTACCTTTACTGTATGGAAACTAAAGTGTTCTTAAATTTTAATGCGCGTTTATAATTATACAGTGTAAAATCCAAACTGGTTCACAACTACATGCTAAACCAGGATAGCAGCCTAACAAACAAAAGTTCACTCATTCAGATACATGCATGCAGTTTTTCACATGCACACAAAAGGTGATGTACAGCTGCAGGCTGTGAACATCTTTCTGAACATCATTTTACAAGCCCAATATACACTCATCGTCAGAACAATAGCTGCACCCAGAAGGAAGTGTGGGATTGCAGTGCTATTGGGAAGGAAGATAAAGGTTACCAGGAACAGTGAATGATGATACATGTCTATATGAACAATATTTATTGAGCTACACATACAGAAGTAGTGTCTCTTAGTATGTCGTCAGGCCGCCATGTTTGCTAACACAACGTGCCAGACGTCTCGGCATGGACTTGTAGAGGTTCCTAATGGTGTCCTGTGATAATCCATCCCATGCAGCTTGAATATTCTCACACAGTTCCTGCAGATTGTGCAGTAGGGGTGGAAGTGGAGTGACACCAGGCCTTCTGGGCATGTGACGCGTGAGAACAAACTGTTCATCTTAGAGCTGGCCACGGTGCCTCCACACATGGATTCGTTGGTCGTCTCCACCAAGACAAAAGCGGGACTCGTCACTGAAGATGACCCGCTGAGTCACTCCATGACAGTCTGATGACTCATGGAGGTCATCACTGCTTGCTACATGTCCACAATTGTGGCTGTTGAGCCAGTGAAAAGGCCCTTCCTATCTTATGTCACATGCGCTTTAAAGTTGAATCAATGTCAAACCTACCCACCAAGTTTCATTCCTGTCAGTTGACTCATTTTGGGTGCAACTATTTTGCTATTTGTTTGTGTGAACTATTTGATTCGCTAGAGGAGACAGAGCAACTGATGTCTTTTTTTGCATGCAGCGCAGGCCACGACTTCTGTCGGTTGCATTCTCACTGGTTATCCTCATGTGCAGGCTTTTTTTTTATCATCTGGCCAAAAAAGGTTTTTAATTCTTCATCAAAATATTGGTCAGAAATGGCAGACAGCTGCCGGCACTGGATGCTGTGATGTAGAATGAACTTTGAATGACCTCCCCATACATGCCTGTTATGTTACTAATGTTCGTTACTTAAAGAACTGTGAACTGAGAACTGTGAATGGTCATTTTGCATGTAAGTATTAGGGGTGCAAACCAAAAACATTTTAATAATTGATATTTCATGTGAATTAATTCAATAGCAGTCAATTTATTTTGCTTAAATGTGGCCTGTCAATATGAAGAGCTCCAACAATAAAACTGACGTAATGGTAAAGTATATGTCACAGTGATGTCATTTAGATCAAACAGAATGTGTCATAGTGTGCTTTAACGAAGGAGGACCATATACACGTATAACTTGCACAACAGACCACTGATACACATACATATTTTTCTCTTTCATTCTGGGCAATTTTTATGCAAATAAACAGCGACCAATCAGATCATGTTCATGTGTAATTTATTATGTGACATCCATTTCATCAGCTCCACTTATCACTTTGTTAGTTCTACAACAGACTGTAGTCCATCTGATTCGCTGTATACTTTATTAGCCCTCTTTCACCCTGTTCTTCAAGGGTCAGGACCTCCACAGGACCACCACAGAACAGGTATTATATGGGTGGTGGGTCATTCTCAGAACTGCAGTGACACTGATGTGGTAGTGATGTGTTAGTGTGTGTGTTGCACTGGTACAAGCTGGCCGTATGTAATACTGTGATGGGCCGAGTTGCCGAATATTCAGCTGCAAATTTTTCCTACTGAGCAAAACTGATAAATATTTCAGTAACTAACGTTTAGTAACATGCTGAGGGGGTGCGAACTGCGGTGTGAACTTCGGTGCAAACTGTTTGTGCTTACTTCAAGCCTGTACAACTGGCCACTTTAGGAAACCTCTACCTTGTAGCTCCATCTTGCTGCTGTAGCGTTAGAGTATATAGCTCATATGTTGATGCACGGTTGGTGTTATACATCCTCTTGTGCTTAATCAGAGCTCAGTTTCTGACCACAGAGCTGCTTTTGGCTGGATATTTTTAGGTGGTGGACCACTCTCGGCCTAGTTGTGATATATCACTAACACGTGAGTGCCACTGTGGTTCTGAGAATGATCCACCTTGCAAATAATACCTGGTCCTTAGGTCAGAAACTGACCAGTGATGAGTAGCGTGGAGGGTGTCTGACAAATTATGCCCTACCGCGTGAAGTGTAGTAAGCACACCAATATAGTGGAGCTAAAAGGTAGTTGAACCTACCTGAGTTGAAGAAAGTAAAGCTGAGTGTTCTGCAAAGCTAGAATTATGCATCTGAAAACTCATTTCTAAGTAATCCTAATGCTGCTATTAGTGCATGCCTTATTAGGATTATTTGTCATGCAGAGACATCACCTTAATGTTCATTGCAGTATGTTAAGTGAACACAACCTTTGCAGTGGAAAATTTTGTTTCCCCCCCACCCGATTGTAAAGCGTAAACAAACCAAAGTTTCCATTAGAAATCATTAGCCACCTGAGGTACTGTTGTGATTGGAGGCCATTAGCATTGTGTGGGCATTATGCATGCAGAGACAGGTGCACTGTCTTGCTTTTCTCCATCTCGGCCTCTTTCTCATTTATTTAATTTCCCATCCCTTGGCAGGCAGCTCACAGCGAACAGTGACTTGGCAAAATGTGGAAAGAGACTTAACTTGCATACTCTCTGTCTACACCGATCAGTCAGACATTAAACCCAACTTCTTGTATCTATACTCATCGTCTGTTTTATCAGCTCCACTTCCCATATAGGAGCACTTTATAGTTCTACAGTTACAGACTCTGTATACTTTATAATCCTTTCGCCCTGTTCTTTAATAGTCAGGACCCCCACAGGACCACCACAGAACAGGTATTATGTGGGTGGTGGATCATTTTCAGCACCGCAGTGACACTGATGTTGTGGTGGTGTGTTAGTGTGTGCTGTGCTGGTGTGAGTGGATCAGACACAGCAGTGCTGCTGGAGTGTTAAACACCTCAGTGTCACTGCTGGACAAAGAATTGTCCACCAACCCAAACTGTCCAGCCTACAGTGTCCTTTGGGCAGCATCCTGTGTCCACTGATGAAGGACTCGAGGATGACCAACACAAACTGTGCAGCAACAGAAGAGTTACCATCTCTGACTGTACATCTACAAGGTGGACCAGCAAGGTCAGAGTATCTAATAGAGTGGACAGTGAGTGGACACAGTGTTTAAACACTCCAGCAGCACTGCTGTGTCTGATCCACTCACACCAGCACAACACACACTAATACACCACCACCACGTCTGTGTCACTGCAGTGCTGAGAATGATCCACCACCCACATAAAACCTGCTCTGTGGTGGTCCTGTGAGGGTCCTGACCAGTTGGTGAACTGCAGAGTGCACCTATATGATAAGTGGAGCTGACAAAATGGACAGGGCTGATCGGTGTGTATAACTCTTGTCAGTTTTGCTTTGTTCATGTGTTGTTTAGCAGGTGGTACTTTAGCATGTAGTGTTTTTTGCTATCAAAAGACAATAGATGTTGCACTGTACATCCAAAAGCATGTAGACACCTGACCTATTAAGGCTTGTTGGACATCCCATTCCAAATCCAATTTTCAGGGTCAGTTTGACCAGGTGCATCGTTTGTATATGACTGTACTTAGGAATGTGTGTTAATATAGAAAGATTTAATTCCTAGTAGGTTTAATCCATTTGTAGCGAACTGTTTGTGTAGTTGAAACCATTTGTCATGAGCGTCAAGGACAACATGTAAACACAATGTAATGTTTCCCCACTCCCTGTCTCCTCCCCATCTCTCATTCCTTCCGGCCTTTAAGTATAAAGCAAAGGCCATCCAGAACCCTGACCCAAATTCTCAGAGCTCCCTCTCCTCGAAGTCATTGCTCAGTTCTGCACTCGCAGGACATGATTAATCAAAGAAATGAAAAAAGCGGCTGCTGCATGAAAAGAACCGCCCTAAAAGAGTCCAACTTGGGTAAGAGGAGAGCAAGAACTGTAATGGCCTTTCTTTAATCTGTGCTTCTGTCCTTTCCCCCTCTCTCTGCAGGTCAGGTCAGTTGGTTTGGCTATGAGAGCCCTCGTAGTTTCTGGGATTATGTCCGTTTGGCCTGTAGCAAAGTCCCTCACAGCTGCATCCATAGCATTGAGAGCATGGAGAATGTCCGCAGCTCCAGAGCCAAGGTAATAATGATAGCACGGTTGTATGCAAAGTATGGGAACCCTTACAGTTAGCGTAAAAACGGAAAAGAATAAAATTGTAATTGTTTGGACACCCTTTCAGTTGTAAAGTTTCAGAGATGGTGTGGGAACAGAACTCTCTCTGTCTCTCTCTCTCTCTCTCTCTCTCTCTCTCTCTCTCTCTCTCTCTCTCTCTCAGGGTCGTGCGTGGATCAGAGTCACGTTGATGGAGAAGCGTTTGTCTGAATATATCTCTGCTGCTTTGAGAGACTTCAAAACCACAAGGTCTTTCTCCCTTTCTAACAGATGAACCAGACAGTCAGAGATTTTTATTAAGCCTGATGGCTGATGGGAGCAGCATATACCCCATACATCCCATCTGTATTTTTACACAAAGTTGTGCATGGATGCAGGAGTGGGACTGTAATGTCTCAGTAACGTCTTCTGGGTTGGTCAAACACAAGAGGGCACTCCTGAGTGAGTCCAAAACAGTTATTAAATGCGCAATTAGTAAAGCCAGTTTTTAACAGTTCTGTCATCTGGATTTCCAACCAATCCGCGCTCAGTAGCTGTAATGCCAACCAATCCGCGCTCAGTAGCTGTAATGCCAACCAATCCGCACATACTAGCTGTAATGCCAACCAGTCTGCACATGCTAGCTGTAATGCCAAACAATCAGTACTGAGTCGAATGGAATACATCATTCTGTTCTCCGAATTCTAAGGAAATTCTTGCACAAGTGATTAGAAATGAGTTTAACTATTCTTTTTTCAGCCATTTAGCACCTTTTACCCAGATTCATTCAGGACTGCTTCCAGGCGTGCTCTTTTATCAGATATATGATTCATATCATGGGAGAAATAGGAATTGTCTTATCTCTTTATAGTCCAGAACATCTGTTTTATTTATGACTGGTGAAGGTGTAATGAGGAGATGAGAGTGCTTTGCTTGTGTTTATTTTTTTGTTTGTGTTGTGGTCCTAGGCGGTTTTATGAGGACGGAGCCATAATGCTGGGTGAGGAGGCGGGGTTGCTGGCGGATACACTGATTGGTCTGAATGCTATTGACTTCAGGTGCATATCTCACTCTCTCTCTCTCTCTCTCTCTCTCTCTCTTTTGCTCGCTCACTCTGTGGGGTGGTATTGACATTCAGCCATGTATCAGTCAGACAGAATGTTAATGATTCATTAAATAGCTGCTGCTCCATATGCGCCTGCTGGTTTCACTGTACAGTCTCACACAGACCCTTTCATGTCTTCTCATTGAAAGTCAATGTCTGTATCCAAGGCTGTGTAATAGTCCTGGGCATCTTAGAAAATGATATTTGAGGAAAAGTATAACATTAGAATAAATGCAAATAAAGGCATTAGACGTACATTCAGTGTGCTAGCTCACATTTCTTGAAATTCCTTCTCCTGGAAAGTAACCTCGAGGAAATCAACCAATACCTACCAGTCCTTTATTATATTAAATCAGATGCTGCTGATGGACTCGAACAAATGCATGCATAGGCTAGAGTGCAGCGAGATGTCGGCGGGAAACCAATCCTGCTAATGTATGTGTTTCCTGTATGTGTTTATTTAGCCCTGGATTAGTGACCAGACATATAAAGAACACTTTTGGACTTGAGCTATAGGACTGTATATAGGTGCCTCATGTGTGGTTATGACGTCAGTGAACATGAACCGCTTTGTTCAGCCAATGAGGTTATCAGCTCAACAACCAATCAGCACTCAGTGGCAGTGTTATTAACCAATTAGGGTTCAGTGGCAGTAATACCCACCAAATCCGCACCCAGTAGCCGTGATATTAACTATAATAGCTGTAATGCTATTTATTTGCCCCTAAGTAAGTGGCCAGACATGTAAAGATCCATGGCCGAGATTTTTATTTTTTTTAAATGTGTTACTTTTTAGTGTAATGTATTGTATAAATAAAATCATTAAAAAATAATAATAAAAATCACTGCTTATAAGAGAAAATGCATGTCAGAAACAGAGCTCCCCAGCTTAAAAAAGATGCTTCTTTAGTTAAGGTTCTATATAAAACCATTTGGATGCTTAAATAGTTCTTTACGTGGTGAAATGGATCTTCAGTTTGATGGAAAATGTGTTGTACTGGGTTCTACACAGTCGAGTCACATTATTATGACCACTTCCTTCTTTTGTCTGCGGCGTTGCATAACTCTAATACCCAAATAACAGTTTGGGTATTAATCCAGCCTTGCAGTCATGTACACCCATACATGATGATTATCTTCCCTGGGGCGGATGGGATCTTCCAGCAAGACAATGTGAAATGTCACACGGCTAGAAATGTCCCACATAGGTTGGATGTTTCCCAGACTAGTTCCCCAGACTTGAACCCATTTGGCTCAAGATTCCTGTGAGAACGTACCAGTACCTTTTTGAGTCACACCCAGACCGTCTAGCTGCTGTCCGTGTTGCACATGGCGGTTACTCTGGTTATTAACTGGTGGTCATAATAATGTGACTCCACTGTTTATATTACACCTAAATGTCAAGCTTACTGTATGTGCAAAACAAGCTAAATTAGTTGAATCTGTAAAAAAATAGTTTATAGTTAAATGAAGTGAAGCTGTAAGTAATAAATCATGCTGTTTGTTTGGCAGTTTCTGTCTGAAGGGCGAGGGTTTGGATGGAACTTATCCTGCGGTCATCGACTACACGCCTTACCTCAAGTTCACACAAAGGTAAAACTACATCACTATGTATTCACTTACACACTAAGGCTTGTGTTGAATTCTCTCTCAGTACATCTAAAATGCAGATATTTCTGAAGGGAATAGATGTAAAACAGTCCATGTGCATAAGGAAGGAAAATATGTCAAGGGAAAATAAGAAACACTTGCTGGGATGTAAAATATGTATTAAGCTGTAGAAGAAATTAGACTTAGACTAAACAAAAATACCAGACCTGGTAGACCACCAAAACTGTCCCCATCAGATAAACATCAGGTATAAATATCAGGTGTTTCTATCTATCCTTCTGTCCATGGGTATAAAAGGATGTGTAAGCCCTCACTGAGAAAAGGAAATAGAGGAAAATAAGAATTTGCACCAGAACACCAAAACGGCACATGAGACGTGAAGTAAGTTTTTATGGATTCGTAAATCCAGACTGGCATTTGGGATTGTTTTAGAAGGACCAACAAAGTCCAATAAATGAAAAAATGATAAGTTGTTGACTTATTTCTATCCTGTTAATTATAAACAGTCGAGCCACATTATTTGATGGTGGCAGCGAATAGCTCATGAAGGAAGACACTTTTTTGTGGCATTCTCTGGGCCCACTCATCCATATTGAATAAAAGGCCCTCTCAACCGATTTGGATATGACTCCATCCTTGCAGATCACGTACACCCATACAGGTTAATTGTTTCCCTGGGGTGGATATGATCTTCCAGCAAGCGACAAGTCACATGGCTAGAAATGTCCGACATTAGTTGGAAGAGCACAACCAAGACTTCCAAGTACTACCCTGAGTCACTTACTGAGTCACTCCCTGCCTGTCTAGCTGCTGTCCATTCTGCACACGGCAGTTACTCTGGATATTAGCTGGTGGTCATAATAATAAATTCTGACTCAAAAACGAATAATGTTTCCTTAATTGGATTTTTTTTTACTGGAAATGCAAGAAATGAAAGGTTTTTCTGTGCCTCAGCTCAGACAGCATCAGCAGTGATGAGGAGGAAATGCGGACTCTGGGCAGCAGCGGCAGTGAGGCCAGCACACCAGAATCCAACATGGCTGCCAGCCTTCGCACTGACCTGAGCACCTGGTACAGCAAGTGCAAGAGAGTAGAGCAGAAATACAGAGTGGTCCTGGAACAGAAGGCAAGTGTGTGTGTGCGTGTGTCCGGGTCAGGTTTATGTCATATTGTGGGGACCAAAACCTGTTCATATGCTCATGTTGTGGATACCTTTAGTCCTTGTGGGGACCGCAAGCTGGTTTCCACAGTGTAAATCATTTCAATTTTGTTGGGGTAAGAGTTAGGGTTAGGCTTGTAGTAGTTCTGGTTAAGGTTTGGGTATGTCTTCAGGAAGTGTGTGTGTGTGTGTGTGTGTGTGTGTGTGTGTGTGTTCATTGAAGAAAAAGTTGCACCCAGAAGGACTCAAATGACAGGAATGAAAGTTGGTGGGTAGATTTGACGTCATGCCGCACGCAAATTTGTGTGTGGAGGCACCGTGGTCAGCGCCAAGATGAACAGTTTGTTGCCATGAGTCACACATCCTGGTATCGACGGCCCGGTGTCACTCCACCTTCACCCCTACCCCAAAATCTGCAGCAACTGTATGAGAATATTCAAGCTGCATGGGATGGATTATCTCAGGACACCACTAGTAACCTCTACAACTCTACAAACCGAGACGTCTGGCATGTTGCGTTAACAAACTGAGACTCTGCTTCTGTATGCGTAGCTCCGTAAAAATTACCCATATCAGTCTGTTGTTCCTGTTAACCTTTATCTTCCTTCCTTCCCAATAGCACTGCAGGCCAACACTTCCTTCTGGGTACAACTATTCTTTTGATGATGAGTGTATATCATGCTGTATGTCATATACTTCTGACATGGTGTACTCACTGGGCACTTTATTAGCTGGTGTACACTTGGGGATTGTAGCACATTTTACACCATCATATAAGGCTATGTTCAAAATACAAGCTTTACTGCTCAGGCAGTCTAACAGAATAGCTTAATCACTGGTGTAGATATAGGTATGTGTATATATCAGACATTCATGTAGATATGGGACTGAAATCTGTCATGTGACGGAGGCTGCAACCTGAAACAACCTGCATGCACACATCCAAATCAATAACATAGAGTGAATGAACTGTGTGTGTGCGCGTGTGTGTGTGTGTGTGTGTGGGAGAAACTACCTCACAATTTATTGAACAAAGAATCATTCTTACTACTTCTACTGTATTGTTGTGTATTTGCATCTATCATAATGATATGTGTTTTTACCAGCACAGATAAAGAGTGCAAGGTAATTGCAAATAAATGTCTTTAAATAATTTGCCTAGGTGCCTCAGACTTTTGAGTTTAAGGGACCTGAGAAAATTAGATTGTAAAAGCTGTGTGTATGGTCGGTAAGCATCTGTTGGTGCAGGAAAAAAAAAACCAAATTATGTAATAAATACAAATATACAAAAATAAATAAACATAAATGCAATATAATATTATGATAACAATTTTCCACCCTCTTCTGCCCAGT
>CM067497.1:17467010-17492010 GCA_034552555.1 Semaprochilodus insignis
TTTTTTTTCCCTTCTCCTGTGAAGTTAGCATTTTGGAGATACGAGGTTTTGTTCAGACAGCAGCTATGTATAAGCAGATATATAAATATATAGGGATGTTTACATGCGTATACTATATGTGGGACATGAAAATGATGTGTTTGTGTGTGTGTGCGCGTGTGCATGTGCAGGGTTATCTGGAGGAGCTGGTGCGTTTGAGAGAAGCTCAGCTGTCGGAGTCTGTCTCCCAAAACAAAGCTTTACTTCAGCGCTTAACAGAGGCCGACATCAGCCACAAACTGGAGAAAGAACAGCTGGAGTACATCATATTAGAGCTCCAAGACCAGCTGTGAGTAAACACTTCCGCTGTGTCCAGCAGTTGCGTGTGTGGTGATGTTGTATTGAAGTTTTTGCCTGATGTAAAACACTGTTATGATATACTGTAGATATAAGAGATGCAGGACTGAGTGTACTATTGGCCATCCTGTGGGACAAAGTGCGGCAATATACACATGATAACATACACACACATTTTTTTCCGGCACATAGTGATTTGGTGAGAGCTCCAGTGGTCAGACTAACCACTAGTCAGACTGTAAACACTCACTAACAACAATAATTACAAGCAATAACAAAACCGTGGTTTGTTGACATTTGAATATGACATTTCTTTCTTGTGAATTCAGTAACACTATATGCAAGCTCACTGACATAACCAGGGCTGGACCATCAAATTGCAGGCCCCTAGGCGCTAATGTTTTGTGGGCCCCTATCTGGTTATCTAAATGTATAATTATCTCTCTCCGTCCCCCTCCCCTCTCTTCATGCTCCCCTTAAAGCCCATGTGCATCTACGATGCATAATGGATATGAAGTTATTTTTTCTAGCCTACTCACATAGTCTGTAAACCGTCATCACAGTTCTGTAAACAAGACATAGTAGGTAGAGCTGTCGCGCCTCAGCTAGAAGGGCCCATCTGTGTGGAGTTTGCATGTTCTCCCGGTGTCTGAGTAGGGTTGCTTCGCATGTCAAATGAAACCAAGTTACACCATGCACCGTGTGGCATTATTAGGTAATATCTTTTTGTCCATTTCATCCAGAAAGGACTGTGTTGACCTGTGTGGCCCGGGTGCCAAGTTGCCAGGCAGTACAGTTCCCAAAAGCCTCGGACAACTGAGGTGTAACAACAAAGACGAGACAAAATACCCAGCAAACTTAAAAAGCTAGCCATCGATCACCCTGAGCTAAAGCATACTGCCATGATGGACATGAGAAATGATTATGCACCATTTACATTATATCTTATATGCTTGTCTGACATTTTGTCAGTTTGAAAATGATGTAAACATTCAGTAGTGTGTGTGTAATACAAGGCTGAAACGTGTTATTTTTTCGCTGTACTTAATAGACTTTGCTTGTGGCTTGTACATGTACCCATAAAACCCCTGGCATGATCCTGCCCTAGACATAACTATGCCATAAATGGGTCATGTTAGATGTCATATTCTGTTATGAATTGTCATAACAATTTTTTTTCAGTAGTATCACAGTGTTATGCTCATTATGCTCATTTTCAGTGTTTGTATTTTTATTATTGGGGTCTGCTAGAATAGATTTACATGTTGTAACTTTCCCAAAACACAATATTTTTCTCATACTGTCTATCTGTATTCACCCTGTCTGAAACACTCTGTTAGAGATCCTGTGTCATCACGATGAGCTCTGTTCTGATTGGTCAACCGCCAGAGCGGCATCCCAAGTTCCACCCCCGCACCACTGTGGGTGTTCTTACAATGGTGTCGGTTCTGCCTTATCAGTTTGAGCCGATCCTGAAAGTCAGGTAGAACGAATTGGTAGATCCACCTTCACAAGCTAGACTGGAGCAGGACGTTTCACAGTGGTACGTTTTTACTGTTTTCGCTCTCTATGATTTGTGTGAGTGTGTGCCAAGCTTGCTGGTAGGCGGGCAATAAGGATTGTGTTACGAGATTACATCACCTTGTGAAAGAGGTAAGAGAGTTCCAATGAGGTGAATCAGGGAGCTGAGTAAAGAGGTTTCTGTGTAGGAGAGTTTCTCCTTCTTTACATGCACAAAAAGTTATAACACAGGTAAAACAGGAAAAGCATAATGGGTCTCTTTAAACTGTCATGTCAACTTTGATAAACCTGACCAAATATCTTGACTGCTAACAAGAGTGCAGTTAACAAATATTAGCATAACACGACAATCAATGTTAATGGCTGCAGGACACGGATCTCTGAACCATTGTATTATTCCGAATAATCCCTTTGCTTCTCCTCTTTCCCTACCAAACCCGCGATGATCGCTCTCCACCATTAAAAGTGCATTATCTACACTTACATACTCTACTGTATCTACACTTATTGCCCATTATATCAGCTCCGCCTATCCTATAGGAGCGCTTTGTAGTTCTACTGTTGCAGACTGTAGTCCATCTGTTTCTCTGTATACTTTGTTAGCCCTTTTTTTTACCCTATTCTTTAATGGTTAGGCCTCCACAGGACCAGCACAGTGGGTGTATATTACTACTATGTGACTTCTATGACTGCCAAAACAGTTCCTTCTAATTCTATAACCCTGTAGATTGTTAGATGATCCATTTTGGAAGCATGTGCATGGCTAAGAACTGGGAATAATGAGTCGTGCTGTTCGTACATCACTGGTTCAGAAATTGAGCACAAGTGCTTCTTGTAGTAGCATGTTTACTCCTTTTGAGAATGTTTGTGTGCCCTGCTCAGTCCCTCAACAGAGACGTGTCCTGGCCACAGAGCCCCTCTTATCTCCCTAAAATAATGTTGCTATGGAAACACACAGCTATCAGTAAGTTGACATGGTAGCAACACTATGGAGGAAGGGGGAGAATGCGGGGATGGGGGTAGTGATGCAGTTGGAAGTGATGATTTGGTGAAATTGTGGACTGTTTTGAGGAGAGAGTGATCATTTTGGAGGAGGCTGGGCAGTAAGCTCAAAAGAGCAAAAAGAAGTTGGGCCTGTGGGTGGGGCAGAACTTACCGTCACCCAGTGATGAGCTGGTATACAGAGTATACAGAATATGCTAAAAGTTTCTACACCTCTGGTCAAATGACGTGTTTGAAAATACACTCATCGTCAGAAGAATAGTTACACCCAGAAGGAATCAACCCACAGGAATGAAACTTGGTGGGTAGGTTTGTCATTTAGAGACGTGCAAATAATTGAAGTTTCACACTCAGCCGTACATGTGATATAAGCAAGGATGGGCCTTAGCGCTGTACCTGACTGACCCAACAGCCACAATTGCAGACATTCAGCGAGCAGTGATGCCCTCCATGAGTCATCCTGTTAGTGCCAGCACCACTGACAGACAGCTACACGACGCAGGACTACATACACGCACACTGTTACGGCTGTCATGGAGTGAGTCAGAATTTGCCTGAGATTTGCCTCTTGTCTCTTAAAATACTGCCTTATACCTTACAGCTGTTATGCCACTCAACCTTACTGTACAGTATAAACCAAATGCTGCTTGTACAGTGCTCTCCACTGTATTAGTATGTGCACTGCAGAACTCACAAAGTTCTCTCTTCATTTGCATGTGTGGTCCTCACCAGATTGCACCACGTACTGTTCTTGGGCAATATTCATTTTCAATCAGGTAGCAGCAAAGCACTTACCTGTCGCATTCCAAAGAAGAACCTGGGGCTAAACAGAAGTATCATTAGATTATGACGTTAATGTACTTCAACCCCCAGTGTGCATGTCCAAATGTGCTAGCGCAGTGGAAAGCAGGCACTTCACAGCTACGGAGGTGGCCTGTATTATTAATGAAGCCTCGGAAGCATGCAGTTTATCTCGCACAGACCAGCCAGCCTTTCGCTGCTGATTCATTGCTTTGTGGTTTTGAAGGCCACTGTGCTAAGAGTGTCACATTCCTCAGGCGCTTTTCTTCTGCAAATAGGGATCATTTTCACTGAAAGAAGCCGCCATGTCTTAAAAAAAAAAAGACCAAGCGCTTGTGCTGATTGCTGTGCTGTAAACATCTTACTTATTCGTTGCTGTTTACTGGCCGTGAAGTGCTTGTTATTTGCATAACTGCACTCCAAAACAGCTTTCTGCTGAGCACCAAGT
The DNA here is from genome assembly GCA_034552555.1 of Semaprochilodus insignis. NCBI lineage: Eukaryota > Metazoa > Chordata > Actinopteri > Characiformes > Prochilodontidae > Semaprochilodus > Semaprochilodus insignis. The sequence goes on from CM067497.1 coordinate 17,471,119, forward strand.
GCTTTGTTTCATAAAAACATGGAGGCAGTTGAGCTGCACTTGGTCGTTCTATTTCATCTGGAATATCTGCTTCCGATTAGTACTACCATTTTGTTCTATGGTTTAGAGGAATAGTTATATTAAGACAATTATATTATTTTACCCTGACAATTTTAATAGCTTTGCCATGAAGTTAAGACGCTAGTGTAGCTAAAAACTAGAAGCTAACAAGTGACGGATTAGAATCAGGTAGATTTGACACTTTTAGTTGTTAAAGCTGTACTATAAGTTTTGGGGATTTGGAAAATGCAAATGTGTAATTGCATGCGGATGAACATGTTGTACCATCTGTTGTGCTTCGGACCCGTTCCCTGAGTGGATGGATCATATAATTATGAGGACATTCCAAGAGATGGCAAAGAAAACTATATAAAATACTGTCATATTTTTATTAGCATAATGTTGATTTTGCATTTGAGACCTAAATGAGGTGGACTTTGTTTTTGAGCCTGTGCACGTGACATTAATACTTGAAGATTAATGGGGCGCCCGATCGATCCAACTGAGGGGGGGGAAAAAAGTTCTTTTACTTTTACTATTTACAAAATAGCCCACAATATCATAACTTATAGTCTAATAATATAAACCCTAATATTTTCTCAATAAGACAGAGGTAATGTAATGTGATCATTGAATACTTTATCTGTTGTTTAGTAATAGATGCTTGGAGCAAAGTTAGCTAGCTAGATAATGTTTATTGTTTAGCTAGCTAGCAAGAGTTAGCATCAGTTACTCCCACCTGAAATCTGTTAGGGGAAGTTGGAAAGACTATTAAGGTGTTTTTGGGAAATAACTCTCATAATTTAGAGAAATACACTTTCTCTTGTAAGTGTGGAACCATCCACTGTCTGCCCTGAGGGAAACACTTATTGACATCTTAGCCTAGTTAGCTAGCCAATATTAGCCCTGTTTATAATGGTGCATTAAAATGTGTTTCCTTTACTCCTTAATTGATGTAAGACTTTATTTTCAATTCTCTCATTTCATCTGATATGTACATCATGTGAGAGAAGTGATCACTGGATATGTGTTCTGTGCGTGAATGCTGGGTGTAATATACTCTGGTTTGTGTTTAGAGTGTTATAGGCTATAATGTGGCTTAGGTGCTATTATTACCTGGGTTTCACCCTCCAAAGGGCACCAGGCAAAAAAAATTTGCCCAGGGCGTCACATTGGTCAGGGCCGGCTTGATGTCAAATAGTCACTGATCAAGTGATCATTACTAACATGGACACCTCAGAGAAGACGAATGATGAGCCTATTGATTTTGGGGTCCATATCTCTGATTTCCTGAATGCTAGCTACTGACCTGTGGAGTTTGGCTTCAGTCTAACGTTTCTCTGCTGATCCACAGTGTTTCAAAGATCAGATATTGAACATTGTTTACTCCGGCTTCCCAAAGACTACAGTAAAAAGATATTTGTCATTAGCGACGGGTCGTAACACCCTGTAAAACGGTTACTGTTATTTTTGCAGAGTTATGACGCTCCGAATTTCTTTGGCTCTTTGAACCTCCACCGTGGATGAACGTCTCAGCAAAGCCTAGTGTGCCCCCTAGGATACACATTTCCAAGATTCCAGTTCCTTGAAGGCTAGTAATTTGGTGCAGGGCTTGTTGGAAAGGGTTCTGTGGACCTTTGGACTTTGTTGAACATGGATTTTTAAAGTGGCAGGTTGGAAAGCATGTCCTTCTCCTGTGGTTTTATTCGTGATGTCATCAGCAATTAGATGACGTTGACTCGATTTCATCTCATCAATCGTTCAACCCCTAGTTTGCATTATTAGGTTTTTACATTAATTTTTGTTTATTATTTCGGTTTTATTTTCTGCAGTTTTCTCCCCTATTTATTCATAGCCATTTTCACCTGCTCCCCCAGCCCATGTTGCTAGCACACTTGGCGGGTGAAGCTTACCACATGCTAGTTCAGCTGACAGATGCCCATGTTAGCTAGCCTTGATCATTCCCATGTTCCCAAGGTCGGATTTTCCTGTGGCCCTGTATTTGTGCATTGTTACTTGTAGGAATCCATCCTATATCCAGGACCATCTGTCTCCTCATTTGTATTTTTCTAGGAAACAACTTTGCATTCCATGTTTCAGCTCCATCTAGGCTCTTTGAAAATGCTTCTATGAAGTTTCTGTGAAGTTTCTATGAAAAATAACTTTCCATACTTATATGTACTATACTGATATATTTAAAAAGTGCATATTCCAATTACCCGTGACAAAAATGGTTTGCATTGCAAAGTTTGCTTAGTTGGCTAATTAACTCACTGAGGCTAGAATAGCAGAAGACAAGTGTATTCCTATTAAGTTGTCTGCACCTTGTTGCACCTCTTTCATAGGTTATCTTAATGAGTCATTGAGTTACAATGTATATAGGAATATATATACATTGAGTGATGTGAGAAGAGGCAAAGCTCTCTTGGACTCCTAGCCACGGGTGACTGTGGGATCACTGGAGCTCAAGCTCAAACTCCCAAAACTGCGCATTTAAGTTTGAAGCCATTGTGTACTAGACATGCAGTTTGAGGAGATAAACCATTCCTTTTAGCCAGTGCTTCACTGATTCACACACTGCCCATAGAGGCTGGACAAATAATGCAGTTGTCTGATGTTTCTTGTTACTGGATGTTCATATCTTTGGCTTCAAGCATAAATGGAAATGTAACTGAAAGCTCTCTGTGTGATCTGTCTGTGTGTCCTGTATGTCAGCAGAACTGTACTAAAGAACCACGACCTACGCTCCAGACAGGAGCTCACTTCCCACCTGACCAATCAGTGGCCCTCTCCTGGAGCCCTGGATAACAACGCTGTTGCCTTGGACACGCTCCTCTACCAGAAACGCACCGGGCAGTGGGAAGAGTATGCATCCGTATCTTTATCGGAATTTCCTGTGTGTGTGTGAATGCATGTTTCCTTTTCCCATTTTTATCCAATTTTTGCCAGCTTGGTCTCCGTCTATTGCTCAGCTAGTAGGGTGAATGCTAGCAAGGGCTTCCTTCAAAATTGTGGGATTGCAATACTCAGCCTTATTGACTCAGCACTTGAATTGCGGTAAGTAACTGGGGGAACACCGCCCTACCCATCCACAGAGAGCGAGACCTGTAATGCCTGAAGAGTTTTTTAATATACATACGCTGTATCACACCTGGGCGTCCCTTCGTCTGTGCGAAAAGCAGTTTCACCTAAAGCCATATTGCCCCCGTGCTTCCTGTAGTGTTCTTATTTAGTAGGTAGAGTCTGAGTTTTGTGCTGAGGGTGCTGTTAGTGTTCCTTTATGCACATGCAGACATCAAATGAACAAACAGCAAGACTATTAGCATTGCATTTGAAAATAAATTAACTACCAGCATGATGCCAACATTTCTTCTACTGCAGTATCATAACCCAAGCAGGCACTGTTCCAGGAAAACATCACATTAGGTCCCTCATATCTTCATTCTACCAGTTTACACTTAACCTTTTTCCAGCATTTAAAACATGATCTGAGTTTTGATTACATCACTGCGTGCCAGCGGGCTAACAATTACAAATTCACTGTGTTTAAACAGAAGCATTACAAAGACAAGATATTTATTTTTTTTAACTTCATTTTATTTAGATTTTTCCAAAAAGCTGAGACAGGGACCATTTAAGACTGATGACATTTTTAAATGTTTCAACATTCCACAATGAGCATTTATGAGGATTTTAGGTAGTTCACCCTCTACAATGAATTAAATCATCAAAGGATTCAGAGGAAAATCTCTGTGAAAAGTGTAAGGCCATAAATAACAATACTAATCAATTAAACTTTATTGTCATTATACCAATACAGGGTTGTACAGTATAACGAAACATCAGTCAGGCTGGTTCTCTAGTGAAGTTATTAAGATAATATATAAACAGTGAGTAACAGTGCAAAGACAAAAGAAAATATGTGCATAGACAGTAAATACACAGATGTGCAAGAGCAGTAGCTGTACGTATACAGAATGTAAATAGAACTGAGGTGCAAACAACAGCTAGCATATGCAATACAGGGTAATACAGATTAGTGTTAAGTGTACATATTGGAATGTACAGTATGTTGATGTAGCCAGGTGTGCAATTAAGTATGTGATGTTCAGGTAAACAGCTAGAACTGTTACGAAGCCATACAGCTGAACATTGGTGATCTTCAGTCTGTTAGATGGCACCTCATTTAACACTGGCAGGCCAAGTGCGATGGATATCACCACTTGGGTTTGGGAGTATTTTCCTAATACCGTTTTTAATACACACTGTTTGTCGCTACATCCACAAATGCAATTTAAGACCATATCATGCACATCAGGAGCTGCCTGTCCACAAATGCTACCAACTTCTCTGGACTTGAGCTCATTGAAAATGGAATAATGTGCAGTAGAAATATGTAGCGTGCTCTGATGAGCTTTTCAGACTGTTTATGGAAATAATCAATGTTGTGTCAAACGTGTAAAGGATCACCTGGATTGTTGCCAGTGTAAAGTTAGAAAGTCAGAGTCTGTTACGAGAGTTTATTAGTGCACATGGCATGGATAACTTGCACATCTGCAAAAGCATCATTAACACTGAACGACATACACAAATTTTGGAGCAATATATATCGGTGCTGTGCAATGAAAAACATGTATCTATTTATGTTTATTTTTACCTATTGCATCATTTGAACACATCAGCTGCTGGTTCCATTGACTTGCATTGAAATTAAATTAGGTTTTTACTCTCTCCTGTAAAGTTGCCATTTTGGACAGCGATGATATGATGCCTTATAGAGGCTGAAAACGATGAAAATCCCATAAAATTCCCGTAAGTGGAAGTTTGTGAAGAATGTCAGGAAATAAAGAACATCAAATACTGTGTTTTTGTGCCATTTTCAAATTAATACAGAGGTCAAATAGAATTCTACCGATCTCTGCCTTATAGTTTTATAGGCTTTTCACATACTGTCCTAACTTGTTTGGGATTGGGGCTATTATAATATTAACCAATAATATCACGTTTCACCTCCGGCCCTTACCAGTCCCCATCTATAAGTGAGTGAAATGCTGAGCCAGCTCAGAGACCCTCTCTGATGCCAGGTTTCACTTGTAAATATGTTTTCTGATTGATGTTGACTTTAAAACCTGAAAAGAATGTCTTTCAGATTTAGTCCATTCAGTCACGTTAAAATGAACATTGAAAAAGACTTGTCCCAATCCAGCCCTATAACAGACTTGTACACAGTGCTATTCAGTCTTTTGGACAGGAGGGAGATGTTTGCAGGACTCATTATCCCTGAAACAGCCCTGTAAAACAGTTGTGTTGGATCACTATTGGATTCCAGTCAATCTCTTCCCAGTCTACAGGCATTCCTGGAAGCAGAAATCGATCAGTGAAGTGCAGCTGCAGATTTCACTGTAATAACTCCAGGACTGGTACACAGTACATGCTGAAATGTCCTGCTATAATGAATCTGGACTGTGTAAGAAAATGGGTTGGAAAAATAATGATATGTGTGTTTGTGTGTGTGTGTGTGTGTGTGTGTGTGTGTGTGTGTGTGTGCGTGCACATTAGTTGTTAATCGATATAGACCTCTGTAGTTGGTGTCATGCTCAGGCATAAGCAGGTTTTCACAATGAGAAAAAAGAAAGATGTTTTTGAAAATGGTCAATTTTTGTCAATTTGTGTACACTTTTCCCCAGAATATCACTGGATCCTCCGCATTACTTGGTCGCTTGCCAGTCAAAATACCAATAACTCTACATACGTGCTGTGAACCCACACCAGCTACTCATACCGTAGTCTTCTACAACCACAGCAAACTAACTACCACCTTTGAGGAAGCTTGGTGGTTTGTTTGCGGTGTTATATTAGGGTTGCACATGTTATGATGTCAATTTGATACTTAAAGTGTTAGCCTGCATGTAGAAATAGTTAGTTGTATTTCAGCACCTTAACAACATTGTAATACGGAGGATCCGTCAATGTTCCGAGGTATAATGTCCACACAGTGAAACATATCGGAGCGTTTTAGCCCATAGAAAAAAAACAGCCTTTATCCGTAGTGACAGCACGCCTTCAGAAGTCTATTGTGATATTGTCTTTTTCAATACCGATAATGTTCACAGAAGGCTGCAGTATGCTGGTGAACTGTGAGCAACCTGATGAATCACAGTTGCAGATGAGTTTCTGTGTTTACATGATTCAGCATAGATCATCCATTCATCCAAACATGGATTATTTTGGTCAAATGTGAGTTGGATTCTCCCACCCTGCGCAAATGCAGGATGTTTAAGATGACTTGCCAGAATTTGTGGTTGGTGATCTTATCCAAGCATGTTGAGCTGTCCAAAGATAGTTAAACAGTGGTGCTGCACTGCCTTTTCATCTCCGGCCTTTGACATTTTTTCTACTGTTGTTTCTACAGTTATATTTGTACTTTTGTAGATGGACGTTCTTGTACATATTTCTTGCCTTATTGTAATAAGTGAGATATATTTATCTATAGTGTACTATATATAGTTATAGTTTATAGTTTAATAGTTAATCATTTTTGCTGAGCCGGTACTACCTATTTAGGTTAATTCTGTACAACCCTCTTTGTTTTGTTTTATTGTGCTGTATTGTGAAAACTGCTACTGGCTGCTAAATTTCCTTCGGGATCAATAAAGTATCTGTCAGTCTGTCTGTCTGTCTGTCTGTCTAGTGTCTCAGAGGAAGCACATGCTAGTCTTTACCCTCCCAGCTTGGTAGCATTGTTTGATAGGTGACCTTGTTACCAGTTACATGTTTGTTCAAAGTAGCTAGGTTAAATAAAATTGACATTTTTGTTGTTGAACTGACTATTTGTTTTACAGTATGTCTTACTATGGCTTGCAGGAAATAAATGAATAAATGAGCAACCGTTTTTTAAACTGGTACTAAGTGAGTTTTAATGCCACCGGGGGGCTGTTACCATAGTAACTTGGTTAACTGTCACCAGGCACGGGCCAACCCTGAATGACTCCATTTACATATTAATTTAAATATGCAGATGACGGAAGGGTTCATCAGTCTGTTATAATGTAAGGAAAGGCAGGTTGAACAGTACAGTCACAGTACAGCCTTCGGCCTTTACTGCGTGCATGCATGTATCTCACCGTTCTCTGACTACAGCAACATTTCTTAAACTCTGTATTTGTTGGTGTGCCTTCACAGGAAAAGCTTTCCGAGTCTGGACCAGCTGTCCGCTGATATGAGCCTGTCTCAGTTATCTCTGGACCCAGGACACGTACACACACGCAGCCTGGATGGCAAAACAGGACTCGCACACTGGCACGGTACGGTGTTGTGTTTGTGTTTGAGCATCTGATAAAATGCAGCAGCATCGTTCTCCACAAATCAACTGCAGTATCCGTTACAGGGGATGATGTCATTAAGAGGAGCTGATCATAATTCCCTGAGTGGGTTGGCAGCCAGCTGCGTAAATGGCACTGCTATATATAAACACATGGCTGAAAATCTGACGTGAGATAATTCTCGGAATGGTCAGGGTGAGCTGACATGAAACGTATGCTGACAAACAAAGCCCCATTTACCTGTCATTCCTGATCCTCTTTTAACTAACAAATGGCCTGAACCGATACGTTTTGTAGATTCTGCTTCTGTAAATTAACAGCGGTGTTAAAATACAGTACATGAATGGTTCATTTACATGCATCGCCACAATTACATTTAACTGTACTTGTAAAATTGAAAACAATTTTTATCTTTTTTACAGTGTAGGTTTGAATGACTAATCCTATTTGAGTGCAGTCAAATTGCAATACGTGCCATTTTAATTATATCCCACATTATATATTATCATACGTCAAAAGTTATTTTTTGCCAGTTTCAAGTGAGGAAATTTAACTATAGCTCATTAACTGGCTGTCTGGCACACATTCAGCATTCAAGTCTGAGAAAACAGATATGCTAATCTTCGTCTCCCCCACAAAAAAGGTCTGCACATCTTATTTTATATTCTGTTATCCTATTATTCTATTTTATAGTATATTTATTTGTAATCACATTTTATTAATTCTCCAAACCTTTCAGCCTTACCCGACCCAACAAAAAGTCTTTTAAACACTTCTTCTTCTGTCTGTGTAATGGTCATATTTTGATTTCTTGTTTTTATCTTCACATGACCTGGCAAGTAACGTGTAGCCAACTATGTGTTGAGTCAATCCATATGAACATGGGATATATTGCCATATATTGTTTATATATTCTTTTTAAAATTAGGAGTCTGTGGTACATATTGAAAATATATTAGTTTGCACACACTGGCTACTTTATTGGAAAGATCACCCTATACTTCCTCTCACTGGCCACTTCATGAGAAACACCCAATTTGTGCTTCCACTCACTGGCCACTTTACTAGAAACGTCCACCTTGTACATTCACTCAGTGGCCACTTTATAAGAAACTCCCATCTTGTGATTCCACTCACTGGCCACTTTATTAGAAACACCCACTTTGTGCTCCTACTCACTGGCCACGTTACTAGAAACACCTACCTCGTTCATGCACTCAGTGGCCACTTTATTAGAAACACCTACCGTGTGCTTCCACACACTGGCCACTTTATTAGAAACACCTACCTTGTGCTTCCACACACTGGCCACTTTATTAGAAACACATACCTCACACATTCAGTCACTGGGCACTTTATTAGAAACGACCACCATGTGCTTCCACTCACTACCATATAGGTCCACTATAAAGGTGTACTTTTACAGACTGCAGCCCACTTGTTGCTCCACAGTTCATCAACCCTGTTGTATCCCTTTCACCATTGGTCAGGTATTGACAACAAGACTGCTGCTGACCAGATATTAATTGAGTGGTGGCTTTTCTTAACATAGCATTTACACTGACATGTGGGTAGAATGTTAGTGTGTATGGTGCTGGCAAGTGCTTATCCGACTCTGAGGTGTTGCTGAGGTTGCATGGAAGTAATAAGTGATAAGTGCATGTAAATGCCTTTATGTATCCTTTTAATATGAAACCACATTTCTTTTAATAGTTTGTCACTACATTGCCTGACACCCGCTTTCATGTATCTGTCCACCTATCATGCCCATAAGCATGTTTTATGTTTACTGCACAGTAATGTCGCTGGCATGAGAAAGTGTATTCGTAACATTTTTGTGTGATATCTTTCTGTGAGGAAGCTTTTAGAGACGATTCAGACGTGTGGTTCCTGTCACCACTGCTGTGAAGAATTCTGTCTCGGTTTCTTTAGAGTCACACCACTCTGAATGACTTTGCATATTATGCATCAGCAGAGTACCCTGTAGATAATAACACTAAAGGGATTGAAGGGATGAATAAGTAGCTATAGATGTGGTTTATGTATTTAGTCTGCCTAATAGCATGTCTCCACAGGCACGAATAACAGCTGTGATTGGATTTGGGATGGATCGGATATGTTTCTGGATGTAGGCCACATCAATGTTCAGACAGTCTTACATCAAAAAATTGCGCATCTGGGCCAGATGTGGTGGATGCCTTCCCTGGTACAATTCTGAGGGGAATTTCCTGTAGAATTGGGATTTTTGCCACTGCTGGTAGAACTGTATGACCTGACGCCTGCAAACTCAGCTACTTCCTTCACAATATGGCCTTGGGCACACCTAATGCAATCACTCCTTTTCACCAATCATTAACATCAGCTTTGGAGCCATTTTCAGACATCGTACAAGACATTCACTGCACTGTACCACCTCTTCTCAATCTATGAAATGAACGTGACCCTGAAGTTACCTTAAACATGGGAACCTGGGAACCTGCACAAACAGTAGGGAGGCTATGCTCTATACAGTGTTAGGCATCCATGTATTGCCTGGGGCGAATGACTGGAATTAGAATTCTCTATGGTGTCTAGACTTCATCCTGTTTAAATATTACTCTCTTTATTACAAACGTTATCAAAAGCTTGCACTGCTGCTTCCGGCTCTCTGCTACTTACTATTCAATTAAAGCTCCAGAACAGTCATCGGGAAAAACAAATTGGTTCCATTTTGGAGAAGTGTGGTGTTTATCTCTACAGAGATTATGCACTTACTGTGTGTGTGTGCGTGTGTGTGTGTGTGTGTGCGCATGTGTGTTTTTGTACATTCGCAGGTAAAGAGGACACACCATCTCTCAGAGGGCTGTGCGGGTCTCTTACATCGGTGGCCAGCTACAAGTCTCTGGCCAGTCTGAAGTCCAGTGAGTATCTGGCGAGTCCGACCACAGATATGACCAGCCCGGGGCTTACTCCATCTTAAGGAAATGCACACTCATACTTACTTGTACAGTCTATACTTCTGCAGTCACTGCAGTTATTTACACGAAAACAGTATTTAAAGGAACGTTTACGGTTACTGTGCAAAAGCCATAGAGCCCTTGTTGATTTCACTTCCCAATCAAAACAGCCACCAAAGTATTCATTGTGTTTTTCAGGGGATGACTGAAGGATAATCCTCATTCATAGGTAATGGGTAAAAGCAAAGGAATAGAAGGGCAGGAGTTAACTCAGAAAACTGTATAGAGAAAATAGGGGTCCTAATAACCACCTGGAAGACCTGGATCACTGTCACCATCACTGTCGCCATCAGATAAAGCTTTCATCTTGGGAGAGACAGAGGAGGAAATCAAGCTCCACTCCTACTTCAGATCTGAAAAATCCACAGGTGCTTCTGTCCATCCTTCCATCCAGGGTATGTAGCTGTCAGTAAGCTGTAGACAAAAAGCCAAGCTGGACTGACCTCCTCAGCATCACTGAATGCGTTTGAGACTACTTGGATGGTGAAAAGCAGAAAATGCAACCAACTTCTAAAACTGAACTTTGCAGGTGTGGAAAATATTCCAAGACAGAAAAGAATGGAAGCTGAAATCAGAAACAGATTTATTGAATCAATCCTTAAGAATGGAAGCTGTAAGAAGTGGACACACGTTTTTTCTTGGTTTTTATGGCTGTTTTGACTGGAAGTGAAATAAATGACTTTTGCAAAGCGCTGTACAGTTTTTCAGCATAATCTCTTTCTTCACTGTATGCTCAGTTACCATGAGAAACTATTACGTCACATTATTCAGCCTTTTAAAAAGGAAAATAACCCGCTGACTTGGAAAAGTGCTTATAATAGAAGCCATTGTGCCGCTGCTGAATACCGCCTATAAAGATTTAAGGTATGTGGCCGGGTTTCCCAGACCAAGATTAGAATATAGCATCGTTTAGAATTTTTAGAATTTAGAACCAGTGACCAGTTCTGCCTGCAATTTGTCCTCCGCATTTAGCTCAGCCGAAGACTAGACTAAAAAATGATTTCCAGTGATAATTCTTCACTGACACTAAAATTTAGACCAGACTTAATCCATATCTACCCCTATAATACCAACTCTGATCTACCACCATTATGCTCTATGTAAATATTTCCTGGCAGGGTTGAGCATTGGCTTCTATTGTATGTCTGCTTCGAGCCTATGTGACGGTTCTTTATGAAGTTGGTAAACTGCAGATACAGCAGAAAGAGGCGAGGCTGAAAAATCCTGGATTATTCCTTTAGATTGGTCCTGAGATCAGCCCAGATGGCTGACCAAACAATCTGACTTTTGACTGCACTGTGCTCAGATTAACTCATCAAAGACGACTACCTAAAAACTCAACATCAGTATTAACCTCATAGCTTGTAATGAGCACCCTCCCACGTAAGACCCATCCTCCCAGACGTATGCTGTTTGAATCACATTGATTTTGGATCTGTTCTTGTGGCCTGATTGTTTGTTTGTTTGTTTGTTTGTTTGTTTGTTTGTTTTTATTATATTTACTTCTTTATTTTGCCCATTGGACATTCTTTCGTTGTTTTCATACTCAAATATGTGAATGTTACAGCTGAACTGGATAAACTGCAGCGATCTTACACGTATGGATTAGCTCAGGTCTCCCTTGTGATTGTCTTTTTAATTGTTTAAATCATTATTGACGTAATTTCTATTTTTTATAAAGTCCTTCCAACAGAGTAGTGCAGTAGACTTTTGAACCATGGTCATTTCAGCCATGCAATGAAACGAGCCCATTCCTGCTCTGCTGCTGCCTCATCAGTTGCCTTTTGATTTATAGCCATGCGGGGTGAATATATCGTTGTTTGAATTGATGTGNTAGTGCAGTAGACTTTTGAACCATGGTCATTTCAGCCATGCAATGAAACGAGCCCATTCCTGCTCTGCTGCTGCCTCATCAGTTGCCTTTTGATTTATAGCCATGCGGGGTGAATATATCGTTGTTTGAATTGATGTGTGATTTGAGGAGCCATATTCGAGCGTGAGACTGAAATCTACTTTCTTCTCAGATTTTCTTATTAGACATCAGTGAATTTCAGTGTTTTTGTTTTTTGGTTTGGATCTGAACATTAACTGTATTATTGATATTACAGATGTTCATTTCAGAGGTCTGAAAAACGAACAGTAGCAGCTGAGCACTGGCATGTGTTTGATCTGTCAGTGATTCAGAGTTGTCTGGAGTCAGGTTCCACCAGTTTTCTCAAAATAACTGCATAGTTCTCTAACTGAGAAAATCATTCAGAGAGGTTTGATGTAAATTGGATTTCTTTACAGTGGTGGTGATGGGAACCTGGAGTTATGATGTCTACAACACAAATATAGGTACTATATTCACTATCCAAAACCATCAGTGAACCAGCGTGTGTCTTCTTATCTTAAACGTCATATCAGTGATAGTCATGAATCTGAAAAAAAGCCATTTTTGGGAACCGTTTTTGTCTTGCATGCTCCTCTCCATCATGAATGGATTGTATAGGGAATCCTGACTGTTGAGACATATAGTCCCCAATAAAGTTACCATGTTTAATACAATTCAAAGATTCAGATATGTGTAATTATGTTGTATAAACCAATCAAAATGCATTTTTAATCATTTTGTTGCTTTATCAATTGCTTGCTCTATTTCGTCCACTGAGCAAGGAACAATGAGCTAAATATCTTGTTTAACTCGACGGTAATATTCAGCCTTTCCAGTGTGATATCAGTCAAGTTTAGTGCAACCATATGACATCATAACTGTATTTGCCATGTTGTGTGTTTTTTTTGTTTGTTTGTTTTTTAATATAACAAACAAAAACATTCTTATTTGGTTTATATGTCCTATTGTGATAGTGCTGGACACTGTGCAAGTCTTAATATATATGATTTATGCTTTTATGATCTTATCATGAAGCAAACAATGTAAAACAGTGTTTCAGGCATCAGGCAGCATGTCTCGATTTAACCATTTCACGTACTAAAGTTCTCTGTGGTAGCTTTAAAGGTTGTTAAACTCTTCAGATGTCTGGTTCCTATCACCACAATTATGAACAATTTCTCTAGAATGGGCCATTTTTCATCAGGCCTCTTTGAATGACTGTTTTTTTGATCTTCTCTGTTTAACTATGCAGAAAAGTCTAAAATATTGGTGGAATTCCTCTTTAAAAGGATAGTTCAACCAAACAGTGCCAAAAGGGATTAGCATATTTAGCAGTGAATGTTAGTGTTGCCAGATAATGTTTCGGTGAACCTCTTCATGATGCCTTCAGAAAGCTGGTCTGAAAGCATCAAATGTTGCAACCAAACATTCAACTGACAGTTTTAGGGGAGGGGCTTAGCACACCACTTGTACACCACATTAGCAAGAACTGTTGCTGCTATGGACCTGTTCTTCAGATTGTTTCACTTCAGATTGTTTCACTCTTTTCACCAAGACTTGTTGTCGAATACCAATGAACTCGCAGTCATCAGATCCATCAGCTTGGGGAAGACTTCCACCAGAGAGGTCTTCAAATGCCCAAATCTTCCATAGTGCAGCTTTAAGATAACAATTTAATTCAGATGTCCCACGGTGTAAACATTCTGTCTGAGATTGTTTGAGTGTTTCTTTCTGGCCAGTCACTTTAATTAGCCTAATTTAAACAAGAACGTCACCATTTTACTTTTTTAAGTTTGCTGACTCGCGTCTTTAATCCTACAGAAAGGCAGTCTTATCAGCGGATCTGGGCTTCTACTCATAGTTGGCACTATTTGGTTGACCTACTGTTTGGTTGAACTGTTTGACTGGAACTGGAAAACTCCCTTTATGTTGCATGGCTGTGTGATGTTGTAACCTCAAAGGTGTTTTATGCAGCAGGATTTCTCACCTTGCAGTCCAAACTGCACCATCCTGTCAGATAATTATCATTTGCTAAGGATGAATCATTTAGCAAAGAATGAATACACATATGCATACATCTTGTGTTATATTTAAGCTACATTTAATTTCTGTTCTTTGCTTATTTTCCTATTAAGTTATTTTCGTTTATTTATTTTGAAAGGACTATTTTAGTACAAAATACTGTAATCTGAATTTTCTTACTGTACGGATAGTTTAAAGGGCCCATATGCTTTTATATCCAAATTGTCCTCACTTTTTATAACATATGTCTGATGTTGTGTATAAACAATTAAAAGTTCTAAATATACTGTTCAGTCTATATATGAGCCTGTTAAAAACCCACACTTTTATATATCCACGCTACAACAGTTTAGCGCCGCCCATTTACGCTAAAGTTTAGTGGAGGCTACAGCCTGCAAGAGTGCAGGTCAAAGCAGCCAGTCACATAAGGTAATCTACATCCATCAATCTTAAAGGCCAAGTTACAAAAACAATAACATGAAAAAAACAATAAAAAGAAAAAAGTAAGATATGGGCCCTTTAAAACAACAATCAGGGAACTGTAAATCCATGTGTTCATTCTGGGTTTTTTTTATCATTAATCTGTTGTTACTTGGCATTCTCCTCTTCAAGTCTTCTTAAGACATGATGCTAGTTGGTTGTTTTGAAACCCTTGATTGCACCTTTAATGGTTTCTCAAAAGCTGGAGAAAAGTGCTTCGCAAAACATGTTGCCAAAATTCTTTGTTTACACTGAAGACGCCTGCCAAACTCCACTTCCCATCTTTCAGCGTTGTATGGAAATGTCTTCTTTGGGGAAAATATGGCATGTAAAAGCAGCACGTCTGATTGTCTTTCTTCAAAATATGTCTTTGTTGTGTTTTTCTTGTAAGGACAACATTTTATTCGTCCTCTCTTTCCTGAAATGACTTTTCTTGTTCATCCAAAACTCAGTGTTACCTCCAGTGTCCTGCTGATTCATTAGTGTTTAATGTTTCTGTCTGACCCTGAGTTCCATTGTGCGTGAAGTCTGTATAACTTTTTCACAAGCATGACGGAAAACAGCCGAGCAGCTAGCAGCACCAACAGTGACATGTCATAACACAGGAACATGCTGTATGCTTTATTAAGCAATGGAAGGTGTCATTTGCTGGTGGTAGACCACGCTTGCAGAAACGTTATTAAGCAACGCGGCTGTGGCATTGAACTGTTTGGTCACTTCTCGTGTGCCTCATGCTGCCGGACAGGTTTCTGTTTGTGTTAGTTCTAAATTTCATTAACGTCGAGTAGTATGGCTGTAGAAGTCTGTAAAAAGAAGTTTATTGCTGTGCATTTTCTTACACTGAATGTACACAGGTCGCCTTGCATGAGGCATTAAAGGTAACATTCACTTAAAATTCATATTTTCATATTTGACTGATGCTGAAATGCTGAATGCATTATGAATTACGCCCTGTAGTTCAGCTGGTATTTG
This sequence comes from Semaprochilodus insignis, assembly GCA_034552555.1. Taxonomy (NCBI): domain Eukaryota; kingdom Metazoa; phylum Chordata; class Actinopteri; order Characiformes; family Prochilodontidae; genus Semaprochilodus; species Semaprochilodus insignis. Next base: position 17,486,823 of record CM067497.1, read on the forward strand.
GTAAATGATTATTACCAGTCTTGTCAATGCATGTAATCCTATTGACCGCTTCTGCTCAGTTAAACGCTGCAAGTCTTAAAGTGGAGTTCCATCGAATTGTGTGCGTAATCAAACTGTCACGATGTTAACAGTCATTCAGAATGGGATGCTGTGAAATGTTCTAGAGAAACCGAGTTAGAATTGTTCAGTGGTGGTGATGGAAACCAGACGTCCATCTCTAAAGCTTCCTCACAGGAAAGTATGACACCAAATGGCTATCAGTAAGCTGCCTGATACGTGCAGGCTGATCTAAGGCAAAATAGTCCCCAAAGAAAGCTTAATGTTTTCATATTTACCATCCTCAACATTACATATATGAAATTAGATGCATGAAGGGTCACTGATTGTGTTGGATAGTTAACGGCTATATTTGTGTAGTAGACATCACAACTCCTGGTTCTCATGATCACCACTGGAAAGAAATCAGAGTCAGTAGTTTCTCAACAACTGAGCCGTTTCGCATCAAACCACTCTAGATGATTTTACACAAACTGTTTGAATTATGCAAAGATTTCATTAAAAAAAAAACCTGTTCCGGTTAATTCTGGTTTAATTAGTCTTTGGACAGGATTCATTTTAGATGAGGATGTGAGTGATGCAGTTTTACAACAAGACGCCTGCAGTGTTTATGGCCAGTTCTCACAGGATAAGGAATCTCAGGATCAGTGACCGAGATGGGCTACTTGATTTAGGCACCACCTTTACTACAAAAATGTTCCATATGCAATACATTTACTGCTCACTAGTAGAAAACCGGTCCAAACATTTAATTTACTCTTTATATAATATAATATAATATAATTTAAGCATCTACCTAGCTGTTCTAAGTGCAATGTGCCATTAGCATTGACATCAGCTTGGAGATTTTACCAACATCACTACACAAACTCTTGGTGTCATTTTTTTGTTTTAATGGCATTGTGAGGTAGAACAATACACACTGGCACTGACACAGTAGTTTTAACATACCAGAATACACATAACCTGGGGTTGTTTTTACTGTAGGCTGGATAGTATAATGTCTATTGTTCTGGCATTTGATTACGTCACTGTTCTTTTTTGATCATGTCATATGGAGATGATTGGTATTTAATGAGCACCACCCAAGTGCACCTTTTATTACAAGGTAGATAATTAGTCCTGTTTTATTGGTTTTGTGAAACATTGAATATAAAATTTTAAAGTCATTTGTAAACTTGAAAGTATCCTGATACCAGATTTCTGCTGTAGACCTCCGAAGTCAAGCATTTTTCCTCTTACCGTCACTGGATCCTCTAAATTATGCGGTTGTTAAAGAGTCGAAATATTGTTACATGCAAGCTAACGCTGCAGCACACTGAACTGACATCACAAGGCTCCTATGCTTTGGCTGTAGTAGCCCACAGTTGTATTATCTGGTGTTGGTATATAACAGTGTTTAAGTGTAATAGTAGACCTGGTCCAAATGCACCCAAGACCAATGTCAATTCAATCGCTCAAAGCACTCCAGGACAGGGGCAGTTCTGGAAAGTGTCACTAGGATAAGGGCAGAGAGTTTTGGCACAGGGGACTGGGGGACTGGGCGGGGGTTGTGGTGGCTTAGGTTGGACAGTTGTTCCACCAACTGCCAATTGCCAATTCTCTCTCACCTTAAAGGCAAAGCGGGACAGAAGAATGGGCAAAGGGGCGATGGAGAGTTGTTACGCCTCTTAAAGGTGCAAACCCTCAAACCACAGTAAGGTGAAGGCATATAACAAGGCCGATCAGATTTCAGGGCAGGGCCTTTTCAGGGGAGGGCCATGTTTCAGGAGGCATTTTAGCCAGATGTTATTCAAGCGTAAGTGCATTTCTCTCTCCAATTTGCATTCAACAGCCCGTGTTCCTACTCCATAACCTTTAGTGCCCTGGGCAGGTTTTTTTAACTCATGTTGTCCATGACCACAATCATTAATACAGACGGCTAATTATTCTTCCTGGTGTCTTTTTCAGTGATAAAGGACAGACGAGCAAGGACACCGGTGATTTGCTGTGCGTGTTGTTCATATGAACTGATTTGCATATTACACAGTACCTAGCAATCTAATTCTTAATTCTAACTGGAGATGCATTTATCAAGCGGCTAAAATCTTATCACGTTACAATCCCGATACAAAGCGTGTGGCTAATATACACAGGACGTAACACCGGGTTTGGTGTATTTTTGTTGAAAACGGGGGGCGACAACAGCAATTTTCAAAAGCAGAACCCCCCCACACAGAAGGATGCATGACACCAGTGGTCTATATTGCACACCCCTAGGTAAAAGCCTCTGACGCAGGCCTACCTTATTCCAAAAGATTCCTGACATGGCGGATTTGGACGAGACTAAAATCACAGAGAAACGCCAGCAATAATTGCATTGCTCCACCTCCACATATACAAATAATCCTGTCCAACAAGAGAGACCACACCATTGTTCAAAAGGCTTCTTCATTGGCATATTTAATAACTAAGCCTGGTTAATTATGAAACTAGGATTTTTATGTGAATATTTCTTCTGATTTGCTGGATTCATATACTTTTTGCTTCTTGGAACACAAATGTTACAGTTACTGAGTGTAACAGAGAGCAGAGGGAGGTGAAAGAGGGCTGAGTAAGGCTGTTTCTTCATTAGGATTTACTGTTTTCCTCCTGAGACTTCTGCAGAACGCCTTTATTCATAATGAGGATTTTCAACTCCTACTTCAATGATTGTCCATCTGTTCATAGTATAGCAGGGTGTTACTGCTGCTGGCATTGAAATGATATTTTTGCACTTTATTTCTGTACACCCATCGGCCATGGTTTCTAAAATAAATGAAATTGTCTTGCAAATAATGTTCAGGGGTTTGTTTCCTCTGTTTTTTTTTTTTTTGTTTTTTTGTTTTTTTGTTGTTTTGTCTTTGCCAGACTTCTGATTAGCTTGCAGGCTCATCGTCAAAAAAAAAAAAATAATAAAATAAAAAAACAGTTGCACCCAGTGCAAGTGTTGGATTGCAAAGCTATTCAGAAGGAAAATAAAGGAATAATAACTGAACTAAACTTTAGTGGAACAACACCATTGCAGTCTTTGGTGACGTTGACATAGTGTTAAGGGCAGTCGTCGTAACAGTCTGTGTGCATGTAGACCTGCGTCGTGCAGCCGTCTGCCAATGGTGCTGGCACTAACAGGATGAGGTACTGTATGGAGGGCATCACTACTCGCTGAATGTCCGCAATCGTGGGTGTTGGGTCAGTCAGGTACAGCTATAAAGCCCGCCCTTGCTTACGTCACATGCGCGGCTGAGCGTTAAAGTTGAATCATTCGCATCTCTCACAATATCAAACCTACCCACCACGTTTCATACCTGTCGGTCGATTCTTTCTGGATTCAACTATATTTTTGATGATGATTTATACATGCATAGTGGAGGTTATCCCCCATCACACTTTACCGTTCTTCAATTCAAGCCCACGAGTATGCAGAGAATGACCAGGTTGACGCTGACAGGGTAGTGAGTTACACACACACACACACACAAAACAGCGAAGGCTTTAAACAGCTCAGTGTCAGTGCTGAACTGAGAATAGTCCACAAACGAGAGGACGTGTACAGTCGTAAGCAAATGTTTGGGCACCCCTGGTTAAATGACATGTTTAGTTGATCTTTGAAGTGAAAACTGCACTATAATAGGCAGAAAGTGCCACATACAAGTTCTCCGTAGAGGATGTGTTACCGTATTTTCACCTCAGAATTAATTGAAACTCCACAAATCAACTACATGTAGTATTTTACAGAGAGTGTTTATTTATTTACTTATTGTATATAAGGGAATAATATGATTGAAAAATGTCCCTGCCTCTCCTCAGGGGGTCATTCAGTCTCCATGACCTGCTGAACTATGCAGAAAGGCATCTAGGCATGTTGTTATTTATCACTTAAGAGTGCAACCTTCTACATTCGAGGGTTTGTACCACATTTTACTGAAACACTGCATGTTGCAGAAAACACATCCGCAAACAGATCTACACGGCTCTGAGCAGGAAAAGGGGGTTTGACTTACCTGCAAAACGACCAATCACAAGCCTGATGACAGGTATGACGTATGGAAGGGGGGAGTCTTGAAAACAGAGTCACAACATAAACAGTCCCTCGGGAAACACAGCGGAACACCTGTGGCTGAGACTAAAGTTCGCTAGACTGAACTTCAGTGGAACAACAGAACGGATTCACGTCGGACCAGTCCAAACGATACACGCAAGTGAGTATCCTGCGGATAGCCAATCACATTGCAGCGGGCGCGAACCTTTCCGTCTGAGACTACTAGCTATGTGGCTAATGCAGAAGAAAACCAGATACCGACAGAATTGCAGTCGTATAACTTTAGTATCTGTCTTCAAATCATCATTACAATGGAGAGAATGGATTACTCAAATGCCAGACATTACTCCTCGGGTGTGGAGGGCAAGAAGCTAACGGCTGAAGTTAGCGAGGCTAGGCTACCTGGCTTTTTAGACATCTCAACGTCAATGTGTCTTCTTTTCTCTGTCTTAAAAGCTTGTTTGTGTCATTTTGTGCTTGATAAAGGTGGAATGTGTGTTTTCTAAGGCGACATTTAAACAAGTTTGGCTGTAATACAGATCAGTAGCTAGGCTAGGCAGTCGGGTTTGGTAATTGCGTGGTGCATGCTGGGTAATGTAGAGAGAGAGCATTTATGACTGAAAACATGAAAATGATTGTAAAATTGTGAATTCTGAGGCTGGAGGATACAGGGGTACCCTACAGAATACTACAACACAGGACACACATCGTATTAAACACTGGTTTTAGGCCGAAAGGCCTCTTTAATGACAACACTGTCTGAAAAGCAGAAACATAATAAGGATAAAAACAATATATCACTTATGTAACTCTTCTTTTACACTGTAGGGATTCTGAATACAGCAAATTTGCATTTGTACACATGTGTTAAATTATATCTAATGTATAAACTTTCAGGTGCAAGACATTTAGCACCATTTTATTCTTCACCTTGTTCAGAGGCAAGCTTTATGTGGCTTTGTGTGTGTAGTATAGTGTGTATCAGAGCATGCATGGTGAATGAACTGCTTTTAAAAGCAAGCTCTGCAGCCCAGCAGTGGAGTAGCACTATTTTAAATATTTCCATTGTGA
>CM067497.1:17498805-17514682 GCA_034552555.1 Semaprochilodus insignis
GTCTGTAGCTGTGTTGTCCTGTGTGTTTGCTGCTTGACCTTGTTCTTATGAACCAGACGCTCACTGTATCTGCCAGTAAAGCTAGAACCGAACCTTCTGTTCCTCACTAAGAACCTGCTGTACATGTGGAGATGCTGATTTAAGAAGAAACTGGAGTGGTCCCTTATTTATTTCCAGAGCTGTACGTGAGGTTCACACATTACAGCACAGTATGCTAGAGACTCTGGAGACAGTAAAGGTTTCTGATTTTGTCTGAAGTGATCAGTATGATTACCAGAGGAACATATCAAGGGTGCCGGTGATATATATTGTATATATAGGCCGTCGTCCCTATAAAATTAGATTGCAAGCCCTTCCATCTCGACTCTCTGATTCACATTTCTCAGCGCAGGGGACGGAGACTTGAGAACGCCCTTATGTTTATGCTGTAAAATACAATGTGCTATATTACAACTTCTGCTGCGAGGAAGTTCTAGTCTTATCCACACCACCACACACAATAGATACAAAACACAGGGAAAACATATCTTTGCTGACCGTAAATAAACCAAACAATAAATGTATTTGAGAGATTTTCTGGATGCTTTGTGTCAAGGCTAATATCTCTACAATAACATAATGCATGTATGCATAAAAACAGCCATTAGCTTAATGCTATGAAGACAGTTCTAAGTTACTGACCGCTAATGTTACAGACCTGTTAGGGGCAGTAGCCTAAACTACACTGCTTTGCTGAAGAATTGCGATTATTATTAATAATAAATGAACATTAATCCATTTTATTATTATAGAAACATCTATCGATCCTTTGTATATTTTATCATTTCTGTTTTTAACCATGGTAAAACTGGAGCACAGACCACCAATATTGAGCTTTCTATGCACGCATATTTTTGATATGTCTGTACTGAATGTGCAGGCGTGTCTGTTTACATGACTGATACGGTTCACTTGCAAACAGAAACGTAAATCTGTTAAGGCAGAAATTAAAAATGATTTGTTAACAGATTTGAGCAAAGCAGCTTGTGTTATGACAGACTGACAGACGTAATCAAAGCCGACTCACGGATCCAGACACCGCTCCGGCGATGAAGGTGATGGTGAAGGTTGGCTCACTGGACTTATACCGGCACAGCAAGTCTTTCCCTTTCTCATAGTTATACCAGTACATAGCTGAAGAGATAGAGCGAGGTTAGATATGAACAGGTAAACTATGGAATATGTTAAAGTGCTCACGATTCATAGCAAAAGTGTGATATACATGTTTACTCACAAATATGAGCTATTAAAACATAAAACTGGCACACTGCTGAATTGTTGGTCTGATTATTCTCTCCATTTTTTTGCATATGTCCCAAACGGAACACATTCATAAGTGTGATTTCAGTATTTGAATACAGGCACCTTGATTGGTTAACCGAAGGCTTGAGTGTCTGTACACAGCTCTAGCCAAAAACAGCATCATTTTTTTCCCCTGTAAGTGCTTCTGCCCTGCTGCAGGAAGGAACGCTTCCACAGGTCATTTATCCCTGCAGCTCTAATCCGTTCACCCACGCTCCATCACCTGTTCCTCCATCCGCACTGGAAACTTTAAACCAGCACTTTAGTACTAACTAAGTATTAATGTAACTACCTCCTCCCATATATCTACATACTGCACATCTGTGTTGCTGTCTTGCTATACCTTGTACTTTTGCACTTTAAGAACAGCCACATCTCCATTTAATTGTATTCTATTACACCTTTATTATTTGATTTTATTTTTGATTTGTTTTGTTTTATATATTTTACTCTATTTGATTGACTCTTTTATTGACTCTATTTTTGCAGCTTCTATGTGTACTATGTGTCTCACCGGTATGTAAGCTGCTGCAACACTCAATAAAGTGTTATCCTATCTTTAAACCTCTCATCTCTTAGAATCAAACAGGCCGTTTTTTTTGTTATTGAGCCTTTAAGGTTGATGATCTCAGTTCTGATTGACTGGCTTGTGTTGTGGCTCATTTAAAAACAGCCTGGGATAAATTGTGGAGCAAACTGGAGTGACTTCTTTTAGATGTGTGGTTCCCTTGTAAAGCTGGAATGATTCTTTTGCTTCCCGACTGTCAGGAATAGCGCAACGTTTAATCGTTTCCCCCCACAGCTTCTACTCCAATAGACTGCCTGCTATAACAACACTCATAAAATGTCAACATGGATGAACAGATATATGTATATGAGTGTAGCACTTTACATGAACAGTGACATAGATATGCTGTTAACATGCCATGACAGTTTATGTCCAGTAATATAGTGTGAAGTTCATGCCAGATGTTATGACAACTAACTAGAAGCATGCAACAGGAGTCCTCATCAAACATAATGACATTTGTCAAAACAATGACTGGTAACATGACACTGTTACATTACTGAACAAAATCTGTCAACACATGAGAGCATCTGCCACGACATGACTATATATTATGTAACAGGGTTCAGCCAAAAAGTCATCTAAATATACATGGTTGTGACAACCATGCTGAATGCAAAGAATTCATTTTGATAGCTTAGTTTTCATGTATGAACTGTAGACTGAACAGTACTTTTAAAAACAATGTTTATGTAGTATAACTCATCTCCTTATTTTACAAATGCAAAGAAAATGTGATGTTTTTCAATGTATAGTACAGTACAGTGAAGTACAGTAACTCTGCAACCACTTTATAATAACATGCCCCTAGAAATAGCAACTTAATCATTATATAATAGTTATTTATAGTTTGGAATAGTTGTAAATGATAGTTATCAGACTTCTTGTGCTACAATTTGAAATAGTAACTATAGTAATTACTAGTAATAATAATTGTTCTTCTGTTTTTCCCCAATGTTTGTTAAGTGCTTTGAGCTTTCTAAGAAGACACTATAAAAAAAAAAAAAAAACCTATTATTATTATTCACTTGGCAACATACAAACAATTGAAGCCTTGTTTTCAAAAAATGTATTATATGTATATGGGTAATGTATATAGGTACTGTGATATACCTTTATAAAATATATGATCAATGATTTGTAATGTTTAAAAAGTGTATATATATTAACAATTTAACATACATTAACTAATCATTTAGTAAAACTGTCACAAAGTATCAAGGTAGTAAATAACTACATAATCATTTAAAACAGGACCTGCAATATTCATTCATAATTGTTATGTTTTATTAAGTTGTTTTTAAATGCTAAATATTTCAAATTAAAGAATATATGATTTATGAGCGTGAAGTAGGATATGCATTAATGCACCATTATTAATTAGTAGGTTCCTATTAGTCAAAATAGTTCTTAATTATTGGTACACCACTAAGTTAGTGGGTAACAATTCAAATGGTGCCATTAATGAATGCATGTGTAATTATTAAAATTAAGTCATTATCAAACCAAGCTGGACCTGTTATTATAAAGTGTTAGCCACAGGTTTAGTGTCTATTTGAGATGAAGTTCTTTACCTGAGAATGGTACGTCCCTGAGCAGCGTGGGTCCCAGACCCCTCCAGAGAGCGAGCCAGCCTTCTGTGTGCACGGCCGAGCGGATCACAGCGCTCAGTTCTCTGTAAGACTGCCTCTCTGACTGCAGCTTAGTACGGATGAGCTCTAAAGGACTGATCAAAGTAGCAGAGCCCACTGCAACACACACACGCACACACGCACACACACAGATAACATAAAAAGCAGATTATCAAAGCTCTTAATACAGAGGGACAACAGCTTTGTCTAATACCAAACCTTCACGAGGAACAGACAGGACAGCTCAGCCAGTCAATGTCTGACATTAGTTGCTGGAGTACTTTGGTCTGTCTCATAAATCAAGTTCAACTTAGGTTCCCTGACAACTTCACAAACCTAACACAAAGAGAAAAGACACTATGTAAATGTAGAAAGTGCATTTATTGCAGTAAAAAGCAATGCTGTCTCCACCATCACCATGTTAGGGCTTACTAGAGTATTAACTGTCAGTGTAATATTTGCCACAGTTAACTGTTTCACATCTCCAATCTAAATGTAATATACACTCATCATCAAAAAATGCACCTGCACCCTGAAGGAAGTGTCGGATTACAGTGTTTATTGGGAAGGAATATAAAGGTTACCAGGAACAATAAATAAAAGACTGATATGGGTAATATTTACTGAGCTACACATACAGAGGTAGTGTTTATCAGTATGGTGTCGGGCCGCCATGTTTGCTAATTCATGCCAGATGTCTCGGCATGGAGTTGTAGAGGTTCCTAATGCATGTAGTCCTGTCGTGCAGACGTCTGCCAATGATGCTGGCACCAACAGGACAGCTCATGGAGGGAATCACTGCTCGCGATGCCACGATTTAAAAGAAATTCCAGAAGAGATCAGAAAGAAAGTTATTTAAAGATTTCAGTCTGGAAATGGTTACTAAACCATTTCTGAGGGTCTGTGACTCCAGTGAACCGCTCTCAGGTCTCCTGACTGAAAAATCTTGAAACAATGGTGAATCTTCCCAGAGGTGCCTGGCCTACCAAGATAATGACTCATCCAGGGCATCACAAAGGAACCCAGACAAACATAGAAAGAACTGCGGGCCTCAAAAAAGGTCAGCGTTTATGATTCCACCTTCCCCAAAAGACCGGGCACAAATTATTTTCTTGGGAGACTTAAAAAACGAGAACGACTTGTTTTAAAAACATCACCATGATGACCCCAAACCCTTTTGGAATAATGTTCAGCAGACTGACAAGACAAAAGTGAAACTTTTACATCCAGTGTAAAGCCAACATAGGATTTCACAATATAAGCATCAAACCAACAGGAAACATGGTGGTGGTAGTGTGATGGTATGGGGAGGCTTTGCTGCTTCAACCCTGGGCAATTTGATATAACTGAATGAACTGTAAATTCTGCTCTGCACCAGGAAACCCTGCCGGAGAATGTTCACTCATGAGTCCTTAATCTGAAGCTCAATCACAGTTGGGTTATGTAGCAGTGTAACGATCATCTTAAGCGCAGGAGCAAGTCCATCTCTGAATGTCTCAGAAGAAACAACAAGGTTTTGGAATAGCCTAGTCAAAGTCAGCACCTAACCCCATTGAGAGGCTGGGGCAAGACCTTAAATGACGTAAAAAGCTCCAAAGTGTGAATTAAAGAGATTCTTTTAAAAGAAGAGTAGGTTGCTGTGAAAGAGCATGTGATCTTCAGTTACAGGAAGCGTTTGACTGTGGTTGTATGAGATTCTGAAAGCATTTACTGTGACAAATATAGAATTGTGTCCACCTCGCTCAGTCCCTGACTGGTCAAAGAGCTGTTTATGATTAACCTGCCCTGGGACAGATTAGGCGTGCCATGGAAATCTATCCCAGCAAAAAGTGATCCACTGACCCAAGACGTTGAAGGACAGAGTGAAGCCGAAAGTTTGCTGGCTAAGCAGAAAATCCTACTTCGACTCCTGGTGTTGTGGCTCTTTTGGTATTTTGTCATCCATTTTAAGCCAGTCAGAAGTTTGTTATGAATTCAGTGATAAATTGAAAGCTGAACTGAAATGTTGAAATGATGTATTAAGGATATAATCTTGCCATATTCAGCATATTTTTATATTTACTATACGTTATTATGCCCTGAGTATTTGTTTGAACTCTGTGTATCCTCTGTAGTTAGGATATGAAGGTATTAAAAAGTCTTAGACGAAATTAAGTCATATTTTTTCATAACAGTGGTTTAGTTTTATGACATGTTTGTTACAAAGTAAAAAGGGCACTGAACTTGCTCTGTTACGCACCAATTTATTACGTAAGTAAATTGTTGGATTAAACTGAAGCACTTAACTGATGCCACTATAGAGTAAGAGCACTACAACTATGGGAATCTACTTATGTATAAACCCAATTCCAAAATTGTTAGGACAAATCTAAATAAAACCAGACAGCAGTGATCTGCAAAAATCCTGTTTGATTTGCATTCAACTAAACATAAGCTCATTGGACAAACTGGTCACCTTGCATGTTTAAGGTGGTAGTAACTTCAGGCTCCTGCAGATGGCACTGCACGAAGATGATCAGGCTATAAATACCTGTGGGTTGTGAGTGGTCTTAAATAGCTGCTGTTCCAACTTTTATGAAACAAGTTGCAGGCCTTTGTGTGAAAGGTAAAATATTACATTTGTTGTCTTTATACTGTTTTCATTTAACTACATGTAAAACTGAACTTACAAATCACTGTTTTCTGCTTTTATTTACATTTCAGCTACTTTTTGAAATTGTGTTTATACAGGAAAAACAGATGCAGTGTTGATCTCAGGCTCCTTCTCCTTTTAGAATTTGTCTAACAAGCTTCCCAAGTCTATTAAACATGGTGTTGTGGAAAGCTGACATCTTGCTACGACTAGTTATGCTGGCTTGACAACCCAGAACAGCAAACGTCAGATAACCAGCGCACTCCAAGATACTAATTTGAATAAGAGCTCTTTCAAATTTGAACCAAGTGGGTGGAGTCCAAGTTCACCTCTAGCAATTGTTCTGGCTAATAGCAACGCTTTGCACGAAGATGATCAGGCTATGAATACCTGCGGGGTGTGAGTGACGGGATTCATAGATTGAGAAGAGGTGCTACAGTGCAGTGAATGTCTCGTTCCATGTGTGGAAAATGGCTCCAAAGCAGATATTAATGATTGGCTAAAAGGAGTGACTGCATTCGGGTGTGCCAGAGACCATAGTGTGAAGGAAGTAGCTGAATTTGCAGGTGTATGGAAGTGTACAGTCATACGGTTCTACCAGCAGTGGTAGAAATCCCAGTCTACACGAAATTCCCCTCAGAATTGTGCCAGGGAAGGCATCCACCAAATCTGGCCCAACTGCGCAATTCTTTAATGCAAGAGATCACCTTTCCTAACATAGTTCAGTATTCATTTGGGAACTGAGGACACCAATTGTTGTAGTTAGGAAGGTGGAGTTATTCTTTGATATAACACATCAGGTGCTCACCAATCTGGGGTCTCTGTTGTCATATATTGCACTTCATAATGCTCCACATGTTTTCAATGGAAGACATGTCTGACACCTGCACTCTCTTACAATGAATCCAAGGTGTTGTAACATGTGCAGGATGTGGTTTGGCATTGTCTTGCAGGAATGTTCCTGAAAAAGGCGTCGTCTAGAAAGTAGCATGCCACTCCAAAATGCATCTGTACCCGCAGCGTTAATGGAGCCTTCACAGATATTCAAGTTACCCACTGACACCCCCTATGCCATCACAGACTTTGGTTCTACGTCAGTAACAATCTAGATGGTCTTTTTCTACTTTGGCGCAGACAACACAACATCCATTTCTTCCAAAAACAATTTGAAAGATGGACCCATTAGACACAACACACATTTCCATTCTGGCCACCTTGGATAAGCTTCATCCCAGCAAAGTTGGTTGTCTTTCTGGATGCTGTTTATCTATGGCTTCCATTTGCTGGAGCAGAGATGTAACTTGTGTTTGTATACGCAGCAACAAACTGTGTTTACCTAGAAGGGTTTTCTGATGTATTACTGAGACCATGCGGTTATATCCATTACAGAAGCATGTCGGATTTGACTGCAGTGCCGTCTGAGGGATCTTGGTTTTCGGCTTTGCCACAAGAGTTACGAGATTCCTTTGAATTCTCTAGCCCCTTTGATCATAATCTACACCATAGAGGGTGAAGCAGCTAAAATCCTTACAAATGCTCATCGAGGTACATTACTCTTAAACTGCTGATGCATACTTTTTGGCAAAGTGCTTATAAAGCACTAGGCCTTTCCTAGATGCTCCTCTAACACATGTATCACCTGTTTAAGATGCTTTGTTTTCAAACATGCATCACAATATTTATACTGGTCTTAAATAGCTGCTGTTCCAACTTTTATGGAACAAGTTGCAGGCCTTTGTGTGAAAGGTAAAATATTAAATTTGTTGTCTTTATACTGTTTTCATTTAACTACATGTAAAACTGAACTTACAAATCACTGTTTTCAGCTACTTTTTGAAATAGTGTTTATACAGGAAAAACAGATGCAGTGTTGATCTCAGGCTGATTTTAGAATTTGTCTAACAAGCTTCAAGCTTCCCAAGTCTATTAAACATGGTGGTGTGGAAAGCTGACATCTTGCTACGACTAGTTACGCTGGTTTGACAACCCAGAACAGCAAACCTCAGATAACCGGCGCGCTCCAAGATACTAATTTGAATAAGAGCTCTTTCAAATGTGAACTAAATGCCAAGTGGGTGGAGTCCAAGTTCACCTCTAGCAATTGCTCCGGCTAATAGCGGCGCTTTGTCAGCCTGGTTCCCCATCCTGTGCCTGAGAGCAGCAAAGAGCTGATCATAGCAGGTAAAGTACATCACTGTAGCTGGCACCGCCATCACTCTGCCAAGAGAAGACTCTGCATTAGTACTTTGGGTGGGGGGGAAAAATGCATTGAAGCATCAATCTGAAGGTGCGGTTCAACTGCCATTGACTTTGAAATAATCAATTATAATTGAATTTAATAAAACTCCATAACTATGTGTGCAGCTTTCAAAATCAAAATCTCTGGCTATTGTAAAATGTTAAAAATTTTGAAAATTTTGAAATTCAAAATAGCCTGTATTCCATCACTGTGTAAACAGTCCCTCCAATCAGACTTTTGTAAAAATTCTGATCCTGCCAAAATAATTAAATTGAATTTTGATAAAAATCTAACTCAAAAATCAAATAAAATGTGTTTTTTATAGCACTATTATGTATGTCAACTAATGTGATCTTTTTATTAATGTAATTTATACAAAGTAAAATGAAACGAGAAGAGGGATGATCATGGACCAACTTGAGAACAAGATGACTTGACAAGCCGACTAAAAACTTGTTGCTTGTTGTGCATGAATATTGATTACTAATGATGAAAAGAGTTTCAATGTAATCACTGAAACTTTCTTTCTGATCTGTAATCATTCACACCTATTTACAGCTGTTTAGTAAAACTGAATGGCTCCCTTCTACATAGTATTAATGGGATTTCATGAAATCTCATTAATACTATGCCTGACACATTGTCTTCTAAAACTGATTTTGAAAAAGTGGTAGAATTAATCTTAGCTCAAAATCTGAACAAGGCTAATGAAAACTTAGAGCTGGCATATTCACTCTAAGCCACATCATTATTTGTATCCTATCTAAGCCTTGTGTTGGAATGTATGCAAGGAATAAATGACTAACAGTGTTGGGGGGAGGCCACTCCACAGCGACTTGATCCCTTCCATGCGTACAATCTTAACGAAGGCATCCTGTATCACAAAAGCAGAAAAATGTGCTGAACAGTGCTATTCTAAATCACAATTAAAAGTAGTTGCAGCTGTTTTGGAAACAAGTCTATTATATATGTAGTATGATTTGCGTAAAATTAACTCTGCACTTACAGTATATGACCACGTTCCTGGATTACTGTATGCTAAAAGTTTATCTTTGGCAACAGGATATTTATGTCCACTCACCAGTGTGCCACTGAAATGACCTCGAGGTTTATACCACGCCCTCCCGTTCTCATTTACACACACACATATGTGATCCATCAGGCCATTGCAATAAACAAAGCATTTCCCTGTGTGGCAAGGACATGACAATGTGTTAACTATACATGACATGAAAGATCTGGGAGGGGAAAAAAGTATCTTTTTACCTTTAGGGAAAGGACTTCTTTGTGCCTGGAGTCTGATCTTTATGACATCTAGAGGCGTTACTGTAAAGAGGGAAGAGAGAGAGAGATAAACATGGCTTTTAAACGAGAGTAAACACTGGGCCTTCTCCTCACAATTTATACTTGCAGTTTTGTGGTCATTATTAACACATAATTAGCACAATGGTGTGTATATATACACTTGCAGAGTATATATAGGATAAAACCTTTGCTACGAGTTCATGAAATCATGAAATGTCAGTGCTGCTAGGTCTGCCCTAGCCAACAGTAAGTACTAATGGTGTGAAATGGAAGCGTCCACAAATACCTAGATGACTGTTTATCCCCCATCACCCCCTATTAAATGAGGACTCATTCACACGTGTCCTCTAGGATTATTACAACCTTGCAAAAGCTATATAACATAAGATAACCTTTATTATCCCACATCAGGAAATTTGCATTGTTACAGCAAAAGAATAGCAGCAGAACAGATACAGAACAAGAGGTAGACTAAAGTGCAGGATTACAGAATACAAAATAAGAAATTACAGAAAATAAATAAATGTCTATTGTTAGGTTAAAAATACAATAAAATACAACAAGAAACTATACAAATTTACATTGTAATTGCACAGATATATATTGCACGGTTACTGAAAGATATTGCACAGATATTTTACACAGATACTGATAATCTGGCAGTCACCTAAATATTGAGTGCATGAATTATAGTGATGTTGGCAGTCAGTACAAGATGTATACAGGTGATGTACAGGTAATAAGGTGCAGCAACAAATATTGGTCAATAATTGAGTCACATTGAAGATATAGATAGTATATAGATAGAAATGGTCCATATAGTGTGTCTATAGTAGTGAGTATCTGATGCTCTGCTTGGGGAGGTGCCGGTTGTAGAGCCTAACACCAGTAGGGAGAAAAGAGCTGCGGTATCTCTCCTTAACACAGCAGTGTCACTGAAGGTGCTTGCCAGCGCTGCAACTGCTTCTTGTAGTGGGTGAGAGGTGTTCTCCGTTATGGATGCCAGCTTAGCCAACATCCTCCTCTCCCCAACTACCTCCACTGGGTCCAATGCATAGCCGAGAACAGAACCTGCCTTCCTGATCAGCATGTCCAGTTTCTTCCTATCTGCAGTCGTGATGCCGCCCCCCCCCATCAGACAATGCTGTAGAAGATGGCTGATGCCACCACAGAGTCAGAAAAGGTGTGGAGGAGTGGACCCTGTATCCCGAATGACCGGAGCCTTCTCAGCAAGTGGAGTCTGCTCTGGCCTTTCTTATACAGAGCATGCGTGTTGTCTGACCAGTCCAGTTTGTTGTTCAGATGAACACCAGGTACTTGTAGGTTCTGACGATCTCAATGTCCCTTCCCTGGATGTTCACCGGAGTGGGTGAAGAGAACTTAGTCCTGCGGAAATCCACCACCAGCTCTTTGGTTTTGCCCGTGTTGATGTGGAGGAAGTTCTGCTGGCACCAGTCCACAAAATTCTTTGTTACTTCTCTGTACTCCCTTTCGTCGCCATCCGAGACGTAGCCAACAATGGCGGAGTCATCAGAGAAGTTCTGTAGATGGCAGGTTGTGGTGTTGTGGGTGAAGTCTGCAGTGTAGAGTGTGGTGTCCCTGTACTGCAGAGTATTGTGTCTGACACACAGCCCTTAATTCTCACATACTGTGGCCTATTTGTGAGATAGTCCATAATCCAAGTGATGAGATGGTGGTCCACCCCTGCGCTCTCCAGCTTGTTCCCCAGTAGAGTGGGCCTGATGGTGTTGAAAGCACTAGATAGATCAAAGAACATGATTCTAACAGTGCTTCCTGCCTTTTCAAGATGAGCAAAGGATATATATGTGTATTTCCTGTGCAGCTTACTATGATGTTAGACAGTGTCAGTGTGTGGATCCCTCTTTTGCGCCTTACCAAATAATGATGTAAGTATCGCCCCGGAACAAGAGGCTATCATCTGCTGTAGTGGTGTTATGCTGTCATTGGACATCTGAGAGCTTTGAGACGTCATCTTAACAAACCTGACAGGAAGAGGGAAAAAAATTATACTTTTGTGTTTCTACTTTACTTTTACATTACACAATGTTACTTTCTATATGTTTCTATATTTGTGCGGTATCTGCTTTTCCTTAATTCCATTTTAAGCTTTCCCATCCTTTATAGGTTCCCCCTGAATTGTACTGGTGACAGCACTTGGGCTGATTTACATTTACATTTAGGGCATTTAGCACACGCTCTTACCCTGAGCGACTTGCAACCGTGCTGAGTGTTCAGTTAGAGAAGGTGTCCTAGCTAGTATAAGTAGGTTAGAGTCTAAAACTTGCCTTGAGCTAAGACAGTGCCAAAACAAGGGCCAGTGCTAATACCTAGAAAGAGTTATATACAGCATAAGTGCACTATCTAGTAATCCCAAGCCAGCATTCATACCTAGATAAAAGAATGGTTATGCTCAGTATAAGTGCCAAAACAAAATATTTTAATATATACATCTATTAGTACTTACATGCTATTCTACTGATTCTCACAGCACTCACTGTTGATTCTCACAGCACTCACTTTTCCACACATCTCATTTCATGCACTAAAGGGATCATAAAGAGGAGGAGTGCAGCTATTAAACTTTAGAACTCCCACTGCAGTATAACAAGGGAATTCAGTACCTGAGGAAGTTTTGGTCTTTATAGTTTGTACTCCTACTCAAGCTGATCCTGGTAGCTACTTTTGCTGCTATTTTAGATATTGTTTCAGTGCATAGATCACAATTTTTAACAAGGACGATTTTAGACGCCTCTACCTCCCACCACTGCAGACAGCCCAATGTAACAGGAGTCAATGAAAATCAATGAAAAGTCAATGAGAAGTCAAAAGCTCTAAAGAAAAGTCTAATAAAGAGTCTGCATCAACTTACCTTGATTCGATCTCTCTCTCTAGGAAAAGCTGTATAAATAATTTTATTTGGGTCAGATTTCATGACATTTAAATCTTCAACTAGCAGTCATTTGGTGGTCCGGTTCAAATTAGTTATAATTCCAAACGATGTCAGTCTTAACCAGATGTGCAGACGGACAGAGGTCGGCAGAAAAAGAACAGGCTGTCATTTTCCTTTTACGAAACCCTATTCTTCACGTTTCTGTCGCCGCCGTCCTGCAAGTTCACGTTGTTTTCATATAAACTGCACATGACATTTGTGAGCTATCTGTGTTTCAGGTCAGCAGATTCGACTTATTTTGGGGGCTTTAAATGATGCAATGTGTGAGCGAAGATTATATTTAATATCTTAGAATCAGTTTTGGCCGTGCCTTGTCCCTGTTATGAAACGTGTGTCTTAATATGTGTCTTTTATTTATTTATTAATCGACTCTGAAAATGTCATTTCAAACCGCGAAACGATGGATGTCGAAACTGGGTGCGTTGAAACGAAGACTGGCATCTGCACGTTAGGATTGACGTCACGGTGGAAGTTCGCCCGGCGAGCGGGAAAATAGAAACATGATCATTTTGAGTCGTTTTTAAACTGTAAGAAAACAAATGTTCCGCTGCCATATATGTGCGAAAATATTAACTCGGATTAAATGTCCCGACGAGGATGAAGTAAGTCCGAGGAGTTTGTGAGGAATGTGAGCCGAGCCTTCATCTGTTAGCTTAACTTTGTTAGCTAGCTTTGTTCCGCTTGCTGTTTGAATTTCCTGCCTAACGTCTCGCTCGTGTTTTTTAAATTCGGAGCTCGGAGATAGTAAAACCTCTGTCTGCCAACGTAACAGTACCGTACATGTTAGTTTAAATGCTTCACTTTGTTATGTAGACACGCACATGTACAAAGTCACGGACTTTAAGGAAAGTAAAGTAAGTATTGTTTTCGAGGCTGAAGGTTTTTCTGGCGTATTATTTTTTGTTCCACCTTAAATGGTGCAGCAGTTACGTTTGGGTCACTGGGGCAGAATGCAGTTTAATTGCTGCCCGATTTAAGGTGGAACTGCTAAGAAGCTGCCCTGAGCTTCGTGTAACGTTTGTCATTGTTAGTTAAATGAAAGCTGATGGTCTTTAGCTCCTGCCACGGTGTGACTTTCTGATTTCTCCCTCCGTTCACAGCCTGCTCGCTTCAGGGAGAGAGGTAGCAGCTGACTGAATTGTGATGAAACACCAGAGCTTTCCAAAGTCCGCAAAGTCAAAAAATCAAGGTAAGTTAACCAGTGTTACTGGCTTCTGTATGTGTGTTTGGTTTATAATTTATAGCCCCCGTATTCTTTCACATGATTATAGCATCTGTGCAGCTTTGCTGTTTGTCACACTGCTCAGTTCTGTTAAAGCTTTTTATTTAAGATCATAAAAGAGAAGAATAATATCTAATACAACTTTCTGTGCTCATAAATCCTAGATGTAGTAAGACGTTTTGATGCAGTCATGTAGCTAGTAAAAGGATCTCCACCAAAAAAAAAAGTATGGATGTAAATAAAACCCATTCAGTGTTTTTTGGGATTATAAAGAAACCGTGTCTGAATTTTCACAGTGGTGGTCTAAAGAGACGTCTAAAGAGTTTAATGCCTGTGAAAGCTCCAGTTATTGCATGAAACGGTTATGCATGTGCAGCCTGATGTCTGATAGTTTTGTATAAAAAGGTATTTTAATCAATTCATGACTGAGGGGTACATGCAGAATTGTGCAAATAAATAAAATAGTCCACAAATAATAGTTTCCCCCAGATTTATGACTCATTTCGCTGGTGTTTTTGAATAGTACAGGAAATAGAATGTATGTGTGTTGTAGACATTGTGGCCCCAGGTTCCCATCACCACCACCATGAAGTGATCACAGTCTGTATGTTTCTCTTCAATGAACCATTTCACAACAAACCACTGTGAATGACTCTGTTTACATTTCAATGACTCGACTATTCAGAGATTTAAAAAAAAAAAAAAGTTTCAAAGTTATTACACTTAGTTAAATAGTTTTGTGTGCTTCGGTTCGAGTTGTTTCTCGGAAAGACATCTTTACACAAATTATTATTTTTATTATGTTGATTACCATTATTTATTTAGTCTTGATCTCCAAGATCTACACTTGCCTTAAGGTTTATGTAGATACTCGGGGTATTCCACGAAGCAGAATTTCTCCACATGCTGGATAATTTAAGCTAACAGTGAGTATTATCCTTCAGGAATGTCTCGTAATGTCTCGTACCTCTGTTTAGGTTGGAACGAGCTGACTTTTGGCTTACACTATCTGCTTAAGTGACAAATCCTGCTTTGTGAATAAGTTGGGATACTTTACAGGTAATGCTAAGGCTGCTGTTTTTCCCTCTCAATAGACTCAAAACTGGACGACTGTGGGCATAAGAAACCAGCATCTAAAAGTAAACATCGACTGACATGTGAGCCTCTTCATAAGAAGCCCTTTACCGGGCGCATATTTTATTTGGATCTGCCGTGTAATAAGCGGAGCCAGACTTTGGAGAGTGATATCAAGAGCCTTGGAGGAGTGAGTGCAATATAATATGTAAAATTCTACAGTTTTTATTTCCTAACACATTTTCTTGTTACATTATTTGTGTATCTGTCTGTCTATCTATCTTTCTATCTATATGTGTGTTTGTTTACTTGTTCATTTTATTTATTTGAGAGTTGCAATGTCCTGTTTTATTTAGGAATCTTTGTATCGTCAGTGCAAGTCTTTTCGGGAATTAAATGTTCTAAGTTATTCACTCAGAAAAGATTGATTGGCCTTTTTGGGTGATAAAGCTACGTGACAAGTACTTTACGTGCAAGGGCGATGTTTGACTGCATTCAGTCCTTTTAATCCTCTGTAATGGTTGTGAATTGAGTGGCAACCAGCTTTTTTGCAAGTTAAAGAATCCCTTTTAAATGTCAATGCTGGGCCGTGCTTTCTTTTGTCGTTAGGTGTATTTGACTTTTCTATATATATTTTAATCCCTCTTGCAGACAGTGGAAAAGTTCTTCAGTAAAGAAATCAGGTATTTGGTGTCCAGTAAGCCTGAAGCTCGCCATGTGCGGCGGCTGGTACAGGACTCCCCAGTGCCCAGCCCAGACTCGGGCCTCAGCTCACCCCATCCGGCCAGTAAGAGGGACAGTCACGGACATAGGGGCAGCTCGCAGGGACCTGCTGACACGGTGAGAAATTTTCTATAACTCTGTAACTTTCTAAAGGAAGAGAACAAACGTTAT
>CM067497.1:17527032-17544041 GCA_034552555.1 Semaprochilodus insignis
GTGTGTGTGTGTGTGTGTGTGTGTGTGTGTGTGTGTGTGTGTGTGTGTGTGTTCTGCCTCTATCTCCCTCCCTCTCTCTCTTTATCATCACTAATGGTAACCGGTGAGGGAGCGAAGCGCGCTATTGTCTTGTGCCGAAGCTGAGGAGCTGAAGGAGAAAGAAGGATAAAACCCCCCGAAAAGAGAGTGATATACCGAGCAGGCAGCTCTGCGGTTTTGATCGTGGCTCGGTGCTGGTGGAGCGGTGAGCGGTGTACTGTAGCGGGAGTGTCCGGCCGCCATGGCCCCGCGCTGGGCTGCGCTCTGCCTATTGTGGCTCTGCGGAGCGGCCAGCAGCTCCACACCTCAACACGGTAAGGAGCATCCAGCTCTTTCTTTCTCTTCTGCTCGCTTTCCTTTAACTCAGCGTCCTCGCGCTTCATACAGCACACGGCGAGCGCTCCTGTAGCAGCTCCGCTCTGTTTACCCTGCTCGCCCGTTTTACTGGTACCAGCGATGGAGGATGTAAACAGACATGGATGCTCAGTGCGAGCAAATGCATTCATACAACTGCAGTTCATTCTGCTCAGCCTTGTTTTAGCATGAATGGTTTCGTGCAGCTGCAGTCTGTTCACCATTTAGCATTAACACAGCGATAAATCCCCACACCAGCTCCTTATTATCTTCTGTACATTAAAGCAGACGCATGTTATTCTTATTCCCAGCACAGAGGCATTAGCGCAGTTATATCCTGCTCTCATATTCAGCGTTAATGCGGTACAGCAACTCAGATTTAAAGCTTTATTTAAAGCATTATTTGGCATCGTTGCGATGTTTCTGGGCTAAGAGCCCACACTGATCCCCGAGGCACCATGCATCCCAGACATTAAAAGAAACCGAATCGAATTTTCCCTTCCACCTTACGTGGAGCAGCGCTTACATGCTGCACTTGCGCATTTAAGGTGGACCGGAAAATGCGAACTAGAAACCCAGCTTCAGTCCTGGTGCTAATATGCGCCTGTGTTCTGCTTGTAGGGGGCGGCTCGGTAAGGGCGAGGACCCTCCGTGCCGACAGCAGGGAGATCACGGTGCCCGCGCGGCTCGTCTACCGCGCGGATCGCGGCGGAGGCCAGACGGCGCACGACGTCCTGGGCACGCGGGTGCGCGCGAGCTCCGGCGACGAGCAGGTGAGCAACCCTCCTCCCACCTCACCCCCCAAAACCCCTCCCCAAACCCACAGCCCGTTACTACTGGAGACTGCTGTTCGGCGGTTGTTTACGTGTTTGTGTAGGAGTCTAGTGCTGGACCGCAGGATGGATAGAAATGGCTCGTTTCTTCACAGGCTAGAGCTGTAAAACCCTATACAGGGCTTGGTTCAGGTGTTGTAGGCCATCTAGTGACACGAGGCACACTCACAAAACACTCGCAGGCACTACTGCTTCAATTATCCACAAATCCAATCAGCATCAGCTGAAATGGGACATGGTTTTCTCAAAGAGGCCTTCGATGCCCAGAACATCTGAGTCCACTATGCCCTCATTCAGTGGATTAGTATAATAATACAGTATAAAACAGTCATAGGTTCTATAAAGTCTCTGGGGGGTACAGGGTATATAGGGATCACAGTATATGGTATTCAGGTATTATGGTATATCAGCTCATATGAGACAATGTTATACACTCATATAGTACAAATAGTTGCACCCAGAAGTAAGCAACCGACAGGAATGAAACTCAGTGGGTAGGTCTGACATCGTAAGGCATGCAAATGATTAAAGTTTCATGCTCAGCTGCGCATTTGACGTAAGCAAGGACAGGCCTTATCGTTGTAGCTGACTGACCCAACAGCCACAACTGCAGACATTCAGGGAGCAGTGATGGCTTCCATGAGTCATCCTGTTAGTGCCAGCACCATTGGCAGACGGCTGCACAACGCAGGACTACATGCACTACAACGACTGCTCTTAACACCATGTCAACATTGCCGAAGACTGCAATGGTGTCGTGCCAGACTGTCATGGAGTGACTCAGAATGGTGGCGGGTCGTCTTCAGTGACGATTGCCACTTTTGTCTTGATGGAGACGATCAATGAATCCATGTGTGGAGGCACCGTGGTCAGCGCCAAGGTGAACGGTTTGTTGTCACGTGTTACACATCCAGAAGGCCTGGCGTCACTCCACCTCCATCCCTACCGCACAATCTGCAGGAACTGTGTGAGAATATTCAAGCGGCAAAGGATGGATTATCACAGGACACCATTAGGAACCTCTAACAACTCCATCCACGTCAGGCATGTTGCGTTATTGTTCCTGATGACCTTTTGTCTTCCTTCCCAATGGCGTTGCGATCCGACACTTCCTTCTGGGTGCAACTATTCTTGTGATGATGAGTTTATATGGAATATATACCGGATGTCATAGGCATCAAATGATACAGCTGCTTTTGTTTAAGTAAACTCAAACAGGAAACAGGAACTTTTAAGCAAGAAAAGTATCCCTTGATAAGGTCAGCACCCCACTGACTGTATGCTGCACTGCTGGTCCACACCAGGACCACCCAGATTACTGTCCTGCATACAAGGTCTAACTATCTCCTCAAACAGGTTTTAAAAGCATGCAGCCTTTATTTTAGAAAACAATATTACAAACTACTGAGAGATGAAGTAATGATTAGATCTAATATAAAACGATTCTCTTTAACCACCAGTGGGCTGCCTGGAAAACACTGAGCAAAAAAAAGACAAGTGGGCCTCCAGCTCTGCCTCAGCTCTTAGGGGCCACCATGGCCCACTATCCTCTTGCTATCTGGGTCAAAGGCCCTGAATACCAGAATTCTGTTGCAGGCTGTAGTTTGTTTACCATGAGTAGTAGCACGGGTCTGTAGGGGGATCCAGGTATTGGGTCTCAGCAGGAGCTTATACTGGACAGTAGTGTATTGGAATATGGGGCACAAATGTCATAAGCACTGAATAACAAAGGCAGTCTGTTATTCAGTGATACACTAAACTGATCCTCGAGGATCAGATTTTTGCATCAGCCTAACTTATTAGTAGTACTTTATTAGTAGTACTATTGAATTGGGAAAAAAAAAAAAAAAAAAAATATATATATATATATATATATATTATAGTTCAATGGCGTAGCCTTATTTTAGCCACACCCCTGCATTTTAGAGCATAAATGAGACCGCGTCAGTGAAGTTGATGTGTCCGAAACATTACGCAACATTATGAATTGTCATTACCAAAACATATACTGCAGTTACTGCAGTTAAGTAAAATTACGGCTTTGCATGTTTAATAAAAGCTAATTTGATTTTATGTGTGTACAGCTGTTCAAAGCCGTGCATGCTAGTAATGTACTGGCTCTGTTCTGCTCAAAATTAGCTAAAATTGTAACTACCAAAAAATAAGATAGTTGTCGTACATCCTTTACCCCTGATTACATGGTTACATGCACCAGGCAAGTTTTTGGTAAATGTTGTGTTTAATTGGTGTTGGAATGCTGCTACGTGCTTTACATAATTGACAGTCTAATCATAACGCAGGGCCAGTCTTCACCCTTTGTGCTGCCCAGTTGGAAATCTGGCAAACAGCATTTGGATGCATTATTCTCTCAGATCTCTTTTTTGGCGAGAGAGGCGAGTTTAGACCAGCTGAACACAAAAGAGCCAAGCTCGTCAGTGGCTGCTTTTATAGGAAATGTTAATGTAGCATTTAACCCACAAACCCTCCACTGGAACATCCACAATATTGATGAGTTCATTTTTTTTTTGTTTCTGCTGTATGACGGGTAGAAGTCACAGAAACACCCCCACCCTCTCTCACACACACACCCAGCATACCCCCCTCCTGTCCGAGGCACACTGGGCGATCATCAGTGCGTGACTGAATTGATAACAAAGGCAATGAAACGCAGCCGCGTGTGGTTTAGAGTTATTTTAATGAGTCCTCTTTTGCCGGGACGTCTGCGTGTGCAGACGTCGCAGTTCAAAGCCTCAGGCCGTGTTCGCCGCCTGCCTTTATATCTCTGTTTATTTTTTGTTGCGTTTGTTTTTGCATATCTGCGTGTGCGTGTGTGCTGATGTCAGTACGGGGGTCCAGGTTGGCCTGCAGCAAACAAAGCTGATTCATCTGGCTAAGGTGCTGTATTGGTTGCAGTGTGGTTTCTGCTGGGGAATTAGCGTAGCGAGGACTGGTTATTTTTTCAGCTCGACACTTCAGCTGTTTATCTGCTGCCCCATGCTTCTTCGAGTCATGATTAATTAAACACGCTCCAAGACAAAGAAAGCTGGTCTTTATGATGCTTTGATACTGTACTGGCGATAATGCTAATACTTAGCTTGGGATTACTGACTAAATATGTAGATTTTAGAGTCACTTTCTATACACTATTACACAGATCCATTCATTAAATGGACCTCCTACACTGAGGTTCACGTTGTTTTGTGGGTTACGTACCATAAATAGACTGTGTCTTCTATACCTTAGTATGAAACGTTCTGATTTTTGTTACTGTACCTTTAAGACTATATGTAAATTGCCTCTGTTCTGGTTGGCTGCCCTGTGTCATGCCTCATTCAGAAAGCAGTCCAGGCTGGAATACTCATTGTAACCTCAAGGTACATAGGCGGGGCTGACCTGCTGGAGGCTTGATGTTTCAATGCATTAACGTTTATTACATCAGAGCAAAATGAATTCAAAACAATGTTTACAAATGCTTTTATTTTTTAAAAAAAAGCTACCAAAATGTGGTGTTCCATGATACTGGCCATAACTGATGGTTATGAAGAAGTTATGAAGCCCAAGGCACATGCCAGAGAGAGAAACTATCTCCCACAGAGCAACATTTCTCAGGTATCTGAAATGCCTCATTGGAATTCCAGCCCTTTTTACTGTTACATGATGTCATCTCATAACATAATCCTTATTCCCCACCTACTGGCAAGTTTGGCACAGAGAGAGCTAAAACAGTAACAACTGAGCACTCTGAAACGTGCTGCTCCAGTCTAGCTTATGAAAGTGGATCTACCCACTTGCTGTGCCTAACTTTTAGGATCAGACTCTGGATCAAACTGATACAGGACAACCGACGCCATTGTAAGAACAGCCACAGCGCTGTAGGCTCAGACCTTGTAACAGAATGCTGCGCTGGCATGGTATTGTGTTTTGGAAAACTTGAAGCGTCTGCTCTAGTAGACCCTCAAAAATACAATTATGAATTTTATTATTATCACACTGAGTTTCTAAGTAATCTCATATAGGCTTATGTATGTGGTTTCTGCTACTATACAAAATATCATTATCAACAAACATGCTTATGGATACAGTGTTTTTGTTTCTGCATAAATCTGATTTTTCTACCCAACTATTGCTTGGATTGAGAATCTGCTAAGCAATTATGCATGTGTACGTGTCACCAAGTTGTCTGTTCTGTGGGACTAGCCACAAGAGAAGGTCAACATGTAAGAGGATGAGCCTGGAATGAGCCATAAGACAATTGTCATAACATTGGACTTCACTGCTGTAATGTTTGTTCTGAGGCTATTAGTACTGAGGCTCTCCCAGAAGACTTATGGTAATAGGCCTTCTTGTTGTGCCAGTATTACATTCTGTTCAGGCTTATTCCATGTTGTGACACGTTTGGCCAAAAGAGTTTGCAGTTCATTTCATATTGTCGCTGCCCAAAGTAAAACAAGTATCTCCAAAATGGCAACTTTACAGGAAAGGGCAAAAAACCTAATTTCAGCTCAATGTAAGTCTATGGAACCAGACTTTGGACAATGGAACCAGCAGTTTTGGTTAATTTTGGTTAACACAAACACCATGTACTGTGTTCAAATGATCCATAAAAGTGAAAATCGACAAAAATGGTGATACATGTTTTTCTTTAGACTGTGAAGATATGGTTAATAAATAAGCCTGAAGCAAATGCATGGGTGTGCTAGGTTTCTATAGACAAGCATGCAATTAAATGCATCTGTGATGAGTTATGAAGAGAATACACTATATTAACAACTTTCTGAGTTCAATTTAGGGAACATCTGGACTTGTACATAGCAGAACATTAGCCCTAAGTACAAGTAATATATAACAAAAACAACTTCACATGAGGTATTGGAATAAGAACAAACCATTTTTGTCTTGAGAGTCATCTAGCATTCCAGAATGTGCAATGTTTGCCTCCACCCTGCCTTACTTGACCCTATAGCAGTCTGTTAACATGGGCGAATGAAATGGATTCCAAAAGGTTGTTTTGTTTTTGGAAAGCTTGAACATAATTTATCATGAATTCCGTGCTGATCCCAGCTGGTCTATGCTGGTTTATGCTGGTCTGCTGCTGGTTTAGCTGGTCAACTCAGCTATGACCAGCATCCAAAAGAGAACATATGCTTTTTAGCATGTGTTGATGGATGTTTTACCAGCAGCCCCCAACCCTTAAATCCGTAGTCGTCATGCAGTGCCTTATTGTAAGATGCATATTCATTTTTCTTCACAACCCCAGCAAGCTCGCTAACTACAGGAGACACTTTTGTCTAGAGTTAGATGACCATGTGTGTCATTGTATGGGCATGCGGACTTAAACGCTAGCTTGCGGATTAATTAAACACACTCCAAAACTAAGAAAGCTTGGCTTTGATACGCAAAAATGCTAATACTTGGAATTATTGATGTGTAGGTGTTGTGAATATTAAAATCAATGAACCAGTTAATAGATCCATTAATGAATGTGCCCTTGTCCTGCGTTTCTTCTTTCTTACCCTTTTATTCTTTCCATTTTTATGGAGTTATAACATATAGTACCTTATGGTACCTAATACTACCTAATAGTACATTTAAGACTATATGTAAATGGCCTCGGTTCTGGTTGGCTGGTCTTGTGCCTCATTCACAGAGCAGGCTGGGCTGAAACACTCTGTGTAACTTCAGTGTGTGTGGATGGAGCAAACCTGATAGAGGCTTAATAATCCAACATTCAAATTCAAAACTGTCCACTAGTTATCTTGGCTGTTATCAAATTGAGTTGAAGAAGCAATAAGCAACCCATATGGCAATGTTTTTGGAACTCTGTGCTTACAAATCTGAGCTTTAATACTGGTGTTGTGGAGAGACAGTGACTGTCTGTGACGTGGTTGTTATTATAACCGGTTTAGACAGTACCAGTTATCTGTCCAAGTTACACGCAACAGCTAGCAAGCCTACTGAGCCATGAGTTTGTTTTAGCTATGTATGGGTATTCAGGCTTGGATCATCAAGTTATGGACCCCTGAGGACGTTCTTGGGTTCCAATCTGGCTACGTGTTTAGCCATCCTTTGTTAGAACAATTTGTGTCTTTAGCGTCATTGTCTTCCTGAATGTCCCATGTTTTCTTGAGGTACAGTTCACAAACAGATGCCCTGATACTTTACCATGGAATTTGCTGGTATAATTCAGAATTCATTGTTCTAATAATGATGACGTGCCATCCTGGCCCAGAGACAGCAAAAGAGGCCCAAACCATGATACTACCACCGCCATGTTTCACAGATAGGATAAAGTTCTTATGTTCCAAAGCAGTGTCCTCCAAGCTATTTCTTATTATTTCTGCTATTAAGACCTAGATCATCAAGTTATGGGCACAAATATTTGGTGGACTATTGTTTTTTATGCTTTATATCAAAGCAAAGCTATGATGGCACCATCATGGCAACGTACTAACTGTGGAGTTAGCTGTGTCACTGCTATAAGTACAGCTTTTTCCAATCAAGACAAAACAATGGCAAGATTATACACACATAAATGACAACAGACAGCTGAAATGTACATAAGAGAATAGCAGAAAACCTGAAAACACAAACCATCAAGCATCCCACGATAAAGCATACTGGCCATAAAATTATTTATTTATTTTTTAATATCTTACATCTGATGACAGTTGATGACAGTTTGACGGCAACAGTGATGCAGCTTTTCTTGTCTCTAAGTGGGCATCCTCTACTCCGACAAAGTTTCAGGGCTTGCTTTTTCAGATCCCCCATGTTTTGAAAGTCTGGATGTTGAAATTCAAAGTACATTCAGAGGAACACTTTGTGCGCTTAAATGGTTCTTTGCATGGTGAAATGATTCTTCAGATTGATGTTTCTATATATACAGAACCTTTTCAGAAATAGTTCCATATAACACCAGTAAAGGGTTCTTCTGTTGTTGCAAGCATGATATCATAATAATAGAAGAATCCATTCTGGGCTATAAACACTCATCTTCAAAAAAACCAGTTGCACCCAGAAAGGAAGTGTGGGATTGCAGTGCTATTGGGAAGGAAGATAAAGGTTACCAGGAACAATAAATGATGATAAATTTAGACTGATATTGGGCAATATTAACTGATCCGGGCCACCATGTTTGCTAAGGCAATGTGCAGACGTCTCGGCATGGAGTTGTAGAGGTTCCCAATGGTGTCCTGTGATAATCCATCCCATGCAGCTTGAATATTCTCACACAGTTCCTGCAGATTTTGTGGTAGGGGTGGAGGTGGAGTGTCTTCGCCAAGACAAACATGGGACTCGTCACTAAAGATGACCCGCTGCCATTCTGAGTCACTCCATGACAGTCTGGCACGACACCATTGCAGTCTTTGGTGATGTTGATGTGGTGTTAAGGGCAGTCGTCGTAACAGTCTGTGTGCATGTGGTCCTGCATGGTGTAGTCGTCTGCCAATGATGCTGGCTCTAACAGGATGATTCATGGAGGGCATCACTGCTGGCTGAATATCTGCAATAGTGATTGTTGGGTCAGTCAGGTCGGCAATAAGGCCCGTCCTTGCTTACGTCACATGAAGGGCCGAACATTAATTTTTAAAATCATGATCTTTAATCATTTGCATGTCTCACAATGTCAAACCTGCCCACAAAGTTTCATTCCTGTTGGTTGATTTCTTCTGGGTGCAACTATTTGTGCATCTCTTCTTTTGATGATGAGTGTAGAACCAAACGTGTTCTTCTGTTTTCATCATAGCAATAGAAAAACACTTTTGATGAACCACATAAAACACATATCCCTCAATCTGAACAACCATTCCACCGTGCAACAAACCATTTAGCATTCAATGCTTCTATATAGAACATAGCCTTTAATAAAGAACCCTTGAAGGACGTAAAGTTCAAGTGGATTAAGGGAAGTTAATGAGAAATAGAAATGTGTTAAATGTGGCATCAATATATATAACGTGATATATTTTATAGTTATGGTTATATGGTTATATGCTGTAGTGAAACCTCTGGTATTGCAGAATTGGTGCACTGCAGAACAGCAACCAATAGAGAAGCATCTCTCTTTAAGCCATCTAATGTTCCATCCGTCTATATACCAGCTCTGTCCAAACAACCCGTATCAGTGTTTTAGAAAACCAAGATGAAGCCTAATGGCCCTGTGAATCAGCAGTTAGAGCGGCCTGCAGCAGCAGCATTTGCTGAGACATTTAACATGCTTTGCAAATGCTTTCAGGATCCATCTCGAAAATGCCCTTAAATCATCTGCCGCACTCTGCTATCGTCCAGCCGGGTCTGTTTTTAGCCTGCTGTGCAGCTCAGCTGACGTCTCCTCAAAGCGAGATCTGTCTGAAAAGCAAATGCGGAGCTTTATTTATAGAATTTGATCGATGCGAACGTGTGGGGTGGGGGAGGAGAAACCGTTAGCTTACTATATTTGGCATTTCTTTAATTGAGATACATCATCAAAACTGGGTTTAGAGAGGACAAAAACGTGTTGACGTTTAGAGAGACGGTTAGCAATGAGACAGCAGTCGGCCTCAGAGATGCGTGCTGGAAAAATCAGCTCTTCTCTTACACTTACTCCCCCCATTCCGAACACTTTGGGTCTTAATGAGATTTGAGGGGGTGTGTGTATATGTGTGAGAGTCTGGTAATGCAGTCTGATGCATTTGCAGTCGATATTTGTGTAGGAAAGTGGTCCATGCGATATTTTTACCAACCTCGTCTGGTGGGCAAAGGGCTTATTTTCATTAACTAGTGTTGTCTTCTGTGGCCTACAGACAGTCCTTTTATTTCGTCTGCCCTGAGAGTTTACCAGGTGTTTTCAGACTCCTTAACACGTAGAGTTGTGGGTCTTCATGAGTGGCTCTATTGCGTCTGGCAAGGATGTTCACCTGTTGCTTATTGGAAAACCAGGTCGAGTCCCAAGAACTGAACCCAGTCAGTCTGGTTCAACATAGGAGAACTGTAGCACTTAAAAGCCCAGACGTTATTTGTACTTGATAATTAAGTCATATTTACTTATTTTCTTGCAATTAGTTGCTATCACTTAATCCAGGCACATTGTTTGTACCATCTGGTTGAAAATTCAAGTGTAGTTATTTTAAAGTGAATAGAGCAAGCTTAAAAAGAAAAGCAATAAGAAAATCTGGGGCAAAGTTACCCAGAATTCCTAGCAAGTTAGTTCATTTCTGTTTATTGACAACATAGTCACATGTTATATCTGGGTTAAATGCAACTTTGATGCACTTGACATGTTTGGGGTGTCCTAACCATGCATATGTTCAGTGACTCGGCTAAGTAGTCAGTTTGGTTGTAACAAGACAGCTTACCTTATTGCCAGTTCCAACATCTGCTCTGACATAGACATGTTAAGACTATGTAGTTCTGAAGACTCTTTATTAAAGAGCTTTCTTTTAAATCTCAGTTTGGGATCATTGTAACATGTTGCTGTTGTGAAAACACTGATGTACTTACTTAAACGTAAAAGCTCCAATTTATGCAACAGTAAAGTTTGTGCCATGTATACTTACACTGTGTTTATTAAACATGACTGTTTGAGTGTGTTTAACTTTTAATTTTAGTGAACTTAAAAAACACGTTTTTAAGCTTAATTCAGTCGTGGCAACAAATTACTGCGAACTATTTGAGTAAACTTAACTTATTAGGGTTTACAGTGTGAGTTTAGACTTCAGGATTTGATTGGATTGTGAATAGCAAATGTGAAGTTAGACGCAGACATTCAGTAGAGTCTGTTTTGTTGAGAAGCCAAAGCCTCTATTTATATATATCATATATTAAAAGTTCATTTTTGTAAGTTTTAGGTTGTAGGTTATAGATTACTGTGCTGCGATGGACTGGCAGCTTTTCCCGGGTGTTTGCTGCTTTCTGCCCATTGAGCACTGGGATGGGCTCCAGTACACACACCCCCCCCCCCCCCCCACCCCACGACCCATAAAGATAGGTGGCTTAGAACATGAATGAGTGAATGAAGTTGTAGACTAGGCAAACTGGCGGTTTAGCATTTGCTTTGCTTGCATTTTTTCCCCCACCCTCACGACACGTCCTCAGGAAAAGAAGTCAGGTTACCGGTGCACAAGAGTGAATTACCTAACATACCCATTGCTCCATCATCAGCTGATCCACCTCACAGCCTGGCATCTCAGCAGAAGACTGTAGAAAACAGAATACTGCCAGATACTCAAACTACCTCACTCGTGTTAAGTTGAACATAGCTGGAATAATTCGTAAGTAATTATTTTTACAGCTGCTCCAGAAATGGGAGAAAGTGAGAGTAATGAAAAGTAATGAGAAGAAAGGAGGTTACATGGAGTTGTATGTATGCACAGTCGATGACGATAGGTAAGGGTGGTGGGGGGCGGGGATTGAAAATGGGCTATAAGATATTATTGGTTAGTGTACATTTTCCCTGTCGCTGGTACAGGGTGATGTGGCAAACGTCACATTGCATTTAGAAGTCAGTACGCCTCAATCAAAGATCACAAAGACTGTCTTTTGTCCTTTGAGTGATCTAAATGGTTTGTGCTTAAATGAACATGAACTAAGAAGATGAAAACAGTTCATTTTGATTTCAGGTTGACTTTCCTTATTAAAACAGACCTACTTTTCATTTTGGTGATGATCTTGATGAAGATGGTGTTGGTGTTGTTTATGTTTCTGGCCATATTAAGCACGATTCATCATGTTATTCAATATCATATGATGAATCGTGCTTAATAAGACCAGAAACATAAACAACGCCAAAATCATCTTCATGAAGAACATCACCAAGGTGAAAAATCAGTCAGTTTTCATTTGGCTATGACAAGCACAGGTGGCACCAAAATGTGTCTGAGCACATACTCGCAGGCCACTGGTGTAGAGGCAGCACTTACCGCATACAAACGCATTCAGATACGCCTGCCTCCGAGACAATAGACCGATCTCGGGGTGTGCCTTCTGGGCACGTGGGCAGAAATACGTTGGGAGGGGGGTGGGGTGTTCACTTCATTCGTAGGTCATTCATGGGTGAAGTGTGGAGGATCCCCCTCCTTCTCCTTCTCCCTCCTTCCTGCAGTTCTTTTTTTAACCCACCGTCCTCATTTTTTTCTGCTGGCCCGGTGAGCTGGGTTTGGACAGGGGTAGCCGTGGTGACTCCTTTGGGAAATGTTAGATTAGGGTTGGGACTCCTCTCTGCCACGTACGCTTCGATCGCCCACCTCCCCCTCCTCATGTTCACTCAGCGGCATGAGAACAATGTGACGTGGGGCGAATGCATCCCTCTCCCCCTAAGGGGTCTGTTATTATGCCCTGGCCATATGGGCCCAGGGCGCGCACTGAATTAACCAGCAGCGCAGTCATACTGCCACCAGCCCTGCGCATCAGAGCGTAGTTGCAATGAATTCAAACCAATTAGGACGAGCTGACCCCTCCTGAAGAGCAGAGGCTCAGGCTTGTTTTTGGTCAGAAACATCTAGCTGAGCATATTTGGTAAATACGCCCCCAGCGCTCACTAGATAATAGTTATCTAGTTAACTGGTTCTTTGCTACCATTTTCCTAGTGGGGAGCCCTCAGGGCCTTTTAGATCTTCAGAGAATGACTAATGGATGCTGCCAACAACAAATATGTGTATAATTTTAGGCTCAATTATTTAAATGGATCCTTGTGCTTGTTTTTAAGCTCTGCAAGTCTTGTAGGAATAAGTTCTCTTGTTTTGTTGTTGACTTTTGGTTGGGAACAAAAGCATTGGTGAGTCCTTTAGGAGCTGGACAGAAGGCCTGACACTTTATCTTCCAGCATAATCAGTAGTAGTGGAATCAGCCAATTACTGTTTGATTTACACTGCGTGAACTGATTGTGAATACGAGCTGTAGTTTAACCAGGTTTCAGTTAGTTATGATATACAATATATTAGATAATAAGTAATAACTTTCAGAAACCCCATATTGGGTCTAGGTTACTTTCTAGCTTTTTTTCTTGCTTGAGTTTTGATATACAGCATATGGTTTGAACTAGTGTTGCACCGAAACTGTATGGTATTGGCACCAATACTGGCACTTAAACACAGTATCGGTATCAGCAATGGGGATGGCGATACCCATCACCAGTGGTTGTTTTAATGCATCCTTGCAGTTCCACAGGCTAATTAGATTTTTAGCTTTTTTTAGCTTTGCTGAGTGTTCTAGCACGCTGTTCTAACTCTGTTTTAACAACAAATGGTCTTAAACACTTGAAAAAGTGTATGACTGCTAATTCACCAACCTTTAACCCTAAAGATTCTCAGATTAACAGATTCTCTGTTGGTGAGCAGACTAGCTAGTAGCTAACAAAATGGCAAAGATGAGATAAGCATTAAGATAAACATTAAGAAAGTTTAAGAAAGCAGTGTTATTTTGAATTATATAGGTTTATACAAGTTGTCAGCTCCTCAGGTTAAAACCAGGATGTGGTCTATGTGAGCAGCCTGAGAGACGAACAGCTCAAGGATTTTTAGTGCATCGGCCCAGTAATACGGAATTCAGCTGTTGTAAGGCAGTCATAGGTATGCCTATATCAAGCCTTCAAACATGGCTCAGCCAATCAGATTCCAGGACCGGATCTAACCATTTTCTAATGAAGAGTTACCTATCGTTGACCACCATAACTACCCTGTCCTGCACCATGATCAAAAGAAAAGAGGTTAAACACACATTGGTGTCAGGTATTCCCATTTCTGTTAATTCCGGTACCAAATGAAGATAGCATTCCCTGTAGTCTTGGAGATCAGGTGCCATTGTAGAATTATAATGTATAAATGACTTGCTGATGTTTCACTTTGTCTTATCTCCTTCCTACAGAAGAACCATCTGGCCCAGACCAGTTTCCAGGTGAAAGGTTTTGGCCAAACCTTCATCCTAGATGTGGAACTAAACCAGTGAGTATACCATTCTGCTTTCCGCTGCTGGCTGTGCAGTTGCTTACTGCGTGCTTATATGTGCTGGTATTACATGATTATAACATCTTGTTATACTGACTGAAAGGCAAGGTGAAATGCAGCAAGAGGTGGAGGAAGGTATGAGTAATGTGGCTAGAGCTTTTTTTGAGGCCTGCGTTTTATATCCGCTGATGGACTGCTGGATCATAATGGCTGAAGATTTATGCTGAAGGCTCGTGAGAGGATCCCTGCTTATAGGCCTGTCAGACCACTCTATCGATCACCGCATTCGGCTGATGGAAAATCATCTCTTTCTCTCTCTCTCTCTCTCTCTCACCTCGCTCTGCTGACAGTGAGTCTACAGACTGTAAGACTCAGCATCTGCATATTTATGAAGGGATGAACACATGGAAGGGATGGCACAAGCATCAGGACTCCGTCTGTTGCTCAACTGTTACAATAGGAACCTTATTACTAGTGCTACTTCTTGTGGTACTGTTCTTCCAGTCCTGTGATGAGAGCGGTTCTTGAGTGGAATTGTCCCGTTCCACTTTAAATGGTGCAGCAGCTGCATTTTGGTGCCTGTTGCACCATTTAAGGTGGAATGGGTAACTGGCCAACCTGACATAGAAGCTGACCTAGATCAGGGTTACAAAAGACAGGCTAATGCCATGCAATTGCAAAAAGCTTCAATGACTTCTGCATCTTGTTTCACAATGATCCACGTCATTAGTGGCATTTCACTGGACATTTAAGAGGTGTTAACCTACATTAAGCAAACATCTGGATTTTGTGTATCATCAGAATCACATGACTGCAAACAACTTGTTCAGGAATGATGGATGAGCTGGCATCTACGGTCATTTCTAATGGTATTCGCAACCCATCCGATGCAATGTGTTAGCACTTTCCGTGAGCATTGCTACCATGTTTCCTCCCACTATTATTCATCTAACCCTCTTGTTGTATTCAGTTATGATAGCTGAGCTGGTCATCTACTACTCTGCTGTGATTGCTTATTGCTAGTGCTAGCTTTAGTATTAGCTTACTCCACTGCTACCCTGATAGCAAGTGGATAGGGGACCACTGTTGGCCCACGACAGTGTGTTTTCTGTGTTTTCCAGGTGGCCTGCAGGCGGTTAAGGAGAGTATTTGGCAAAATGTCTTTTTCCATCACTCGTTTCAGACTCACAGTGCAGTTCGCTTATCCTTCCTTCATTTTTTTCTTTTGTTATTCTTTGTATAATTATTTTTAGTGTTGGCAAAAAACATTTTCAATGAAATCATTCTACACTACCAGCAAAAGTTTAGATGCGGCTACTCACAGAAGGTTCTCCTTGTTTTTACCTTAATGCTTTACTTTAGAATAAAACTATAAAATAGCACTCTTAGAATTATACAGTCCACCTTAAACAACCTCCAAAATGGAATTTTACAGGAGGATAAAACAGCCTTCTTAACTTGCAATGGAGGTTGATATAACGAGATTTGTTCGAAGCAATTTTGGACTAATTTTGAAATTTTGGACACAAAAAACAGAGAAACGAATATAATATTGTGGTACATCAAGAGTATATGGGGTATATCAGGATATTTATTTTTTCTGTTGGAACTGTTAAGCGTTAGCCTGTAGAGTCTATAAGATAACCAAAACATCCATTTAGTTGACAAGTATTATATGTCACACCTAGTTATTATTTTTTTTCTCCCAGTAATTTGTAATATTTTATATATTTGTATAGTTTATGTCCTAAAATTAGATTTAAACTCAGTTTAAGTATATTAAAAACCAGTTAGTGGACAAAAATCTGAGTGGTCCGAGTGTGCTTTGCTAGTTTTCCCACTAATATGGTTTCACTCTTCTCTCTCTATTTGTTACTGTTGCACCTTAGCTTGGCGTATTTCTGTCACACTAGTGTGTACAATGAGACCATTTTTTGGCTGCTAGCAGTGTTGCTATGCTGCAATGCTCCTCAGACTTACAGCAATAATACAGTCTTCATTAGTTCCACAGCATGTCTGCCATAGACAATAGAACCCTCTGCAAATGTAGGCTAATTGTAGTAAAGCACCGTCGTGAATATTTCAGGAGACCCTTTCCTTCTATTCAGACATCTCCTGTAACGACTGTGGGGAAATTTAGCCCAAGTCCCTCTTTATGGCTTTGTAAGACTCTTTGTAAGGTGCATATGTGTGATAGGGGGTCTGATAATTGCTCTTCCATTTGCACGCTAATTCAGTGCTAATGAGTGGAGCGTTATATTTGAAATAAAGCACGTCAAGCCTGATTACAAAGAGGTTGCACTTTAAACGGGGTGGATAGGCATAACAACATACACCGTATATATATACATGTATATGTTATAGTCTCTTTGTCATCTTCTCACAGAGGCTAGGCAGCTGCTGAGGCCTGCCGTTAGCATTCTTTGTGCCTTTACGCTAAAACACTGCTTTTTGAATGCTTTCTGGCGCACATTCCATTCCACAATTTGTCTGAAACAGTTGATCTCGCCCAGTTAGTCATTGGATACGTTCCAGGTGTTGTTTTTACTGAGTCATGTGAACCTAGCCCGGGGAACAATTTCCCACCATTGACAGAGAGCGTACGCTCTTGATGTTTGCTGCTTGCATCAGAACGTCTCAATCGTTTGCTCTTTTCACATGCAGTTGTCTGGCATGTGTGAGTGGTTTTCGTTTGTGGCTTGGAACGGGACGGCCTTGGCCAAATCTACTGAGGTTGCTAATTGATCATTCTGAGTGAGGCCAAATATCCTCTCCATTTCTCTCTCGCTCTCACATCTCCCTCTGTTTCTCTCTCTCTCTCTCTCTCTCTCTCTCTCTCTCTCTCTCTCTCTCTCTCTCTCTC
>CM067497.1:17544123-17555175 GCA_034552555.1 Semaprochilodus insignis
AGAGTGTCTCTCTCTCTCTCTCTCTCTCTCTCTCTCTCTCTCTCTCTCGTTCTTTGCAGGTTGTCCTTTTACTCAGCCGTGCTGAGTGGTGCTTGTATGTCTGTGCGGGAGAGCAGTATTGAGGGAAAGGCGTAGGTCTTTGGCTTTGTCTTCACCCCCTGCTGAGAGGCCTAGTTCTCTCTGGATGATCAATGGCTGTCACCCTTGCTTGTTTGTGGTGGCCTTATAACTGCGTTCTGCATCATGTCATGGAGGGAAGAGGCACGTTTTAAAGGGGTACTCCATAGAAGTACTGTGTATTGGCAAGAACCAGGCCATACAATACATATCAAGATACATGGGTTATGATTTGATATATGGCGATGTATTGCAATACTGTAATCAAGATGATAAATAGTCATTTTTTAAATCTACATTTATGAAAATGTCGCTGTACAACTAAAAAACACCAACATATGTATAGGCTAACATTAGCATTGCACCCTTACGCTGCTAGTTTATGTTGGAGTGGAAAAGTCTAATGGTCAAACGCTGCTATCTAGCATTGGGGGGGGGGGGTTAAATAGGACACAAAATGAACCATGGTCTGCCACAAAACTAGTGATTCAAAATCGATACACTATTTTTAGAATTGATACAGTATCACAAAACATAATATCGCAAACTCCAGAAGTTTTCAACCTTATCTGTACTTGCCACAATATCATCTGTTACATTCATTTCAAGTGTGTGCTATAAAGTCAAACACTTACTCACTGAAATCAGCAGCTGCCCACTAGGCTTCTAAGTGGATTTTTTGTCAATGCATTTTCCGTTTTAGTTGCAAGTAGGGCTGCACAATATATCGTTTCAGCATCGTCATCTCAATGTGCGCATGCAAAAGAGATACAATAGAGAAACGTGCACGGTTCCTCGACTTGGATTCAAGCTTCTTGGGTAACACAGGGAAAAGAAGTCACAGCGCTCCCCTGCTTTTGGGTTTGGTGTACTGAAACCAGTTCTAGAGCATTAAAGTTCAAGAAAACACAGTTCACACTCACAAGAGTGTTAAAAAGTCATTTCTCAGATTTATTATTGTGATTTTTATTTTCATCCTCCAATCATTTTACACTAAATAATGCTTTTAAATATTGATGCACAAGTCATCTTGAAAATCCCTGAATACCATATCGCAACATGCTGAATATCATATTGCAATATACTGTATGTCGAAGGGAAAAAAATATTGCAATAGAACGTTTTTCCAATATCAAGCAACCCTAGTTGCAAGTACACGGTTGGTTCTATGATGGTTCTATGAGATTGAAATCATAGCCAGAGAAGGATGGCTAATCAGAGTTCAGCAGGGATTTAAAAGCCTTATAATTGACCAATGAAACTTCACATGCATGTTCAAAATTTCATTGGCATGTTTCCGAGCGGTCCATAACCAAAATAGCAATGTTGGAATTGCTTGCAAATTTAGCTTGGAGCCTGCAGATTGCCGCTTACGGCTATATTTTTTATACAGTATCACAAAACAATACTTTCAATATTTCTTACACACTAACATTCTGGCAGTGTGCTACAAAGTGAAACCTTTGCTCACCGAAACCAGCAGCTGTCCATTGGCTTCTATTACAAGTGGATTTTAGTCAGCACATTTTCTGATTTAGTTGCAAGTGCACAAGATGCAGTGAAATTACCGTCCATGGCAATTGACCATATGACACAGAAACATTTGTCTAGCTAAAGTGTGCTAATTAATCAGCATCAGCTTCCCGCAGTATTTTTCCTAAAAGATTCCAGATCAGTTGTGCGTATCTGTGAATGTCTATTTTGGACGTGACTGGTCTCATCTGGTTATCACAGAAATCTAAGCCCCCCCTCACCATACCCATACGCTGTACTCTGACCCTCCACCCCCGCCCCTATGTGCACTGTGAATAATGGACGGGGCCTTTAGATTAAAGGGGGTCGACGTAAATGGGGTTTTCTGCTTTTCAATCATCCTGTGTCGCCGTGACGACGGAGTGGACAGCCAAGAGGAAGCGTAATGGGAGGGGGGCAATATTGGCCACGCAGGGGGCTGTAGACAGCTGGAGTTTTGAATGCATTACAGACAATAAGGGCTTTCCTGTAGGCCAAGAGCCTGAGTGCAGCACATTCGCTAAATAACACTGAATAATACTTTACGAGGAGAATTCTGCTGCTTTTCCCAAATTAGGGCCCAATTCAGACAATGACATGCAAGCAAAGTCGTGGGACGTAATGGCTAATTGTAGAGAAACCCACTCAGGTTTCTTTAAAGTGGTGGTGACAGGAACCAGGGTCACATAAATATAGCCATTTTATTTGCCATCCAAAATAAACTATGAATCTGCTGTTTTGAGAGTTGGAATATTAAAATAGTGACAATCCAAGAAAGAAAGAAACAAGGACTATTTTGCCTTATAACACCCTGCATGTACCTTGCTGTGACGATTTCCCTAAAAACAATAAAGCTGAACAATAGCCTGGTTTCCATCCAGGTGGCAAATTAAATTAATAATGAATTAATAATAGCTAATAACCAAAATGTCCCAAAAATGATGTGAATGTGCGTTTCCATCAGCTCTGTACACACGAATATAGCTATTTAGGTCACGTGCATACAAACCCTTTAAAGAAATTTGGGCCAAGTTTGTCCTGAGAATCAAGTAAATCAGCACAGAGACAGAACTCACTGCCAATTGTAACAGGTAACGAAATGTCAATCCGTGACATTATAATCAGTGACTGATCAATGACTGATAATCAGTAATCAGCGACTGATTATTTCATTCATAAAGGTGCATTTATTCAGCATTGTAAATTGTTCTGTGATGTTCTATATAGAAGGTACATGACTTTGGTTGGTTGGAGTGAACAATGGCCAGACGTGGTTTTACAAGCCCATTTACACCCTGTGATTTGGTCCTAGAATGAAACAAGCTGTTTTCCCTTTTGTTAGTGAGCTCATGAATAATCTGATGAGCACTTCTCTGACTGGCTCGTTTACAGTATGTGTAAATAACCTGAGTCAACGTCTTGTTTAGTTGGCTATTCTAGTTACTAGGAACTTCCTAGCAGCTAACCTTACCTACGCTAGCTACTCACTTTCGATCTCGACATCAGCACAAAGTAAATTAATGTTGTTCCTCACTAAGAAACTTTCAGTTTAAGATGATCTGCTTCAAGCAGGCAAACAGATTGCTGTTGGTGTTGTGTTGCCAATAAAGGTGGAACTGCTCCTCTCTTTAGTGTCTTCAGTATCAAATGTTGAGGCAAAGCTGCTCGATGTTGATTTAAAGTTGTCCAGGATCTTGTTAAATATCTGGGCGGCTTCATATTCACCAAGGCCACCCTGCCCCGCCTAGAACATGTAGCATTTACAGTGGATCGGAACATCAAGAAGATGGTAAATAGGAAACCAACTCCAGCCTCGTTTAAAGATGAACATCAGTCACGCCCTTTGACCACTTGTTTCCTTGGAAAGGGGGTGAAAAGTACCGACATCGCCTCCACAGTCTGGAACTATAGATCAGTGTTTCTCAACCCTGGTCCTGGAGGCACCTGCTCCCAACACACCTGATTCAACTCATCAGCTCATTAACAAGCCCTGTCAGAGTTGCAGAGGGTGTGTTAAAGCAGGGACTCTACAAATGTACAGGGCAGAGTGCCTCCAGAACCAGGGTTGAGGAATACTGCTGTCCTATCACATAGGAGCAGATGGACGGGTGGACAAACAAATGGATAGATAAAGCCACACGTGAAGGAAAGAACAGGCACAGGCACAACGTACGTGTATGTGTATAAGAATGAACATGTGACAGGCACCTACAGGCAGGTGGACTAGCTTGCTGGATTTTGATTATGCTGAGCTAGCTTTAGCTGGAACTGTTTTGTGTGGGCGGGGCAAGAGACATCAGCCTTGTGATTGGTTAGGGGAATGCTTATGGAACAGTTAGCCAATGTTAGGACATCCCAGCTTACATGGGGCAATTTACCACCAATTTTTAGACTTTGTACATGTGTACTGTGGCCCAGAGAAGCAAAATGTTTTACGTTATTAGCAAGAAAACAGATGTAAGTTCCCTAAGGCAAGTAACCATACAAAATGGATGTGTTTGGTTATTTTTAAAGACTCTACAGGCTTTTATGAGACGTTGAGATGCTGAGACGTATGCATGTTGCGTTAGCCATTCTGAGAGACACTACTTCTGTACGTGTAGCTCAATAAATATTGCTCATATCAGTCTAAATTTATTATCATTTATTGTTCCTGGTAACCTTTATCTTCCTTCCCAATAGCACTGCAGTCTGACACTTCCTTCTGGGTACAACTATTCTTTTGATGATGAGTGTATATTTTGTTGTGCGAAAAATGTGTTCTTTTTTTTGCACAGTTTAAAAGCTCTAGTTACTCATTTAATTGTTGTGAATATTCATGATGGCTAGACCAATAGAATTAGTCCAAACTGCTTAGAAATAAATATTGTAGTATCAGCCTCCACTGCAGGTTAAGAAAGCTGTTTTACCCTCCTGTAAAGTTCCATTTTTGGAGGTTTTTAAGGTGGACTGTATGATTCCATGAGTGCTATTTTACAGTTTGATCTCTACAGTAAAGCATTAAAGTAAACATAAGGAGAACCTTCTATGAGCAGCTGTGTCTAAACGTTTGACTGGTAGTGTAGGTTAGTCAAAAATGTAAATGTAAAGTAATTTCCACTTAATCATGCTGTTTAAATTGTAATGTGTTTGTGCGTTTGCTAGGACAGAAAAGTGACAGTGGCCTTCAGAGATGTTTCTTTCGGAGTTTCTTGAGTGTCATTTTTTCCGTTGGAGTCCTTCAGCGCTATGTGTTGATTTCTTCAGTGAGAAACCAGAGCCATCGTCTGTGGGCGGTTCTGTGTGAAGTTGTGCTTTCAGACGCAGCGATATTGAATATTGATACATAGTGTTTTTATGTCTCCTTTTGCGTGGGATGGTAGAAAAAAAACTCTATTCCTCACAGAATCTCCTCCTCTCTTTCACTCACACATGCTCAGACCTAGCTGCAAACTGTTTATTGCCTCATTCAGTATGCAAACAGTCAGGAACGTTGCATTTGCAGCTTTGAATTGATTAGACTGCAGTCAGAAGGGTCACAGAGGAGTGGTGCGTGTTGGTGGAGGTGGCTCTGGACTGATGAGTTAGGCGATTTTTTATTCACTTGGGGTTTTTCATTGTTTTGTTTTCATAAGGTCTTTTGAATATGGATGATGTCTATGTAAAATTGTACTTAGCTCTGCATAAATCCAAAACATTCAGAATATTGCTTCCTGTGTTTATATTCATTCAGTTGCCTTTAATAAATCAGTACAGAGAAGGAAACACAAAATGAATTAGCCCCTTCATCATGAGTGCACTCATGATCAAAAGAATAGTTGCACCCAGATAATGTCAGGGACAAAGAACTGGGCTTGACGCAGGCAGAGCTACA
Organism: Semaprochilodus insignis; assembly: GCA_034552555.1. NCBI lineage: Eukaryota > Metazoa > Chordata > Actinopteri > Characiformes > Prochilodontidae > Semaprochilodus > Semaprochilodus insignis. The sequence continues at coordinate 17,549,606 of CM067497.1, forward strand.
AGCCAAAGGAGGTTTATTTGACAAGTCGATATTCAAGCACAACAGCAAAATCAAGGCAAACATAACAAAAGGGGTAATGCAGGGTCGTAGACAGTGAGACAGGCAGAGGTCGAAAACCAGGAAGTCAAAACAATCAGGCAAACAGGTCAAAAGGGGATGAGCAAAAGAGGAGGTCACAACCAGAGATACTAGCAAAAGGCAAGAGAGAAAGTTGCAAAGAGGGGTTTGGCAAAACTTCGCAATGTGTGTGTGTGTGTGTGTGTGTGTGTGTGTGTGTGTGTGTGTGTGTGTGGGGTTTATAAGCAGGTGTGTAATGGGCGGCAGGCGAAACAAATCAATACTCGGGCGAGCTAGACCGTGAATGATTGGTTGTCTGGGGACATGTGAGTGTGACGTCATTGGATAGTGCACTCTGGGAAATGGAGTCCGGGAGGTCAGCGGTATCAGGGAGACCCGGAGGCGTGACAGAAGGAATTGTGGGATTGCAGTGCTATTGGGAAGGAAGATAAAGGTTACCAGGAACAATAAATGATGATACATTTAGACTGATATGGGCAATATTTACTGAGCTACACATGCAGAAGTAGTGTCTCTCAGGATGGCTACGCAACAAGCATACGTCTCAGCATGGAGTTGTAGAGGTTCCTAATGGTTTCCTGTGATAATCCATCCCATGCAGCTTGAATATTCTCACACAGTTCCTGCGGATTTTGCAGTAGGGGTGGAGGTCTAACACCAGGCCTTCTGGACGTGTGATGAATGACAACTGTTCATCTTGGCACTGACCACGGTGCCTCCACACATGAAAGATGACCCACTGCCGTCATTTCATGACAGTCGGGCACGACACCATTACAGCCTTTGGCGACGTTGATGTGGTGTTAAGGGCAGTCATTGTAACGGTCTGCGTGTTTGCGGTCACCTGCCAATGGTGCTGGCAACTAACAGGATGACTCGTGGAGGGCACCACTGCTTGCTGAATGTCCGCAGTCGTGGCTGTAGGGTCAGTCAGGTACAACAAAAAGGTCCGTCCTTGTTTACGTCAAACCAGTTTCATTCCTGTCGGTTGATTCCCTCTGGGTGCAACTGTTTGTGCAGCTGTTTTTGACAATGGATGTACTTCACATACGTCTGGGGCAAACTGGTTACATTGCTAATAAAGAACCCTAATGCATCTAAACATTGACTCCATCACTTATGAGTTAGATCCCAACAGTAATGCCACAGCCATCCCTGAATGTAGTAGGGATGGGTTAGTAGAGGACATATTTACATGCTCATTAAGGTACCTATATAATATTTCCATAAAAGATGTCTTTTGTTTGGTTGGACAGTTTTGGTTTTTATTAACTGCATGAGCACAAAGCCAAGACAAATCTTAAGCTGAAGTTGCTTAAGTTTACCAGAATATGACTGTCAGGATAAAATTCGACATTGAAAAATACTGACCATAACCAACCAAAACAACTATTTATTTTGGCTTAAATTAGAGTTGTATGGGGTTTGACACACAATGGAAAGATTTGCAAACAAGTAAAAGGTTTCTGCCCGCTTCCATCTGCAGTCCTGTACGAGGGTAAATGACATCCGGTATTTGATATACTCTATCTTTGGGCTGTGCACACATGGCACACAATTTGTGGCTACAGCACACTAACACTTTCCAACATATATCACAGCAAGCAACTGGTAACTGATTTCCATCTGTTTTAGTCAAGACTGCACATGACTGCCATATGTCAGAGTCGCCTTTAGTGGGCTTAATTGTGGTGTATTGGCCTTTCTTTAGAGCACTATCCACAGCTGAGGCCGACTGACCGTCTAAAGGCTCCACAACTTCTGTAACATGCAGTTCATGTGTTGTTCACATGATTGGCGGCTTTGTAAATATTTAGAATGAGTTTAAGACTTTTTATTGTTTTCCCCCATATGTTAATTATGGTTAATGATTATCATCATTTTTAATAGACTTTTAATTAATTTTCATGTTTTTCCCTACATGGCACGGTGGCGCAGTGTGTAGCAAGAAGGGCCTGGGTTAGATTCCTGGCTGAGGTGTTCAGTGTGTTCTCCTGTGTGTATGTGTGTTTTCTCCAAGCGCACTGGTTTCCTCCCCCAAACATGCAGTCAGTTGAATTGGAGATGCTAAATTGCCCACTAGGTGTGAGTGAATGTGTATGACTGTATGTTTGCCCTGTGATGGACTGGCGGCCTGTCCAGGGTGTTTTTTATCCCATTGGATTCCAGCACCACCCGTGACCCAAAAGAATAAAGCGGTTTAGGTGAGTGAGTGAGTGAGTGAGTGAGGGAGTGAGGGAGGGAGGGAGGGAGGTCCTGCTCCTGCATGCATTGGATTGGTTAATCATCTGCACTTTACATTGTACTTTAGTCCTGCACCGCAAGATATTGTGGTGGGACCCATGAGTCATGTGATAATGCAGACCTCTAGCTCAGTAATTAAAAAAAAAAGTACCAGACCAGCACTATACCAGCTTAAACCCTTTTACATTTGAATATGTTTGAATATTGGCAGCTAGCATTCTTCTCCAAGTGCTGTTCAGTTATCAGTCTATACAAAACGGTGCAGAAAAATAGGTCGTCCCAAAACTGAGGAGAAAACCTGGGTAAAAAATACAAAACAAACAAGAAATGCTAAAACTTTTAGCTAACAGCGCCAGGTGCCAATCCTTCCTAGCTTTCATTCACTACGTGGGTAAAGTACACTCATCATCAAAAGAATAGTTGCATAAATAGTTGCACCCAGAAGGAATCAAACTTGGTGGGTAGGTTTGACATTGTGAGACATGCGAATGATTCAATTTTCACACTCGGCTGTACATGTGACGTAAGCAGGGACCTGGCCTTATCACTGTACCCGACTGACCCAACAGCCACGATTGTGGACATGCAGCGAGCAGTGATGCCCTCCATGAGTCATCCTGGCGGCTGTACGAGACTACATGCATGCAGACCGTTATGACGACTGCCCTTAACACGTCAACGCCACCAGAGACTCCAATGTTGTGGTGCCAGACTGTCATGGAGTGACTCAGAATGGCAGCAGGTCATCTTCAGTGACGAGTCCTGCTTTTGTCTTGGTGGAGATGCCCAAAGAATCTGTGTGTGTAGGCACCGTGGTCAGCACCAAGATGAACGGTTTTCTGTCAAACCTTTACAACTCCATGCCAGGATGTCTGGCATGTTGTATTAAAAATACTGAGAGACACTACTTCTGTATATGTAGCTCAATAAATATTACCCATATCAGTCTAAATTATCATTTATTCTTCCTGGTAACTTTTACCTTCCCAACAGCATTGCAATCCAACACTTCCTTCTGAGGTGCAACTATTTTTTTGACAACGAGTGAATTATACATGGTCAGGACCAAAGATGCATGTACCTGAGGTTGAAAGCCTAACGAGAACATTTGTCAGAGCATTTGATGTTATCATGTAGGCTACAGTCCATTGTCTTCACTGTTACTGAAGTAAACAAGGTAATGTCAGACTGTTCAGTGTTGAGAATACCAGAACCCATCGCTGTTTATTACACTTCAGGAATGGCACACTTGGCACCCTTCTCCAAAAAACACCCACGGAGTGAAATTTCAGGGAATTGTGCAGAATGGAGGCTTTGTGTGTAGCACTGGCTTTCATTGTTCTCCTAGTCATCTCCCTCTGTGATCATTTTACTCTGTTTGGGGAAACGCTGTGAATATGTTAATATACACTCGCTGCACACAACTACCTTGTACTTTCACTCACTGGCCACTTTATTAGAAAAACCTATTCTATAGGCCTTCTGTACAACATAGTCCTTCATTATCAGCCATCCTCTACCCCATTCATCACTGGCCTCTTTCTGACCACCGGGCCACTGTTGACCAGGCACCTCTGATCTTTTAGCTTCAGCAGCAACATAGACAGCAGTGCTGTTTATTGAGATGAGGGGCTAGGCATGAATCTATTATGCTATAATACATATATGTTGGTCATTTTCCATATATCAACATTAACTGTTGTGTTTTAAGTGGGTAAAGCCATTAACATTGTAATGAACGAAAACTCGAGTATGAGAATATCTCTACTCCTCTACTTACGAATACAAATGTGGTTTCAATACACTTGAGAATTTCAGTGTTTAAGATGTTTAAAAGCTTATACACCTTGGGTCACCTAAGAGCATTACTTCTATTTCTTCAACTCTACAGGCCTTCAGTGTAAGCGCTAAAGCATTCAGTGCTAATGGTTTTAGCGTTTAGTTTCACTGGGCTCAGGTGCGAGTGAGGATATATGAAGGCTAAGCAAAGGTTAAAGCTTTCTTAATCCCCCTGTGGCTCCCAACTGCACTACGATTAAGGGCTAATTAACCCTGTGGTGAGCAGTACCCAAGTCCACACTGTTCATACACAGTCACACGAGATGAGCGTTTTGCAGTGGAACCGAATCACTGTGTTTTAGCCAATAGTTATTGAGTAGTTTAATTCAGAATTTGAATCAGAATCTTTATTTCGCCAAGTACCCCACACAAACTGTACATCTGTCATGGTGAGAGCACACATGCAAGACATGCAACAAGAGCACAGACTGTAATAATTATAATAAAAGGCCAAGAAAGGAGCTAAAGAGACATCTGAATATCTGTATTTGTATGCATGTGGATATTCTATACCAGTGTTCCTCAGCCCTGGTCCTGGAGGCACTCTGCCCTGCACATTTTAGTGGGTCCCCTGCTTTAACACTTGGCTTGTTAATGAGCTGGTAAGTTGTTGAGTTGAATCAAGTGTGTTGGGAGCAGGAAAAGCACTAAAATGTGCAGGGCAGGGTGCCTCCAAGACGCTATTCTATACATAAGCAATAATTCATAGGCAAAAGAAACATGGTAAAGAAAGCGTAGCGTTACCGCAGGACAGTGGATGATCAGCCTGGACCGGCCTCTGACCTTCATAACACTGTGAAATTCACTCTGATGTGGATAATTATCCTTCCACTGAAAATATATCAGCCTGTTTTACAGTCTTTAAATGCTCTTATTAATGGTTCTGTTCTTGTGATCATTCACACACACACATGCACAGATGGGTCCATTGAGATTAATATATCTTCGCTGTCATATCTAAAGCAACTCTAGCAAATCTGTAATATTTTGAAAAGGCTGCCCTTTACATTATGGAAACATTTCAAGATGGACCAATAAAAATGGTCCAAAATGACTTCGACAGTCAGGTGGATAATGGTTCTGAATTCCCCCTACACAGTCACCATTTCTGAGACACTGGAGACGCTACGGAGAAGTTATGGGACACTCTCTGAATGCAATGTATGACTTGTAATGCCAAGCAAACGTTATGATTTTTTCTTTCATATCAGGTCGATTAGAGGGCTCACTAGAGAATCATCAAGCCCCTCTAAACCCACTACTTTTTGTCCTTGCTTCTGCAGCGCCCGAGAGCAAAAAAAAACAAAGTGAAGGCAAACTTTGTGCCGGCTGGTTCTGGTTGCTGGGGACAGCTGATATTAAAGGCTATATGGACTAATGCAGGGTTTGGGTGGACCACTCTGCGTTGG